>JAUDYJ010000005.1:23350204-23972704 GCA_030761175.1 Masticophis lateralis | reverse complement strand
TGGCTTCAGCTTTGAATGGAAAGAGCCAGCCTTCTTTCTCTGCCTTTTCATTGGCATTCAAAATGTGTATTGTTTAAAATCAGAAGCCATAGCTGATAGCCATAAATGATTAATATGCTATTTATGGGATACAATTTTCTGCAATGCACAATAGGCACATACTGAATCCAACTTCTTTCAAGGCTTTCACAGGCAAATTATACTGAAACTTTCTCTCTGAAAGTTAAAACAGCAAAACGATCCAGCTTTTAATTAACAAATGATTCCGTGCCCAAGTGTCAAATGGAAATCTATTTCTGGGCAATAGAAACAGTTAAATTGAGGGTACACTCTCCAATGTTGTAATGTGCCTCTCCTTTCAAATTACTTTACTGTCAAATATTACTTGTAAATATCATGCATATTCAGTTCATAATGGCAAATTCACACATTGTGCTAAGCAAGGGGAAAGACATATTGTATTTTTTGGAGTATAAGATGCATTTCTCCCCCTGCCCAAAAGTGGGTGAAAATTTAGGTGCGTCCTATAGACCGAATACGGACATTTTTGGCTTCCCAAACCCCTCCGGGTGTCATGTTTTCTCCTTCCCCAGCCCCCAGAAGCACTCTGCAGTGCTCCACAGGGCCCGTTTTCACCAAAAATGGGCCCGTTTTCACCAAAAATGGGCCCATTTTCACCAAAAATGCACTAATTTTTGGCCGGCAGAGTGCTTCTGGAAGCTTGGGAGTACGAAAATGTGATGCGTGGAAGCCAAACCCATTTTTTCTTGTTTACCTCCTGTAAATTTAGGTGCGTCTTATAGTCTGGTGTGTTTTATAGTCCAAAAAATACGGTAATCTTGGGAGGGAGGAGCACATGGGGATTCTGAATCTATGCCATCGGTGTTTCCATAAAAAGTTTGCCATGGGATTGAGAAAGGTGTTTGTTCATTCCCACAATAGTTGAAGTGATAGGTATAGCTAATCATAAAACACCTGTTTGCCCAAAGGCAAACCACTGTTCTTACATCCAAACTCTAAGAATGCTTCCTAAACTCTAGCTTGCTTATTTATTTATCAAATTTATACACTGTCCATCTCACAGTAAAAATAACGTTACCTATACCTGTCTTTGTTCCTGAAAATGTGGGCTGAGGACTAGCTCCTCCCTCCCAAGATTACCGTATTTTTTGGACTATAAAACACACTGGACTATATATATATATTTTTAAAAAAGCCTAAAGGTAGGATCCAGAGGCCTTCAAAGAAATAATTATATATTGGAGACTTGATTCTGTTCTGCAGTGTGCCAGCTCCCGGTTACTCTTTTTAATTAAAAATATTGGTTAGAAAAAAAGCTGTGTTTCTTCTCCCTGCATTAAACCACACTAAGAGAAGCCAACGTGTTTTGTTCCAATTTCTGCATATGAACCAAAAACTAAAATGCTTAATTTTTAACCCTGGATGTGGGATATTGATGAAGATTTTGAAAATATTATGGCTGTTTTTTTAATTATAAAGGCAAAAAAACCTAGTGCTTATTTCTTAGGTTTAGATCCCATTTTTACCTGCCTGGCTCTCATTCCCACTTGTCCTCACAAAGGTTTGTCTCTCTCCTACTCATGGATAGTCTGTTTTGAATTATCATGGAAAACCGGAAAAATCGAATTTGTTTTATTTTTTATGATTTTAAGATGATTCTAAAGTAATCAAAGGGCAATTCTTTTGAGAAGTAATGGCAATAGTACACACACACACACACACACACACACACACACACACACACACACACCAGTGGTGGGTTGCTCCCGGTTTGGTCCAGTTCTATAGAACTGATAGTAAAACCAGTGGGAAGCTCTGCCTACCCACCACGATGTCATCATGGGTGATCTGCGCATGCGCTCCTGTAGTGCATGCTCCTGCTGCGAACCATTAGTAAAGGTAAATGGAACCCACCCTTGACACACATACACACTTTACAGCACTCTCTAAGCCAGGGGTGTCAAACTTGATTTCATTAAGGGTCTCATCAGGATTATGTTTGACCTTGAGGTGGGGTGTGTGGCCAGGGTGTGTGTGGCCAGCTTGACATCACTTGTGTTGGGGATGCCTGTGGTGGCCCAAACACTCTTCCAGTGAAAATGGGTTCCTAAGCTCCGTTTTTGGCTGCAACAGCCTCGTGCAACCCTCTGCCAGTGAAAATGGGCACCCGAGCCTCCTGCAACCCTTTGCCAGAGGTACCATGGGCCAGTCCTTCACTGTTTCCAGGGTGGCCCCACAGGCCAGATCTAAGCATGCTGTGGGCCACATCCAGCCCCCGCGCCTTGAGTTTGACATTATTGCTCTAAGCAGTCTACAGAAACAGCATATGGTCCTCTGGATCCTCATTTTACTGACCTCAGAAGGATGGAAACCTTCAGCCCTGTCAGGATCAAAGTCCAGGCTGTGGGCAGAGTTTGTAATAAAGAACAAATGCTATTTAACAAATATATAGGCCCAAATTTTGGCATGCAATGTTGAGCATATATTTATTTGGAAGATAATTTGTATTAACTGGGCTTATCACTATTATTTAATTATGTAATTAAAGGACACTTTATTATAAAATAAATAATAAAGCAGCTGCTTTCAGGCTGAGGATTCAGTGGGCCATTTTAGCAAACTAGGACAGCAAAAATAAAGAATAGGATGAGACTAAGACAAAAACTAAATTTAAATTACACTTACTATTAAGTTAAAGCCATGACATGAAATTAAGATGATTTCTCACTAAGTACATTCTTTCCCATCACATTAAAATTTACAGTTTGATGGTTATTTTGGTGGTCTTATAGGGACATATCCAAGTCTTTGGGGTCTCATGAAGCCCTGAAGACACAGGTTGCACATCCTTGTGTATAGATAAGGAACACTGACACCTCTTAACTCTAATGGCTAACTCAGAGGCATAGTCAGAAGTCTGTCTTATTTATTAATCTTTTTGAATCTATGTTCAGAAATTATACTCTAAAGCTAGAATATAGATCTTGGCAATGAAAGCTGTATTCAGTTTCTTTTATTCAACATTTCTCTCATGATTTCTGCATTAAGATTTCTGTGAAAAATACACTGTGAGGTGCTGGATAAATGAAAATCACAGTGTGATTTTTTTCTTTTCTTGTCTTGTGCTCTTCTTGCTTTTCAGACTAATTTCACTATAGGAATCATGATAGAAATATGAAGCCACCGTTGACCATAATCAGAAATCATGTTTACTGTCTTTTCATTGCTGTTCAGTGAGGGCCGTGAGATTTTTTCACCCTAATTTTTATATGCAGCAATTTTCTTTCAAATATTTAAACTGTTGGCACAAATAAGATCATTTAAAAAAAATGATGTACTTTCTAGCATGAATTCTTGCAAGAATTTATTTATTTACTAGGAGTATTTCATAACAGCCTTTATTTTAAATAAGAGTAAATGCTACAATTAAATTAAAAGGATCCAAATTGAGGAAGTAACAACCACACAGCTCTAGATGGATTTGCATGAAGTTGATTATCTGGGCTCATTTCAGTCACTGCTTTGGGTGGACAACATTTAGACAAATAAATTGTCTAACCTTTATTAAATAACTTAAATTTGTTTATAAATAGATGGCTTGATTTTACAGTGAATCTCTAGTTAGTCAGTATTTGTCTCTCTTGGCAAGAAATATATTCCTTATCTTGTCTCCCTGACAAATAGAGTTTTCTTTGGCTAGGACCCAGACCTGTTCATCCACCCACATCTCTCAAACATTTTTGCTTCCAGTTCCTTCTTCCTTCTGGAATATAACCTGGGAGCTGAGATTTGATTAGAAGCATTCATCACAGGTGTCCATTAACACAAATAAATTGGGATAGTTAGAGAAAGTTCTGGAAAAGATAACAGCTCAAGCAGTATGCCTTGTGTTAAATGTTTATATTGTTAGTTGACACACTGATCATGGCATCCATAGTGTTTGTGTTGTATTCTATATCTATCTATCTATCTATCTATCTATCTATCTATCTATCTATCTATCTATCTATCTATCTATCTATCATCTCTATCAATTGTCAATCTTTTATCTACTTCTTATCTACCTATCTATGTATAGTATATCTTATTGTAAAATTCAAAATGTGTTCTCCCTCCATGGTCACAATTGTATTTCCCATCACTTGCTACCTTATTCTACCTGAATATGCAGCAGTTCACCTGTACGTATTTACTTGAATTATTTTTATCTCACTGTTTCCAAGCAACCACCTCAGTTAGGACTTTAGTGACCAGTCTGCAGTCTACTGTACCTCACTGTTGGTTGTTAAATAGATGGCCCTGGTCAAAGAATTAATATTGTTTCAGTGACCAGATTTTGGATTAAAGTAATACATTAGGAAAATATGTTATATAGAACTACAGATCTTTTAAAAACTATTTTATTTTAAAGAATTTAGCAGCCTGTATTTCCAACTCAGCTTCAGAAACTACTGTAATTCTAATAAATAATCTCATCTTTAATCAGTCTGGTTTTTAAATTGCATTCCCATCGGTTAATGTTTAGTTACTGATTAAAAACAGAGTAATAAAATTTAATGAAGCCATCTTAATAAGAGGAATCATTCAGCCTCTTAACTATGGTAAGTTGAATTCATATTATCCATGATTTCAGAGGCTACAGCTTGGCCCCCACCCAGGCATCTTGAAGAAATGGGTTAGGTGAATCATTCATAAATTTTGCAATTCAGCAAAATAGAGGAAAATCCAACTTTAGAGGGGAAGGATTTGTACCTAAAATAACTAATGTAACTGTGAGGGTTGTGAGAGTAAAACAGAATTGCTGTGAGTGCTGGGATATAATATGTTTGGAAAGCACATGGGGGTGTAAGGAAGAGACGAAACACATATACATTGATTCAGGGATCCTGCAAGACAGATAAAAAAATATTCTCAAATCTCAGACAGGTACTTTAGGTGGGTGAGTGAGTGACAGGAGCCAGGGACTTCTTAGTGATGGTACTGTAAAGATGGGCAATTGTGTATATTTTAATGACCTTAGATTTTGATCATAGTTTTTATGACTGTAGTATCAAATGAAAAACTGGGAGAATACTAGACCATACTGAATTCAAAAATTCTAGAGAATTCCTGGAAGCTTGGCACTCAGGCAAATCAGCAGTCAACATAGAGATAAAGATTTAAAAGAGATAATCAAAACAGGAGGCCCAAAAAATCAAAACACCTCCTGTCCAGTGAACAAAACCCTGACAAGCAGAGATTAACACTAGGATTAATATCAAACCAACAATCAAGCAGTAAACAATATCCTAATCATGGAAGTATCAACTCAGAGAAACAAATAGTAAATAACAAACAGGCTAATCAAGGAATTACCAAGAAGAAAACAACACTCAAACAACGTTGACAGGATCTTCTTGTACTTTTGCTATATTTTTCATATGAATAACAGAGTCGGAAGGGACCTTGGAGGTCTTCTAGTCCAACCCCCTACTCAGGCAGGAGACCTTATACCATTTCAGACAAATGGTTATCCAATATCTTCTTAAAAACTTCCATAATTGAAGCAACAACAGTTTCTGGAGGCAAGTTGTTCCATTGAACTTGTTCAGAAATTTCTCCTTAGTTCTAGTTTGCTTCTCTCCTTGATTAGTTTCCATCCATTGCTTCTTGTCCTGCCTTCAGAGGCTTTGGAGAATAGGTTGACCCCTCTTCTTTGTGGTAACTTGACAGATATTGGAGCACTGCTATCAGGTCACCCCTAGTCTTTCTTTTCATTAAACTTAGGGTTGCCAGGTCTGCTTCCAAAAAATAGCGGACAAGCGGTGTGTGTGTGTGTCTGTGTCTGTGTCTGTGTGTGTCTGTGTGTGTATGTGTGTGTGTGTGTGTGTGTGTTAAGTAGTAAAAAAATTAAAAAAAATTAAATTAAATTATATAAATTACAATTAAATTACAATTAAATTATATATTTTCTTACAAACATTTTAACATGTATTAAAATAATCACTTCAAAACTTTACTTAAAATTCAAAACATCAAATATATTATAATAATATGTAAAATATTAAATTACATTTTACTTTGCTGTCGTGTGTATTTTTTATTTGACTGTGCAGCTTTGATCAATTCTTTGTGTTTAAGGAATAATTCTTTAATTTCAGTAAAACGTTGAGAAATATTAAAAAATATACAAAGTTCACTTCGAACTGATGGTACAAGCAGTCGGTTACGTTCGTCAGTCCACAAATTTCCCATGACGCTGAAAATTCGTTCAACGTTTGCATTTGATACCGGAATTGATGCACAATACTGGAACAGTTTCAGTAAACTCAGAGCTGGCTCTTTCTTGAAAAAGTACGTCCACTTATCAAGGGATGAATCGCCCTGCAGATGAACATAAACTTCTTCTAAGGCAGAAATTTCATCGAAGAGAGTGTTGGGTGGAAGTTCTTTTCGCCATGGTGATAATAACCAGATGTTCGTATATATCTTTGTATATTTCTTCTAAAGTTGGAGGATTATTACGATCAATTAGATTGAAACAACTTAGTGTTCAATGGATATTCGATCTCTGTCTCATTCTAACTTATGAAAAAAAGACAAAACACGATTCTCCTATCCTTATTCTCTTAGACTGTACAGCTTTAGATTACGTACCATTTCATCATAAAGCTTTTGAATAAAAAAAAAATGTCCACTATTTTGTGAAAAAAAATAATGAACATAATGTGAAAAAAGTGGACTGTTGGCTCAAATAGTGGACACCTGGCAACTCTAATTAAACTAGACATACCCAATTCCAGCAACTGTTCTTTATATGATTTAGCTTCCAGTCCCCTAATTATCTTTGTTCCCCTTCCCTGCACTCTTTCTAGAGTCTCAATATCTTTCTTACATTGTGGCGACCAAAGCTGTATGCAATATATATATATATATATATATATATGTATATATGTATATATGTATATATGTATATATGTATATATGTATATACGTATATACATATATATCTTCCAGCATTGCTCCTGGAAGAACGAAGCCGAGAACACCAGCCTGAAGATGACGAATGAGACTTCGTCGAAACGTCGCCAAGATACTTCCAATTCTACGCGGGAGAAGACCTGAATAACCAAAGACCTACATATATATATATATATATATATATATATATATATATATATATATATCGTATTTCTATGCCGCCCACTCTTCGAGGATTCTGGGCGGCTTACAACAATCGACAGTATACTAAATAGCATATTGCCCCCAACAATCTGGGTCCTCATTTTACCCACCTCGGAAGGATGGAAGGCTGAGTCAACCTTGAGCCGGTGAGATTTGATCCGCTGATCTGCTAAACTAACAGTCAGCTTAAGTAGCTGCAGTATAGCATTCTAACCACTGTGCCACCTCATGTGTATATTTCTCCACAGGTTTTTCCAAATACTTCACATCTTGCACGAAGTTTTGCCATCATAAAAAATTGTACATGTTTGCACATTGTTAATTATATCAGAAAAGTCTAAAAAGTGGAGCTTTGAGTGTACATTTTATGGTCATGCACTTGGCCATCTTTAGTTGAGAAATCTAAAATAGGCAAATTCATCTAAAAACACCAACTGGCAATTCATTTCATTTATTCTTACATACGACAAGCTTTATTTCATTTTAGATGCCACAGAAAGTTAGCTTAATTCTATTACGAGAATAATATTCTACCGTTCTTCTAGTTATTTTATTATTCAGTGATTGCTACACATTATGTCATGGCTTATATCCCCTGATTTTGTTTTCTAACGGCATATATTTTATATTGTAAATGATTTTGCTAATCTATGTTTTTATTGCTTATATTTAAACATTGTTGGCTGTTCTGGTCATTTTTCTTTTGCAAAGTGGTAATGTTTTGAATTAAGTATAATAAATAATAAATAACTGTGAAGGGATAGCTTTGATTCATGAAAATAAGTTTAAAATATATCACATTCACAAGCAGAATATGGGATGGAACTGCCAGGATTTACGCATCTGGACAGATTGAAAGCAAATAGGGATGAATTAGCAGGAACAGGAGAGGCAGAAATACTATCCATTAAGGTTTGGGGTAGCAGAATTAATGTTCCACCAGCAACTGCCATATAATGACAATGCAGTCTTATAGCTAAGACCTGAAACTTGATTGGGTATTCTTGAATTGTGCGTTTCTTTCTCCCTGGAAAGAAAAGAAGAGACTTCCTTCCTAAGAAACTTAGTGGGAGGTCATTTTTTTAAAAAATTGATTAGTCTTGAAAAAGCAAATCAGAAGCTATGTTACTCTTGCTTTGCCTTAGTCTTGTGCAAATGAAGAAGAGAGCAAAGCCTGCAGCCCATTTGAGAGAACTAAACTCTGCCATGACCGGTGGCAAATGGTTCATGCCATTTGATGACTTTTAGCCTAGCAAGTTGAAACATATCTGTAGTTTTGCAATGGTTTTAAAAGTGTGCACATTTTAAAAAAGTGTTTCTGGCCTTTCAAATGAAAAGTTTTTAGTGAAAACCAAAGGAAAAACTAAACCTGACCGCTTTACAAGTAGTGCTGATAAAAGATGAAAATTATATATGTACATTTATTTATTTTTTTTGGTCAACCCTAGCCTCAATCAAATCATTTGTAGCCTTTGAGTGCAGAATTCTTTCTAGGATTGCTTAGACATAAAAAATGGAATAATACAGATGGGCCTCACCGAATGACCACTTGTTTAGTGCCATTCACACTTATGATGTTG
This sequence comes from Masticophis lateralis, assembly GCA_030761175.1. Lineage (NCBI taxonomy): Eukaryota > Metazoa > Chordata > Lepidosauria > Squamata > Colubridae > Masticophis > Masticophis lateralis. Next base: position 23,963,939 of record JAUDYJ010000005.1, on the reverse strand, counting down.
TTGAATCATGACCAGTCCTCAGAGTTCTGTGTCTCATGGTCACCATGCAACCTTCTTTGCTGACTTGTGAAAAGCAAAATCAGTAGGGAAGCCATGAGGAAGTCAGAGGTTGAAATCGCCAAGGTGATATGATATGCTCACTTGAAGACAGAATGGGACCTTCAGGCTCCTACCCTTGGCCGTGCCTCCTTCTCCTTGAAGTTCCATGTTGATTCACAGGAAACGGAAAATGCTGGAATTGCTGCTGCCTTATGGCTTGGTCATATGATGCTGCTCATTATCCCCATGTCATGTAGTGATAGCAATTTTGGCCCTAATTTTTTTTTAATTTAATTTATATGCCACCCTTTTCTGGACACTCAGGGCGGCTTACAATGCATTAAGCAATAGCCTTCATATTTTTGTATATACCTGCTCAGTAGGGCTTTCGGGCACCCCCCTAAGTGGTCTTCTTTTTTATACAAAGTCAGTTTATTACAATCTGGGTCCTCATTTTACCTACCTTGAAAGGATGGAAGGCTGAGTCAACCTTGAGCCTGGTGAGATTCGAACTTGCAGTAATTGCAGGCAGCTGGTGTCACTTTAACACCACTTTAAGCTGCTGCGCCACCAAGGCTCTTCTAGCTAATTACCATAGTTAACCAAGAAATACCTATTTATTAATAAAACCAACCTTACAAACAAAATAGATTTTGTTTGTAATCTATTACAAACACAATAGATACACACAATAGATATGTAAGGTAAACTGCTCCAATCTCGATTGCAGAAAATACAACTTCAGCAACAGAGTGGTCAATGCCTGGAATGCACTACCTGACTCAGTGGTTTCTTCCCAAACCCCCCAAATTTTAATCTTAGGCTGTCTACTATTGACCTCACCCAATTCTTAAGAAGTCTGTAAGGGGGCGTGAATAAGCGCACCAATGTGCCTACCATCCCTGTCCTAATGTCCCCTTTTATTCGTAACCATCCCATGTATTCATAATCAAGTTTATACTTTTATATGTAATCTTATATATATACTTGACAAAAAATAAAATAAAACAAAATAAAATAAAATAAAATAAAATACTATAAACCTTAAGACCAATGTTGTCTGATGCTTGGAGGAAAAAAATAGACAGGTAACGCATTCAATGTTGTGATGGAAGACCCACTACATATACATATATAAATACATGAATGGGGAAAATAGGAGGTAGGGATATTCTATATGTTTCCTGAGAAAAGTGTCCTTTTTCTGCGTCTTGCATTCCGTATGATTATCTTAAGGAAAATAATCATCTTACGGCATAAATAGAGATGTTTATAAGTCATAAATTAAGGCTGTTCTGGTACACATTGTTGTTTATATGAACTAAACCGATATGTGCAGTAGGCTGTCATAAAGCAAATAGAAAACCATTGAAATATGTTCAAATTACCTTTGCTCTAAGAAAAAAAAATACTTACATCAGCTTTACCACTTTTTGGTGCCTATTAGTAAAGAACTCTCTTCAGTCATAGGTATACAAAATATAAATTAAGAGGAAAGGTTCCAATAGACTATATAATACTTACATGGTTGTATGTAATTTAAATTGAACATAGACGATTCTTCATAAAATCTATTGCTAAACTATCATTCACACACTGAACTTTTCTGATGCAGTTTATTCTACTCCTGAACACTATGTGGTATGAAAATATAACAGATTATGGGCAATTTTTGCATATTCCAGACAAAGTATTCATTGTGCATCAATACACCTGGTATAAATAGGTGTTCCAAATGTGCTCGGCTTAAAAATGGAAGGTCTTTAATAATGCACAACTATCATCTATTATTCCTATAGCTTCACACTGATAGGAGATAAATGTCTGTATGTTGATGTTAGCCATACACATACTTATGTGTATAATAATAATAATATGATGATGATGATGATGATGAAGATGATGATAATGATAATGATGAAATATCGCGACCTGGCCATTGAAACTACACGGCTATGGATGAAACATGTAACAGTGATACTCATTGTCATCAGGGTACTTGGTACCATCTCCAAGAATTTCATAAGATATTTATTTATTTATTTATTTATTTATTTATTTATCGTATTTATATGCCGCCCTTCTCCCATAGGACTTGGGGCGGCTCACAAGATAAAACAACAAAATAAAATGATATTAAAATAATCCAAATTTAAAATCCCCAAGCAATTAAAACTCCCGGAAGATCAGGGAATTTGCTGAAAAAGCCAGGTCTTCAGGTCACTGCGGAAAGTGCAGAGGTCGGGCCGTCTGGACCCCAGTGGGTAACTTATTCCAGAGGGTCGGTGTGACCACAGAGAATGTCCTCATCCTGGGCGCCACCAGCCAATATTGTCTGGCCAATGACACCCGGAGGAGGGCAATCCTATGTGACCGCGGTGGGAGGCCGGTAGGAAGTGATCCTGCAAGTACCCCAGGTCCATGCCATGGAGGGGTTTATAGGTAAGCACCAGCCCCTTGAAGCGGATCTGAAGGACCACCGGCAACAGTGCAGCTTGTGCAGGAGTGGTGTTACATGGGACTAAGAGGAAGCTCCTGTAACAACCCACGCAGCCACATTCTGGACCATCTGGAGCCTCCGGGTCCACCCCAAGGGCAGCCCTATGTAGAGGACATTGCAGTAATCCAACCAAGAGATAATGAGAGCATGAGTGACTGTATGGAGGGCATCCCTGTCCAGGAAAGGGCGCAACTGGTGCACCAGGCGAACCTGTGCAAAGGCCTCCCTTGTCACGGCTGTCAGATGGTCCACCAAAGACAGCCGTGAGTCAAGGAGGACACCAAGATTGCAAACCCTTTCAGAGGGAGTAAGTAACTCCCCTCCCATCTGAAGTGATAGGGACACTAGATCATGAGAAGCCGGCATCCACAGCCACTCAGTCTTGGAGGAGTTGAGTCTGAGCCTGTTCCTACCTATCCAGACCCGCACCACCTCCAGGCACTTAGACATCACGGAAAGGGAAAGATACATCAATGGAAAGATACATCAACAAATTGCTGCTTCTTGCAATAACACCAGTAGAACTGCAAAAAAATTGTGCTACTTGGAACATTATACATCTTAAGAAGGTACTTGGTTGATATCTAGGATGCTGGCAGCAACCCGTATCAACCATTAGCACCAGTCAATGGTATTTGTGCTACATTTTTTAATGTTCAGTTGACTAAGTTTCATGTTTAATAAATAAAGTAAATAACAACAACAACAACCACCTTTATTGTCACTGCACAACATATGTACAATGAGATTGGTGGAGCTCCTTCAGTGCACCCCCCAACACAATACATATTATTTATTTTTATTTATTTCAATTTCTATACCACCCTTCTCCCCGGGAGGGGGATTCAGGGCGGTGAACAGCCAAATTAAAACACATATAATACAAATATTAAAAAATTTAAAATTAGATTAAATCGTTGGCATTCCAAAATAAAAGTCTCAAACCCCATTAAAATACCCAATTTAAAACCCCAGAAATTAATACTACCAAAAATTTTAAAACCCCATTAAAATCAATCAAGCAAGGCCGGCTTGTTGGAATAAATAAGTCTTAAGGGCCTTTCGGAAAGCGTGGAGGTCCGGGATCAAACGAATTTCAGGAGGCAGCTCGTTCCATAGGGCGGGTGCCCCCACAGAGAAGGCTCTCCCCCTGGGGGCCGCCAGCCGACATTGCTTGGCTGATGGCACCCTGAGAAGGCCCTCTCTGTGTGAGCGTACTGGCCGGTGGGAGGTTATCGGTAGCAGCAGGCGGTCCCGCAAATACCCCGGTCCTATCACAGTGGAAACAGAAAATCCCTAACCCAATAAATCATATTAACAAACACCCAGTCCTATTACACCAATGTGATCATTTTACACATTGCGCCGGCCCTGCAAGTCCATTGTACTATGTAGTTATGATGTTATTTTGCATTCAAGAGTCTCACAGTCCATGGATAAAAACTGTTCTTCAGCCTGTTTGTGTGGTGGCTATGCTTCTATATCTCCTTCCCGAAGGTAGGAGGGTAAAGAAATGGTGACCAGGGTGAGAGTTGTCCCTATTTCATTATCACTCTGAAACAATCCACTGCAGGATAAATGCTTCTTTATTGAAGCACATAGGAAACCCATAATCTACCATGCTGATTCAGTACAGGTAAATAGATATTTTATGATAACCTAGTCTAGGGCTCAAAGGTACTGAGTTACTGAACCAGGTTCTCTATCTAAGTGGGGAAGGAGGGGGGAGAGAACAAGAACTAGAATCAGGATTTCCCTATTCCCTAATTCCCCACATAGCCCCTACATCACAATGCTTGGTGTTGTTTTTTTTTTAAAAAAACACCTTAATCCTATTTGACAGCTACATGTTTGTGTGTGATAAAACCAAGTCTGCTTTAGCTAATTAGAGCACAGCCAACTTTGTTTTGTACCTGGTGTCTGTATATGCCTCATTTAAAGTAAAAGATATAATTTTTACATAGGCAATCAGTAAAGCAGAGGCCTCAGAACAAAGATAATTATTGCTCAATTAGTTATCTTATAATTCCATATTTTGTGGTTAATTATTTCTCTTCTGATTGTGCAACACAATTCTTTTCAGCTCCAAATGTTTTGGCATCCTCTTAAATTGGGTACTGCTGTGTATGAGGAAAGGGTATGTCAAAAGTTGCCCAAACATTTGGAAATGAATCCTAGGCAACATTCTAGCCATGCCATACTCCATTTCTTTTTTTCACAACAACAAACCAGAGAAGTAGGTTGAGAGGATAAAAGAATGACTGGTCTTAAATGAGCTTCTGTGGCTGGAGGTAGAACTCATGCTGAATATCCAATATTCATGCTGAATTGTCCAATCCCTTAACCAACTGACCACTTGGAGTGGATTTGTTATTATAATCATACTGGGATATACCGTATGTTAAGGACCACTGAATCTTCTGAACAGGAAGGATCACCTTGTCTGCATTATTATGGTGAACTTTGGTCTTTAAAATGTCTAGCTCTAAAACCCCTTTTAATACCAAGACTGGCAAAATATTCTTGCATGGAGAAAATGTGCTAGTATGCCAATCTAGACAAGACAATTCAACCATGAAACACCTTTGCAGTAAATCACTAGCTGATTTATCTTAAATTTAAATGTTACAAGCTTGTTGAATCTTGTTAAAAAAATATTTCCATACATTCTTACCAGCAATAAAGATTCCCAGACCAGGCCAATATAGCTGATGATTTCATAAATTTATGTGGCAGTTTAACAATACAATTTATTACCTTGAAATATGAATTAGCTTTCCAGTGAGAGCACTAAAGCTGTGACTTTGCTAGTAAACTAAGTGGGTACGTTTTAAAAGGAACCAAGGACACAGTGTAAGATACTCCGGATCCTTTTGTATCATATATTAACTTTTATGAGATATAGATATAAGAAAAAAAAAATCATTTACAAATGAATCCCAATTTTCTAGTGATAATAATTGAAGGAATGTATATGTATAAAAATCATGCACAGACACTCTTTGGCAAATGAATGTTTAATGCCAGTGAAAACAGCTGAAGCAACCTAGCTTATTGAAATTCTGTTAATAATCTTTGCCCACCTGGTGTTTTCCAGATGTGTTTTTATCTACAAATCCAGAATTTTTATTCCAGCTATCTAGAAACTCAGGAAGGATAATACATTGTGGAGAGCTAATATAAAACATTAGGTTTTTTAAAAAAAATAAATCAAATTGATTGTATTCATGATCATTATGCTATAAAATTACATTGACCACTATCCAATGATTGGTTACACATGAAAATCTTTATGGAATTGCTTTATGGTTTATTTAGAATAGAATAACAGAGTTGGAAGGGACCTTGGAGGTCCTCTAGTCCAGGCACCACTATACCACTTCAGACAAATGGTTATCCGACATCTTCTTAAAAATTTCCAGTGTTGGGGCATTCACAACTTCTGCAGGCAAGTTGTTCCACTTATTAATTGTTCTAACTGTCAGAAAATTTCTCCTTAGTTCTAAATTGCTTCTCTCCTTGATTAGTTTCCACCCTTTACTCCTTGTTCTACCCTCTTTTGTATTTCTCTTGAAAAAAAAATACTTGATGGGGAATGAAATGAAGGGAGCATTGGAATTAATAATTGATCTGTCCTCCAATAAGAGCAAATTTGGAATAGGATATCGAATTTCACTATTTGGATAGTTGGCAAGTTTGTGTGGCTAGGGGAAAATGATGGATGTGTACTTCATTGTCACTTCTACTGTCTAGTTTTCTACTTGAGTGATTCTCTCTGTGCTGATACTCTCTTATGAACAACCCATCATCCTCAATTTCACTTGACCCTCCATCATTTAGTATTTTTATGCAACCCTTCTCCTTTTCCATCACTTCTTTCCCCTTTAACAACAGAGATATTCCAATTTCTAATTTTATTCAGTTATATTTTTTTCATTTTACTTGTTACTTAATCCTTCTCCCTTCCCCCTCCCATTTATTCCTCCCATAAACCATTCACTTTTTTTTTGGTCTCTGTGAAATTGCAAGGATAGGCATGTGAGTCTGTCTTTTGACCTTGCCAGCAGAATTCCTTCTGCTTTCTTCATTCCATCTTAGCTGTCCATTTTGGTATGCACCAAGAATGATGTCTTAGTTAACATCACCAAATAGATCAAGGATGAGGATAATGGAGGAAAGGTTCTGTTTAATTGCACTGACAAGAGATTATTAAGAGCTTTGACAATGCTGCAGTAGCGCTCTGTATTAGTAGTTGCTAACCTCAAAACTGTAAACTATTGATTTCGACAAAGTTTGTTAGGCAGCTTCTCCTCATAGTTTCTGCAGTTCTTTCAGTTTGTGGAGATAAAAATTAAGAAGTTGTTAGGACCATTAGAATTTTTGTTTTTGACAATGGAAAATGGCAGCTCCTAATTTTTTTAAAAAAATTATTTATTTGTCAAGTATGTATGAGAAAATAAGTATAAGTATTAACATAACATATAAACATATAAGTATAAACATGATTATGAATACAGGAAATGAGTATGAATAAATGGGGACAGTAGGACAGGGGCAGTAGGCATGCTGGTGCACTTCTGCATGCCCCTTACAGACCTCTTAGGAATGGGGTGAGACAGTTTAAACTTAAAGTTATGGGGGTTTGAGGATGTAACAACAGAGTCAGGTAGTGCATTCCAGGCATTGACCGCTCTGTTGCTGAAGTCGTTTTTTTCTGCAATCGATTTGAAGCAGTTTACTATGCGTTAGTATCTATTGTTTGCCCGAGTATTATTGTGGTTGAAGTAGTCATTGACAAGTAGGACATTGTAGCAGACAATTTTATATACTGTATTTTCCTGCGTATAAGACTACTTTCTAACACACAAAAATCTTCTCAAAAGTCGGGGGTCGTCTTATACGCCAGGTCTCATTCTCCTGTAACCAGGCAGACCAGCCCGAAAGGCTCTGACGAGCCTTAAATGGCTCTGAGGAGGGTCGTCTTATACGCCCAGTCGTCTTATACGCCGGAAAATACGGTACTAAACTTAGGTCAGACCATAGGAGGTGTAGTTCTAGGTTGTCCAGGCCCAAAATTACAAGCCTGGTGGCATAAGGTAATCTATTACAAGAAGAGGAGTTAAGTACTCTTCTTGTGAAATACCTCTGGACTCGTTCAATTGTATTAATGTCTGATATACAGTGTGGCTTCCAGGCAGACGAGCTGTATTCAAGAATTGGTCTGGCAAAGGTTCTGTATGCCCTGGTTTGCAGTACAATGTTACCAGAGAAGAAGCTTCACAAAATTAGGTTAACAACTCTTAACACCTTTTTGGCAATGCTGTTACAGTGGGCTCTAGGGCTTAGATCTTTTGAAATGAGTATTCCTAGGTCCTTTCCTGATTCATGTTTCAGAATTATAAACAAGTAAAGTTGCTCTTAAAAGTGCATGCATGTATGTGCACAAACACAAATGTACACACACACACACACACACACACACACACACACACACAGAGAGAGAGAGAGAGAGAGAGAGAGAGAGAGAGAGAGAGAGAGAGAGAGAGAGAGAGAGGATCTAACATGAAGCAGGTGAGATGGTTCTTACTTTTCTCTAGTTCACACTTATATTTTTGTTGCATGATATTTAGTGCTAGTTGGAGCATGAAAAATCAATCTTACTTAAGCCGAATGGTGTGTCAGTAGGGCAGCATTGTAGCCATAGTTCTTCATCTGTGAAGCTCTTGTTTTGGTGCAGGTGCCAGAATAGTTCTCTGACAGGATAGAGTACACAAAGCAAGAACTGAGTAATCTAAATTTAGGAAGGAGTGCATTATTTTAACATTCATGGGTGTGCTTAGAAACAGAAATTATTATCCGATGCTCTTTTCTAATTTTTTGGTGCCAAGAACCCAGAACATATGCTACAGGAATTCAAAAGCATCAAGGGATGAGCTGCATTATTAAAATCAGCAAATGTTGCAAGAAAAATGAAACAGGAGGCATATTTTTCCATGAAATTTAATCTTGTGACTACATGCAACTTTTATTTTCCAATAGAATTTTCCTTTGTGAAAAATCAGTGGCATTTGACTTGATTGTATAGCCTTATCATTTTGGGCACTCTAGTTGGAGAGTTGATTATTGATCAACCCTATCTGACTCTTCCTCTCTAATTGATAAGTGCTGAGTGTAAATTCCTCCTTTCCCTTCTATTTTTCACCAAATTATTGAAGAGATTTTCTTTCAAGGGTGACTATAAGCCAAGAACAAAATAAATAGTCTCTTTATCAAACATGAAAATTGACATGTATATCTCTAGAATATCTCTCTTCAAAAGCCTCAAAGGAAAAAAAACACAGAATCTTATTTCTTATGCAGAGAAAGGGAGAGAGAGAGAGAGAGAGACTGACTTTTGTATATATGCTATTTTACATTTAATACAAAACTCATGCATTTTGCATTTGTTTGCCCTTACCTGAGTTTTCTTTTCTTTTTTATTGCATGGTGGGAATTGTCTGCCTATTCAGTTGCCGAATATGATTTGACTGTACTGCAGTTATAAGCTAAGATAATAATACTGTATTTCTTTGTCAGTTTGGACAATCTCTAGCTTTACATTTACTACCTTTGCTTGCCTCTCTAGTGTTCATTGATATGCTTTGGTATTGATTCCTGATCCTGTCGCTCAGGGGCTAAGCAGGCCATCCACAGAGGACGGGCTTATATGTGTATTCTTCATTTCATTTCATGGTTTGTAGCACCAATTATAGATTATTTTATTTATTTATAATGCAATTTTATTTATTTTAGTACAGTCCATAAAAGAATAATATAAGATAGGGGAAAACAAGCATGTTTCTGTGCTCCACTAACTTCAATGGAATTTAAGCACCTTTTAATGAGCTTTCTGTTCTTTATCCCAGTTTTTTTTCCCCATGAATGGCAATTTTTTATGAATTTTGTTTTGGTGTTGTTCGCGTATCTGAAATCACACAAAACTAGTTTAATGCACAGAGCACTACTAGATATGGTTTCAATTTGCTTGTGGAGTGGATTGAGTAGCCTAATGATCAATTAATACTGTTAATGTATCCATTCTAACATGGTTATTCCTATACAATATTTCTGTTGCTGTGCCCATGCGATTTTATTGCACTTTATTTGGAAAAAGATTTTTTTTTTCGAAGTCATCAGATAGCACAACAGAAATTACCATTTCCCTCTGAAGGTTTGCATAGATGACTTCTTTGGGCTTTGGAAGAGACACCTGATTCATGGCACCTTCCAGCTTCTGGTAAGAGTAAGGCCAAGTAAAGGAGCCAAACTACTGCTTGTGGGGACATGGCAAAAAACTGGGGGAATGAATTAGGACATGCAGTAGGGCTGTGTAGATGTCAGATACAAAGCCCCTGCCCCAAAAAGGTTCAGGACATCTGAGTGTCAGGTCCCCCCTCCTGTTCCCACAGTTCAACCAGCCTCCACTATAGCAGCCCTGAAGATTGATTGATTGATTGATTTGTCAACAAGTACAAAGAAACAAGTAACAGTACAGACATAGACATGGACACATGAAAAAAATTGGCACAAATAAAAGGATATAAATAGGCAAAACATAGCCATAAACACATGGAATGATTATATATAAATGGGAACAGTAGGACAGGGATGGTAGGCATGCTGGTGCGCTTATGGACACCCCCTTAGGGACGTCTTAAGAAACATGACAGGTCCATGGTAGACAGTTTAAGGTAAAAGGTATGGGGATTAGTGAGACTAACAACAGGATCAGGAGAAGATGTTAGGAGAAAATGGCTCCAGGGCTGACACCAATCATGTGAAGTAGTATTTATTTATTTATTTATTTATTTACGTGATTTATATGCCGCCATTCTCCCCAAGGACTCAGGGCGGATTACAAAAACAATCATAAATACAAATCACAATAAACACAATTAAAACGCATTAAAATCCATTAAAATCATTCTAAAAAGACTATATAACCCCACGATCGTAATGTTCTTTAAACAGCCATGTCTTTAATCCCCGGCGAAAGGAGGGGAGGTCGGGGGCTGTCCTGAGGTCGGTGGGAAGACTATTCCAGAGGATCGGGGCTCCGACAGAGAAAGCCCTCCCCCTGGGGGCCTCCAGCCGACATTGCTTGGCTGACGGCACCCGGAGGAGGCCCACTCTATGGGAGCGCACTGGATGGTGGGAGGAAGGCAGGAGGTGGTCCTGTAAGTACCCTGGGCCTAAGCCATGTAGGGCTTTATAGGTTAAAACCAGCACCTTGAAACGAACCCGGAGAACAACCGGTAGCCAGTGCAGCACACGCAGGAGAGGTGTAACACGGGAGTAACGAGAAGCCCCCGTAACTACCCCGTAAGTACCTGCATGCAGTCCATTAAATCAGTGCATTTCCACTTCAGCATCTTTAAGAAATGTGGACTTGTTGACTGGGGGACTTCTGGCAGCATACATCTTGAAATGGCTGAAACGTTGGCTTAGACCATTCAGTCCAACAGTTATTGGACAATAGCTGACCTCTTATTGGCTGAAATATCTATATTCACCAATTGGCCTTGGAAGTACATGTCTTGTTTATTGTTGGTTCTCAAGATGTAGCATAGTCTACCAGAGTGAAGTGTGTAGAATTGCATAGAAATTAAAATGGTGAAAAAAGCCCCTTCACAATTTGCTGTCTTTCAATTCTGGAAAAAACTTGGATAACAGGTTATCTGCAGAAAATAATTCTGTTAATCATATAGATTGTAAGATTTAATTATTAATATAGGCAGTCCTCATGTCAGTTGGGACCAGCATTTCAGTTGCTAAGTGGTGCAGTCATAAAGTATAATGTCACATGACTGTGTTGCTTAGCAATGGTAGTTCCAGCACTTCCCAGTTGCTATTGTTAAGTGAATCAGTGTGGGTGGTTAAGTGAGGACATTTAAGTGAGGACTTCAGAGGATCTGAAGGTTGTCATTTGCAACCTTCAACTGGCTTCCCCAATGTCTTTGCTTGTAGGAAGCCAGTGAAGGAGATTGCAAATGGTGGCCACATGAACATAGGACAGTACAATGTTGTAATGGCAAACTGGGTGCTTACTATCCAAATTGTGGACATGTGAATTCAGGGATGCTCTGACAGCTGAAATTTTGAGGACTAGTCACAAGTACCACTTGCTAAGTGCCATTATAAATTAATATGGTCACTGAATGAGTGGTCATTAAATGTGGATCACCTGTAAGACAAAGATACAGTCTGTTGAGATTCACATTTCAGGATGGTCAGAATCACTCATTGGTTTCAATATGTACTAAAGTTGAATAGTTCAGAAGCAATTACAAAAACAAGGTGAAACAATAATAGGTTTCCCTGATTGGGGTCATTTACTGGGGCTTATTTATATGTTGTTGCTGAAGTACAATTTAGAATGTGAACAGGTCAAAGACTATGTGATTAATGAATGCAGAATTAAATTGAACAATTGAGGTAACAACAGAATTTTTTCAAATTTATGGTTAATACTACACTTAGAGAAAATTGGTACAAGAAGTTCCATGGATGGTAAATTACCCCAGTATTAATTTTGAAAATAGACCGCTTACTTTCTAAAAACAGTTGAAAAAGCAATTATACATTTGAATAATTTTTTCACCTTTGGTGGCAAGTTATTAAAGGTCAACAATAATAGAAAATAATATACAGTATAAATGAAATACATTTTAAAAGTGAATTCTCCTTATCAGGCTGCCATTTTTAAATTAAATATTGCTAAATTAAATATTTATAATACAGTGCTGGCTTTGTACATAGCAACAGCTGCTAGGATTCTTCTACTTCTCATTGGAAATTAAAACCATCCCTTCTGTGGAAGAAAGGCAAATTAAATTATAGGAGCATGCACTGATGTCAAAACTAACTTCATACCCGAAAAACAAATCTGATATAGAATTTAATTCAATGTGGAATCCATTTTGGGATTACATAAAAAGGTTCATGTCACATCCAAGTGAAGTGAATAAAGAGGATGACTTTGAAGGTCAGATGGAAATGATAAAGTAAATGAAACTTAAAACTATGTAAAGAAAACTATGTTATGAAAATATTTCAGACAACCCTTGATCCTCATGAAGATGAACGAGGAAACTAGGGAAGAACATTCAGACTTGCAAGATTCTGTTAAAATTGCTTTAGGTTGACACAATGTCTGTTTCTTAGTATAGTCTACCTTACTGTATATGGCTGACACAAAGGTTGAATTTTGGCTAAGATAAAACTATAATTTTAAAGAAATATTTGTTAAACTTGCTCAATATTTAGATTGAGCCAAAATTACTGCAACTCATTCATCCCAATGTATAAATTCTAATTTGAGTTACGTTGTCATAGATACTAATTATTGTATAGAAGCATAATTTTAATATCCATTCACTTTAATGTAAGCTTTCAGTATAAGGTAATTTAATGTGCAGATTTAAATCATTGTTATTTTGAAATGTAAGAGCAAATTTTATGATGCTTGCAAATCTTTTTTCTACTTTTTGATTTTTTTCCTTTATTCTTCTCTTGTCTCCCCCTACCCCCATATGTTGAAAATAATAGGAATATGGCACTTTGCCAAAAATTTGGACAAAAGGGAGCAGGTAATCGTGAAGATGATCTATGAATTTACTCTATGTCACTTTTCCTTTTGTAATCTATTTTTCCAGAATGTTGTGCTTCTAGGCAGGTTAACTCTTAGTCTTTATGATAAGGTGAAGAATGGTACAGGTAATCTTTGAGTTACAACTATTCATTTAGTGATCATTCAAAGTTACAAGCCCTAAAAAATTTTTTATGATTATTGCAACTTTCTCCAAAGCGGTGGTGAAATCCAAATTTTTTTACTACCAGTTTGGTGGGCATGGTGGTGTGGCTTGGTGGGCGTGGCAGGGGAAGGATACTGCAAAACCTCAATTCCCACCCCACTCCTGGGAGAAGGATATTGTAAAATCTCCCAATCCACTCTGGGGCCAGCCAGAGGTGGCATTTGCCAGTTCTCCAAACTACTCAAAATTTCTACTACCGGTTCTTTGAACTACTCAAAATTTCCACTATCGGTTCTACAGAACCTGTCAGAACCTGCTGGATTTCACTCCTGCTCCAAGGGCAACTGGAGTTTTGCTTGGAGACTATTTGCTTCTCATCCAAGAAGCTTCTTTAGTTCAGAACTGAAGAATGATTGGAAAAGCATCTTGGAAAAGCACCTTTGGGGCAACCATCTCCTGGATGACTGAGAATCTCTGTAGACAAAACCATGACTTTGAATGCTGTGTGAAGCCTGTCAATCTTAGTTATGCTTTAATGTAGTCTTTTTCAACCCGGATACAAAAAAATTGGCCAGTGTTGAGAATTCTGGAATGGATGCAGATTGGGAAGCCGCCTTCTTTCCCACTGCAGTCACTGAAACAAATGCATGGCCATGAATTTAAGCCCACTAATTTCAGTAGAAATGAAGCTTGATATATTCTGGAATGATTGGGTTAAATTCAATTAAGCACCTGATGGGTCCCCCCCCCCAATCAGAAATCCTCTTCCCTATACCTATATTTACACCGCTTCTATACATGCCCTCAATATCTGTTTATAAAGATTGTAGGCTCTCCAGTATAAAGGTTTGTGGATCTACATCGATACGTAAATCCATATCGATGTCATAGGACTTCATCAATGTTTTCATGAAACATTTCCCAGTTTTGAAAAAAATGATACGTCTGTAACTACTTGCTACATATATTTTACTTTCCTCAATATACACTTTTAAAAGGCAACTATTTCTTCTGTAACTGGATGTGTTTCTCTGTGTTTTAAAAACTCAGTTGCTCCATGCTCATTTGTATATAATTATATAGGCAATTATATAACATTTTCTCTTTTATATTTTAAGAAGAAAATGAAAATATTCCTTTTATATTCTTTTATATCCATTGCAGACTATGAAGGTTTGGGTGGTAACTTAGGGAGAACATTTCCTTGCCTGAACAAAAGCCCACAGGTCGGGTTTCTTCCATTGAAATTTTTTTTTTTATTGTGTCTGCATCTTGACAAATCTGTCTATATTTGAAACTGAACCAGCAGAACTTACTGTAATTTCAGGTGTAATTATATAAGCACTTACAAATTCTTTAGGGATTGCATTTTCTCAGAATTGTTTCAGAATGTGTGTGTGAAGGGAAGGCTGAGAGGATGGGTGGGTGGGTGGGACAGCAGCTATATTTTAGTTTCTAGCCCCTATCTAAAATGCACACAAGTGGATCTGTCTAAAGTGCAGTATAAAAAACTATGGATCCACTTTGACACATACCGTAGAAGGAACGAGATTTTTCTGCTTCAGCTCTGTGCTGGGATTAATAACATGTACAACAAATAGCTGATGAAGTGATATCTTTGAGGCTGCTTACAATCTTTCAGGAAGCTGATCAAAACTGCTTTGGTGTGTGTGTGTGTGTGTGTGTGTGTGTGTGTGTGTGTGTGTGTGTGTGTGTGTGTGGTTGTGTCCATGACATGAGGACAAGGATCAGGTTTGTTTCTGGAAAGACATTCTCTCTCTTTTTTTTTTTTAAAGAAAAAACAGCTTGAGATAATGCTGGTATATCTTTGCAGAGTCAGTTAAACAAGAAGAAATCCATCTGTAAACCTAAGTTGCCTTTAATTTCCTTTAGTATATATATCTCCAAATTACAGAGAATTCATTCCTGAGCTGGAAAGATGCCAAAGTTTTTCATTTAGCCATTGTAGGCTGCACCCCTCCTCTCTCTCTCTCTCTCTCTCTCTCTCTCTCTCTCTCTCTCTCTCTCCCCCTTTCCCCCCACTCCCGCCCGCTTCACTTTGAGGCTTTCTGATGCCTATAGAGTGAGCTCAACTCAAAGGTTTTGCAGTCTCACACTTGCCTGGTATTCTGTAACAGTCAGATCACGCTCTGTATCATACCAAAGAATACTGTGGCAATATCTGATTTCTACCTTCTCTTTTTTCCTCTGCAGGTGTTCTAGCAACTTCACAATGCATCTGGTAATGTATACCTTTTATTAAGAAAAGCATTCAAGGCTTGTTTTCTTTGATCTTTGTGAAGCTTTATTTTCTAAGTGAATTGAATAAGAAGATGGTGCTTATTGAAATATTGATATGTGTGTGTTTGTGTGTGTGTGTTATCTATAGATGTCTGTGTATGTGTAGTCACAATTATGTTTATAATCTTAAGGCTGAGTGTACATAAAGTCTCTGTGAAAAAGCTTCCTATTCCAGTGAAATTTCCTTCCTGCACAGTGCTTGGGTAGATATAGATTAAGGAACAAGCAATTTATACCGAGTTAAGTTTTGAAAAGCAAATCAAAATTAAACCTGCTGTTCACACCCGTTTGTGTCAGCTCCTTGATGAGGTACTTCTCTGACAGCAGTAGAAGTAAAGCAGGACTGAATAAATATCTAGGGGCTATGAACTCTGAAATGGCTAAGATTTTGCTGCTAAGGCATAATTTCTGTAGATTTTAGAATTTTTCTTTTACATTTTTCCTGGAAAAGCTAGTGGAGGGGAAAATGTGACTGTACGTACTTCCGAGAAATCTCACAGGTTTCTCAGCTTCTTTATTCAGAAACCACTACAGTCATCTTAAAAATGAGATCGTGAATTGTAATTGGATTCTGAAGTCAGAGTTGAGTTGTTTTGCTTATGTTTTTTGGTTTGTTTTTGTTTTTCAAGGGCCATGTGGCCACACATTTGTGTTAAAAAGCCATGTAATATTGTTAATGTGTGATCCGTCTAATTGTACCGGCAGCGGACTTGGAGCTTAATTATAAAGCAGTTTTGGAGGCATTCAATTTAAATTGCTTTTTAGAAGAAT
The DNA here is from genome assembly GCA_030761175.1 of Masticophis lateralis. Lineage (NCBI taxonomy): Eukaryota > Metazoa > Chordata > Lepidosauria > Squamata > Colubridae > Masticophis > Masticophis lateralis. The sequence continues at coordinate 23,947,535 of JAUDYJ010000005.1, read as the reverse complement.
GTCACTAGCCTTACTCGTGCAAAAGCAAATGATAATTCGGCTATAAATTAGCTTAGAAGAGAAAAAGGCATCAATGTACTAAAACTATACAAATATTACTCCGAACTACAGATTCCCAATGGTATTTCTTGATAGCCAGGTGTAATATAAAATCTTTATTTATTTACATTCCTTTCCTTAAACTGGCCTTGGAGAAAACTTCACTCAGCAGTATGGGTAGAAACCTGAATAAACTTTCATAGGATGGCGCTATTGGATTGCATAAGAACCTATAAATATATAATAGTTTAAAATAAAATCCTTATCTTTAAATTTTTATTGTATTCCTATCTAACAGAAATACTAACAAAGTCTTTTAAAATTGCCATTTTTAATGAGTCTGCATCAGTATAACATGGAACAAAAATATAATACTAGTAATTATAAATTCAAGATTTCTTCTGAATGCCATTACTTAATTGAGTAACTTAACAAAATGAGCAGTTTTAGAAAGAAGGAGAAATGCTTGTATTTTATAGTTTGTTATTAAGTCCAACCTATCCACCTTCACAAGTGGATAGGTTGATTCTCTTGTAAACAGTATTCTTATTTCATTATGTTATTCCTTTGAACCCTTTTCTTTTGGGATATATTACAGTCTTATCCACAATGTTCTGTTATATTGATGTATCAAGTTGTGACACAAATTAAGTGACATCATGATTTTGCACCTCCTTGTAACAGTTCCTAATTTACTGCATGCAGATCTCAAAGCACCATCACATAAGCAGTGATACTTGAAAAAGGAGCCACGAGGTGATAGAGCACAGGTAGTGCAGGCAAAATTGGAGATAAATTGAGTGAATGCATAATTTTCTGTTTATGGAAGAAGGTGAAACGTGTCTTGGAAAAATTTCATAAGTTTCTAATTCATGTTTTACTGCAAAAATGTATTTGTGGAAATTAAAATTTGAAATTAATACAAATTATATTGTGAAAATCCTACACTTTGCTAATAAATGATGCAACACTATTTGAAAATTCTATGTATCCAAAACAACATAAGGTGTTATAAGTGTGAATTTACAGAGTTAGAAGTGTGAAGAATGTTGTGCATCTTTAAAAAAAAGGCTAATAATTTCCCATATGTTACAATATCTCTGAGTTATACTTTCTAATTTTCTCATAAACAAATTTATTCTTCTTTATGAGGTTCGATTTGACAGAATCTTCATGGTATAACTGATTTTCACATAATACTTAGCAAAACTTGTTTTTCTTTTCTATTTTTGGCTTCTGCAAAACTATGTTTTAACAAATCATGGTTAAAAATTCTACTTAGCATGAAGTGTGATGAAAGCTCGTGGTTGATACTGTTTAATGTAAAAATGATACCCTTATATCAGGTTGTAGTTTTGCATTTGTTCAAAATATTTGCTAATATTTAGAGAATCTTTTGTTGAAATTATTTATTTTATTCAAGGGTGTTTTTCAATTGTTCTTGCAGTGCATCTTGGCTTGAAATTATGTACTGGATATTTGGGCATTCAGAACTCATCTAAGTTTAAGGTTCTATAATAAATTTATTAGATAGTTTATTACAGACTATTTTGTTAATTCATACAAATGTATATGTTGATTTTTGATGATTACATTATCCAAAGAAGGTTAGATTTTAATTTCTTCCCATTGTCCAGACAGAGCTTTCAAATACATTTGATAATGGCTGCCCATATATTAGAAATGTCACTGTATACAAACTGCCAACTTTGGAACTTAATTACAGAGTGAATGCATAATTTATTTGAAAGTAACCTCAGTGGCGTAAAATACTATAATTGTGCCCTGTTTGTTTGCAACTTAATTTAGTTTAAGATTCCAAAGCTTCTATTATTGTGTGCTTTTGGTTTTTATGTTACATCAAAATAACAATTGTGCCAAGCCTATTAATGGTCATTTTCATATAGTTTTTTAAATGGTAATTTACATTTTTGAACAAAATGTACAGATTAGGCAATCTAATCTTGCTTTCAATATTTTGAAAATTCTACAAGGCCTGGAGACAAAGCATAAAAATGGATTCACATCCATGTCTATGGAGATTTTCAGTCATCCAGGTCATGGTTGTCCCAATTTCAAAAGGCAATTGGACTTCTTTTTTTGTTTTTCTTTGAAGACATTTCGCTTCTCATCCAAGAAGTCTCTTCTGTTCTGACTGAATAGTGGAAAATAGAAGGATTTATGTTCCATGCAGTCATTTGGTCATTAGCACTTGGAGGTTTAGCTGTGCTCTCAGGGTCACCGGAATAGTGCAAATGGGTGTGGAACTTCCTTATAGCAATTCCAAGAAGGTTCCACACTCATTTGTACTAGTCAGATGACCCCGAGGGCACAGATAAACCTTCAAGTGGCCACAACGGTTCTCAGAGAGAGTGCTAATGACCCAGTGACTTCAGGGAATATAAATCCTTCCATTCTCCACCATTCAGTCAGAACTGAAGAAGCTTCTTGGATGAGAAGCAAAACGTGTTCAAGTAAAAATAAAGAAAATCCAGCTGCCTTCCGAAAAGCACCTTTGGGATTCACAATTCTGCTCAGCCGTTGTGCCAATTATTTCTTTTTCTTGCCAACTTCTCACAACTATTGTCGGGGCGGGCGGGGGGGGGGAATGCAATCCAAGATATTCCGCTTTGTGATGCATAAAAGGGATGCAGCTAGGAAAATGATCTAAGTTTAATTTTTCCTGGGCTGGTAAATTCTCTGAAATCAGGTATTATTTGAGTTGTACTATTGGCACAGATTGTTTTCAGCCATTCTATGTAATCAGAGAGCAAATACTGTGGAATATTTCCAGTCTAGCTGTCAGATGTGATGGGAGAAGGTTTGAGAACATTGGTCTAATGATTCACATAGGCCAATGAGGGCAAGCTGAAGGCAGATTGTAAAGAGATGCTCAAGGCAGAGAGTTTTATATGACGAGCCAGAAGCAAAGTTACAACATTTCAGAATAGTAATAAATTGACAAATAGATCCATAATGGAACAGGAAGGAATTGGAAGAAATGGTGTGATAATTTGGAACCATGGAGTAGTTTCACCTATTGCTTTACACTACACAGCGAACTTGCTAGTTGTTGGCTCTTAAAATGTATACATTGGAATGACATTTCGTGAAGTAACTTTTAAGGTTGAATGCACTAAATAAGTTCTGATTTACTATAGTATGTACCAAAACAAAATATACCTGAGGAATTACCTATACAGTACAAGGAAGATGAGAATTTCTGTCAATAAATCGTAGGGGGTTTGCAAATTTGTAGTAGAGTGTTACAAACACCAGGAATCTCTCAGTGACTTCTAATTTATGTGGGACTGATATTGAGAATGAGTACTGAGAATTGTATAATATGTTTTGAGAAGAGCTTGTGGGTACACGAGGCATTTAAAAAGCACTCTGGAAAGCAATATGTTTTCCCCCCTCCCAGTTTGCAGAGGTTTCCATGAATAACTGCCGAATTATCAGAGAAACAGAGAAGTGAACAGATGTGTTATGTTTAGCAGTTCTGAATAAAGTTGAGAAATGCCTACTTCATTCATATAAAATCAGGCACCCTTGTGCTTAAAGCGATTAAATTTCCGGTATGTAAGAAAACTTTTTCTCGCCTTCATTCATCCTGTTTCTCTTACATGCAACCAGCTGACCCACACAAGTTGTTGCTTCCTATAAGCTATTAAAATTAAATGGATGTCATCTTTTGGGTGTTGCAGTATTTAACCTATGTTCTGCATTGGTTATCTATGCAGTACATCTATTTGTCTAATGGAACCCCATTGAGAGCAGTACATTTCTTCTCCAATAAATGAAGACTCTCACTTTAAATTTTATTATTTAAGCAAATAATTTTAAGTCACTTTTGTGTAAAAAAAAGTGTTTGTCTGCTGAGTATATTATTTTATCTGGTAGTTCTAACTAGATCTTTGGTCTGATTCTTATTTGGCCTAAAACTGAAGTCACTGACACTCATCTAATCTCTAAAAAATAGCATTTCCAAAATCATATTTCAACTATCTCTTATCAAGCTTTTAAAATTTCCATCTTTGAATCAATCTTGATTCCTGGTGATTGCCTGGACAAGTCCCTGCAGTTTTCTTGGCAATATTTTCAGAAATGGTTTGTTGTTATTCGCTACCATCTCCCAGATTCTAGCCTGGTGTCTTTAACCACTATATCAAAGTGGCTCTATCTCTAAATAAATGAGATAATAAATAAATTAAACTGATGCAGCAATTTCTTGACTTTTCACAAACCTGAAATATAGGCAATTCTGAAGTTCTCTGATAAACCTTTCTATTTAACATAGCTCAGCAGGCTGTAATAAAATTGTGGTTACCTACTACCTCTTGGTGTGTTTATAAGGAGTGGTCTGGAGAAATTCAATAAGTGTTTGTCATACCGATTGAGTGGAAGTTCTAGAGACCAATGCTTTAGATCCATGTAATAGAAAATGTATTTAGACATAAATAATATATTAGTATCACCCTAGCTGTATTTCTGTAAGTTCATACTTCCATAAGATAAGCATAACATATAATAAGGTATACCTAACTTTCATTTCCATATAACAAAGTGGACAGAAACACATTTCCAATGACAGTCATTTGTGGTTTTTTTAACAAAATATGTATATCTTGAAGCAGGCTACCCATTACACACTATTTTTTAAAATCTGTATTTCTCCATGCATTAGTACTAATACTTAGACTTATATAAGTGCTTTACAGCCCATATAAGTGCTTTACAGCCTATATAAGTGCTTTACAGTCCTCTCTAAGCAGTTTACAGAATCACCATATTGCCCCCAACAATTTGGGGCCTCATTTTACACACCTCGGAAGGATGGAAAGCTGAGTCAACCTTGAGCCAGTAAGATTTGAACTGCCAAATTCCAGGCAGCTGGCAGTCAGCAGAAGTAGCCTGCAGTACTTCATTCTAACCACTGCACACCATGGCATATTACCTTTCTTTAGTAAACATTCCCTCATTAATACAATACATAAATCAATCTACTTGCTTTCATTTGCACCATTTATGTACAACTTTTTTATTCATGTACAAATAGTTTACTCCTCCATAAAACACAGCATGGTCTTCATTACATTAACTTTCAGAGTCATATTTCTTGTTGCTTTACACAATCTATCCAACATTTACTGCAAAACATTCAGCTTTTTAGTCAATATCAAGGCATTTTCTAAGGACTAAAGTACACACATGCTCAGATCTCCAACCACCATACCTCTAACATCACTACATAATTTTTATACATTTAGTTATAAATATCTTAAACTAGGGGGTCCCCAACCACCGTTCCATGGATCAGCATCGGTCCACAGCATGCCAGAAATTGGGCCATGGAAACAAGCAAAGCCCCATCCATGGGATGCAGGCAGCACATAAAACCATGCCTCCTCTGGTCTGTGGAAAAAGTTTTCTCCACAGAACCGATGCCTGGTGCCCATAAGGTTGGGGGCCACTGACTTAAACAACCAACTATATCTACATATTCTTGTCTTACTTCCTGCTCAGAGTTAAGCATTTGCTAAGCATTCTCTTTATTCTAATGCATGCTTTACTTCCTTTACATGTTGCATTTATTGCATTCAAAAGGCAACCTTCACTTGCATATTGAAGCCAATAGATTTCTCTAAAGCTACATATAAGATGTATTGCAGATCAAGCTTCTCAAATAATCTGCAAATTCGTTTCTGTAAAATACCCGGTATGAATCTGCAATTTCAAATCCTCTGTTGTCAGAGTATTGGTTCCTAGATTATACAAAACAGTAAATTCAATATCTGCCAAACTCATTTGGCTACTTATCATCTCAGACAGGTTCTTATAAAATGACAGAGAAGATAATATCATTAACCTGAACTTTTTTATTTATTGGCAGTTGAAATGCCCATGCACTTAAAGACTTCAGTTTAAAAGCTTCATTCATGTGAAGTAATGAGATATCTTTTTTTAGTATTCTCTGTTTACATTACCATTTGGTTTTTTCCCTATCAATTGCTTTATTTTTTTTTAAATCCAACTTTGGGGACTTCTCCTAAATATTCTTTAGCTTTACTGAATCACCACAGATACTCTGGCATTTCGCACTGTAAATGTCAGTTTTATTTGGCCTGGCACTTTCTCCTCTCTAGTCCAATTTCATTTTGCACAGTTTGGAGCATGACTCCTGCCTTGCTAGAATGTACAAGGGAGTTGGTTATACTGCCAATATGAAAAATCCAACATTGTTTTATTACTATTATTATTGTTGGTCATCCAGTCTGCCAGATGTTTACACCAGATTTGGCATTTTTATTCACCTGTTGAATCTTTCTCAAGTATCTGGAATAGCAGATACTGTTGTCCCTTTCTTTTTTCTTTCTTTCTTTCTAAAAAACGCTTTATTAAATTTCTACAAAAGATAATATGTATATATAAAAGGGAATTAAGGAGGAAAAAATATGGAAGGAATGTGCAAAGGAATAAAGAAGAAAGAAAAGAAATAGAAAAGGGTAACTTTCTTTGATGCAGTAACCTTTTGATCTAAAATTCAATATTACACAGTATTTCTATAATCAGAAAAATTGTAATTGTCAAAACCCAAAATTGATATAGCATTTCTTTTGATTCTTTTTAACAAAAAAAGTACAAAATTGGCTTTCACATACAAACAAAGCTAGATCAAGTCCTTTCTTTAATCAAGAAAGTTAATTTTATTGCCTCGATCAGTTGCATTAAGTTCACTATTCATTTTTCTCTTGTGGGAATCTGTAAGTCTTTTCATGTCTGTGCATACAAAAGTCTAGCTATAGTTATATATAAAAACAGTTTCATGGTTTTTCTCCAACGGTGTCTCCATGAAGCCTGAAAGATAAACCTGTTGTTTCAATTATACATTTATTTTAAGAATTTTCTGAATTAAAATACATATTTGGTCCCAAGAACTCTTAGCCTTCTTATACGTCCAAAAAGGTGATTGTTGTTTCATGGTGTTTAAAGGTATTTTCACAGATGTAAGCAGTTCCAAGTGAAGATGCCTTTTGAAACTGACTGTTAGTGATTTTGTCAATACAAATGGTGCTCAAGTGGTGCACCTGATTGCATCCAAGGGCTAATTGGTACCATTTTTGTTTTCTTTGTCATAGATGTTCTACTTCTATTTGTGATGTTCTACTTCTATTTGTATGTGGTAATTTTCTTTTCAATACTTTCTCTTCTATTTTTCTATCTTCAGATATTGCCATGTCCACTGCTGACAGTTTTTTGTCTTTTTTATTGACAAAGCCTGGGATGTTCTATGACAGGCAGTGCTGATTTTAAATTCTAAAATCCCAGGGCACTTGAGCTTCTTTGTTTGCTATTCCTTTGACTATTTTGTGGTTTCACATGTTCTTGCTTGCAGGAATTTGTATTTCTTCCAGATCTACCAATGCACAATTTTTGTTATCATCCATTGTTTGGAATCAGTTTGTGCAATCTTCTTGCAGCATCTAAATAGGTGATCCACTGTTTCTTCAGGTCTTTGCAGAGGCAGCATTTGCTGTCTGTTGTTGTCTTCTTACTTCCGGCCAATTATTATTCTTTTCATATTAGGTAGATTACTTTGTCTATAGGCATCCTTTAAACTGATTTAATCACAGTTTAAACTAGAAATTACCTTCTGTGAATGAAAGGCTTGAGTTGAAACAGAGCGGCTTTTAAATAATCCGAAATTATTAAAATTATTTCTGTAAAACCATGACTATTAGCAATTGCAATAAGGATTTTTCCAAACTTACTCACCATAAAAAAGACTGGTCAAACAAAACAATTTCTATGCACCTATCTTATTGTCCTTGGCCAATCATGTATAACTAGTGGACAATCACTTAAATATGAGCCAGCAGTGTGTGGCAGCTGCCAAAAAAGCCATCACGGTTCTAGACTGCATAAACATAGGGAGATAATCAAGATCATGTGAAGTGTTAATACCACTTTATAATGCCTTGGTAAGGCCACATTTGGAATGCTGCATCCAGTTTTGGTCGCCACAATGTAAAAAAGATGTTGAGACTCTAGAAAGAGTGCAGAGAAGAGCAGTAAAGATGATTAGGGGACTGGAAGCTAAAACATATAAAGAATGGCTGCAGGAACTGGGTATGTCTAGCTTAATGAAAAGAAGGCCAAGGGGAGACATAATAGCAGTGTTCTGATATCTCAAGGGCTGCCACAAAGAAGAGGGAGTCAAGCTATTCTCCAAAGCACCTGAGGGCAGGACAAGATGCAATGGGTGGAAACTAATCAAGGACAGAAGCAAACTAGAACTAAGGAGAAATTACCTGACAGAACAATTAATCAGTGGAACAACTTGCCTCCAGAAGTTGTGAATGGCCCAACACTGGAAGTTTTTAAGAAGATGTTGGATAACCATTTGTCTGAAGTGGTGTAGGTTTTCCTGCTTAAGTAGGGGGTTGGACTAGAAGACCTCCAAGGTTCCTTCCAACTCTGTTATTCTAATTCTAATTTTAATTCTAACTTTTGTTCATATGATAATAAAATAGTAGAGCAAGTTTCAAAACCATTTATATTTTTTACTTATGTAAGTTCTAATTTATTTATGGACAAGGTTCTCAACCATCTGGTTGCTGCATCATAACAGTTAAATTTATAGGTGTCTAGGATTTCTCTCTTGCTTTATAATGAATGCCCTGCACCTTTCTGTTAAGTCTAATATTATGAGATTTCCAGTATGTTTTTTGCAAGTTTTTATATGCATTTATTCACAACTGAATACAGCAAGCATTAGAGTGTAAAAGTAATATACAAATATTTAATTCCAAAATATTTCACATTACAAATTCCCAAGAGTTCTTTTTCCTAGAAATTAGAATTCCTCTCCATTATTTATTAGTCTTTATAAGTTTATTATCATTTAACTAATCTTAAATAAAACCATCAATCTTTATATTAAAAGACAATATAGATTAGTTACCACAGTAGATAACAATTCCTATGCATAGTTCAGTTTTAGTTAAAGAAACACTTTAACTAAGTGTTAAAGAGAAGAGAAAATGTTTTGATTTGAAAAAATATAACTTGGAGATCTAAAGTACCTTAAAACACAAAGATAAATGGGATTAATATTTCCTTGTTTTTCAGGGATTATATATCAAAGATTTTTTTCCCCACATACCAATTAACATTTTAAGAGTATTTAAAGTTATGTCACTTGTGATGGAGAAGAAAAAATAGCCTGGATTCTCTCTCTAAGGAATAGAAATGAAAAGATGAGTAAAACTAAAAAAGATAACATGATCATTCACTATCCTTTCAAATACAATTTTCAACATGTGTAGCAAGGAACTACCAAAGAGAAAATCAGACACCCCCTCCCCCCTCCACCAACACTGGCAGGGCAAGCTACTATATATAAACAGAAAGTGAACCCCATACTTACTGAAGATGTTACCTAGTTGGGTAATAAAACATCTGCAAGCAAACAACCCAGCTCAGAGAGCACCAAGGAGTCCACAGTTCAACTTTGAACTATAGATTTTCTTCTATAGGTCTCTGGATAATTCTCACCATAACTACTTCCAGCTGTCATTTTGGGTAGTCATTTTCAGAGCTTTCTTCTACAGCATCAGAATACTGTATATTTGAATAGCAAAACCCATAAATCAGGGATGGGGATTGAGTACTGTCTTGATAGATTACAGTATTTCTTGGGTCAGCAGGCTTCATTGTTGAAAGGTTATACATCATTATATGAAGAAGTTATTTACATAAAGGTCTGTTTACTTTCCTATGTTCCATTTGTGTTGTACTAGACAGGTATACTGAGGTTTGCTTTATTGATAATTTCAGACAAAGACTGGATATCCTTCTCTCTTGATTTATGAACATATATTTTAGATATTATTTTGCTGAAAAGAGAACCATAAATTCTGTTGGCAGTTATCTCACACACATTTTTTTCTCTTTTTTTAAAAAAAATAATAATCTGTAATTATATTTAGAATAGATTCAGGCGAAACTATTTCCTAAGACTGAAGAGTTTGTTACTTCCTGTTACATAATCAGTTACAATATTATTGACATTGCCATAAACATTGCTTGTTAAATTGATATCAGCTTTTGGAATTATTAGATTTTCATAACGTGAAGCCTCTTTTACCCTGTAAGACTTTCATCATCTTAGCTTAATGATTAATAAAAGATAATGGATATTAAATTTTCTTGTAATAATTCCATTTTTTTATGAACAAGAAGAATATTTATTCATATCTTTGGCGTTCAAGCTATTGCAAATATTCATGTGTGGACCACTTGATAAATAAATGAAAATGGATTATATTGGCTTTATCTGGTGTGGTTGTTTTTGTTCAAGATTAATACTATTGCATGCTAGATGTTCTCCTAATACTCTCATTAACAATGGTGATAAAACCCTTCCTTTAAAACAGATTTGGTTCCAAAGAATCAGTATCCTATCAATTGTTAAGGTAATTTGGGACTGACTCTCCCTAAGAACATCTATCTGTCCTACCAGGTCAGATAGGGTTGACACATTCCTCGTTCCCTCCTTGAAATAATATCTTCTAGTGCAGGGTCTCCAACCTTGGCAACTTTAAGCCTGGTGGACTTCAACTCCCAAAATTCCCCAGTCAGTTTTGCTGGCTGGGGAATTCTGGGAGTTGAAGTCCTCCAGGCTTAAAGTTGCCAAGGTTGGAAACCCCTGTTCTAATGGAAGCTAGGAAGTGTGCCTTTTCCATGGTAATCCCTGGTTTATGGAACATCTTGTCCTATGAGGTTTGGCAGGCCCCCCACTCTTAGCTTTCCATAAAACCTTAAAGACTTGACTTTAGAAGTCCTTTGTAAAGCTGTTCTCTGTATGAATAAGTTGATAGGCAATCTGTTGCATGCAAGCCATTGTATGACACATACAAGACTGGATCGGGGTGAAATCCAGCAGGTTCTGACAGGTTCTGAAGAACTGGTAGTAGTTCAAAGCAGAACTTTGAATAGTTCGGAGAACCGGTGGCGGAAATTTTGAGTAGTTTGGAGAACCAGAAAATACCACTTCTGGCTGGCCCCAGAGTGGGGTGGGGATGGAGATTTTGCAATATCCTTCCCCCAGGAGTGGGATGGGAATGGAGATTTTGCAGTATCCTTCCCCTGCCACTCCCACCAAGCCATGCCCACCAAGCCACGCCCACAGAACCAGCAGTAAATAAATATAGATTTTACCACTGGACTGGATATAACTTGCATTAATATGTTAATTGTTCTTTCATTGTTGGTAAAACTGTGGGCCTTTCTAATTTTTCTACAAGTTTAATACCAGTCTCTGTAGCCAAGACATTCTGTCCTGTGTCTTGCATATCTAGATAAAATGGAAGGAAACTAACCATAAATTCAGGCTGACAGAAATGAGAATGCTGTGGTGAGTTACGGTTTTCTGCTAAGCAGTATCCGTGTGCTGTATAATCAATGTAAAATGGTTATGAAAAGAAAATGGATCATTAACAACTCTTACTATCATCATATTGTTCCTTCTAGCTCTTTTTTCTTCCCTCCTTAGGCAAGAATTATTGCCTGTTTTTGTTTGTATTTAAAGTTTTTCCAGGATATCTTAAAAACACAGTAGCAGTGCTATAAAATAACACTGACCAACCCTTTCCATTTTTTATTTAAGACTCTTTCTTACTTCAATTTTAAGCTGCTTGATTCTCAATGCCTGAAATGGCCACAGTAAAGGCCCAATGTTCTAGATAAACCAGAACATTGCAACTTTAAGATGTGTGGACTTCAGTTCCCAGAATTCCTGATTGGTGGAATTCTGGGAGTTGAAATCCACACATCTTAAAGTTGTTAAGGCTGAAAAACACTGATCTAGACCATACTTATCACAGTCCTTAATTGGTGGATTCCCTTGCTGCTTTCCTTCTCACTTTTGTGGCAGCAAAGCAAGTACCAGTTGTTTTCTTTTTGATGGATTTTGAAAAAACAAAAGACAAAAGTTTCCATCAAGAACCCTGATGGATTATTCTCCTTTTCCAACTGCCTTTGAATCTAACACTTTCTTATTTATTGGTGGATTGATAAGATTGGGAGAAAACACCCTCATTTTACCATTTTTCTTATCACTCGAGTAAAAGGGGAACCAGCAGAGCTCTTGTCTGTTTTTCTTGATTTTAAAAAATAATAATTAAGGAAAATTCAAAAAGTTCTGCGTTTCACCAGTCCCGGTAAGGCTTTGAGGTATGGCACTGATGGACCTTCTACTTCACCTTGGACTTCATATTATCACCCAGAAACACAGGGAATTTCATCTGGGGGCACCTTACCTCACCTTTAAGAGGTAAGACTTGAAATTAAGTCTGCTGTCACTAACTCGCTTCTGAGACTATTCAGAAAACTAGTTGCTTAGAGTACTACATTAAAGCAACAGAAAGATACATCAATGGCAAATATAGAGTATTTTTCAAGAAATCCACAATGGACATTATTGCAGTTACGTACAATTTCAGCAGAAATGCATTGGGAGACTAAGCAAATTGCCAAATTTAATTACCTGAAATTCATGCAATGCAGCTCTCATCTGACAATATGCATTCAATAACAATGTAATGATGCATTACTAATTAGAGATTCTTTCAATTTTCAACAATGGAAGTTTAGATAACTTTCCTTGTGTTGGACACCTAATAAGTGGAAACGAAAATTCTATGCTTTATAGAAGGGTACTAGAAGATTCTTAAATTGTGATCTTTAAACGTAATTAGAATTTGGGGGGGAGGGGGGAATGACCCCCTTCAGGACTAAGTACATAAAAATAGTATCTCATTAAATCTGAAGCAAAAAACCAAGGGAGGCAGATGGTGGTCAGTTAGATACCTGAAAGGATTATTAAAGTAGGATAAGGAAATAGCTGAAAAAATGTTTGTGTTAGTTTTTATTGAGGAAGAATTTGTGTAAATATATAAGAAGTATAAACCAGGGCTGAAATGCTACCAGTTTGCTTCTGTTTGGGTGCTGTGCCACGTGATTGTTGGAACCTTTTTTTTTAACTTTTTAAAAGCATTTTTTTACTATCTATTTGCCTGAACCGGTAGTAAAAAAAAATGCTTTAAAAAAGTAAAAAAAAGAGTTGATCACGCCCACCCAGTCACATGACCCCCCCACCAAGCCACACCCACCAAACCACACCCACAGAACTGGTAGCAACAAATTTTACATTTCACCACTGGTATAAACATATATCACATATGCATCATCTTCAGAGAACATCTGAAGACCAATGCTGCATATTTTTTTCTAAATTAAATTCTAGTGAATCCAGTGGTACTTTTTCACACAAAAGCAACTTAGTTCAATGTTGAACTGTGGGTCATGGATAATGATTGGTTGAACTAGTGTATCATACAAATAGGAAAACTGTGTAAATTGACCCTGCCAATGTATCATAAGTTTTGTTTGGAGCTAAGGTAGCTCTCTGCTGTCATGAAGTCTAAATGTATAGCTATATGTATGCATGTGTATGTTAATTAAACCATTTTATGTGAAGCAAACAAATGGGTCCACCATAGGTTTTCACAAGGCCCTCAACCACCCTAAAGGTACGCAAAGACATAGTAGAAACAGGGACTGAAGCTGATTTTGGTCTCTTTTTCTTGCTCAGGCTCACTATGGCAAACTAATAATTATAAAATGAGAAATAGAAAAGGAAGTGCGAACTTCCAATCTCCTTTGTGGCACCTAAAAGGACTCAGCAGACAATGTAATCATGTTTAATGTAACCCCCCACAGAGAAATTTTCAGTTGGTCAAGGATTGTCATCAACTGTCATGGAAATCTGGTCAGGTTCTATATAACAGCAGCTAGCAAATAGCAGCAAGAAATTCTGGAGATCTTTGAAACATTGTAAATGTATATCTGGTCATTCAGCTGAGCTCTACTGAAGAATTAAAATGATCCCTTCCCAGTAGGAAGTGATGAAAAAAATGCTGAAGGAAGAGAGTTAGCTATTTAGGCTTTTGGTGAATTAGCTAATGAGACACTGATGAAAGGAAAAGTGAGCATCCATTTAAGAATATTTAACCAAATAGATTCAGTTCAGTTGAAACATGTTTAATCAAATATACTTCAACGGAACTGAATCTATTTGGTTAAATATTCTTAAATGGATGCTCACTTTTCCTTTACTTTTCCTATACTTGTCATGAAAATTCGGAAATGCTGTCAACTAGGATTACCATGTGTAGACAATTCAATTAAGTTAATATTGTTTATTAGATGTGTTTAGGTTTGTTCTATTAAAAATCTTTTTGTAGACTTTACTATGCTGTTTATTGACATTTAAGCACTTCCTTCTGTATTAGGTCTAACAGATTTTTTTTTAAAGACTAAAAGGGAAACAGAACTTTCTGTTCTATCCAGAATAGAAGAGTTGCTGCTGGCTGATTCTCTGAGAAGAGCATCATTGCTAAACCTGGGAGACATTTCTTGGGTATGGCTGGAAAAAGTGATAGGAGTAATGTCAATAGAAGAGAATATTTGTAGCCCAGGGTTGAACTGTGGGGTTCTTGCTGGTCTCTGAGTAGTGTATGGCCATGACATGGAGTGCAGGTGTAAACCAAAGAATTTATCTGTAGATACTTTGGAGTTCTCAAATAATTCAAATGAAAATGATTTGATGAGCAATAAAAATATGCAATTTGTTCCTGAATTTGAGCTCCTTATTCAATTTTTGAAAAAGGAAAATTACAGTTCCTTGAAGGTTAATTATTTTCTAATGACCTCTCTTGGGTGAGCAGAGAGAAAACATGATTGAAGGTGGTATTACTGGGTATACAGTCTATAGCTGTACTGTCTGCAGTCCAGGAGCTTCAGATGGTCTGCTGGGATGTCCATGTCCCTTCAGAGTCTTTAGCCTATTAGTCATAAATAATCCGTACACTGCAGTTCCTCTTGCTCTTGGCCAACTGTCTCCTTTATAGATATATGTGTGCTTTTCTGGGAAAGCACATTAATGCCTTTGCTCAGATAATCCTTAATCTATTTTAAACCCTGGGAATTAAATGAGGTATGAAGGGATTACAATAAGCTGCCTAGAATCATGACTGAGCGGGGTGGCCCGTACATTTTATAAATAAATAAATAAATAAATAAGCAAGCATATGTATGCTTATCTGCATGCATACTTAGGTTAAAATTTAACAATTATAAAATATCAAATATGATGTTTTTATATATGCATAATGGGTTTTAAGTAAAAATTACATAAGTGGTATTCCAACCTCAGAAATCAGAGTATAACATAGATGTGGACCTTTTCAGTTTAATGTTTAGTACTTTAAAATTTCTGATTGTTAATATGTCAGGAAAAACAAATAGTTACATTCCAAAAGATTACATGAATTTAATCTAATGCAATTTCCTTCACTCTTTTAAAATAGTTGAGATTTTTTGTTCCCTAGGATCCTTAAATCCAATAAATCTAATCTAATCTAAAACAAATACAGACATTTAAAATAAGATAAGAAATGAGTTTTGTAATGCCCTATAGGCATATTTCATTCAAAAAGTTGTACAGCCACCTTATAGATTATATATTAGTCAGGTACTGAATAAATTAACTGGAAGCAATTAAATTCATCTTGAAAGTACTATCTTCCATACTAATCGACCAAGAATTGTATTTTTACAGAAATAATGATGCATATAAAAAGTAGGTACAAATATATAAACTCTTCGTTAAGAGTTAAGTTATTTCAGGAGACTGCAAACTAACTTCTCTTATGATTGAAAAATAGGCATAGTCTTTTCAAAATGATCCTGAGTATTTAGCATACTTTGCAATGGAGTCCTTTTTCATGGAATGCCAGCTCCTTCTAGTCCTGTTCCACCTAGTTCAATTAGACACAGTAGGGAGATCATGGGATACATCCAGGGGTGGGCTTCAGATCCTTTAGCAACCGGTTCACTGCCCTGTTGCTGGGTGAGCGTGGCCATGGTGGGCATGGCTTAGTTGGCCACCTTCAACATGGTGGGGGGACATTTTTTGCCCTCTCCAGGGTTCTGAGGCTTTTTTCAAGCCTCTGGGAGGGCGAAAACTACTTCCCCCAGGGTCCAGAGTCGCTCCGGAGGTTGAAAACAAGCCCATTTCCAGACTTCTGGAATTCCGGAGGCCTGTTTTTCACCTTCCCCAGGCTCCGGAGGCTTTCCTCGAGCCTCCAGGAGGGCAAAAACAGCTTATCTCAGCATCCAGAGCCCTCTGGAGGCCGGAAAAGGCCCATTTCCAGACTTCCAGAAACTCTGGTGGGCCCATTTTTTTACCCTCCCAGACCCTCTGGATGACCCCTACACTTACCTGGAATGATGAATGAGCTGCATGGAAAGGCGGGCTGGGCATGGTCAGGCAGGGATGGCATTTGGGGTTTGCCAAACCCCGGCAATCCTTGGCTAGAGGATCACCCAAACCCTGCTGAACCCCCAGGAGCCCACACCTGGATAGATTGGATTCACTCTAAGAGAATCAAGGGAGATTTATTCTGCAGTTAGAGGAAATGAGACATTCATTTCATTCATTTGATTTTTATGGTCATTCATCTTACAAATCAACTGGGTGGCTCACAACAAAACTACAAAGTCATAAAATTAAAACTAAATACCCAGTGCCTCATTATCCTCCCAGAATGTCCCAGCAGCTATTCACAGGCTTCTATCACTCTACTCCAAGGGAAGTCCCATGAAAAGCACATTGAAGTAGGATCCAAGCAGGATTGTCACCTAGGCACGAGTGACTCGATGCACAAGATACATCTGTGCAGATAGCCCCTTACTGTATCTGCCATTTGGTTTTTGAGCAGAAGCTGTCAATTCAGGAGGACCCACACATTGCACAGCAGTTCTATCTGGGGGAGTACAGCTTTGTTCAGAGGCAAAGATGACGTATCACCAGATGTTAGGAGGTCAGAACTTAGGAGGCCAAAAAACCAAAGTTACACTCTCTTGCCAGGTTTGAGTCAAAATTGATTTCTCCCTCACAGCCTCTAGATACTCACCTGTCCAGCTTGGGTGTATAACATCTCCACCCTAAGTATCATACCACACTCCATGCTGTTACATGTCCTTATTAAGTAGCTTCATGTAGATATTAAAAAGGAGAGGCAGGAGACCCAGGCCTTGAGGCAGTGACTTTGCAGGGAACCAGAGCTTGGCTACCTGTCCCTCTCAACACTGACTTGTACTGGTCATGGAAAAAGAGGAGAACCACCACAAAACAATGCTTTCCATTCCCAGTCCCCAAAGCTGGTTCAGAAGGATACCATGATTGATCACATTGAAAGCTGCTGAGAGATCTAGTGTCTTGTCCCATACCAAGCACACCCACCCATGCAGAGAAGAAGTTGCAAACTTTATTGATAGGTTTTATAGAGGAAATAGGAAGGAAATATGAGCGCAAATGTGCATGCGTGCACACACATGCACTCAAACAGAGTAGAGAAACTAATCTACAAACGTTCAGCAAATTTGCCTTAAAGAGTTCCCATCCAAAACTGAGCCCAAAGTCAAGCAGAGTCCAAGGTTTCAAACATTGTAGAAGGGTCTTCAGCCAGTTCGGGTCCAGAATCCAAAGTCATAAAGTCTCAAATTGGGAGCCAAGGCAGATAAACTGGGTAACTGAACAGTTGTTGCCAACAGACGGCTTGAGCTCACTGATGTAGCTCATTTAGAAGGCTGCTGTTCCTTTCTTGCAAGAAGTCTTGTAGAACATCATTGCTCTGGTCTCTTATCCTCTCTATGTGGTGAGCCCTTGAACTGGGGAGTAGGGCAATTGCAAATGCCCATTGCAACTGTGCCCACTGATTACCTGGTGGGTGTAGGTAGCTTCTTCTGCCTGCAGCTGCTTAGGCAGCACTTTATCTGGCAACTCTGGAACTAGCTGTTTATCATTGGTCTAGTTATCTAAGTGCACTATGACATCTAGGAGAGTCAAGATGATTGCCACGCCCCATCCTGAGCTTCTCATAGCAATGCTATCTCAGTACTGTTCTCTGTCTGGAACTTAGAATGAAATGCTTCCCCTGAGTTTGTATTTATTCTATTGTTGACAACAGCAGCTTTCATTATATTGTATCATACCATTTATTGCTAGTTAACATCTCCAGCTTTCATGTTATTGAAGAATTATCTGGGATTAACTCAATATAAATGTTTGTTTAATAATAGATTCTTACAGGAAAAAGTGACAGATGAAAATCCAAAGACCAGATAAAGTCTTTGGATAGTTGTCAAAGTTGTTCCACTAGTTGATAGTTGTTCCACTAGAAATTGCAAAACGAGAAGCATTCCAACATCTCTCCCACAGCTTCTGCCAATTTCTCTCTTGCACCACATATTGTACGGTCACATGCATGTATAGATGTGTTTATATGCCTGTGCATATATGTGTGTGTGTGTGTGTGTGTGTGTGTGTGTGTGTGTGTGTAAAATACTATTATGGGAAGATAAAGGATTTGGCGAAAGGAAGACTTGTTGTACAAATGGGTTTTCCTTGCAGATATCTGCATTATATTGTATATATTGGTGGTGGGTTGCTCCCAGTTCATCCCGCTTCAGGCAAACCGGTAGTGGTGGCGGTGGGAGGCTCCATCCACCCACCTAGATGTCATCAAAAATGATCTGCACATGCACAGAAGCTTCTGCACATGCTCAGAAGTGCTGCCCGCTCGTAAAGCAAGTGAGCGCTCGCACACTACCGATAGCGAACTGGTAGCGCCAAGTTTTGAAACCCACTACTGGCATCTATGACATCATTTCTGTTCTCCCAAATCCCTCAGAATGTTTTGAAGCGGGTCATATTACTGCTCTCAGTCCTGCAGATCGATCTATTTGCACAAATGTTGCAGGGAAAGGACACTTGAACTCTTAAAAAAAAAAGAAGCTATGAAAGATGAAGCACACACCTTTCCAGCATAAACCAACTCCAATTCACGTTACATTTTAGCATAAGCTCACCCAGATATTGTTAGAGTAGTAGGCAATTTATTTGGACTATCTTTGCTTACAATAGAATAATAATAGCTAACTGCTGTCCATGTATTTCTAGTATCCAATTATGAAATGTTATTGAAGTTTTTTGTGCAACCTTATAATATAGAAGGTCCAATTCACACATGACTGCTTTTATTTCAATTCTAAACATATTTTTCTTGGTAAGCACCACTGAACACAGAGGTGATACGCTTCTGAATAAACATGATTATCTACCAATAGTGGATAAAACAGCCAGTATTTCTTACCTTCCTACATTCACATATTGATTTATGCCTAAGAGATTCAGAATAGAATTTATCTGCCATTCACTACTTCCCGTCCAATAAAGTTAATATCATATTTGAGTTTTCATGATTTTGTTAAAATCTCATCTCATACAGTCCAAGTAAATACTGTAACTTGGTTGTGTTTTTACTTAGAAAATATATTAAAAGAAAAATCTAGCAAAAGTAGAGATTTCTACCATGCAGTTTTTCTTGGAATAAAAATATCTTGTTATGATAGTTATTGATCTTGAAATCTGTCTCTAAATGGGAAAAAATTCTATCATGTTCTGCTGTCTTTGACAACTGTTGGTGATAACAGTTAACTCTTAACACTATTTTTGAAGTGTGCTATGATAACCACCTTTTCTAACAACAATAAGAAACATGAAAGGTTTGAAAACGGGTATCCAATTTAGTTAATTGAAAGTAGCATTTTAAAAGCCATGATTAAAACAATAAACAGCAAAAAGAATGATTAGAGAGACTAGCCCAGACAACAGTACTCAGTAATTTTTAAAAAAAATGCCTACAGTAATAACAAAAATAAATACATACAAAATCGATATAACTGTTGACCGATGTTCCCCCACCCCCGATTTTTCTGCACACATGAAGTGAGGAGTACACAACTTCCATCTATATGAGGAATACCAGCAGTGTTTATGTAATCTATAGGACTACATGACACTTCAGGGAAGCAATTTTTAGGATTCAAATTGCTGTTAAAGTAGTTCTTGTTACTATTGCTACTACTATTATGGTTCATTGCACAGTCAGCTAGATGTTTAAACTGAGTCTGGCATTTTTGTTCATGATGGTGATTTTGTCAATGCCAATGATGAGTTGTGTTCAAGAATCCATCCAAAGCACCTGTTACTATTAATAATACCTTTGCAATTTTTTTGTCAGAGTTGTACCATTCTTTAAAGATCTTCGCATTATGTGATTTTCTCCAGTTATTTCCTTTCTGTTCTATTGTCTCCAGGTCCTGCTGCAAAGTATGCTGTTCTCTGGTGATATGTTTGAAGTGTACAGGGGGAGCACTCAACGGGCAGACTAAGTGGAATATGGAATTTATAATTGTATGTACGATTTTTAGAGATTAAGAAAATATCAGCACAATTTCTGTGGACTTGTTTACACAGCTGCTGTTTTCTATGTTTTCCCCATAAAACTGTATTC
Source organism: Masticophis lateralis (assembly GCA_030761175.1). Lineage (NCBI taxonomy): Eukaryota > Metazoa > Chordata > Lepidosauria > Squamata > Colubridae > Masticophis > Masticophis lateralis. The sequence goes on along the minus strand of JAUDYJ010000005.1, from coordinate 23,927,010 downwards.
GACGCAGCTTAAAGGAAAAATTATGTGCCCCTCAAACTCTTCTTGAGCTTAATGAAATGTAATATCATTAATTCCAATGGGATGGGGATCTGCCACTATTTCAAGAAAATATGCCATGTGCTTGGGAAATATAGGCTGCAGCACAGAAATGCAATAAGGCCTTTCATGGAAATCTAAATTACACATTTTTATTGGGGTTGATTTGTATCAGCAAATTAATGCCTCTGTTGAAAATTTAAGTTGCTGCTCTGCAAATTAAAACCTACATTTGCCTTGATTTCAGGAATGGAAGTAACATTTGTGAGTGAAGTTTTGTAATTAAAAGTAAAACAGGGGCCTGAGGATGATCGATGTGACCTGCAGAGCCAGCATACTGAGAAGCTTGAGCAATTTTTCTTTGGCAAGGGGGTCGGTTGTAGATTTATCATTAGGACAGCAAACATATTCACTTGAGTTGGGGGTGGAAGAAGCAATTAAATATAGACCTTGGTGACAGCACTTGTCACAAAGACGGCTATGAATATCCTTACAGGAATTTTAAATTAAAAACGGAGGTTTATTGTCCTTTTGAGTAACTTCATGTTCCTTTCATAAGTCCAGAAACAAGATTAGTGATAGATAAGTTTTGTAAAATTCAGCATGTGGAAGCATTTTGAGCATGGAGAAGAAAAGCAGGACAGCACAGTTGTTAGTGGGGCTACTATCTAACTCACAATAAAAGTAAATACAAATCTAAGTGTGGGGTAATAATTGAAGGTCTAACATGTTATAATAGCCTAGCTTCCATAGCAACCTCTGGCTGCAAAAGTAAGCATTTCCAACTCAGCGCCTTTCAGATTCACTTGATTCGCAGTCAGCATGACCATTGGAGAGCATTAGAGTAGAAAGACTGTTTTGTTCTGCTGGAGTTGGCTCTCATCGGTAGCAAACATTCAGTGGCAGAACTGAAAATGCTTGAATTTGGAAGCATTAGCCCAGGTTCAATGGCCTAAAACTTTGAAAGGACTGGCTTATTAGGATCAATAATGAGTTGAAGGGTTGAATCTTCCTCTGATGAGCTTCCACCAGGGGTGAAATCCAGCAGGTTCTGGAGAATCGGTAGCAGAAATTTTGAGTAGTTCAGAGAACTGGCAAATATCACCTCTGGCTGGTTCCAGAGTAGGGTGGGAAAGGAGATTTTGCAATATCCTTCCCCCTGGAGTGGGGTGGGAATGGAGAGTTTGCATTTTGGGGTGGGAATGGAAATCCTTCCCCTGCCATGCCCACCTAGTCACACCCACTAAGCCGAACCACACCCACCAAGCCAAGCCCACAGAACCAGTAGTAAAAAAAATTGAATTTCACCACTGGTTTCTACCCATTGCTTCTTGTCCTGCCCTCAGGTGCTATGGAAAATAAATCGACCTCCTTTTCCCCGTAACAGTCCCTCAAATACTGAAAGACAACTATTGTGTCACCCATCAGTCTTCTCTTCAATAGAGTAAACATATCTACTTTCCATAACCATTTATCATATAGTTTAGTATCGAGGCCTATTATCATCTTTGTTGCTCTCCTCTGCTCTCTGTTTATGACCTCAGCTTCTTTTTTTGTATTGGATTTTTATTTTTTTATAATTTTATTCATAAACATTTGAATAGTGTATTGTCAGGATATACCATTTACAAGGGGGGGGGGGAGGCCAAATAGAAAATAGTAATAAATATTGACACATGAATTAATAACAGTAATAATAATAATATAATAACACATGTACTGAGAATAATAGTAATAATATAACCAAATAATTTTAACTAAGTTTCTTTTTATATTGGCTTATTTACATTTTTATTGATTATGATGATTGTAGTTATAAACCATCTCTATTGTTAATGCAAACATTCGTAGTCTGAATTTGGACTTCTATATGAAATAATGGACAAAGTGTATTATGTGATGGGAAAGCTGAGACAATGATCACTTCTGCATATGCATTAGCATAGTATCTTTTGTTCATGTATCATACTACTGTATAGCTCATGAATTTATGAATAAAATAGAAATAAAGAATGTGAATAAAGCAAAATAATGTCATTTTTCCCAGGTAGAAGTGACTGTTGTTTGTGGTTGAGAAATTTTATTCAGATTTAACAGACACTAACTTCTCTCAACTGACCCATTAAATTGAAATTTTCCTATATTAAATATGCATTCAGAGGAAATACAAATCAGTTCTGATTCCTCTTCTGCTCCTTTTTAATTTATCTAAAGCTTTACTTCATTTAAGTCAGGATAGACAACTTCAGTGTTATTCTTTTGAATAAGAACAATTATATTTCTGGCTATCAGTGGCTATCTGTCTATCAGTGACGGGATTAACTTTTAAAAAAAATAAACAACCTAATCATAAATAAACTTATTTCGATTATTCTGGTAGCTACAAATCATAACAAAAATAAATGATTTTAGAGAGTGGACACTAGAGATTGTAAGCAGAAGAAAAAATATACAAAGTTTGGTGTTAGTTAATACAGTGATTTCCAGAAGGATACAAAATGTTATAATGTCAGAAATATTAAAGGAAATATTTGAAGAATGGAGCCAGAACTTAGTAACTATAATATCAACACTGTCAGTAACTTTGCTTCTATGGGTAGTTTATGTACAAAATATGTCAATGAGGAAATGGCAGATGAAGAACAAATTTTATCTTAAAAGGGAGAAAATATAAAATGGAGAAGTACAAATTACAGGCCAAGGGAATGATTTGGAAAAAGATGCTTTACTGGATATGCAAAAGAAACTGGCTGAAGTTTAAAAAATTAAAAAGGAAGTACAAATGGTAAAATAAGAGACTCATCTGAAAAATGTTTTCTTACTGGATTTATAAAAGAGGCTTGTTAAAGCCTTGAAGAAATCTGTGAGATGGGATACAGAGGAATTGAGAAGAAACAAAATCCTACAGCAATGTTTGATTGAATTACAGATTCTTATAAGTAAAAGAAAGGAAGGAATATAATTTAGGATTATTTGATCAAGGTTAAAATAATACATTTGGTTGCAATGTTCTAACAACCCTTTATGGACTTTTTGTGGACACCAAGATTAAAAAATTGATGTTTTATGAATTTGTTTATAGATAAAGGATGAGATGAAGGGATAGTGGACTTATTAAATTTGTTTATACTGTACTTGTGATGAAGGTTGAAAGTATCTTCTTTATATATTTTCTTTTTTATTCTTTTCTCTCTTTTTTCTTTTTTTTTCTTCTCTTGCACTTTTAATTCTTTTCTTCCATCTCTTCTCTTTGTGTAAGTTTAGCTGGTGTTAGTTTTTAACTCTTGTAATTAAAATTCTTGATACAAATTTTATTTGCAGCCCCACCTCATTGAAATTTATGGATTTTAATTAATAGCTTTTGTTAGCTTCAGTGAGCCCATAGCATTCTTTATTAAGCTAAGTTATTTCATATTGGCTGATTGAAGAAAGAGATAAAGAAATCATCAGTCAGAATGATAGAGCTTTTTAAGAAAGATCTTTGCATATTATTGTCCACGTTTGGCCAAAGATGCTATGAAATATGTCTCTCTTACATGTATGTCAGAAGGAGTTCCAATAAAATTTTTATATCAGATTAGGTTTAGAATATGTAACATTTTATGGTGAAATTTAACAAAGGCAATATTTTAAAAGATGTTCAGAATAATATGCCTCTTTTTTGTTATCAGAAGGACTTGGGCTATTAATTGAAAACAATTTTTTTAATGTCAAAGTAATAATAGGCTTGATGCTTGATTATGGTTCTGGGTTAAAAATAATGCCTGTAAGGCAATAACACTGTCCATCACTGCTCTTATTATTTGTGGTAGTATAATAGTTTTAGGAGTTTAACTGAAGCAATATCTTCAGCCAAGCAAACTGTATTCACATTCCTTTTGGATTTCATACATAGATGTAAATGTAGAAATAAGTTTATATTTGTTTAAAGCATGTCACAGAACTAAGCATTTGTGGCTTTTCCAATGATTGCTTATTTTCTTCTAAAGGCCTTATTATACAGAAAAATAATTTTAAAGTCAGGCTCCAGGGCTCAAACTAGGCAGAAGCAACTCAGAAACTTAACACAGCATGACTGGATCAGAATATTTATCATCTACTAGAATGGCAATAGTATTGTCATTTATGATGATTACTTTCAATAAACACAAAATGGAGATTCTTTTTATGACAGTTAAGTAAAATGTTTCTTTTCCTACTCTTCCCACTATTTAATAGTTTTTTTTTTTTGCCTTAGGTACTGTTCATTTCCTCAAATAATGCCTTATCAGAAAACATTCTTGTTTTTGACTGATTTTTCACCTAGGTTCAAGAGGTTATAGAAATATTACTCTTCTCCCCAATTTTTTTTAATCAATGCTAGGAATCACCAGCTCTAGTTCAGAGGTCTTCAAACTTGGTAGCTTTAAGACTTGTGGAGTTCAGAATTCTGGGAGTTGAAGTCCACAAGTCTTAAAGTTGCCAAGTTTGAAGACCTCTGCTCTAGATGAAAACTCACTGTCTTCAGTGTGTCATACTCCACCACATTATCTCAGCCATCACAGTAACAAGGATGCAGGAATTGGCTGAGATGATGCAAGGGGCGATGGTAGAGAAGATCCAAAATTCCCAATAAAAGTATAATAAAAACCAATAAAAGCTTAAATTATAGAGTAAGGAACTGTAGACTTAGCTTGCTAAATTGTAACCCCCAGGTTTACTGTAGGACGAGACAAATGGCACAATCAGGAAAGATTTACACATATTCGAACTAAAAACGGATAATTGAAAAGAGATGTTTATTGGAAGAGTGATATTATAGAATGTGTAGAAATTTTGCAGTTACTATATGAACTTGTTAGGAAAAGCCTTGCTGAATAGTGCCTTACATATATGTAAAAATGCTAAGACATTCCTGTAAAGGGGCAGGGATTACTGTAAAAGAGCATGGAAAACATCCAATTATGCTGTGATATGGAATTTGTGATAAAGGCTCTATACTCATATATATATATCATATATGGACATTGGTGTAGTACACAGGCTTTGAGGAGGTCTCTCTGTGGTCTTTTTCTGCAGAATTTACAGTCTTAGTAAGCGTTCAGTTTGAACAAAGGGCACATCAGGTAGAAAACCCAGTGTTGGGTGGGAAGCAGGGAGACCTCCTATTAGACTTCACAGCATTCTTCATCTATTAACTTCTTGAAAGTAAGGGTGATGGCTCTCTTGCATATGATTCTGACTGATGTCCATGGAGTTAGTAAGGGTAGAAGCAGTGATATAAAACATTTGCCTAGATAAGGCTTAGAGAAGCAAGTGTATACAATCCTTGAGAGCAGTGGTGGGATTCCAAATGTTTTACTACCAGTTCTGTGGGCATGTCTTGGTGTGGCAGGGGAAGAATATTGTAAAATCTCCATTCCCACCCCACTCCAGGAGAAGGTTACTGCAAAATCTCAATTTCTTTCTGATCAGCTGGCACTTGGGAGGCAGAGAATAGATGGGGGCTGGGGCCAGTCAGAGGTAGTATTTATCGGTTATCCAAAGTACTCAAAATTTTTTGTACTGGTTCTCCAGCACTGGTCAGAACCTGCTGAATACCACCTTTGCTTGGGAAAGAGGTGGTACTCTGGAAAGTTGCATAAAAGTGGTGGAAGGGCCATCAGGAAAGGACACCAGGCAGAATGCATGAAAGTAGAGAGGCCACGTAGTCATTTGCAGAAGCTTCTTAGTCCATCAGTCTTGAAGACAAGTCCACTTCCAGATTTCAGCCCCTTTTCCACTTTGGCCATAGTTAGATATTATATTTAGATTGCAGTTAACATGGCCTAGGTTGGTGGATTCACCTGCTTGTTTACTTCCAACTGTGCAGTCCTCAATCACTGTCTTTTCTATAAGTAAATCTTACAGATTTTGAAGACACAGAATAGGAAGAGTATTGACACTATTGAACTTTAGAAAACACTATTAGAACATTAGAGAACACTAGTATCCTGCTTTGGATACATTATGTCCTGAGCCTGTTCTCTGGAAGGGCTGTAATGCTGGGAAAGATAGAAGGAACGAGAAGCGGATGACCAGCAGCAAAATTGAGGAACTGGGATACACTGGCAATGAGTATAGTATTTGGAGACTTGAAATATCACGTTAGGGATAGATCATCATGGAGAAAGGAGCTGAAAATGACAATGGCAAATAATTATTACAATGCATTTTAACAATACATACTGTAATACAATGAATACATGTTTCTTTGTTGCATATTATCAGGTCATGCTACCTCTCACCGGCCAGTACGCTCACATAGACAGGGGCTCCTCAGGGTGCCGTTGGCCAAACAATGCCGACTGGCGGCCCCCAGGGGAAGAGCCTTCTCTGTGGGGACACCTGCTATCTGGAATGAGCTCCCCCCAGAGATACGGAGGATCCCGGATTTACGCACTTTCCGTCGTGCCCTCAAGACCTATTTATTTCAACAGGCTGGCCTGGCCTAACTTCCCTTTAACTGTAACTTTTAAAATTGGTTTTAAAACATTGGGGGTATTTTAAATTGTTCTGGGCCAAATTATTTAATAGGTTTTATATTGTCTTTTAAATTTTGTAATTTGTGTGTTTTATCTCTCTGGCTGTTCACCGCCCTGAGCCCGGAGTAGGGCGGTATATAAATCTAATAAAATGAAATGAAAAAAAAATGAAATGAAATATCTGCTGATCTACTGCTTCAACTGTGGTTAGCAAGTCTGCTTCATCCACAGCTTGGCCCTAGAGTTCAACATGCCTAGTGGATCTCAAAAGGAATCACCATCAAAACAGAACTTTCCCTACTAACAGAACTCTCAGTGTACAATTGCCACTCCATAGCTTAAGTCTGGAAGTGAGAGTGAAGCATCTGAAACCTGAATGAGTGTATTTTGAATGAGTGTATTCCATCCTCTCCAGCCAGGTTTCAATAATGCATGCTAGGTCTAACTTATCATTCTCAGTCAAACTGCAAATGACATTGATAGACCTGGTATTTAGTGCCATCAGCTATAGGTCAAGGATTGTAAATCAGTAACCAGTTCATTTCCAGGAAATTTTAAGTAGGAAGACAAGTAAAGTAACAAAAGCTCTTAGTTAAAAGTCTGTAGAGATTCTCAGGTTATAGTTGTCCCAAAGGTGCTTTTCCAGGAGGCAACTGGACTTTCTTGTTTTTTCTTTGAAGACATTTTATTGTCATCCAAGAAGCTTCTTCGGCTCTGACAGGATAGTGGGGAATGGAAGGATTTATATTCCTTGCAGACAGCTGGTCATTTGCATCCTTTTAGAGGGTCATTGAAGCACTTGGAGGTTTATCTGTGTCCTCAGGGTCACCTGAGCAGTGCTCCTGGGTCCTGTAGTCTGCAATTTTTCTCTGAAATCCATTCCTACTCCCATACAATTCAAGGGGTGTTCATCTCAGGTGACCCTAAGGACACAGATAAACCTCCAAGTGCTTCAATGACCCTCTTAAAGGATGCAAATGACCAGCTGTCTGCAAGGAATATAAATTCTTCCATTCCCCACTATCCTGTCAGAGCCAAAGAAGCTTCTTGGATAAGAAGTGAAATGTCTTCAAAGAAAAAACAAGAAGGTCCAATTGCCTCCTGGAAAAGCTCCTTTGGGAGAAAAGCTCTTAGTGGTTACCATTGGTGAGTTGTAGAAGTTGAGTGTATTCTCATGGGAGCTGAATCTAAAAGTTTCCATATTGCTTCACTTTTTGATAAGTGAGAGCAGGAGCAGTTAGAGCCCCTGCAAGCAAAATGCCCCATTCCTACAATTACAAGAATTTACTAATACTTCAAAATGGGAGTTTACCAGATCACTCTCATGCATACTAGCCATGTTTTCTATAATATAGATGTATGCTTTTTGTGCAACATTGTCACTTGTCTCTAGAGATTCTTAATCATCCAGGTCATTGTTGTCCCAAAGATGCTTTTTCCAAAAGGCAACTAAACTTTCTTGTTCTTTTCTTTGAAAACATTTCGCTTATCATCCAAGAAGCTTCTTTAGTTCTAATGACTAGCTTCTCATGCATGAGAAATGAAGCATTTTCAAAGAAAAAAACCAAGAAAGTCCCATTCGGGTTTTTTTTGTTTTTGTTTTTTTTTGGAAAAAGCACCTTTGGCACAACAGTAGCACTTCTCTTGAATAGTAGGCAGAGTTCTGCTGGCTCTTAATGAATAGGCTCAACTTCAGAAGTTTCCAGTGTGGGAGTAAAAGAGTAAATGAAAGTGTATGGTGACATTTTCCCCTTCCTCACAGACTCTCAAGCAGACCTTGATTAATGCAATAATTTTGTCTGGGGTTCCTGACAAACTAGCTCATTTCATAATTCATCAAACAGTCCATCCTTGAACTAGTCAATTACAGTAAGTCTCTTTCATTCCAATCAATAACTGAAATTCTGTAATTACTCTGACACCAAACACTCACCCTGTCATAGATGGTGGATCTCATGGGCAATTGTCACCTGCCTGAATCTCTTTGAAATTAGTTCAGAGAGGGGGGGAGGAAGGGAGGGAGGGAGGGAGGAAAGAAAGGAAGGAAGAAATAAGGGAGAAAGGAAGGAAAGAAGGAAAGAAAGGAAAAAGGAAGGAAAGGAAGGAAGGAAGGAAGGAAGGAAGGAAGGAAGGAAGGAAGGAAAGAAGGGAGGGAGGGAGGGAGGGAGGGAGGGAGGGAGGGAGGGAACCAAATATTGCTTAATGTATTGTAAGCCGCCCTGAGTCTTCGGAGAAGGGCAGCATATAAATCAAATTGGTGGGTTGTACTTTGGCCTTAATATCATTTTGACAGTAAATTTGCTTGCATTCCCATTGTATTGGTCTGACATGAAAATTGCAATCAGAATCATATGTCTATCATGATGGGAGCGATAGCAGCTCTATCATTTGCTGCTAGAGCTGTAGGAAGACCATGTCTTCTTGTGGTGGCCGATGCTGTTCCCACATGTTTAGTTAACTGGTTTTCATGATCCAGACTACCTGGTCCAACTGGATGACCACGTGGTTCTGATAGGCTTTAAGCTAGACAACTTTTTTTTGTTGACATAACTGCCATGTTTGTCTGAAAAAATCAAGTTACTGATGTAATACCCATAGCTTTTTATTATCTATTTTGCTTTTAGACCTGTTAGGGTTTTTTTTCTGCCCTGAAAAATGAATTATATAAATGCCATTACATTTATCCTCAGTTTCTTTTCATGGTATATTTATACCTGAATATCAGGTTACAAGAGTCAGCCTATCTATGGCTCATGTGGCTTTGTGCTACAATAAATAATGGGTCTATGAAGAGTGATCATTTTTTCACAATTACACCACAGATGAAGACTTGTTAGTTTAGTAGCTGATACATTCATTCTAGAATTAAGAATTTCATCACTAATTTTAAATAAGTGTTTTTGGACCTATGAGAAATTAATAACATCTGAAAAATGTCCATGAATCAAAAATCTTCCCTAATTTTTTTGTTCTTGTAATTAGGAGTGGTTTTTTTCCCCACTTCAGCAGTCAAATAATATTCCTATTCCTTGAATTGTGAAACAATTCCAAGTATTGTGGGTGTAAAGTATGATCTCTATGTTCATCTGAAGGGATTGTTTAAATGCCAATATTAACCACAAAAGTAATATATGAAACTATTCTAGTTAATAGGTTCAATTACCACTTGAAAAACAGACATATATCTTTTGGCTCTAATTATTTCTACTTTTGACTTAGATCACTTATTCTTTTCCTAATTCATTTTCAAAGCCATCTAATTTGGTGGCCATCAACATATTTTGTAGAAGGAGTTTATCCAAGTTAGCAGTGCTCTTTTCAAAGAATTATTTTTTGTGATGGTACTAAAACTATTAACAAGTGGAAAATGATTAAGTTTCATGGAACCTGTGTTAGGCATTAATAGCTTTTCTTTTTATTTGAATGATTTCATGAACAGCTTGTTCTCACCAAATTACAGTCATTGTAACTCAAATATCTGGTTTTCTTAGTTCTGAAAATTCTACTGTATATTAAAAATAGTATCTATATTTTGATAATATATATCAGTTTTAATTCACATGGTGAGGATTTTCCTTCCTTCCTTCCTTCCTTCCTTCCTTCCTTCCTTCCTTCCTTCCTTCCTGCCTGCCTGCCTGCCTGCCTGCCTGCCTGCCTGCCTTCCCTCCCTTGCTTTCGATCTACCTACCTACTTACCTACCTGGCACTGATATAATTTGTAACTTTTTGTATTGACCTGATTTTTACCATTAACTTATCACATAAGTTCTCTCCTGCTTCTTTAATTAATTCAGTTTTTCTCAGCTAATTACTCTCTAAATGTGTTGGGGATTGCAGTTCTCAGAATTGTTTCAAGACTTACAATTCCATTGTGTCCATTGTGAGGGAGGTTGGGTTGAAGCCATGAATTGAATCACATTAATGCAATGGAAATAAGTTGTTGCTGGTGTACTTATTTGAATTCATATCTAATAGATTGTTTAGCTAGTATTTCTAACATTTCTGTGCAGAGTTGTAGATGAAAATGCTGAAAAGGTTTAAAAGCAAAAGATTAAAGGATTGACAATGTTTCTTAGATTGCCAATAGTTGTATGTTTGCAGCAAAAGTTGCCAAAATTGTCATTGTGTCAATTGTTATAAAGTCTCAATTGTTGAGACTCTAGAAAAAGTGCAGAGAAGAGCAACAAAGATGACTAGGGGACTGGAGGCTAAAACATATGAAGAACGGTTACAGGAATTGGGTAGTTTAATGAACTACAGTTTAATGAAAAGAAGGACTAGGGGACACATGATAGCAGTGTTCCAATATCTCAGGGGCTGCCACAAAGAAGGGAGAGTGAAGCTATTCTCCAAAGCGCCTGATAAGCAATTGGTAGAAACTAACCAAGGAGAGAAGCAACTTAGAACTAAGGAGAAATTTCCTGATAGTTAGAACAATTAATCAGTGGAACAACTTGCCTCCAGAAGTTGTGAATGGTCCAACACTGGAAGTTTTTAAGAAGATGTTGGATAACCATTTGTCTGAAATGGTATAGGGTTTCCTGCCTAAGCAGGGGGTTGGACTAGAAGACCTCCAAGGTCCCTTCCAACTCTTTTATTCTATTCATTAACTTTTGTGTGAGACGGCTAAATTTCATGAGATTTCAGCATTCCCTTGCAAAACCATGAATTTTTATGCCTTGATATTCTTACAAAAGATTGTTCAAGATTATGATGGTTTACAAAGACACCTGTTGGGGAAAATTAAATAGTTTAGCATCCGGAATAATTATTAATCCCTGAAACTTAATGTGTAGCATATAAAATAATTATATGTATAACTATTATATAACAAAGCAAAACAATATTAAAAATATATAAACTGGGGAATACACACCTCCCCTCAGGAACACATGCATACATCAGTAAGAACTAGAGAGCATGTGGAAAGTCAAGGCCAACATGGCCCCACTGGCTTGTAGAAACCCTTGAGGCTATGACATCCATATTGGAAGAGTAGCTCCGATAGATCCCAGGAACAACATCAAAGCTCTCTGTCCAGAAATGTGCAGTGCTAGGAACAGCTAAGATACTGCAAAGACCCCTCAAACTCAGGCCTTGGGTAGAGGACCTGAGATTGAGGAAGACTTATAGGAGAAGGGAATTTATATATAGATATAAATTACGGTATTTGGGATTGATTTATAATGCTCTACTGTAACTTCCAATCTGAATTACATCACATTCTGAAATTCTGAATGAATACATGCTCTTTTTTTGCCCTTCAGACCTATAATGTATGTTTCAAGGCTGGATAAATCAGTATATAATAATTGTCTATTTTGATAACAGTTATTTTCCACTATACAACATTTATCAGTCAATAAATGAAAACACAAATGTTCAACCTCTTTATTAATCTCGAAATGCATCTTATTTTGCACCAAGGAAAGCTTTTAAACCCTGAGGGAATATTTTTATATATCTGTAAAGGTATGTACTATTTTCTTTCATTTTATAGAGGAACATTAATCTATATCAGCTTCATATCAATACAACGTGCATTCAAGCATTAAATCTTTTTTGTCAAATGTTATGATTTCAGAATACAATAAAATTGCAGTTGTCACATGTATTGTGCTCTATTGCAGAAGGATCTTTAGCAGATTCCTCCTCCTCCTCCTCCTCTTCCTCCTATCTTGTGAGGATAAACCATTCCTGTGGTACATTGGATGGTCTTTTATCTCTTGGATCCAGAATTCATAAATTCACACACATATACAGCTGTAGGGTCTTCCAGCCATTTAATCATACTAGAATAGGTAATTTACCCTGTCCTAGAATGAAATTATCCGCTGTCCCCAGTTCAATATTTTTATTTCTTTGCCACCAGGCTTTGAAAGTGATAAACTTGACTGTCACTTTGCTTCTTGATTTCATTGCTCTGAAAACATAACATAGGTCAGAATATTAGCCCAAATAATTGCTTTAGCATAATTCCCAATACGCATAGTTTCTGGCAGCAATTTTTTTCCATACAAAAGAGTTTATATATCTACTACTGGTGACATGAAGGGATGTTTTGTAACTACTGAGAGTTTAGTGGGATGTATGTATGTATGTATGTATCATTCTTTAGGCCAGGCTTTTCCTATGTAAATCAAGATGTTTCACAGCCATAGTTCAGTGAAATCTCATTCACTAGTTTCTAGGCTTTCTCAGACATCAAAGCAGCATTTTGCTGTCTGTTTGGAGACTTAGGAGAGACTAAGATAGATCTATTTCTGACTTGTTTGTCTTCATCAGTTAGCCACGCCCCTATCTCATGACTCCTCCCTGTAACTGTCAAATATTTATTTTATTTTCGTAGGTCTTTCGTAGAAAAAATTATATATATATATATATATATATATATATATATATATATATATATATATATATATATATACATACACATACACATACACACTTCTTAGAAGATTAACCAAAGTATTATATTAAATAAATAGAAAATCATGGCACCGGAATTCAATTATTTTCTATTGAATTTAGCCAATGTGATCTTTAGTAGCCAATGTTTGCAAGTACTACTGAAGCTCTGTTGCAAATCACTGGAAAGGTCAAGGAAGAATAATTCAGAAAATGGCATGAATAATGCCCATACACTTCCTGGATCTTCTTTTATATATATATTTACATGCAAAACACCCGGACTGAATCACTGGCATTTCTTGGAAAAAAAAACTTGGAGTACAATAAATTATTCATATCTCTTTGCTCATTTATTTCATACCTTTAATTTCTTATGTTTCTTATGTCTTATTATTTTTCTGAATTTTGCATAATATGGTTTGCTCTCAAAGGGAATAATCTGATGGGTGTGTAAAATGTCTGTTAAAAAAAATGTAAAGCAGGTGATGTGAAAAACCTCTGCCTTGCCTGAGAACAGAATAACCTTTATAAACTAGCACTATACTAAATACAGGTAGTTCTCAGTTTACAACAGTTCATTTAGTGACTGTTCAAAGTTACAATGGCACTGACTTTATGACCGTTTTTCACAATTACAACCTTTGCAGCATCTCCATGATCATGTGATCAAAATTCAGATGCTTGGCAACTGGGTCATATTTATGACCGCTTCTGTGCCCCAAGGTCATGTGATCCCTTTTTGCGACTAACAAATTCAATGGAGAAGACAGGCTCACTTAACAACCGGGTTACTAACGTATCAACTGCAGTGATTCACTTAACAACTGAGGGAAGTCGTACAATGGAGCAAAACTCACTTAACAAATGTCTCACTTAACAATAAAAATTTTGGGCTCAGCTGTGGTCGTAAGCTGAGGACTATCTGTATAATTCCAAAATAATAGGACTAAATATATCTCCAATATAAGAAATATTGGAATTATATTTCTAGAATTAGATATGTTCAGATGAGACTCCCGGGTTTTAGAGCTAATCTGGTCACTGAGAATAGGAGGATTTGAAGGAAACTACATGCATAGCATAGATGCATAGCAAACCCTAAGAGGTGGAGGGATGATGGGTGTGATCTTTTTGAGAAATCATAGATGTAATGCCATATGATTGGCAAAAGTAGGAACAGTGGTGGGTTTCCAATATTCTTACCACCAGTTGACCTTGTGCATGCTTGCTTTGCATGCGCCATCTGCGCATGCACCCGGCCTTCCATGCATGCACTTGGCCCATGCACGCGTCTTCCACCCATGTACCCAGCCTCAAAAACATGGTTAAATAGGATGGCATTACATCCAGGCGGGCAGGTGGGCCCACCTTCAGTCGCCACTACCGATTCACCCGGACTAGTATGAACCAGCTGAATACCACCTCTGAGTAGGAAGAATAGGACTTGGGTAGCTACAGAGCATTCTGTTTGATCTTAATATCATATAAAATGCTGGAATAAATTATTGAGTACAATTTGATAGGAGTGTATTGTTTGTCAAGAGCCAGCATGGATTGATCAACAGTGACCAACCTGATCTCATTTTTTTCATAGAGTGAGCTGTTTAGATGATCATAGGAATGGGATAGACGTACTAGAAAGAAGAGGGGATAAATGATGCTGTGTGGCTTCATTCTAGGCATTGTGCTTTTTTCAACATAAAGGACTTACAAACAAGAGATTAGAATTTTAAATTTGCAGCTGACAGAAAGATAGGGGATTAATAAATATCTTAGATGACAGGATTTAGGAAGATATTGACAAGCTGGAACAAGAAGCCAGGAAAATAAATTTGAACAAGAGACAAATTCTACATTTGAAAAGGGGAACAAAATATCAAAGGATGAAGAATGGAGAAGAATCAGACAGGGCAGTAGAATATGCAAAGCTACCTGACTGTTTTAGTGAAAGAGAAGCTGAACATGAGCCAATAGTGTGATGCAATTCAAAGAAAACTTAATCCTAGGCTGTATTGACACAATTATAGTCTTGGTATAAAAACAAATCTATCTTTCTTTCTTTCTTTCTTTCTTTCTTTCTTTCTTTCTTTCTTTCTTTCTTTCTTTCTTTCTTTCTTTCTTTCTTTCTTTCTTTCTTTCTTTACATTGTCATTCCACATTTAAAATATCACATCTAGTGCTGGGCATAGAATTTTAGGAAGGGATTTGACCAAATGGAGCATGTCCAGAGGAAATCAATCAAGAAAATGAAGGTCATGAAAGGGAAAACTTATGAAGAATAGTTGGTATGAATGTTTCGCTTAGAAAAACTAAGACTGTGGAAAGCATGATAACTTTTGTAAAGTATCTGGTGGGTTATCATGTAGAAGATGGGGCAAATCTGCTTTAGAAGGCAACACAAGAAACGATGGATTTAAATAATACAGAAGTAAGCTTTTATTGGATGTAAGAAAAACATCCTGAGAAGTTACTGTTTAACACTAAAACAACCACCTGAAGTTACAGTGTTTGCCTTTGCTGACAATATTTAAAGAGGCTAGATATCAATCTATTAAGCGATTCTGCAGTAGAGAATTGTTGGCCTGAGCAGAACATGGGAGTAGATTATCTCCAAGGTCCCTTTCACACTTCACATTCTATGATTCCATGGAGACTTTTTTAAAAGCACTTGTAGATTCCATAATAGCTTATTTTTAAACGGTTATATAGAAAATAGTTCTAAATGTACTATGCATATGCTTTTAGTAACTTATTCCTTGTTTTCTTGGCTAGGCTATGTTTAAATACATTTCCATATCTTTGTACAAATTCTAGTCACATTTTGTTGGACTACACTCAGGAGAATTGCATTCCTCTCCTGTCCCCACTGTGACCAAACATATTAATTTGAATGCAAATTCTGTTCTTGAAGCACAAAGAAAGGAAGAAAGAAAGCCATTTGCAGATACACCACTAAACTTCACCAAGCATATGCTTGGTGAGGTTTATGTAGATGAGTTTAATAAAGGAAAATGAAGTACTTAATAAGTTAGTCTGCTGTTCAGGCATGCACATGAATATAAGATATTCAATAATCTGGTATTTAGATCAAGATTATTTAAACAAAATCCTATTCGGTGATGGAGGACTGGGCTTATTTTGGTCATAGTGAAAGGTGAAGCATATGCAGTATTTCCCATTTTTCTAACTTTGCTCAGCATTTTTTTCTCTTTGGGATTCTTTTCTCCCATTTTATGATGACAGAATAGAAATTAACAGCTCCAGAACACAATAATGTGGGGGGGTTTTTTTTTCTGATTTTCAGTCACTTATCTACTGGAGGAGTGTTGAAATTTCCAATCTGCCCTATAACACTTTCAACATTTCTGCTATTAAAAGAGTTGTAGAAGCTGTTGCAGCTGAAAACGGAGCTTGCGAGGGCCACACGAAGTGCTCCTGAGCTCCATTTTCACTGGCAGAGAATTGCAGGAGGCCATTGCATCCAAAAACGGAGCTCAGGAGCCCATTTTCACTGGCAGAGCAAAATATAGACACAATACACACACAGAGAGAGAAGGAGACAGAGGTATGTTGGTACTTATCGTTAATTGGTTCTGGGAAGTGCGATGAGTTCTAAAATTGATGAGTGCCAAACAAACCATGTGAGTTACAATAGAACCCTTTGTTTCAGCCAGGACGGATTTTCTGTCCATTTCTTTTTCTATGTCAGTGACCTTTCCAGCATGGCTGACTTCCTGCCTGTTCCCCATGGCCATATCGGGGCAATATTTTTACATCAAATGCATCAAGTACTAAATTTGACAAGTTTTGAGTACCAAGGTACCCTGTGCGTGTGTGTGTGTGTAGATAGATTGATAGAGACGGTGATAAAGACAGAGACAGAGATATCTGTCATTGTCATTGTCATTGTCATTAGAGTAAGTATTTTGCAATTTCAAAATGCCATGAGAAGAAAATGGCATTACTTCTACAGATATGGTCACCTGCAATTGTTTAGCAAACAAATAAGCACAATCCTCCTATATGTTGGTTAACCCTGATGTGTCAGATGCCCAAAACTAAGAAAGACATGCTCAGTTTCCCTTAAGCAGTTTCCTTCTTCACCTATAGACCAAAATCCTGCCAAACTAAAGCAAGCTACTTGAAAAAAGTAGCATCATGAAAAAAATATTTTTAAGAACTTCTAGGGAAGAACTTTCTCCTTTCTCTGTCTCTTGCCTCTAGAATGCAGAGCCTCCCTCCTAGAAATCTGGAGTGCACTTCACCACACAATGTGACGGATTGTGCTTTGTACACACACATACACAAACACACAGAGTGGTACACTGGTACACACACACACACACACAATCTCTCTCTCTCTCTCTCTATCTAATCATACGGAGCATTCTGCAGATGTGATTGGCTATAACTTTTATTTCCATTTCATCGATTTGTTCACACTTCACTGTATCATAACAAAAGAGAAGAATTATATGGATGCAATTGTAATATCAAGTATGATTCATTGACACCTTCATTGACAGTCAACTGGTGAGGAAAATATATCCATGTCCAGTAACACATAATCACAAACCACTGGTTAAATGAAGAACAGATATGTGGGATGATCTTCCAATAGCCACAATGTTGTCTTGGTTCAACTGCAACTACTTTCTCAAGAAATTATAGGACCAATTAAGAATTAAGCTTTATTGCAAATGAATTAGCCAATTAAGACAAATGAACAGCACTGATTGATAATGAAATCTTAATGTATAATCAGATTCAGATTATTCCACTCCACTTCCCACATTTTCCTCTAGCCAATCTGAACAGATCTGAATTCTTGGCAGTCCTTTTCATGTCTAGATGAAATTTGTTTTCTACCAGTGTTCTGGTGTAACAAAAGTGGCTGAAATGCTACCACCCTCTTTTTATGGTAATCTGATGTGGGACGAATTTCCATGGGAGAAGTGGGGTTAAGATTTCCCATTACCTACCATTTCATCCTTTCATTTGCACACTACTGTGTCGCTGGATAGTTGGGAATAAGTAACAGCAAGAGGGAATATTTTCCCTTGCCCTGTTTTTCAATAGCCGTTCTTTGGGATTATATTTATGCCAACAGCATGGAAAGAATACAGAATAGTCCTCGAGTTATGATCACAATGGAGCCCAATGTTTCTGTTCTTAAGTGAGACATTTTGTGAATTTGCCCCCATTTTACAAACTTTCATGCCGCAGTTGTAAAGTAAATCACTGCAGTTGTTAAGTGAAGCTGGTTTCGCTATTGACTTCGCTTGTCCAAAGGTCACAAAAGATGATCAAGTGGCCTTGGAACACAGCAATAAGTATGAACCAGTTGCCAAGCCTCTGAATTTTGATCACATGATTATGGGGATGCTGCTAAGTTTGTAACTGAAAAGCGGTCATAAATCAAGAGGCACAGTGGTTAGAATGTAGTACTTCAGGCTAATTCTGCTGCCTGCTGGCTGCCTGCAGTTTAGCAGTTCGAATCTCACCAGCTCAAGGTTGACTCAGCCTTCCATCCTTCTGTGGTTGGTAAAATGAGGACCCAAATTGTTGGGGACAATATGCTGTGTCAAGCTTCCAAGTAACACGTCCCATGAAATAAAATCCAATGCACCCTTTTTCCATCAAAGTCTTTTTATTAGGAACATATCAAATAGGCAAGGACTTGGTGTAATTCTGACTCAGGCCAGGATCTGGAATTATACCCAATAAAAAGCAAAAGTTTGAAACTTCTCCCCTGAGTCACAATCTTCAATCAATTCTTAGTCCATCAGTCTGGTGATTCCAAACTTCACCTTCCTCCAGCTGCAGGCATTTTCTCTGTTCCCAGGGGAAGGGATGCCACCTAGATATAATATTCCCCCTTTATCTAAGTAACCCCTCTTTCAACAGTTAGAGAGTAGCGAGCCTGAAATACCATTAAGTTCCTTTACTTGCAAACCTAAAAAAACTAATAAGAAATAGACAAAGGCTATGTTCTGTCCCCCTTCCCCACACAGAAAAACACACAACCAGGCACGCCTGCCAAGATATGATTAAGCAATCAGACTAGAAACCCTTGCAGATAAGAGTTTTGGCAGTAAACTGCGAAATGCCTGCCAAGTCAGTTTTCACTCACAGTCAGCAAGAGAGAGAGAGTTTCTCCTCAGTCCAGTTCAGTAGCAAAAAGTAATCCATGAAGCAAGAATTGGCCAGGGTCCAATCCAGATTTCAGGTAACACAATGTGACTCTCAGGTTTTTAACTTTGACTGTCACAAAGCCTGAAGAGCAATCACATCCACTTTTATTCCTTGTGGGGTGTGGTTCAGTGACTCAGATCAATCTCTTGCCCTCCCATGCCTCTTTCGTTGCTGTGCATGCTTCTCCCTCCGACACTGCCTGGGATCAAACCAGGATTCATCAGACTTGCTCCCTATCTGTTGTTGTTCCGATATGCTTTCCTCCTGGCATATCCCAGGCTGTTCCTCTTGGCCTTCGGATGGAACATGAGGCATTGCCAGAGAGGAGGGTCCTGGAGAGGAAGGCCTTATCAGTTCTTCCCCATCACCTTCTGAGTCACCCTCTTCCTCTGTTAGAACAGGCTCAGGAGTCGGGGTCACAACAGGCTACAATAAAATATGGCTACAGATGTGTAACCTTCAGGGTCGACATGCTGATCCTGTAATCATTTATAGAGGGCTGTAAAGCACTGTGAAGTGATATATAAGTCTAAATGCTATTGCTATTTCAGTGCCAATGTAAGTTTGAACAGTCATTGAACAAACTGTTGTAATCAAGGACTACATATAATGCTTATATGAGGGTAATGCTTATATGAGGGATGGTGGCTCAGTGGCTAAGATGCTGAGCTTGTCAATTGAAAGGTCAGCAGTTCAGCTGTTTGAATCCCTAGTGCTGCATAATGGGGTGAGATCCCATTACTTGTCCCAGCTTCTGCCAACCTAGCAGTTCGAAAGCACATAAAAATGCAAGGAGAAAAATAGGGACCACCTTTGGTGGGAAGGTAACAGCGTTCCGTGCACCTTTGGCATAAAGTCATGCCAACCACATGACCATGGAGACATCTTCAGACAGTGCTGGCTCTTCGGCTTTGAAACGGAGATGAGCACCTCCCCCTAGAGTCAGGAACGACTAGCACATATGTGCGAGGGGAACCTTTACCTTTAATGCTTATATCCAAGTTCAAATGACATAACTGACAGTGAAGGTAAATTTCAACCTTAAATAATTTTGAAGGGGTTCTGAGCTAAAGTCAACCCCTACTGACTCCCATGATAATAATAATGCTTGTAAATACTCTGATCTCTTGGTTCAATTACTAAGCATAACATGTTCAGTTACTAAGCATAACACAGCCATTGGGTAGAAAAAGGACAATAGTTGAAAGCTTTCATCTTGATATTTTTTATTCAGAATTCTCAAATGCCATGCTCATCGTAATATTATTAATTTTTTTAAAGGAAAGTAAAAGGGGGAAACAAGAAGCTTATTTTCCTAATTTGTCAAAGCAGTGTATCAAGAAAATCTCAATCTCAAACTTGTTAAATCTGTAGATTTCTAGAAGTTGCTGCTCCTTTCTAGATTTCTGCTGTCAGAAATAATTATTGTTTTAACCAGCAATGGTTTCTATGACAGTTCTTAACAAGAAAAAAAAAATGAAAGCAATCAAATATAGCAAAATTTATGAAATTAAGTATCTCAATCCCAGGATTATATATAATTTGATCAATATGTACAAGTTTAAAGACTTACTAGGGTTTTCATTGCTTAGTACATAAAATAAATGAAGTCACACTTCATGTGTTGGTGGATCTACGGTATTGTCATTTTACAAAGAATTTGTTACACCATAAGATGTTGCTCTATATCAGTGTTTCTCAGCTTTGACAATTTTTAAGACATGTGAACTTCAAGTCCCACAATTCCCCACCTGAGAATTCCGGCAGTTGAAACTCTTAAAGTTGCTAAGGTTGAGAAGAACTACTTTAAATTATAATCTTTATCAGAGCTAAATAAGCAAATGTGATGTTTATCATCTTGTCCTAATTCTTTATAAACAGATCTAAAATTTCATTTCATTATGTAAACTTCTGTGCAAAGAGCAATAAAATAGAAAAGGTGCTTACTCATCCCTCATAAAGAATTTTATTATTCTTGCACTCTAAAATTGTAGAAAATATAATATTAAAATACACTAACATAAACCACCACTTCGTATTTGCGCACTGTAATCTGATCAAGGAAATTTGTCCAATTGGCACAGAAGGGTTGATTTCCCTGGAACATTTCCTAAAATAACTTTGGCTTTGTTCCGTCTGTCTCATCCTCTCCAGGATTCTTGGGCCAAGATTAGCCAGGCCGATATAATCCAACAGCTGGAAATGCTCCAAGAAAATAGTTATACTTTGTTTTAATCGCCACATTTTGTTTCAGAGATATACCATTCATGGAGGCAACGTGGAAACAGGAAAAAGTTAAATCTTTTATTTGGAGAAGTGGGATGACGCTATCATGGTGTGATTGATAAGGGCTTGATCACACGGTACTTATGTTTAAATTACATCAAATTTCATGTTATTAAAAAAGCTGTTTGGTATTTCATGAAACCTTTGTTTAGACCTGACTTGGCTGTCACGAGACTGCTTTTATTTAGGCATGAACTGCTTGACAATGATTGATGATACACTGTTCTACCCAATCTCCAGCCCCCTGTAGCCTGCAGCCCCATTAAATGCCTGGCTAAGGCCTGCAACTATGGATTAACTCTGTAGGCATGGAATTTTAATTTTAAAAAAGCAATGGCCGTATATATCTGAGCATTGATGTGACTATAAAATGTTCATTTGTCTTTGGTGCTCTGCAGAAGTGAAAGAAATGCACCTCAATTAATCTCATCATCCCAGGAAATTGACTTCCTGCAATAAACTCTTGTCACCAGATTGAATCCCAAGAGGGAATATCACAGCCAGTTTTTAGCAACTATAATACCACAAGCATTATTTGATAGACAGATGAGGCAAATTAGAGCAGATTTGAATTAGCATGTTCCTACCAATATAAAAGCATCTGCTTTATTTCATCTGAATTAATTGCTTCATGTTTTTATTTTCAAATATTTAAATCCACCCATTCATGTTTGGTTGATAAAGGAAAAAAATACAGTAATTCTGCCTTCGATAGCAATTTATTTATATATTGCCCATTTTACTTATGTGACTCTGAATGGTTTACAAATAAAAACTATGAAAAATGAGGTATTTAAAAACAATATTAAAAACAGAGCTAAATTGTTAAAAGTTAAGAAATACAGTGGTTAAAAAAGTTCAAAAGGGTAGAGGGAGAACCCTCAAGCCACCAACCAACCCCAGGGTTAGGGTTAGGGTTAGGGTTAGGGTTAGGGTTAGGGTTGCATGTCATTCTCTCCCTCTCCCTCTCCCTCCCCCCTTCTCTCTCTCTCTCACACACACACTTTTCTAAAATACCTTTTGATCAAGGCTAAATGAATATTTGTATATATGTGAAGCAGCATATGGAAAGACTCAACCTCTTTTCTCTATCTTTCGTCTTCCTGACCCATTGTGGAAAAATAGCTTTGTTATCAATTTTTTTTTACTGCATCAAGAGGATAGTACTGAAATTTTAAAAATGTATTTTACATCTTTAATGTACTGGTTTAGAATGAGTAATTACCAAATATTCCCACTGCACTAATTAGGCTGCAATAGGAATAGAAAGTATTGATTTTAATATACTGTTCCACCTTTTGCTTATCTGGTAATAGAATGGAAATCCTGTGATTTTAAATAGAAAACAATTGGCTTCCCAACTGTTTTACTGTATTTGATCTAAATTTAGGGGTAATTATATTCTCATTCTTGGCAGCTAGTCAGCGGCATTTTCCTTCTGAAGCATTGTGAAGGATCAATATTATGCAAGGCATAACTTTTCCACTATTATTTTGTATTTCAACAAAAGGTTTATGATCTTCTACTCTGCATACAGTCTGGTGGAATAAGGTGGATTTGTACATGACAGGAATAATGTGGTCTGAATAATAATCACCTCTTTCTGGATACAAATGAAAAAGAAACACTTTCAGTCATTTGTTTTTGGAGTCTGACGGTACAAGATGAAATTATAGAAGTCATGTTACTGCAAGCCTAAATAGACGATAAAATTCATTTCTTCTTGCCAAAAATGAAAGAAGAGGAGTAGAACCTTATTACATATTTTAAACCTTGTGTGGCCTTTCTAGTGAGGTTAAGCAAGGTTTTGCTTGATTGGCAAGTTTAGGAAGGTGAAGAAAAAGAGCCATCCTTGGGAACAATTAGATTAATGTACTATAGATATTAGTAGACCACTCAGAGAAAGGAGAATCTTGTTTGGTTCCCACCAAATATAGTTAGAATGAAGTTAAATTTATGTGGAGCAGAGGTGGGTTTCAGCAGGTTCTGACTAGTTCTGGAGAACCAGTAGCAGAAATTTTGAGTAGTTCGGAAAACTGGAAAATACCACCTCTGACTGGCCCTGCCCCCATCTATTCTCTGCCTTCTGAGTCCCAGCTGATCAGGAGGAAATGGGGATTTTGCAGTAACCTTCTCCTGGAGTGGGGAAGGAATGGAGATTTTACAGTATCTTTCCCCTGCCATGCCCATCAAGCCACGCCCATCAAGTCACGGCTACAGAACTGGTAGTAAAAAATTTTGAACTTCACCACTGATGTGGAGTACTATGGGCAACCAAGAAAACCAACAGATGGGTCATTGAACAAATCAACCCACAGTTGTCATTTAAGGCACAAAGAGCCAGGCTTAAAGTATCCTATTTTAGAAGATTCACACATTATGTGAAGACCCAGCTATCTGGAAAAGGCTCTAACGTTGGGAAAGGTGGAAGAAAGTGAAGAAGAGGACAAACAGGAGAAAAGTGGATGGACTCCATTTCAGTGGCAACGGGAGATATGAAAGAACAGGTTAGGGACAGATTGTCATGGAGAAAAATCTATCAAAGTGGTCACAAAAAGGTCAAAAATGACTTGGATTGATGGCACATAATCAATTCAAATTGTTGATAATTAACTGATTGATTGATTGATCAATCAATTGGTTATATGACATTATGTCCTCTTTGAATTGGGATGCCAGAAATTGAATATAGGATTCAAATTAGGATTTAACCCAGTCAGAGTTAAGTAAAACAGTTTGTGTGATCTGGACTCTCTGATCCAATTAATCCTACCAAGAGAGCATTTCCCTTTTAAGCAGCTACATCACATTGTTGATTCATGATTATGCATGGATGAATATAAACATCCAGAGCCCTTTTATGGATGTGTACTACTATTACAAACAATAAACTTAACAAAACATAGATTCTTAAGTAGTCAAACAGATATCAAATAAAGGGAGGTACCTCTGGTGCAGTGGTGAGTTGCCCCCAGTTTGAACCGGTTCACAAGAACCGGTAGTAAAACCAGTGGGAGGCTCTGCACACTGACCTGGATGTCATCATAAGTGATCTGTGCATGCGCAGAAGCTTCTGCACATGAGCAGAAGAGTACGCGCTGGTGCAATGTGAACTGATAGTAAAGGTAAGTAGAAACCTTCCTGCTCTGGTGGAATAATCTTTAAGACACACAAAATTATGTGTGTGAAGGGTGGTTATAACAGTAAGTAAAGCAACCCAACCCCAAAGGAAAATAAGGTAAATAGTAAAGATTGAGCATGTTCAATGGGTACAGAATGCCAGAGTCCTGGGAGAAGTAGAAGCCAGGAGGGAGTGTAAATTGGGTGGGACAATCTGTAAGGAGATACAATATGGTCTTCAGCATACTGCAGAAATGTTTGCATCACTTTTATGATCTAAAACATGATTTTTGCAAGTAGTTGACTTTTTTCCTCTCCAGCTTAAAATCTAAGGTATTTTTAATAGTCATGGATGGGTGTGTGGAGAAATGTAAATTGCAAAATGGTAGGGATTACTGACTATGGCAGAGTTATTCTCATAGATACTCCTCAATGGAATATGTTTCATGAAACAGTTTGAAGATTAATATCTGTAAAATTGGAGAAGATTGCTATAACATATTTTTTCCCCTTTTAGACCTTTGTCTTGTTAAATTCAACAATGAAAGAGATTCCTCGTGCACGTTGAAATTAGTTTTTCTGCTTCTCGCATATTTACTTTTCTGTTTGCTGACTGATGCTATTTGTTGGACTCTCACCTTTTTATCTCCAATATACTGAAAAAATCCATTATAATATATTTTACAGCTGTTCCACTGCCATGAGGGAAAAAAATCTTTCTAAATCTCTTTTTCTGAAACATTCATTACGTTTGAGTATAGTCACTTCAATACTGAATGTGAATATTTTTACAGTGCAATAAGCATTTATTTCAAAGTATTATTTAAAATTTTGAAAGAATAGAATAGAATAGAATAGAATAGAATAGAATAGAATAGAATAGAATAGAATAGAATAGAATAGAATAGAATAGAATAGAATAGAATAGCAGAGTTGGAAGGGATCTTGGAGGTCTTCTAGTCCAACCCCCTGCCCAGGCAGGAAACCCTACACCACTTCAGACAAATGGATATCCAACATCTTCTTAAAAACTTCTAGTGTTGGAGCATTCACAACTTCTGCAGGCAAGTTGTTCTCTTATTAATTGTTTTAACTGTCAGGTAATTTTTCCTTAGTTCTAAATTGCTTCTCTCCTTGACTAGTTTCCACCCATTGCTCTTGTTCTACCCCCAGGTGTCCTGAAGATTAGTTTGACTCCTTCTTCTCTGTGGCAACCCCGGAGATTTTATGATTTTATTAGATCTCTCTCTCTCTCTCTCTCTCTCTCTCTCTCTCTCTCACACACACACACACACACACACACACACACACACACACTCACTCTTACTCTCAGTCTCACTCTCACTCTCACTAAAATCTATCATCTCATATCTAACACTTGTAAATCACTGAAAGTATTATCCCTCTCAAGTGTTTTAATTTTTGGTACAGAATCAATTATAAAGTTTGTATTGATTCTTGACTATTTCGTTAAATAATTATCAAAGTCCTCAAGGCATGCATGGTCTAAACAATGTTTTGATAAAGTTTGTGTCTTTTAATTTTAATGTATTCAAAGCAGCCTCTCTTTTAAAGACCATAGTCATAATCAGAGGAAAGCAGCAGTATAGATCTTTTATTTATTTATTTATTTATTTATTTATTTATTTATTTATTTATTTATTTATTTATTTATTTATTTATTTATTTTAAAATTTGTATACCGCCCTTCTCCCTGAGGACTCAGGGCGGTGAACAGCCAAGTAAAAACATAAACTACAAACATTAAAATACAATTAAAAAGATATATTTATATTTGGCCCCTTGATTAAAAATAATAACAAACAATTAAAAACATTTTAAAAAGTGTCAGGCCAGCCCGGCTTACTGGAAAAGGAAGGTTTTAAGGGCACGACGGAACGCACTGAGGTCTTGGATTCTCCTTAATTCTGGGGGCAGCTGATTCCAGAGGGAAGAGGGCAATCTTCCAGGAAAATTGACATTATGGCTTTGGGGAAATCTCTTTGGTGTTGACTTTTCATTTTTCAAAATCTCTCTGGAAAAGCTCAGTGTTCACCAACCTCTGGACAGTCACCAGTATGGCATCTAACCTGTCCCCAAGGGTACAGAATAGAGCAGAACAGAACAACAGAACAACACAGTTGGAAGGGACCTTGGGCGTCTTCTAGTTCAACCCTGTGCCCAAGCAGGAGATCCATTTCAGACAAATGTCCAATGTTTTCTTAAAAATATCCAGTGTTCTGGAGGCAACTTTTTACCATTGATTAATTATTCTAACTGTCTGGAAATTTCTCCTTAGTTCTAGGTTAGTTCTCTCCTTGACTTCCATGAATTGCTTCTTGTCCTGCCTTCAGATGTTTTGGAGAATAGGTTTACCCACTGTTCTTTGTGGCAACCCCTTAGATATTGAAATACTGCTATTATGTCTCTCCTAGTCCTTCATTTCATTAAACTAGACATACCCAATTCTTGTAACCGTTCTTTATATGCTTTAGCTTCCAGGCCCCTAATCATCTTTGTTGCTTTTCTCTGCATTCTGTCTAGAGTCTCAACATCATTTTTATATTGTGGTGACCAAAACTGAATGCAATATTCAGAAGGTGCTATTTATGCCATAGGATAAAACTATTAGAAATAATCTTAATGATGATGGTGCTGCTGCTGATGATAATGACAATGAAGAGGAAGAGGAAGACTATTAAAAAATATATGGGGAAGCACTACACAGCTTGTTTTCATCTGGAGAAGGAAGATACTTAAAACCCAAAGCAAAAAGGCTTGTACTGTAAAGCCAGTCCTTTGATTTGCACTCAGAAACAAATCTGCCATGAATGTAGAGACTTTAATGTACATCATATGCTTATGTTATGTTGATTCTCATTTATCAGTAGCTGAACTGTTGTATTCTGAACCAGTTGCAATTTCTGGGTGATACACAAAGGCAGCCCCAAGAATAGTATACCATAGTAGTTAACTGTGTCATGATAAGGGCATTTTTTACTATTATTACCAAGTGCTTCTCTTCCACATAGACCTGCAACTGGCACATCTGACAAAATTGGATAAAGATCCTCAGGACATGATCTTTACCTACCCATCTAACAGTAGCTATGTCAAGCCTTGATAATGTGTGTCTTTGTGTCAGTTGCTACTTCTTAGCCCAATTGATCTCAGTTGTAGTGAGGATACAAGGAAGTCCGTTTTCATGCATGCTCCCTTGAATTTAAGAGAAACAATGATAAGCCAGAAAGGTGTGAACGATAAAGATGTGAATAATAACAGTTAAATAATACTCCATCTTGAAGCTATGTGTCTTTATATAACCAGACATGGTTTATTGTCATTGTGGTCACCTTGTAAATCCTAGGCAGCCTATGACTAATTTCAAAAACTCTGCAAACAAAATTCAGACTTCTGGTAAAAGCAAATTATCCCCGACTTTCTTCTAGAGAGGGATGAAAGTAAAGAAAGAGAGCAGATGAAAAAGGAAGACAGTGACTTCACCTACCATTTTTATGTGATCCCTAAAACACTGTTCAAATACTGCCCTTGTCAGAAAAAATAGATGGTCTATCCTTGTAATCATCTTATATGATTGCTGCTGGTTCCTAGAAATATCCTATCATTGAACGTACCCAAGATTTCATCAAGGAAGAGTGCTAGTTGACAATCAAAGTGACTGCAGTCTCCTTAGTATTTTAAACCCTATTAGTAACAGCTTCCCCCAATTCTCAAGACTTTCCAGAATGATAGCAAGTTTGGAATTGGCTTGTCAGGTTCTTCCAAGACCAGAACAAAGATAATAATAGACTCTTCAGAGGCATAGACTAGTGTTTTTCAAAACTGGGAACTTTAAGCTTGATGTTGTGGACTTCAACTCTCCATGCATCTTAAAGTGGCCAATGCTTCCATTGTATTTCGAGTATAATTTCTAATATATAAACCATAACAGATAGTTGACTGCTTCTAAGAAAGTGGGAAAGTCAATTTAGAATTCATATCTGTTCAGATTTCAAACCTTTCACACTTTGCTATACAAGGAGACTTAGGTTTTCTTTTATCTTGAACTCTGGAAGCCTCTGTTAAAGGAGATGTTCACATTTTCTGCATTTCTGCTGTCGTCTTCAGATAAATGTCCCAGGTGAGGCTGGAACCAACTGAACTATATCCACAGTGAGGAAGTTAATAAAGGTTATCTCAGAATGTTCCGTTCTGTTAAATAAAGCTTTAGTGCTGAAGAAATGCTCATTATAATGTCATGAATTGTAATTACCAATTTGCAAAGCTACAGCATAAAACTTCTGCACTGAGATAATACTTCATTTACAGAGGGAATGAAAATTGACAGACTTATGTAATAGTATTTAGTTAAATAAAGAAGTTAGTTTGAAGAACATTGAAAGATTATATAAATGAGCTTTGCTAACTTGGAATCATAACTATAAACACAAGAGATGAGATTGTTGAATTAAGTATGAATTTTAAGACATTCACTTGAACATAGATACGACTCCACTAGTAAGTCCAGATAATGAAATATTTTTTTATTAGACTTCTGATTTCCAGTTTTTGAAATGTTGCCATTGTGTCAGAAATATTTTGACTCCAGAGCCTGACCCAATTGAAATAATAAAAGAAACAATGTTAGCATGGGCTAAGAATTTTGGATATATAATTGAGTTAGACAAATGGCTGCAAATATGGGAAATAAATTATAAATTAACTATGTCCACAGCATATAAAAGAAATCAATACAAAATGTTCTATAGGTGGCACATGGCACCTGAAAAATTGGCAAAAATGTTTAAAGATAAATCAGCTAAATGCTGGAAATGCCATCAGATACCAGGATTGTATTATCATATGTAGTGGACATGTCCAGAAGTGAGGAACTACTGGATTAAAATTAGAACATGGTTACAGGAAATGATACAACAATGTATTGATTTAAAACCTGAACTGTTCCTATTGGGTATCTTACCAGAGAAATATAGTAAAGAGAATACTTATTTGATTATACATATTGTAACTGCAATATGTAATTGTATTTACGCAAAATTGGAAAGCAGAGAAAACCCCTTTAGAGAGAGAGGTAATTAAGAAAATATTGGAATGTGCAGAAATGAATAGATTAGCATTGGTAAAGAGAAAGAAGTATTTTAAAGTATGGGACCAATTATACCAATGGTTAGAGAAGAGATATATATGAAAATTTAGATAATTGATGAATATAAACATAAGAAATTTGGGAAGAATGATGTAACAATCTAAATAAAAATATAAAGGTATGATAGAAATATAATATGAAAATGATGGAGGAAGGAGTGGAAGACAGAAAATATGTACTCAGATGAAACACTGAATGATTAAGGATGTATTGTTTATTTGTATGTTTGTTTAAAAAAATATTTTTTTTAAAAAAAGAAATAATAGTATTTTTTAAAACATCCCACTTCCATTTGTGCCTTTACATATTATAGGTATCCTCAGGGTATGTCCACTTGTTCAGTGATCATTCAGTTATGGCAGTGCTGAATGAGTCGTACTCATGACTGTTCCTCAAAGTTCTGGATCCCAATTCATAATTTTGGAAACGCACTTATGATGGTTGCAGTGTCCCACCATTCCATGAACTCCACTTGTGATGTCCCCTGCTGACTTCCCACAAGCAAAGTCAATGGGGAAGCTGGCAAGACATTCCTGTGAGTTGTTCCCACTGAATTTTCTCCAGAGGAGACCTCCAATGGAGGGATCTTGTGCTCCATAGCATTCCCCATCTGCCTCCACTCATAGTGTGCACCTTAACATTAATTGAAATAAACCCAGGTCCAGAGATGCAGGTACTTCTAAATGTTGGAATCTAATTTACATCTTTTTATATAATTTACATACCTAATTTAATAATTTACACAAATATTTTAATTAACATAAATTATTAATAAATTAATATTTATTTATTAATAAATAATTCAATTATTATTTAATGCCTACCATTCCTGTCCTACTGTCCCCATTTATTTGTATTCATTTCTTTCGTTCATATCCATGTTTATATTTATATCTGCTATCTTGTACATGTTTGACAAACTAATAAATACAAATACAAATCAACCTAAGCAATCGCCAAAGTGGCAGGAATTATGAAGTTACATTATAACTAAGGGATGAAATTTGGCATTTTCATCTACCTATCGAATCCTTTCCAAAAGTCTGGGGTAGGCTAATTAACAAGGGTTTTAAAGGTATCATCTCAGGGTGTAAGCAGTTCCAAGTAAATCTTTTTTTTTTTTTTTTTTTTTTTGCAATTGACTAGTGGTGATTTTGTCAGTGCAGATGATGTTCAAGTGGTGCTCCAGGTACAGTATTTTGGGATTTCACCCAAGGCACCTATTAATATTGGTATGATCATTCTTCAGCCACACTCATTCTATTTCTATTTGCAGGTCTTTGAATGTCCCACTTCTTTCTCTTCTGTTTTATTATCATATTACAATGTTCACTATCCAGACGTTATCCTTTTAATCAACAATTGTTATGTCTGGCGTGTTAGGTGGCAGGTGCTTGGGGTTTCCCAGAGTACGTTATTTTCTGTTCCTTTGTCTGTTATGTGATCACACCAGTTGTTGCTTGCAGGCAACTTGTATTGCTTGCAGATATTCCAGCACATCATTGTGACAGCTTTGTCATGCTAGTATTTGTAATCAGTCTGTGTGATTTTCCTGCAGTAGCTAATTAGGAACCATATCCCTTTGACTAACTCATTGCTTGTCCTCAACCTTTCACATATGAAATTTCATCAGTTGTTGCACAGTTCATCCACTTCATTCTTGAACACATAAATCAGCTCTTCCCAGTTCATCATCTTTACATTTTTTTGGCCCAGCGTTGGACAGTACTCTCATCAACATTGTGATCACCATAAAGAACCCAGATGGTGGTTAATTTCAATTAGAAGGACTCATGTAACAGTAAAAAAAAAAAAGAGGTCAAAGAGCTCACTGACAATTACTCACTATAGGTTTCATTTCATGGACAATAACAACAAAAACATGAATCACAGCAATTTCTCAACAATTGAAGTGAAAGAACAGGTGCTAAAGAATAAGCTTCTAATATGTCAACATTGCCATTAGTTGGCAATGTATAACATTGGAAGCATTTCTTTTCATTCAATCCTTGTAGAATGACTGTTTGGAATTCTCCATTTCTCTTCCTTTGAAGAGTTTTATAGTGATTGCATTTCTTAATATTAATTTTAAGAAAAAGGAAGGAACGTTAAGGTTTTATCTAAGAAAAAAAAACCAATAGGGAAAATTCATAGCAGTAGTTAGCAAATATTACATTAGAAAGTTATAATATATTATCCCCTCTCATATCTTTCTTGAAGTCAAGTTAGATTAAAAGAAAATTAAAACATTTCTTACAAAAGAAAGTCCTTGATTTATTTTGCTTTGAATTATGGCTCAAAACAGCAATAGCATCCAGAAAAATAACAGCTGAATAAATTTCTTTTGGCTGGTTGCTCTGGAAATTACCTAGTGGCATAAAATACAATGAAAGGGTAAGGAAGACAAATAATGGGGGAGTAGGTTTTGCATGGACTATTAGGTGTTCAGCAAGAAAATTATTCTTAGAATTCTATCTATTGATTCACTAATGTAATGATTTTTAATTTAAGATACAAAGAAACCTTGTTTGGCTTTAAGGAAGATTGTAGTCAGACTATTTTATTTTAATTATCTGCCACTTACTTTTGCCCGTCTTTTAACTGAAAAATCTTCCAGTCCTTAAGAAAAGCAATAGTTTGTATCAATAAAGGGGAATGTAGGACTTTGAACTTTTCCTTCTGTTTATACCTTCTAAATTATCCATGAGTTTGTATGATTTCCCATATGCTTGAATCAGGCAAGAAATTTGTTGTTGTTCAACAACAACATGTCTGACTCTTCACAACCCCATGAACCATAGCATGCCACACTCCCTGTCCTCCAAAGTCTCATGGAGTTTGCCCAAATTCATGTTTGTTGCATTGATGACACTATCTAATTATCTCCACCTCTGCCTTCCCCTTCTCCTTTTGCCTTCAATCTTTTCCAACATCGGGGTCTTTTCCAATGAGTCCTCTCTTCTCATTTGATGGCCAAAGTATTTGAGCTTCAGCTTCATTACCTGTCCTTCCAAAGAATAGTAAAGGTTGATTTTCTTTAGGATTGACTGATTTGATATCCTTGCAGTCCAATGGATTCTCAAGAGTCCTTTCCAACACCATAATTTGAAAGCAAGGCAAGAAATATTTACAAACGATGCACAACTTTAATAATATGTTTTGGATCTAAGTTTACTTTTTTTCAGCATCATGGATAAACAGGGTATAATATATCTTTCCATCCAGCAAACCCAGGAGAACTATTTGATTTTGAAAAGCTGGACATTTAAAATATCAGATAAAAATATTGAACTTGACTAACATTTCATCCTACACACGTCTATTGTTATGGATATACTACTGCAAAACACATTGAAAGTCGCCAGTCAGCAGAAAAGCAGCCATCAATCTCAGCATGCTTGTAATTGGCAGATGGATTTTACAGTTTAGCCATCTTTCAGAATTGTCTCTCTCTGGACTATGCCCTATTCTTTGCCTGTGAAAATCTGGTGAGACCTTGGCAGTTGAGACAGTGCTGCTGTTTTGCCTAATCAGAAGGCAAAGGTTCGCACTGGCTAAGCAAAAGCATTTTCAAAATTTGCTGTAGATTTTATTTACTGAAGTTGGATTGCCTTAACAAACCTTGACTCTATCTTGAATGCTCAATTTGAGAACACCTGCATTATTGTATAGACCTGTGATGGTGAACCTATGGCACATGTGTCAGAAGTGGCATGCAGAACCACCTCTCCGGGTATGCAAACTGTCGCCTGTTGCTTTTCCGGGTTCGGGCGTACTGGCCAGCTGGTTTTCATCTTCACACTGGGAAGATAATCTTCTGGTTTCCGGCTCATGCATAGACCCCAGCAAGACTGATTCTCATGCTGCTGCTTCTCCGGCAGCACCAGGAGTAACTGCCAGGGCAGAGAGGGTGGAGTAGGCTGTGGTGGCAGGCTGTTCTTGCTGGGTAACAGACAGGCTGCTCCTGGAGCAGCCAGGAGAAAGAGACACTGCCAGCGGGGAGGCTATCCGCCCCAGGAGGACTGGAAGAGAGCGCAGCTTCTCACTAATGGAGATCCACCAGCAGGGAAGTGGTCGTGGAAAGCGGTAAGAAATGAGTGAGCCAGGAAGCGGTCATGCTCCCTAGCAGGAGAGGGTTGCACATTCACTCCAGCAAAGGTTCATGCAACAGTCTCCGGCCAGGGAGCATGGCCGCTTCCTGACCAGCGCACCTTTTACCATGCCCACTTCCTCACCGGTAGATCTCCATAAGTAAGAAGCTGTGCTCTTCTCTGGTCCTCCTGGGGTGGCTTGCCTCCCCGCTGGCAGCTTCTCCTTCTCTTGGCTGCTCCAGGAGCAGCCTGAGACTCTGCTTTCCTTGGCAAAGCACTTCACTATTACAGGGCAGGGGACACTGGCAGCACCAGGGAATCCGTGCACCTACTATCCCACCCCTCCTCAGCCTCGGTCATGCCACGAGGCTCCAACTCAAGGAGGAGAAGATGGAAGAAGAGGGGGGTGGGGGATGTCCAAACGGCAACTACCTTGAGCAAGCCACAGCGCTATTACGCAGGGCTCTGATTGGTTGAGGAAGCAGCAGTGTCTCCCCTGCTCTGCAATAATGAAGTGCTTTGTCAAGGAAAACAGAGCCTCTTGGATGGGCAGGAGGTGAGATCTGGCATTGTAGGCATGGGAGACTGTGATAGCCTGGCAAGCCCATCCTCTCTTGGCTGCTTGGAAAAAACAGTGAGAAAGCAGAGGATGAGGAAGTTGGGAAGTCATGAAATGGGATTGAAGGAAGGGAGGGAACGGATAATTCAAGCAGTATATTGGTCTTTCCATACAATGGAAGGAGCAGCAGACTGGGGCTTCAATCCCTTCCCCTGGAAGTCTGGGCCATGCCAAAAGCCCACTCTGGCAGGGAGACAAGGAAGCCCTGGACTGCCTATCCTTGCTGCCACCCCCCCCCCACCTTTGCCCCCAGCTACAACGTGCTGCCCCTTCTCTGTCAGAACCCCTGGACCAGCTGGGCAGAGAGGGCAGGGGCAGGCTCTGGCTGTTCTCGCCAGCTAAGAGACAGGCTGCTCCCACAAGTAAAAAAAAAAAGTAAAAAAAAAAGTTGGCCACGCCCACCCAGTCACATTACCCCCACAAGCCACGCCTGCAAAATAAGCCACACCCACAGAACTGGTAGTAAAAAAATTTAGAACCCACCCCTGCCTCACCCCCTCCCTAAGGTCAAACACAACCCTGATGCGGCTGTCAATGAAATTTAGTTCGACACCCCTGCTCTAATGTATGTAATCGCCTTCTAATGCTGAACTTAGTTCCAGGGCCACAGTAGATAGTTTGTCCACAAAATGACAAGAAGGAGGAATTCTAAGATATACCAAAGTACAAAAAAACTGGAAAAACAAAACAAAAAGAGAAGTAGGTTCCTTTTAAGAGGTGCTTCGAATACAACTCAATCTTATATTGACTTATTCTGCTCCTAAAATCTCAGCTTTTTTTAAAAAACAGAGGTAAAATTACATTAACTTTTCAATAGGCATCCTAGCAAAGATTCCCCAGCAGCAATTAGTTTGAAACCACAAGTTTTGGATACTGCTGCTTATAATAAATAAATAATATGCACAAATCCCTACTCTTCTACAAATGTGAAAGATGAATTATTTGCAACTGAAGGTTATAAATAAATATCTCTTTAAGCCACCAATTTTATGTGTTGCAGAACTCTGGAAGGTGAACTAATATGCTGTTTGAGTAGTAAATGATTTGCTTACACAAGCCCACTTTCATTTAAATCACCAGCCTTTGCTGACATTGACTTTCTTGTGATATTGAAATAACAAGGTTTATTGCAGGAGCAACAAGCATTTCCAGTGAAGTAAATGAATGCTAAGCATTATAATGCTTTGCATTAAAATTTTGTTTGAAAAAAAATCAGGTTATGGTTTTCTTTGCAAGATCTTGTTCATGAAAGGTTTAGCAAAAGTTCTGTGAGGTGTCCTGTTGCTTCAAACAAAACACAGAGCCGTGTTGATTTGCCCCTTTATACATTGCCACATTCAAAGGAAAATATGTTTAAGTAATATTTCGGCTCCTTCATTCAATAGTAGTAGTGATTGCAGTAGTATTAGTAGTAGAATAAGAAGGTGGGGGTGGGGGAGAGAAAAAATACTCTTTTGCATTGAGGTGAACCACTATGAACCACTGTGTCTGACTTTACTTAAAAATAGCAACACAGTAACTATATACAGGTTTATTTTTCCTCTTAAAATTATTAAAATTGTTTTGTATTTCCTGAGCATAGCCAGTTCTATATTATAGGCATTTGTTTAGCATTCCTATTTATTTATTTATTTATTTATTTATTTATCATATTTCTATGCTGCCCACTCTCCGAGGACTCTGGGCGGCTTACAAAAATCGACAGTATACTAAATAGCATATTGCCCCCAACAATCTGGGTCCTCATTTGATTCACCTCGGAAGGATGGAAGGCTGAGTCAACCTTGAGCCGATGAGATTTGATCTGCTGATCTGTTGAACTAGGAGTCAGCTGCAGTACAGCACTCTAACCACTTCGCCACCTCGGCTCATGTAAACACCTCGGTATAACTAAGAAAAAATGGCTGAGAACAATGATAGCTGAAGTCCAAAATATCTGAAGGGTATCAAACTGTGAATGCTGGTTTAATAAGCCATTGATGAGGGAAAGAAAGTTTATTGTTCCAATAAAGAATAACTAGCCTCCATTTGTCAGTAACAACAAATAGACTATGGTGTTTGCCGGAAAATAAAACCATATCTTATATGTTTTTTGAACCCTGAAATAAGCGCTTGGCCTTATTGCCAGGTGCTCAAAAGCCCGATTGGGCTTATTATCAGGGGATGTTTTATTTTGGGGGAAACAGGGTATTTGCTCACCAAAGTTATTTTTTTCTTCCTCCATTTAATCATGCCTGAGCAATTTTCTTGGCAAGATTTTTCAGAAGTATTATTGCTATTGCAACCTTTCTAAGGCTAAGAAAAGTGACTGGCTCAAGGTCACCCAGATGGTGCTGTGCCTAAAACAAAACTAGATCTCCCGTTTTCTTGCCTGATGCCTTCACTACTACACCAAACTGGCTCTAAAGTGATCTTTACTCCCTGGAAAAATATAATATATGGAAGAAAATGTAGCCAATTCAGTGGTGGGATCCAGCGGGTTCTCTCCAGTTTGCGCAAACTGGTAGCGGCAACTGCGGAGGCTCCGCCCACCTGCCAGGACGTAATGCGTGACTACTGCGCATGTGCAGAAGGTTGTGTGCGTGTGTAGAAGTGGCACATGAACTCACATTTGAGAACTAGTAGGGAAGATAAGTGAATCCTACCCTTGAGCCAATTGTGCTTTCTTGACAGATAAACTTGGAAAATGAATATTGTTTTGCTAAGTTCATGACTACTTGTTATACTCACCAATTGACAGGTAGCATAAATTAAATATAACTTTCTGTTAAGAATTTTGAAAACTTCCCTAGAGAGTACATGACAAAATTAGAGAATACATGACAAAAGGTAAAGGAATCAGAACCTGTAAGAAATTGTATTTAAATATGAGGAATGGAAGGAAGCTCTTTATTAATAAAGAGTTCTGTCCACATAGTCAATAAAGATAGGACATATAGAGAGGCTCAGTTATTCTTATTCCTTGCTAAAGATGGATAAATTTGTCAGAATTTGTTTGTTTTTAACTCTATTGTAACTCTGCTGTTTTGAAATGTACTTAATGATGCTTAGTGATGCTAGTGTAACATTACAGAAAGCTCTACATTGGGCAGCAATTAATGCTTTGTTATTAACCTCTAACATATTGTTTATCAACCTTAGCAGCTTAAGAGTGTGAACTTTAGCACCCAGATTTCTGTTAAAGTCCACACATCTTAAAGTTGCCAAGGTTGAGAAACACTTAAGAACAGGACATCTAATGTGTCATAAATTTCTGGGCCTAATCATTACTTCCATTGTCAGGGTTGTCCTAACCACAATTACTTGTGTAGTCAAAAGTGAGGAAAAGGAGTTTTTCCAACATGGCGCCTATGCTTTCAATACTCTCACTAGAAATAAAGAGCACACTAAGGTTGTAACAACGTAGATGTGCCTGAAAGTAAAAACCCTCAGAGAAAGCTGAGACATCAGACATTGCCAGGAAGTTTGCATCTAAGCAGTCTTCTTGTTATACCCACGCCTGAAACAAGACTCTAGAAAAAGTACAGAAAAGAGCAACCAGGAAGATTGGGGTACTGGAGACTAAAGTATATGAAGAACATTTACAGGAACTGGTTATGGTTATGATTAGTCTAGTTAAAAGAAGGACCAGGGGAGACATGATAGCAGTCTTCCAATATTTGAGGGGCTGCCATAGAAAGAAAAGGTTGAAACTATTTTCTAAAGCACCTATAGGCCAGACAAGGAATAATGGATGGAACCTGAACAAGGAGAGATTTAACCTGGAAATAAGGAGAAATTTTCTGACAGTGAGAACCATCAACCAGTGGAACAGAAGTTGCCTTCAGGAGTTGTGGGTGTTTCATCACTTGAGACTTTCAAGAACAGATTGGACTGCCATTTGTCAGAAATGGTGTAGGGTCTCCTGCTTGGGCAGGGGGTTGGACTAGATGACCCCCAAGGTCCCTTCCAACTCTGTAAATCTGTAAATTTAAATGAGTCCAAATAATTTGCTTTCTCTGGGACTCTTTGAAACTGCAACTGTTATGCAATTCCCCCGCCCAACATACTGATTATGTCAGAGTGATTTTACCTTCCAGGGGTCTAGAGAATTCAGAGGTCATGGAGATATTCTTCTTTCCCTGAAAGGATCTTAAAAAGAAGTATTAACTAGCATTCTTTGGATGTAACAGGAATGAAAATATATTGATCCTTCACCACACTTAACACGATAGCATAACCTGAGATACAAGCTCCTACTGATTTGCTCTCTATCTTTTACCTAGAGTGTTCTAGGCACCCCCTTATTTATGAAGAAAATTACTAATTTTGGTAAGATTATAAATATTCATATGGATAAACCACCAATTATTTTCTGAGATCTACATAGGAGGAGTAAATTAGCCAAAGTGGCTGAATTAATAAATAGAAATCTAACATAAAAAGTGATAATATTCAGTAAGAAAGCTTTGCAGTCCTTCAAGAAATATTTCCTCGGTGGCTCTGAAAGCCATCATGCTTCAAGCAAAGAGCTGCAAAAGGAAACTCCGATGTAAAATTGTTCCACTAGAATGTATCAGTACATTTTGGTATAATATATCTTTTCATTTAAGCCTTAATAGACATAATGCTTCCTTCTTGTCAACATCTGTTATTGTTGCAAATTGAGTGATTTTATTCTGTAGGGCTGGATACTTGATGCTTACTTGTCTATATACAATTTCCTGCAATGCTTCAACCTCCGGTGACTATTATATGAATAGAATCATTTTGCAAATTAGGACTCCTTATGCTTCAACTTCACTGATTCATCAGTAATAGCCTGTCCTTCTCTAAAGGACTTAACTTTCATTCTTCCTTTGGATTTTCATGGCCCCTGTGCTGGCTGTGATTTGAAATTTCTTCTTATCCTGAAGCATAAATTAGATGAGACTTCTCAGCATGAAGATCTGATCTATTAGATTAGATATTCTAATCTATTAAATATAATCTATTAGATTAGACATTCCAACATGCACAGCAGGCCAGGGCAAAATAGATAATCTGTTATCATTCACTTCTTAAGTACCACTTGAAGTCTGTTCTAAGACCAGAACTGATTTTAACTATTTTAGGCTTGTAAATTAATATTTGGAAATTTCTGTTTGCATAGGGACTTCCAGAATTTTTTGGAAAGAGACTGTTACCACCCTGATTTGAGGAAATTGCCACAATACAATTACTATTGTATGCATTCATAGCAGTGTGGGATTCAATTTTTTTTACTACTGGTTCTGTGGGTGTGGCTTGGTGGGTGTGGCATGGATTGGTGGGCGTGGCTTGGTGGGCATGGCAGAGGAAGAATACTGTAAAATCTCCATTCCCTCCCAATCAGCTGGGACTCAGGAAGCAGAGAATAGATGGGGGCAGGCCAGTCAGAGGTGGTATTTACCGGTTCTCCGAACTACTCAAAAATTCTGCTACTGACTCTTCAGAACTGGTCAGAACCTGCTGAATACCATCTCTGATTCATAATTACGAATCTTAAAAAAAAATTGTTTTAAAAGTTATTTATTGAGAACCGATAGAAAAGTTATTTATTGAGAATCTAAAATGAGAAATACGCTTCTAGTTTTAATGACAGCCATACCACAGAAGCCTTTCATTGGGCAAATTCAGTTGGTAGCTTAACATCATCAGTTATTAAATAGGCTTATTGCATTTTGGAAGCCCAGAAATGAAATTCTGATTGCTAATCAGTTATTAAAATGATATTTTAGGTTAATAATACTCAGAGCAATCAAATAAGAAGTTAATACTGATAGAGTTGATACTTTATGAGAGTGTTTCATGTTGTTGAGTGTTTCAAGGTTGACTCAGCCTTCCATCCTTCTGAGGTTGGTAAAATGAGGACCCAGATTGTTGGGGGCAATATGCTGACACTGTAAACTGCTTAGAGAGGGCTGTAAAGCACTGGGAAAGCGATATATAAGTCTAAGTGCTATTGCTATTGTTCAGTTCAATAGGAGAAAGTTGTACACGGGTGGTGGGATTCACATTTTTTTACTACCAGTTCTGTGGGCGTGGCTTGGTGAGCATGGCTTGGTGGGTATGTCAGGAAAAAGATAGTGTAAAATCTCCATTCCCTCCCAATCATCTGGGACTCGGGAGACAGAGAATAGATGGGAGAATAGAATTTCTCCAGAACTAGTCAGAATCTACTGAATAGCACCCCTGTTGTACACCGAGTAGCAAATTCCACTCAATGAAATGAAGATTTCACAGGATATTTGGCAAAGATCAAGAAGTGATACACCTTACACCAAATTGATGTATATAGAAAGCTGACAGAAAGCAAAGAAACCAGTGACATAGCAGAGTGGAAGAAATTTGCAACATGTAGCATACACTCACACACACATAGAGCGATACACACAAAGGTGCTAAGAAGAAAGAGCCATTTGACTAGGCAAAAATAATTGTAGTGTGATAGGGTTACTAGTTTCTACTCTATTGTGATTTGTATTACTTTGCTACTTATGTATAACTGCGTACCATATAAAAAGAGTAATACTACTAAAGTATACACTGCTTTGCTTCAGAATGAATACTAAAATGGAATGTTTCTGGATAGAAGAGAAGAAGTTACAAGGAGAGGGAGAAATAATTTATTTTTCTAGGGAGAAAGAATTTCTTTTCCTATACAGCTTGTGCATACAATTCAAAAGTAATTGTCTTCTACTTTTAGAGAAGAAACACAGGGAGTCCTTATCAATACAGGGTTTATTGGGATTTATAATTTTTAAAACTGAAGGCTCTGATGGTCTGATCCTGAGCAAAATCTTCAAATTACAAGCCTTTTCAGCATTTCTAACACATTTAGAATCAAGTGCCACCCTATATTTGTACTCAATTTTGATATTGCTGCTGTTGACAAATGCTTATTTAATAGTTTTATGTCCTTTGTGCTTTCAGTACAGTTCCAAACAATCTGCAGAGTGAAGATAGGAGTTCTCAGATTCATGATGAATTTACATTCAACAGCTTCT
Source organism: Masticophis lateralis (assembly GCA_030761175.1). Taxonomy (NCBI): domain Eukaryota; kingdom Metazoa; phylum Chordata; class Lepidosauria; order Squamata; family Colubridae; genus Masticophis; species Masticophis lateralis. Next base: position 23,885,575 of record JAUDYJ010000005.1, on the reverse strand, counting down.
GCTCTTCAAAATCCAAATGTATATGGCTATTTTTTTATTTGTATTTATTTATACCATTTTAATCTTGATGGTCTCCCTTCAAGTAGCTCATAGTGATTTATACATGTGTTGTCAGCCTCTGCTTTATCATCAAAAAACTTGGCAAGATGGTTCACACTAAACAGTGACAATTGGCTTAAAGTTGCTTGTCAATCTTCACGTTAAAGATTTGAGCCCATGTCTCAGTTCTTTTAGTCTAACCACTTTTTGGTGGTTTAAAATGTTTTAACCTGTAAAAATGAAGTGTTTTAATACTGTGTGTGACCAGCCATACGCTAAACAAATAAATAAATAAATAAGTCTAACCACCCAATTTATTATAGATAGTATCAAATTATTAATGTTCTGATTGATTGAATAAAGCTAATCTACAACCTCTGTGTGATGTGAAGCTTCTAAGGTTTTTTTTTTACATTTTCCTTAACAATAACAGAAAAAAGAACAAAAGGCAAAGAAAACTATAATGCAAATAGACGTATTCCCAGAGAATAAGCAACACATAAAAGTGCTTTAAAAGTGAAAAAATAAAACAAGGTATAATATATCATTATAACAGTTACAATTCTACATTTAACAGAATAACAGAATTGGAAGGGACCTTGGAGGCCTTCCAGTCCAACCCCCTGCACATGTAGGAAACCTTATAGCTGGAGTGAAATGCTCCCGGTTCGGACCGGATTGCCCGATCTGGTAGTGATGGCGGTGGGTGGTTCGGAGAACCGGTAACAAAAATTCCTGCACCTCCACCCCCCTCCCCACACCATGCCCAGCTGAGCTGCACGATCATCAGAGGCTTTTTTTTTCTTTTTTTACTTTTAAAAGCATTTTTTCTACAACCTCTTCCGACGAAAAAATGCTTTTAAAAAAAGCCTCTGACGATTGCGTGGCTCAGCTGGGATCGTCAGAGGCTTTTCAAAGCATTTTTTTCTGCAACCTCTTGGCCGAAGAGGTGGTTAAAAAAAATGCTTTGAAAAGTCTCTGATGCTCCCAGCTGAGTTGCCTGATCGGCAGAGGCTTTTCAAAGAATTAGAAAAAATGCTTTGAAAAGTTAAAAAAAAGTTGGCCACGCCCACCCAGTCACATTACCCCCTCCACGCCAACAGAACTGGTAGTAACAAATTTTACATTTCACCCCTGCCTTATAGCATTTCAGACAAATGGTTCTCCAATCTCTTCTTAAAACCTCTAACGTTGGAGCACTCACAAATTCTGGAGGCTACTGGAACAATGCTATCATGTCACTTGTCATACAAAGGATCTATGACAATAGTTTTATTCAGCAAGCATATGTATTTGCTCTTTATAGTTTTTATAGTTTTTTTTATAACACAACACAATATAACACACACAAAACACAAAACACGTAATGTATCTTCCCTTTTTAGAACTATTTTAGAACTATTTCGTAACAGTCATCTTCTAATATTTACTTTTCCCCCCAATTCCCTATATACTATTCTTTTTCTTCTTGTCCCTTTCTCTCTTATTTACACTATAATTTCTAACAATCATAATATTAATTTTGTACATTTTATACCTTGTCCTATAAACATTTTACATTTATAACTTTTCTCCTGTCCTTATTGTTCACTATTTCTAGTCTCCAGCCAGTTGCACCATTGTTCCATATTACATAATATTCCGTATCTTCCTTTTCTTTAAATTCTTTTGTTAGTTTGTCCATCTCAACACATTCTAAGATTTATAGTTTAATAATTTATAGTTTTACTTTTTAGATGCTTGTTGGGATGAGTGGCTATAGGAATTAAATAAATAATTAAAATAAAATAAATTAAAATAAAATAAATAATTAAAATCTACTGGCAAATGGCAAGTTTGATTAGTTCCTCAATCCTCAATTACCCATTTAATTGGGTAAATGAGGTTATACTTTTATATCTTTCCAATAGCAATAGCACTTCACAGTGCTTCCCTCTCTAAGCAGTTTACAGAGTCAGCCTATTGCCCCCAACAATCTGGGTCCTCATTTTGCCCACCTTGGAAGGATGGAAGGCTAAGTCAACTTTGAGCCTGATGAGATTTGAACTGCCAAATTGCTGTCAGCCTATGATCAACAGAAGTAGCCTGCAGTACTGCATTCTAACCACTGCTCCACCACAGCTCCATGCTGCAATATTAGACTTTTGGCCAAAGTAAGAGCATGGAGAAGCCACTCATATTATCCAGTTGTCAAATTCCATGTAATAGGTATGAAATTCAAAAGAATATTGTATGAAGCCTGTACCATAGGTAAAAAGAATGAATCAATCTCAACTTGAAGTCCAAATTTTCTGGTGAAATTTCCTCAGCATGGAAGGTAGCACAGACTTTTTGTATTAAAATTGAAGAGAAATAGATTTAGGAAGAATGCATCAATATTTAATACATGAAAGGAATGGATTTCTCTCTTTGCAAATAGATTTTTTTCATAATTCATGTAAGAGATGACTGACAGCATTTTAGAATATAAATTATATTCAAAATGTACTGACTTTAAAATTTTCTGGAAGGATGACTTACTAAACGGGTGATTTTAAAGATAAATATCATGAATATATTATGATATAACAACGTTAGGTGCCCATATGATCCAGTGGTATATTCTTTGAGTATGGTGGTATAGGAAAGAATTATCCTTTCTTCATTGACATCAGGTATAAGAGGCATCCCCAAAATAATTCCACATTGGTTGCACTGAGTATTGTAAGTGGGTCTATTGTACCTTTGGGGTGGGAATACCCTTCCTCTCTCAAGTTGAACACATTTAGGATGTGGTGCAGTGGTGGTATTTAGCCGGTTCTATCTACCAATTCAGGCGAACCAGTAGCGGCGGCAGCGGGAGGTTCCACCCACTCGCCCAGATGTCATCATGTCCTGTTTTTAACACTCTGCACATGCGCAGAAGGTCCTGCACATGTGTGAAGGTGGCATGTACGCTCACATTTGCAAACCAGTAGCGAAGGTAAGTGAGTTCCATCCCTGATGTGGTGCCTTTTTTTGGCATAGTTGCATCTTCCCTTTCTTTTTGTGAAAAGTAAAAAAAAATAAAAATAAACCCCATATGTCAGGTTAAGGTTATTCTAATTTTTTTAATTTCCTTTCACCATCTTGCAGTAATAATGTGCACCATGAAGCATTCCAAATGTGCAGCATGCTTCAAATTATCCCTATGTGTCCTTAAAAAGGGAGGAATGCTAAATAATGTATGTGGACAAATGAAAATTAATTTGCTAGTTTTTAATTTTTATCCAGTTGCATGAACAAGGGTGGTGAATAATTAACAACACAGAAATGAATTTCAAATCAAACTCTTAACTCTTGTAAGGCCTAGCTGTAAATGTTATCATCTGCACATCATGCCTGAACACTCATTTATTATAAAAACATTTCTAAAAACCCAGAGGAAAGAATGTTCAGCGTGAACTGGGCTGTCATAAGAAGAGTAGGAGACTCCAGAGGGTTGATTTTGTTTCCAGATAGACCCAGGATAATTTGTTGGAGGCAGTTTTGAATTATTCATATCTGCTCTTGGCTTTTAGAGGTTGAATACTACTAGCTTCGATCATATGCCTTCCTCTTTTTATTTGCATTTACAGCTTTCTAATAGTATGTATCTCTCGTTCAGCTACACAGCTGTCACAAAACCCAATTTTTCTGCCATTCAATAGTATGAACCAGTGGTGGGTTTCAAATTTTTTTATTACCGGTTCTGTGGGTGTGGCTTGGTGGGTGTGGCATAGCTTGGTGGGCATGGCTTGGTGGGCATGGCAGGGAAAAGTTACTATAAAAACCCCATTTCCTCCCCACTCTGGGAGAAGGATACTGCAAAATTCCCATTTCCTCCCAATCAACTGGGACTCCCAATCAACTGGGAGGCAAAGAATAGATGGGGATGGGGCCAGTCAGAGGTGGCATTTACTGGTTCTCCAAACTACTCAAAATTTCCGCTCCTGGTTCTCCAGAACTGGCCAGAACCTGCTGAAACCCACCTCTGGAATGAACAGAAAATTTGATAGGCTCCTATTCATTCTTCTAATCAATCCGCCATAATCTCTTCTATAATATTCTCCCAGCAGGGTGTCCAGTTTCCTTCCATTATAGGTAGTCCTTGATTAACAACGGTTGCAGTAAACTTCGCAAAAGCTATTTATGACCTGTTTCTAGAGTTCCAATACACATATACCCACAGTCACAAAACTATACTTTTGGCACTTGGCAACTGGCTTATAATTGCAGTGTTCAGTGGTTATGTGACTGCTATTAATTTTTTTTTTTTTTTTTTTTGCTATTTTCCAGCCTTTTTGGCCAGGTTCCAGCAAAAAACATCATAGGAATAACTGCTGCAAAAAAGTTATAGAATAGAGTCCAGTCCTGTAGGTGCCTCAACTTATGACCATCATGACAGAAATTCAAGGCTCCCTTGTGATTGTAAATCAAGGACTACTTGTATCAGTCAATAGTTCTTGACTAATGAACATTAAGGAGATCTTACTGGGGGTCAGGTAATTTTCTGTTAGGGTTTTTCCACCTTAGCACTTCTGCTTTCCTAATCAGACTATTCACTTCCTCTTTGAGTATCAGTGTTATCATGGTGGATTCTATCCAAAATAAGATAAACATTTATTCCTTAATTTCGAAAACAGAAGGAACACCAGGTACTGTAATTTAGCATCTAAGGAATCTCTTATTCTGAAAGCTTTCTTATCTGCTTTAGGATATGAAGTCCCTTCTGGACCTTCTAAGGGCTTTTTCTTTTTACTACTTCATTCTACAAGTGGGACTTTTAATAAAATGTTACACTGCATGAAGCATTTTGCTTTCTGCTTAATCAGCCAGCCGTTCTGTCCTCTCTAATGCATTGCATTAAATTCCCCCCCTATTCATTTCACCTCCTTTTTTTGCTTTATCCTAAGTCATCATACCATAGTCCCTAAGCAAGAAAACCCAGCCAGCTGTTTTTTCTCCCCTCCCCCTTTCAGAATTTCCAAAAGTTGGTTTTTGCCCAACTTTTATTTTAGCATTCTGAAATAATTAAATAATGGATCTGGTATAATGTTCCATCTCTTCTCCTACCACTAAATAATGTGTTTTGCATTCAGATGAGCCCAGAGAAAAGGAAGACAATGTCCTCAGGAACCAATAAAATGGGGAAGGAAGGCTAAAAACATTGCTAGCTTAAGGCCAGCACATTTTACAGAATATTGTAGAATGCTACAATTCCTACCCAAGATACCCCCTTCACGATCTCATTAGAAGCTTTTGCCCACTTCAAAACCACAATATTCATCAAACATAGATGGAGATGCAGACATCTCCACAGTAGGAATTCTACTTAATGAAACACTTTGCTAATTTTTTATAGAATAGTGAAGAAGGGTAGCTTTCACTCAGCCTCCAATATGATATTTGATATTCTATGATGCTGTTCGAGTCTATAAAATATTTTAATTGGTATTTATTTATCTCCTGCAGGTGAAAATGTTTAGCTGCTTGTAACAAGCAATGCAGAACAAAGTTGCTATGCAACCATATGATTTCTTTTTTCAGTTAGATATTAACAGTGAGAGACAGATTAGATTAACTCTTAAGAGAAAAACAGTTGTCCAAGTGCCATTTCCTTTAATTCTATGTTGTTATTTGGACTGCAGGAATGGATGGAGGGAACCTTAGCTAAGGGATTTGAAAGGTTGGAACTGGGAGAAAGTGGATAATCTGGGGGGTTTAGGGTGAGTCAAGTTTTACAGGTGGTAATTGCCAGTTGGCTTTTGGCTGCTGCTTATTGCCAAGTCAGTCAATAATAAAGCTCCCCTTATTTGTGATCTCATCAGGGAGGATCAAGTCAACTTGGGATGTATTACTGAGACTTGACTGGACCTGAAGGGTTCCCTTTCTGAATTGTGCTCAGCTGGGTTTAGGGTATGGCACCAGCCAAGACATCAGGGCAGGGAAGGTGAGGTAACAATTGTCTTCTGGGAATCTCTGTTGACCTTCAGGCTCCCCAGTCAGCTGCTTGTTAGATCCTATTTTTAAAGATAGGCTTACAGAATCAGTTGGGATTGTTGCAATTCTACTAGCCTACTCCATAGCAACCTCCCTGATTGATCTGCTAGAGGCTGTTACAGGGTTGGCTATGAGGATTTGAGGGACTTCGGTATGTTATCCCTTGAGCTACCCTAAGCTCATGGTGGCCATGAGCCTATTCTAGGTCAGTCATAGTCTAATTTGAAAAAAATGGTCACATAACTAACATGGCAGCAGAGAGGATGGTCACTAGCAATAACCCCAAATGCTCCCTTAAACCCATTTTCAACCAGAACAAATCTGGTTATCTACAGAGCAGAGCCTCTGAGAGGCACAACTTGTGGATGATAGCAGCCACACCTCCCTTGGGCCCTCAAGTGGGGCAACCCCCCAAAACCAGATGGGCATGATTCTGAGAAGGGAACACCCACTAACTTTCAGTCCCAAACAGGTCTCAATTAAACAAGCCATGTCAATGACCTCATCTATATTATGTTCATGAATTAGGCCAACCTTAATACATACCATCCTGGCATTCAAAAGCAGGAGCTCCAAACCAGGACCACTGAGGGTCCAATAGCCAGAAACTGAGGGTAGAAATGGAGGGCTGGATAGTGGGACCACTTTCAAGCTGTGTCCCCAAGTGCAGACAACCCTGAGTTCCTACTTGTGATGGCTCCCGCGGATGCTTCCCCAGATATCTCTCCAGCTCAGAGGAAGATGAATGATTTCTAGGCACTTCTTGAAGGAAATTGGTTAATGGCTCCACGCAGCCATCTGAGAGGGATTTGGCTCAAGTTCAGCTGCAGCCTGGGGCTTCAGGTAGGGAAAGCATGCAGCTGCAACCAGTCAGTGATGAGGAAGAAGAACTGTCTTCTGCACCTGATCCAAGAACACGTAGGGCAAAGAAAAGGCAGGAGCAATGACGATCAACCAGATTACTTGTGAAGAGAAAGCCTCACCCTTCGTGATGAGCTGCACCAGAAGCCATTTCCTAGCTGTGTTGTTGTGATTCTTGCCTTGCTTTGGAATGGCACCATGCCTTGACTTGGATGGTGTCTTGTGAACTTTGGACTTTTCTCGTGAACCCTCTCGTATTGTGGATTTAATTTTGCCTGGTGGGTTTATTTTGATTGGGAAACTTTCAAGTGTCTTGTGGCCCCATTGGCCATTGCTCTATGGATGAAGGCGATTAATAATAAACCCACTAAACCACAGTTACACTCTCTCTCTCTCTCTCTCTCTCTCTCTCTCTCTCTCTCTCTGTGTGTGTGTGTGTGTGTGTGAGTGAGTGAGTGAGTGAGTGAGTGAGTAAGTGAATGAGCAGGGCAGCACACTAACATATCACCATCATGATGGTCTACCTGCCTCTCAGCTCCTTATTTCCCACTCTGCCTCTCCTTCCTAGGCCAAGAGATACATAATTGCTGCCACCACCACACACATACATAGCCCAATGCCCTATTAACTTATCCCACTTCATCCAGAACTCAACCAACCATGGCTGCCTAAGCACTTATCTCCCTTGGAGAGTCAAATGTCTGCAGAGAAAGACCAACCAAATCCCACTCATTGCCCCACCACCACCTTATAAGTGGTGGCAGAACACATTCTTAAAAGTTGGAAAAGTCCAGGAGACAGACCTTCCTAAGCCTTCTCAGCAACTGGCAATATATTTTGCAGCCAATGGGTGTTTTATGGCTGATTCTGCCCACCCTGGTTTTGTGAGCACCTATAACATTTCTTCAAAATCTCAAATGTCTCCAGAAACCTCAAAGATTAATTAATGTTATACTTTTATCATAGAGGCCCCTTGTTGGTATTTTATCTTGCCTTTGATGTTACCTTCATGTGACATATTTTTAAAATTTTGCTGGACATAGAGTGACTAAACATTACTATTATCATAAGGGGATGTTGTAAAATCCTATCTAAGGAGTTGGGGGGGGGCTTGCGGGGCAGGGTAGAAGTGATATATTTTATGTATCTGTCATTTTAAAACCTTAGTTACTTTGCAAAAGTGAAAGTGAACTTTCCATTGGGACACACAAAGGCTGGAATCTGATCTTTTCTGCTAGAGGGGAGTTGGTGTTCTTTTATCCTGACAGCAAAAGTAATCGGCAACACTATTAAAATGCTCCCTCTTGTCCTGTAAGTATCAAAATTCATGTCTGTCCAAGCATTGTTCTTTCTTCCTTGACAGAAATTGTTCTACTTGCTGCTCGCAGCCTCCATGTTAGCTTAGTTTCTGTCAAATTGCACTCCAGGCAACAGCCTTTGAACCAGACTCATGTCATTTAAGCCTAAAGGCAATCACCTGAAACTTAGAATTCTGTGCTCTGTCTCCTCTACGGCAGGTGAATTTTAAATACAGGTGATGTGGCATGAAAAACAAATGTGGGTAGGTGTCTGTACAAATTGCGGTGATGAAAAACAATGAAACATGCTGCTACATCTCAATGCAAATTCCACCCTTTAGTAATTGTAACCCTGACATTGGATACAAGTATGTAAGATGTGTGGTTTAAATTGAGATATCAACATTCATGCTTCATCATTCCCATTGCACCCTTTATAGCCTTCTGTAGAGACCCATGAAAAGAACAAAAACCAGTTACATTTTCATTGCTTCGTTATATATATATATTTGGCCGACCATGGTTGGAGGCAGATTGGGTATCTTGATGTTGATATTCATAAGCAGATCATGAGACTTGCTTTTTGGAGAATCTTAAAGTCAACTGTGCCTGTTCCCCAAATCACAAACTGGGACATTTTTCATTGCTTATACTCATCCACATTTCAGTACAAGTTGGCTAATTTTGGTGATTTTCTAAAAAAAAAAAAAAACCTTTCAGGGCAATCCACTCACTTATGCTCTTACACTTTATATAATGGCTATTCAAGAATTGAAGTAAGTAATGTGGTGTTGCTATATGTTAACCTGGCCATCTCTGGCAACATTTTTATGCAAAAATTCTCAAGCAAGCTAGAGGTTAGACAGCATCTTGAGGCATCTTTATATTTACCTGTGGTTTTTGCCAATCTGTCACTTTATCACATCTGTAAGGTATTCAGAAATAGCATCCTTTCTATGTTTATGAAAAGACTGAATGCTTAAACAATGATCAGTGGACATTCATGAACAAAGGAAAATATTTTCTACTTAATTACAGTGGAAATATGTCCCACACAATTAAGTTGCTGCAGCTCACCCTATTCTTAATCAAAAATTCTTGTATAGCTGAATGCTTGTAATTTGTTCTTATTCATGGAAAAGGAACAGTATTTTCAGTTTCCTTTGTGCAGAACAGTGTGCCTTCCTATATTACAAATAAATAAATAAAAATAAATTGGAACTTTGATGGCTCCTTTCAATAGGATGCTTTCTCCTCAACCTATTACTCCAAGTGCTGCTTCTTAAACCCAATTTCACTGCAGCTGAGTTGTTAAAAGATGAATTTGAAGAGTGCATTAATTTGTGTCTAAGTGTAAGCTCTGGCTATCTATTTAAATGGTACCGTAAAATTATACTCAGGTTGTAAAGAGACCACAGTGGATTGAACAATCATGTTAACAACTGTTATTAAGTGATTAGCATCTAGTTGGAGTGTACGGAAGATTAGATTATTAACCAGTGAGTTTGCCGGTGCTCTGTCTCTTTATGGCATGCCTAATTAGTATATTATACTCTACTCCACAGAGTTACTACATTTAACTTCTCAGGATAGTCTGTTTATTGATCATTATGAAGTTAGAATAAGTCCAGTACATCTTTTTCTTATGAAGGCCCTTCTGGAATAAATAATTGCATAAATGTACAGTAAGCTAATTTAGTATTGGTTTCAAAGAATCATGAACAAGTGATGCTCTATGTCATTCAGTCCCTCATATATTGCCAGACTGATTGAGAAGCAACAGAATCCAGCAATAGATGGTAGGAAAGAGGCTTAGGAATAACATTATCCTAGGTGCTAATTATTCTAGAGATTCCTTTGATTTCTACCCTCACCCTCCCCATTTCTAGAATAAAGCAAAAACAAAATTCAGATACAGAGCAGGACAATCTGCAGTGCGTTCCTTTTACTTGCCAAGAATGGAGAAGATGTGAGTCCTGTTGTCATGCAATGGGAAGAAGGAAGCTTGAGGGACAGGAGGAAAAGGTACTAGCAGTACAATGGACAGATTAAAAAAAATTGAGAATCTGGGGCAGAAGAGTAATCTGAGAAGATGTCTCACAAGACCCTTCCTAATTCTCCCAAAGATAAAAAGGGTGGGAGGGAAAAGGTGCTTTCAGACTTAACAGGATTCTGTTTCTGTAACTTTATAATAGAAGCAGTATTGGATTTGCAGTGGTAATTCCCCCCACACACATTCCTGATATCCATTGACAACATTGCACATAATAGTTATGCCAGGATTTCATTCATTTGTAACATTGCACAGTTTTTCTCTTTCTGTTTCACCTTTCATTGGAGAGTAACTTGAAACTATCATCAGACTAGGAATTCCTATTTTCATATATAGCCATAATAACCTATATTAAACAGATTTTCACATGCTAACATAGTTTTAAACTCTTGCATAGGTAACCTATACCTTAACTTCCCTGAATGTATACATACCAAATCAGACAACTTTCATTCAAATTCAAATCCTTTAGTGTCATTATCACCTTAGTTGTACTTGTAGCATAGACAGCATTCCTTGAAAATAATAATGACAGTGTACCATTTAGGCTCCTTTTGGAGAGTATGGTACAAGAATAACCAATGCCAAGTTTTATCCCAAATATATACACAAGATTCTATGTAATGTAGGATCTCTAAAAGCAATGTATTGATGCCTGTGTCTAATCAGCTAGTAAGCACAAGTGGCATCTTGTCAGATTCTGGATTTATCCAATCGCTATGGTTTGTAAATCAAAGTATGATACAGGAATTCTGCCAATTGTGGCAATTTTTTTAAAAAAAAATCATGATTGTGCAACAATAGTTTAGACAAATGTGATAGTTTAGTCTGGAGTACAGAATTCTTATTCCAAAAGCAGCTTTCCTATCCTACCATAGTGGTTGAAGTCAATCACCCATAGTATAGCAAAAGTTCATACTGTAAATGATCCTTTAAGGACATGGCTATTTCCTTAAAGCCACACATAATGTCAGGATGAACTATAACACCCTTTGTCACAATGATGATAATGAACAACTCACACCCTGGAAATGAAGAAAGTTTGCAAGAAGCTAGGAAACACTAGCAATAATGCACTGTTTGTGGCACTAGCCATGAGATATGGTGGGACTCAGAGGAAGAGACAATTGAGATCTTCTGAGCTCTCAGGAAAAATGATGACGTGCTTGTTAAATGTTTACCAATCTTTTTGTGGTCTGTAGAAGGAAAATCTAATAGAAATCAAGGAGAAGCCGTACACATATAGTATTTGTTAAGGTTTCCTCAGCAGAGTGGAGTCTTTTCTAGAATGATGCATTCCAACCAGTGGTGGGCTGCTGCCGGTTCAGGCTGCTTCTGGCAAACCAGTAGTTCTGACAATCGGCTGGCCCCACCCATCCGCCCCCGCCCTATCCTGTCCTATATTTCTTTCTTTCTGGCTCAGCTGATTCACACAGCAATCTGATTTCCATGCCTCTGCTATTCTACTTACTGGGACTGCCTTAGAAAGTAAGCAGCTGAGCTTCAAATTGTTGTATTTTGAATACAACAATTTGCGCGCAGGCGTGTTGTTAAACCAGTTGCAACCCACCACTGATTCCAACTGCATGAAATCCCCAGACTGACTAGATCAAGCACAACTAGAAGGTACCAGATTGGTCAAGAGTCCACCGTAAGGGTTCCAAGTAATAGACCTATATCAAGCAAAACTCCAAGGCAGGTAAATTCCTCAAAAAATAGCTTTATTGGCTATATCATATTGGCACAGATCTGGTGAAAACCAACTCTGAAGTTTCTCACAGTTTTTACCTAATTAAAAGTAAAAGTTTGCCACTTGCTCAAAACAATCAGTCACATGGTCCAATCACAGGGCTGTCTGGTTGCTTGGTGACATCACTCTGCCTTCTTCTGACCAGGTGTGAGAATGTCCTTGGTTCCCAAGAGAAAGTATTTTGTTGTGGCTACAAAATCCCAGCTATCTAAAATCCCTCCTCCCTATCCCTCAGCTCCAGTGTGGCAACACTGAAGCTGTCAAGATGGCTTCGGTCAGGTCAGCTTCAGGGTTGACATCCATTGTATTAGGACACTATAGTAAATTATATTATACAATGAGATCCCTTGATGCAACCACTCCAGGGGTGGTATTCACTTACTTTCGCAATTCACAAATGTGAGCGTGCCTGCAGGACCTTCTGTGCATGCAGAGAGCATCAAAAACGGGACGTGATGACGTCCGGGTGAGTGGGCAGAGCCTCCCACAACTGCCGTTACTGATTCGCCCGAACCGGATAGAACCAGTTGATACCACCACTGAACCACTCTCACATGGAGTAATTTGTTCTGACTAAAATAGCAGCAAGTTTGTTATCTTAGGGTACGATATAATCTGATAAATTTCAGATAAGACTTCAACAATGGAAAATGGTGTAATAAATCTTTTCTTCCACATCTGATAGCTCCGTAAAAATAATAAAAACCAGTGATGAAATCCAATTTTTTTTACTATTGGTTTTGTGGGCGTGGCTTGGTGGGCGTGGTGTGGCTTGGTGGGCATGGTGTGGCTTGGTGGGCATGACAGGGGAAGGGTACTGCAAAATCTCCATTCCCACCCCACTCTGGGACCAGCCAGAGGTGATAGTTGCCGGTTCTCCAAACTGCTCAAAATTTCCACTACCGGTTCTCCAGAATCTCTCAGAACCTGCTGGATTTCACCCCTGATAAAGACCCACTAATTATCCTAAATACTGTTAGAGCTAACAATCAATGCTTTGCATGTGAATTAACCCCACCTTCCCAAAGTTAAACTGGGAAGATAGATTGAATTCTCTGAAGCTATGAGAGGTGACGGTGGGGGGCTGGGGGGTGGGATGGGCAGCTGCAAATAGTATGCCTTTTGGTAATTGATGTTTTGTGAATTGTTACCCACATCATGGAGGCCTTCTCCCAAAGCAGCCACACATTCTCAAAGTTTCAAATGCATCCAGTGGTCCAAAAACCCTGCCAAAATGCTAATGCATTGACATTATTAGAATGATCTAGACATTCCTACCACTAATGCATTAGAAGCAAACAAAAGGACCAGGAGAGGAAATGAAAGGCAGACTCTCTTTCTCCATGAATTGCTATATTTAAAGCTTGTTTATTCTTTGAGTGACAGTCTGGCGATACTGTTGTTGCTGCGTTATTTAATATATATTTAATATATAATTTACCATGTTTGAGTCTATTCTAGTATGCGTTTATTTTGCTAAACAATGTACTTCAGGCCAATGCCAATGAAAGTCAGAACAAAAGAAGGTGTCATGTTGTTCAGACATTATGCCAGGAGCAGCAGCTAGAGGGCAGGAATAATTGGAATTTTTCAAACTACAGAGATATAACTACTAATTAGAACACAACTGGGACAGACATAAAGCTTTGTGGATGCTTAGTGTAAATGGTTCAGTGATGACACAACACACAAGATGTCTAAATACCTATCCAATAAGGGGACTATATTTATAGGAGCAGTACCCATTAAGCAATTGGTTTATTCTGTTTATTGTCTTTTGTTTCATTTTCCTTGATTCCAGTAGATGCGATAATTCGATCTACATTCTACTATGTTTTACTACTTACCATTCACAATAACAGCAGTGTAGTTCAAAACATGTGTTTAGCATTGACTTGACTATCAAGAGCATAATAAGCTCTATATATTATCTAAAACAGAGGTCTTCAATTCCCAGAATTCTGGGAGTTGAAGTTTACAAGTCTTAAAGCTGCCAAGTTTGAAGACCTCTGTCCTAGAAGAATGAAATATTCTAGGAAATATTAAAAAGGCAGAATATTATACCTCCCTGGATGAGAAAAGGAGAAACAATGTCTTGGAAAGCAACCCCCATCTTTGCTAATAGCCCCAGAAAGACTGGTGTCAACCTATCTACAAGACAAAAGGCTGGGCCAGCTTATCTACAAAATAAAAGACTTTCATCCTCAGGACATAATAGGAGTAGCCCTCTACCCACGTGGCATCTAGGAAGAGTGCATCACCCAGCAAGGTTCAACCAAGCCTGGGACTTAAGACAACCTACAAAGTTACCCCTGCATGGCCCCCTGGGAGCCTGACAACCAATCATAATACATTTCTTTAACAGGAACAGGAAGCAAGTTCAAAGCCCAAGAGAGGGTATAAAGTCCACTCCATGAGGTCAGCTACCCAGGACTTCAAACCATGTGGTCCTCCTGTCCACCATTAAACCATCTTTCCAATCACCCTCCAATCAGCCATAGCTGGTTAGAGAATTCTGGGAGTTGAAGCCCACAAGTCTTAAAGCTGCCAAGTTTGAAGACCTCTGATCTAGAAGATTAAAACTTTGAAAGCTTCCTTACAATAGAAGAAGGGGAAAGGGGTCATTGCATCACAAACTTAGGCTGAAAGAATGCAGATCCTAATCTTTCTCTCTCTTTTTTACATACATCTGTCTTGTGGACATATAGGCAGTCATAAATCTAACTATTGCAGTGAAGCAATCCTGAGGTTTGGGTAAATGAGTAGAAAACTTGAAAATAGATTAATGGTTTCTAGAGCTATACAGTGAATCAAATCCTATCACGAGTTGTCATTGCAATCTTATCCAACTTGATGCTTTCTAATGGTATGGGAAGGATACAGGAGGAAGAAGGATGACCAAAGATAATTCAATCTCTTATGCTACATAACTTGAAAGGGAAAGAAGTTTCAGGGACAGTTTAAAATATAGGAATGAAACTCAGGAATGAAACTCAAAGAGGAAGAAAACTCTTGAAATAGCACAGATCTAGTGCTAAAGCAGTTACTGTAATCCTAGGCGATATCATAAATGGTGGAAGTCCCAGAATCAGTATATCATTATTTGCAAGACCATCATTTGATCCTGCTGATGTAATTATATACAAATACTGTAGCTTCTCAATAGAAATTATATTATTATTTTCTCATCCATATTTTTCTTATTGTATAATTTAATACTCAGAATCATAGAATTGAGAAGGGCCATTTAGGCCAGTGAGTCTGACCCTGTCCTCACTACAGGAATCCAAATTCAGGCTGCTTGAATATCTCCAATGAAAGAAGTCAACTCAGGAATTGAATTCATTATTGAATTGCCCTTGTTATTAGGAAGTTTTCCTTAAAAAGTCAATAGAAGACCTGCTTTCCTGTAGCTTAAATTATTCTGTGTCCTGTGTTCCAGAATGAGTGAGATAGGTTATGGGTGTTCATAGGAGCTTGTTGTTTTCATGAAAATGAAGAGCACAGCATTGTATCATCACACTACAGGCTATGTGTTTTTCATACCTGTGTGCAATGTCACTATGCAAGCATAAAAAGGTCAAGACTTCAAGGACACAGTACTGCTTTTATCATTCCTTTTTTCTTGCTCTGCTATGGGTACTGTTGCATGACCTTCTATACAACATTCTTTCAGGTCCCATTATCTTCTCTTTGTTGTCTTTTGTCAAGGCTAAATATTTTTGTTGCCATTTACTTATCATCAGGATTTTGTAGACCAGATATGGTGGTCTCAGATAAAATGCTATATCCAAGATGAAGCATCCTACTAAAAATAAAAAAGATCTCCATTGTTATTAGTTTAGTTAATGTGGTAGATTGTGTCTATGAAGGGGGAAGGCGCTGTGAAAGACTACAATGAAGCAACAGAAAGTAGGGAGTACTTTCCAAGGAGGGTTGAGACAAGAGGGAACATAGTCCAGAGCTGAAGAGGAGATAAAGGAAGAGATTTAAGATAGCCACTTCCTAGAATCTTCCAAGCTATGTCTGCTTTAAATAGAGTAATATAATAACATAGGTTTAGTCTGGCAAGATTCTGTCTATAAGGAGTAAGCAAATGAAGAACTAAATTTTGGCTGGATTGTTTTGTGTCATTCTTTGGACTGATTGTTAACTCTTCTGTAATGGTTTTTTTTTTTCACTTCGTTATTTTTACTCTGATTTGATAATGGAAGTTATACAGTGGTGAAATCCTTTTTTTTTTTTTTTTACTATCGGTTCTGTAGGCATGGCTTGGTAAGCATGGTGTGGCTTGGTGGGTGTGACAGGGGAAGGATATTGCAAAACCTCCATTCCCACCCCACTCTGGGGCCAGCTCAAAATTTCTGCTACCGGTTCTCTGAACTGCTCAAAATTTCTGCCACCAGTTCTCCAGAACCTGTCAGAACCTGCTGGATTTCACCCCTGAAGTTATAGTATTTAGTATATATTCCTTGTATTCGTCTGGCAAATAAAATTTCCCAATTCTTTCAATAATTTTAAATATGCTAATATCCTTGTTGTAGTTATGGTATAGAACAAATGCTAAAGAGAAGACAACAGCTTATTTATTGTTGTTGTTGTTCAGTCATGTTCGACTCTTTGTGATCCATGGACCATAGCACTCTAGCTGTCCTCCACTGTCTCCTGGAATTTGTCCAAATTCATATTCATTGCATCAATGACAGTATCTAACCATCTCATCCTCTGCCATCCTCTCATTCTTTTGCCTCTTTAATGCTGAGCTACTGAGAATGAGTAGAATGCTCATTCTACTTTTGAATATATATGGCTCTTTAACTAAAACGACCATCAGTACAATAAAAATATATTGGTCAGTCAGTTACATTGCTGTAACTGGTTATGTAAACAGATTCAATTAAATTTGGTTAATTGCCTCCTAGATTAATTCAGTTGACAAGTTTCAAGGCTAGAAGTACAAAGAGGTTATTTTCTCCAAAGAATCCTATAACTGGAAATATTAGCTCTGTTCATATCACAATAAAGTTGTGGAAATTTGATCCTGGGTATGATTATTACCAATGCAAAACATGATCCATAATTAGGAACAGCCCTTCAAAAACCATGTTCAGAGCTTTGTAGTAAACAATATAAGCTTATCATCCTTGAATATGTCATTAAATAAGCCTAGGTATAATTATATGTATTTTTAGACAGTAATCCTGTTTGATGTGCAATATTGTCATGGAAATCAATCACATTTATGAGCATGGTAGTGTGCACAAGACTATAGCCTTAGAAGTGATATGAGATTGTATATAGCTATAATTCTAGTGTTATAAGAATCCAGATAATATTACTCTAAATTTAATCTTTATATGTAAGGTAATTTCCATTGTACAATCTTATTCTGAAGTGCTGCCATGGTGCCCCCTACCCATCATGAAAATAATGAGACTATTCTGCCTTTTGGATGATTTTAGCTGAGAGAAACCTAGAGAATCAATCCTATATTAATTATTGTTAGTTGAAGCTCTGTATGACTCAATCAAGTGTTTCTATTTTTATTCTTTATCCTTTACTGTTTTATTTCCCCTGCTTTTTCTTATACAAATGAATTATCCTTCTCTACAGAGAACACTCCAAAATGTAATATCTAACAGCTGTTTAGTGCAGATGCAAACAGAAACCATTCTAGGAATGGTGAGCTAAAATAAGGAGGATGGTCATAATGAATGGGAAAAGCTTGAAGCAGTATTCCTGTGTGGCATCTTTGCTGAGAGATGCTATTCAAAATCCATCTCACAAACAACATCTGGCAAAACCAAAGATGCAAAGAAATATATAATTATATATATATATATTTGTGCCTATGTTGCACAATAATTGAAAGAACCCATTAGTTCCTTTGGAGAAAAAAATAGTTTTCAAAGCAATATGAGATAGAACCCAATTGTGGACCTCACCATATGCAGAATAGAATCCAACCAATAATGGATTGGTCTTGACTCTTGAGCAGGTGAAATAATATGAACGGAGCAAGATATGAGAGTACAGAAAGAAAGAAATCAGCCATTTTGAGAGCCAAAATGAATGAGAATTGTGATTGGTGTGTAAGAATCTGCTTAGGAAAAGGTACATTTGTTTCGAACATACAGATAAGTATAAACACCACTTAAGGTGCAGAACATTATCTTTTTATAGCTGGAATGCTGGTGTGCTTCAGATAATTTAGCTGTGTTGAAATCCTAAAGGGGGGAGAGGTAGGCAAAAAGGTAAGGATGGGTTCACACTGATTGTGCAAGCTTCTCCTTGTAGGTAATATAGAGGTATTTTTCAATGTTTTAAATCCTATTATTTGTCTGAATAGATATCTGAAACCAAGAGGTAATAAAGAAAAGTACTGAAAGGAGCATGAGTAAAAATAACATGAATAGTAATAGCACTTAGACTCATATACTACTTCACAGTGCTTTATAGCCCTCTCTAAGCAGTTTACAGAGTCAGCATATTGCCCCCAACAATTTGGGTCCTCATTTTACCCACCTCAGAAGAATGGAAGGCTGAGTCAACCTTGAGCCTGGTGAGATTCAATCTGCCAAATTGCAAGCAGCTGATAGTCAGCAGAAGTAGCCTGCAGTACTGCACTCTAACCACTGCACCTGCGGTTCATGTAAGAAAATGAAAGAGGGAGAGAGAGAATTGAATGAAAAAAGAAAGAAGATACTCATTAATTCTGGAAATCTCCTAGCAGAATGAATGGAATGTGGAAGGAGAGGAAAGATAATACAGAGGTTGCTTAGAGCAAAGTAAAAATAATTATAAGTGTCAGAGTACAACGTGGAGTTAATAAGAAATACAGTGGTACCTCAGTACTCAATGTTAATTGGTTGTGAGAAGCAAGATGGGTACTAAAAATGATGAGTGCCAATCAAACCAGGTGACTTGCCATGTGACCATTTGCTTTGGCTGGGAATGTCAGCATTCCAGAAAACCCTCTGCTCCAACTAAAAACTTTGAGGCAAGCATTTTCTCAAAGTTCAATTTATTAGAGTAGGTGTACTGACACATCTTGGGAAAACCCGAATCACAGGGGTGGGTTCTACTTACCTTTACTACCAGTTCACAACGGAGCTGTGCACGCACACTTGCTTTCCTCGCACGTGCGCTCTTCTGCGCATGCGCAGAAGCATTCTGATGATGTTGGGGTTGGTGGGCAGAGCCTCCTGCCGGTTTTACTACTGGTTCTATAGAACTGGTGTGAACCGGGGGAAAACCACCACTGCCGAATCAGAGACAGAAAAAAAAGCAAGGCACAGAGCTCACAACTACGAACCTGTTGCTAAAATTCACCTCTGGGAACAGCTGATTGGGGGTATTCTGGGAGGCCAATCCACCCACCAATCAGTTTTTTTCTTATTTTCCTCCCCAAAAACTAAGGTGCGTCTTATACTCAGATGCATCTTCTACTCCGAAAAATACGGTAATTCCAGAACATCATTAGATGAATGGTTGTAATTCAAGAACTACTTGTAACCGCTTCCCTTCCTTGCCAGTGAAAATATACTAATAAATGAAATAATTGCACTTTTGTTTGGAAAGCACCAGTTTGGATCTAACTGCCCTAATGCCAATTATATTTTCTTTCATTCAAAAGGTGAAAATAGCTTATATTTTCCAAATATCTTTTATATTTCTTTGATATTTTATGTTTACTGATTACTGTCTATAGATCTCTCTATTTTGAACTCAGTGTTACATGTCATCTTTTTATTTTGTGACCTACTGCCTAGTTTTCAGGGGGGGGGGGGAAACATGCTTTAATTAAAGAAGAATGAATATCAGCATGAAGATAAAGTCATGGGAATGTAACTCTAATGCTGTACAAAGAATGAATAGATGAGTTGAATTGTGTGAAAGAAATGCGGTTTAAACATACTACATTAAAATCATGTCTAAGTAACCATGATAAAATGGTAATAGCTTTTTGTACCATTCTTATACCACATCCCAATATTTCTCCTTACCTGAGTACTGTAGACCTACTAATATTTTGATAAATACTGTGTACACATCCACAAGAGAGAATAAAATTCTTGCACTCCAAAAAGCAAGCGTTGCATTTTCAAACTTCAATTTCTTCCAACTATTAATATACATTCCCAACAGTCTGGATGGAAAGAAAGAGCACTGTATTGAATCTTACAGTAAATTTACATGATAGCACATTTAGGTAGGTATCATAATTCATCATGAATTTCAACAGAAGTTTGGATCGCTTCCAGTTCAATTTTCCAAAGTTAAAATTTGCAGGTGGTAAGTTCCAGCATAATGTGTTGGATGCATCTCCTAAAGCTGTGAACTGGAGTAACAACATTTTGTTGTTATAGTTTGTCATCAGCAAGCATCATTTGTGTGCTTTAAGGTCTGAGGGCAAAATATCAGAATCACTTTATGTGGACACAGCAACATAGCTAGCTTCATATATTTTGTTGCAGAGAGCAATAATCAATACTTCATGTTTAATGATGCAAAACTGAAATTAGTATAGATTTTATGCCTTCTGCTCTTCCAAATTATACAAACTTTAGTAGCACTTTTTGTAGTTGCTCTATTACCATTTTCCATAAACAACTAGCCAATAATATTTAAATGAATGATTGAATGGCACCTAAAATGTTACAGACTACTTTTTTAAAAAAGAGAAAAAACTTTTTAAAGTATTTAGCCTTAGGTTAATATAAAATAATGTCAAACACATACACAAAATGATTTATGGGAGTCTTGCAAGTTTTGTTACCCTTAGCCACATAAAAAGGCAATTGTAAATTGTTTCCACATTCTAAATTACCTTATGTTGCTTTGGGAAATACTGAAAACAAAATTGACCCCTAGAGTGCTTTGGAAAATAGAAAAGGTTGCTTTTAGATTCAAGCATCCAGTTGGAAGTAATCTTTCCGGAAAATGTGGGAAATTATCTCAGTTTACATATGTAAGAAAGAAAAAAGGAGGGATAGATTTTTGAAGAAGGTTGGAATGAAAGATGAATGTGATGACAAATGGATTGAGAATGCTAGGTGTTCAAAATATAATATTTCAATTCAATGAGAATGGGCCTGGGTTCAAAAAATGAGAAAAGGTTGCAAAAACTCTACACATTCTGACTGAAGTACATGAAAGTTGATACTGTGATACTAATCAGCTCTCTGGAGCAATTGTGGAACAAAAATGCCATTATTAATAAATCTGTAATGCATGGCATTTTTTAAAATACTGAGTAAGAGAACTAAAGCATACTAAAATACCGAGGTCTTGTTTTCATAATTACTTTTTGGAAAGAAGTTTCAGAGTTTTATGAAATGTTTGAAGGAATAGCTTCCTTTAACCCTCTCTATTAGTTTTGTATTCAAATATTACACAAAATACTAATCCAGATGGTTAGAGTCCTCCATCTATCTGAAAGTAATGATTATGAGTTCAAGCTAAAGTAATCAATTAGCGAGTAATATTTACCAAATTAAGCTAATATTTTACTGTCTGCTGTGTTTGTTTCTCTGCAGGAAGAACTCAAAAGGCTACAGCACACCTTGGAGCAAGTTAGTGATGGAAAATATTTACTTGAAAAGTAAGTGCATTTTTTTATTTCCATATTAAAGTCCTGCACAAGTTTTAATTAACCTTTGCTTAGATTGAGGAAGAGCTTAATCAACTACAGGCTGAATAAGTGTTAACATCTAATTTGTAAAATAAGATAGAATTAAGTTTTAATATGATGTAAACTTTCCTCCTGGGTATCACATGTTTACTCCCATGCAAAGCAAGAACTGTAAATTCCTTCATCAATGAATGAGTGAGTGAATGAACGAATATACTTGTCTATGAGAGAAGTGTATTGTGTAGATAGATCCCTGTCCCAATGCAATCTAGAAATTAAGAAAATGAGGGCTGGGGAAAAGAGGAGAAGCATTTGTGGGAGAAAAAGGCCTTACAAAAGGATTTGTTGAATTTTAAGGAGAAATGTATCCTGCATATGCTGTAGATGACGTATGGCATAAGGGAATAATAATTCCGTTTTTGTTTTTTGTTTTTGAAGGAATTAGAGATCTTTAGATGATGGTAAACCTTAAAGCTCATAAAGCGAACATTATAATAAATGAATATAAGCCTGAAAACTTTGAGAAAGAGCAAAACTTTTGTGAGACAGACAAGTAGTTTAGGACACAGGAGTCAAAAGAAGGGTTTAGGAACATCAACAGTTTGGAAATGTTTCATAAATTAAATAAAGGGTGCCCTATTGCTAGAGGCCTTTACATAGTCCCCAGAATCCCTAGAGCACTGTTTGCTAAGAGTGTCATTTTAATGGCAGTGCTGGAGGCAAACTAATGTTACTTCATATACAGTCATCAGCAGTTTAGCAACGATATGTTATACATAGCCAAGCCATCCTCAATAAGCAGTAGTGTTACAAGTCAAAAACAGAAGGTCCATGTCTTTGGAAGACTGGCAAATTAATTTGATCTCATCTGTGTTTAGAGCAGCCTATTTCTGCTCATATTTTGGGCCAAAGAAAGTTATTTTATAGCAAGCCGATTCAAAATGTTTTGTTTCAAGGTGGATAAATGTTTGTGGTGACTGTAAGAATGAAATAGATTGTAATTAAGGACATTTTTTTTACAGCCATCAGCTTGCTATGGACATGGACATGGAGAATAATATTGAGAAATATCATATCAATTTACAGCCCTTGGAATCAAAAGTGAAAGTGTAAGTGACCTAAAATAATTCAGCAATTACAATATTATTACTTGACTTCAGGGGATCTTGTTAGCATGGCCAATTGACTTCAGTGTTTCAATGCCTTTGTTGTTATTTAAATATAAGGTAAACAAAAAATGGCAAGGAGAGCAGATGGGGCCAATTCAAATAGAAACTAACAGTTCTGGGTAATAATGCAATGTGCAATTTAGGAAGAGATTTTAGTGTGGCTCATTGATTTCTGAACAAAGAAAAAATACTGAAAGAGTCAGGATGGGCCTGCCTAATACATGGGAATATGACATCCAGTAGTGGTATTTAGCTGGTTCTACCTGGCAATGACGGTGGGAGGCTCTGCTCACCACCCCAGATGTCATCACGTCCTATTTTTGACACTGCACATGCACCATAGGCCCTGCGGATGTGTGTGCGCTCCCATTTGTGAACCGGTAGCAAAGGTGAGTGAATACTACTCCTGGATATACCCTTGTCTTGCATTTTAATTCATAGGGACCCTGATCATCATTGGCATCCTTCAGTCTCAACAGACTATGGTATGTGCTCTGGAAAGAAGTTCTAAAACAGCATCTAGTGTGACTAAAAAGGCCAATTCGAGCATGGCAATCATTCCATGCTGAGGGCAGATACATTCTGTCCCCTACCAGCTCCCAGATTTTGCTGGTTCCGGGACTGCCTCTTTGCCTCAGCCTGCCCAACAAGTGTCTCTTCGAATTGGAGAAGGCCATGCTGCATTTTTAGCCTCCAAGCTGAACGATCGGAGGTCAAGGTTTCCCAGTTGTTAATGTCCATTCGAGGGCCTTTAGGTCCCTCTTGCAGATATCCTTATATCGCAACTGTGGTCTCCCTTTGAGGCGCTTTCCCTGCACTAATTCTCCATACAGGAGATCTTTTGGAATCCGACCATCAGCCATTCTCACAACATGCCCCAGCCAGCATAAATGTCGCTGTTTCAATAATGTATACATACTAGAAATTCCAGCATGTTCCAAGATTGCACTATTTGGAACTTTGTCCTGCCGGTGATGCTGAGAATTTCATTGGAGACAGCACATATGCTGATCATATACTATCAAAATAGTATACTGTGATCTAGCTGTCACCCAAAAGAAAAATTCTGAAAGCAAGAGAATCTTTTCATTTTTTGACATTGTGGACCTAATTCACAAATTACACTTAACATAATATTTTGGAACAGAATGAGAATGAAACCTAATATCAAAGGAGCAGAACGTAGGATTTCCCTCTCTTTACCAGCTTTTTTTTCCCCAAAGGACCACAATTACACTAATACAATTGTGAGATGACTAAAACATGAGGGATCTGAAGGGATTCCTGATCCAAGAAGGGGCACAGCTGGCACTTTAAATGTACTTGTGCCAATGTCCGCTTGGGCAAAGCTTCCACCTGGTCTTTCAACAAGAGCAGAGAATCCAAATGGATCCCCAGATTGCACACAAGTCTGAAATGGAGAAGTGCAACAGTCAGTGATGAAATACATCCAGATCTAAAGGGTGCACAAATAAACATAGCCTGAATTGGTTGTTCCCAGGGGTGGATTCTACTTACCTTTACTATCGGTTTGTAATGGGGCCGCATGCACACACACTCTTTGCTTGTGTGCGCACGTACTCCTCTGCGCATGTGCAGAAGCATTCTGATGACGTTGGGGTCAGTGGGCGGAGCCTTCTGCTGGTTTTACTACCGGTTCTATAGAACTGGTGCGAACCGGGGGCAACCCACCATTGGTTGTTCTTCATCTACACTCACATAGCCTCAAGGCAATGGGTCAGGTCTTTGACAACAACATTGCTTGGCCAACCAGAGGTCAAAATATACAAATACAGTATCATCACTGTATACTTTTTAAACAATATCTTGCACCCTATACTATTTGGATAGTTATTCTCTCGGTTATCTTCTTTCATATCTTTGGGACTTTTAACAAAACAATTGAGGGAGAGAAAGTTTTTTCAGACATGAAACCACAGCAACACTGTTTCAGAGATATATGGGGCATTTCTTTTCTTCTTTTCCTGACTGAAGAGAGCTGTTGGCTCTGGAAATCACAGCCTGTCTACTAAAAGATGCTTTTTGCAATTCTTTCAGGATTGCTCTGTCCCTTTATTTTTTTTAACCCTTTATTTGCAATGAAGAAGAAGTAGAGAAAGAAAAATGAAATGGTGTAAGAATTTAAAGAACTGCATTAGAATATCATGAGGCTATTCTCTGGAAGTTCTCTTCAGGTGTAAAGAGCAATGTTTTGAATTCGCTACTATACTTCTCACAAAGCTATTCAAAATCCAAAGCTTCTTTGATATGACACTGCCATCTGGTGGTTTGTAGATATCACACTCAGCGTCTTAACAGTTCAAAATATAGCACTTTAAAAAAAAATTAGAAGTTTCTTTCAAATTGTAAACAAAAACAGCAAAAAGGGTAACAAGAATACGAGAGAAAATAGAAAACACATATATTTTTGTTTATATTTTATATAACTATATATAAAGAAATTCTGTCCAAAATCAAAACAGTCTGTTCTGCAGTGTTTGGAAAAAATAGATTTTTGTCTGGCCAAGACTCTAGAAAGGTAATTGGAAGCAACAGTGGTGGGGGACCAACTGAAACATCAGGCAAATGTTTCTGATTGAAAAGTTTATGAATCCATTATTTTGTGGAAGATAAAGGTATCAATGGCTCCTAGTTGTGATGGATACATGAAGGTTGAATGAAAAGTAAAGCCCTCACGATCATAGGTTGCAAAGACATGGCAGTATGGACAAAGTAAAAAATATCAACATCTTTAGCATCCACCTCAGTTGATGGAAAGTTGTGGGGTTAAATGGTTCTGTTGCTATTTGTAAAACAAAAGCCTCAAGTAAGTACACTTTAAGCTGTCTGTTGTGATTGAATTTTTGTTCTGCCAAAGTAGAGAAATTGACCACCAAATATAGGTTGTTTATGATGACAACTTTGTTGATATGAGTCCTGTTGACAAGACCACAAACAGGGCCAAAAATGGTAAACTACAAAGAAATATGACAGCAACCAATAAGCTTCACATGAGAAAGATTGATGAGCTGATTATCCACAAATTACTCGAAATGCATTTCATAGGTTCACATTATGTCACATTATTGGTATTGTTCAATACTGAATGTTTATGCAAGTTGGATGCCTCTTATTCTGATGATCGATAAAACTTTCAAGAATTGAAATTTGCCAATAATTTTTATCATGTCAAAACAGGTGAGAAATTTCTTCACAGAATTGTGATAGCCAACAAAACATTTGTTTGCCTTTATGACCCAGAAACAAAGCATCAGTCCGTGGAATATTAACACAATCCCTTGAATTCATCATCATCATCATCACCATCCAGGCTTCAGCAGGAAAACTCATGGTTAATTTTTGGGAATGCAGATGGTGTTATTCACATGGATTTCCTTTCCTTGAATATGATATCACTATGAAGTCAGTTAAGTGACACGGTGGCTACTGGCTAAGATGCTGAGCTTGTTGATCGAAAGGTCAGCAGTTCAGTGGTTCGAATCCCTAGTGCCACGTAATGAGGTGAGCTCCTGTTACTTGTCCCAGCTTCTGCCAATCTAGCAGTTCCAAAGCCCAAAATAAATGCAAGTAGAAAAATAGGGACCACCTTTGGTGGGAAGGTAACAGCGTTCCATGCGCCTTTGGCATTTAGTCATGCCAGCCACATGACCACGGAGACATCTTCAGAAAGACAAAGGACAATGTTGGCCAAAAGGAAAAAGTGAACTGTAATCTCACAATTTTACCCATCTATTTGACTATAAAGAGGCGGTAAGGGCTAGCAAAACCTGACAAGAGACACAAAACATAGAGTTCTTTCATAGCAACTTTAGGAAGTTTGCCCATCTTGGACAGAAGTGTATAGCAAATAGTAATACTTATGTGGAGAGATAAATACAGGCAACCAAAGAGCTAATTTCAAGGATTATTTTATGATTTCTTTTATTTAAAATATCTCTATAAAGTAAAGTTATAGAGAGGAAACCATTACTTTTCATTTAAACCTCACACCTTTCTTATTCTATCATTGGATTAATGCCTCTGAATACCAGCTGTGGGAGAATGTCAGGGGGAAATGCTACACTCACATTCTGTTTTTCACAAGCATCTGGTAGCCACTGTGGGAACTGAATGCTGAAGTAGGTAGGCTTTCACTTTCATCCAGAATATCACTTTTTTCCCCTGTCTGTTCAGGTTAGGATTTTTTTCTTTAATGCTTTATCAAAAAAATAAATAAATAAATAAATGGAAATGTTCATTAAGTATCTGAAGTTAGCTGTAAGTGAATTTAGTAAGAGACATTCGGGACTTTCTATGTAGGACTGCATATTTAATTTATATGATTAATTCTCCCACTGTGATATACTCTTAAGTATATAATTTTAAATCCTGGGCTTTGATTTTAAAATATATTCATTTATTTAAAATTGTGGAGAGAATACTTCGCTCTCACCGCAGGTTCCCCTGAACATTTTACAAGCTAGGCTCGTGCACTTTTGCCCCAGAGATTTGTTCTGATGTATGCCTCTCTCACTGGGGGAAATACCAACTAGGAGTCATTATTGGATGAAGCTTTTTAGGGAAAGTATGTTTTAAATACAGCATCCGAAAGAGAATTTTTTTTAAGAAACGCATTTCCCAGAGTGTGCAAAAATCTTGTTTCAATTTTACAAGGGTTGCCTTCCAGAATGGGTGTCTGGGGAGATGCGTGAATATAAAATGTAGGCTCATAATTCATCCATCTTCAAATTTCATATAGCATTCAAAGAGCATGGCGTGAATATCTCCAACGTCAAGATATACAGAGTCAGAACCATTTGGAAAAGCGCAGTCCTTCTCCGCCTTCCTTGTCATCTGGCAAAATGAGCAGCTCTATCAGTATGAACATCTTTTCAGATGACAGTACACCCGTGAGTACATTTTTCCCTTCCAGTATTAAATATTTTTAAATGTCCAGTTCAGGGTCACTTCTCATAGTAGCTTTTATATTATGCTTTGGCTATTTCCTATATCTGTAGATTTTACACACTTGGCTTTTATAGCCATGCTTTACGTTAGTGACGGCGGTTGTGCAAAAGCAGAAATCTTATATATATGAATGCAATATTTCTGCTGTTGAGTTTTCTAAATGTTTCACATTCTGGGGGAGTATTTATATTGTGGATATCAACCTTTTGACAAACTAGATCAAATGTTTCATAAAGTCAATTTACAGCACACACAACTTGTTTTCTTCGGTGATCAACTGCTCTATCCATATTTTACTTTTACCATATATCAAAGAAGTAAAACGTCTGTCATGGAAATTAAAAAACAAATATGAAACCTTAATTAGAAATTGGAACAGAACAGCATGGTACTGTATGTCCCTTACTGTGCTTTTCATGTTCAAAACTATCTGCCCAGATTATAAAATAGCAATCAGCCTGACATAACTATTATTTTCTTAAAATAGATGGCATTTTTTCCTCACAAATGCAATTACAATATCCCTAAGCAACTGCAATGTCAAAGAATGGCTTGCATGGATAGAACTAGACTCATTGAGCCTTGTGAACAGAATTAGCATTTCACTGATGCTGTTGGATCAGCCTATCAAAGTGAAGCCTACAATGTATGCGTTCTGTAGGTCACAGACAAACATAATTGAGACACGCATAATGGAGAAAACTGCTTTCTTTACATTCATGGCCAGATCTGATCCTGGATTTACACTCGAAACTGTCTTAATGATTTTATGCTTGACAAACTTGCTGATATTTCACTTTTCAATGAAACAGAGGTATTTCGGAAGCAAATCATTTTTAGATTAGAAACTACATGAAGTTCATGTATAAATTAGTATTAATATTACATCAGTTGAAACTATAGTTTTGAACGATCCTTATAGCTATATAAGGATCCTATATCCCCCGCCCCCAAAAAATGAATGTAATTGCTATGTAAGATGGTAAGATGCAAATGTAAAAATTAAACTGATGGGATAATTAAGTCAATGATTGGGTTAGGAAACAGCGAGTAAGGAAAAACATGAATTTTCAAGCAAATTCTATAGCTCCGTGATGGCGAACCTATGGCACGCGTGCCAGAGGTGGCACGCAGAGCCCTCTCTGTGGGCGTGCGCACCGTCAGCAGCTGCTCTTCTGGCTTCCGATGCACATGGTCATCGTGGGTGTCATACCACCAGGAAATGGCCTGAAAACGGCCTGAAAAATGGCCCAAACCAGCCAAAAAATAGGCATCCCTGTGATGGCCAGCTGGTCTTCAGGTTTCCAGTGCTCTGGCGCATGCAGCTGGCCGGTGCGCATGTGAATGCCAGAAACCTAAGACCAGCTGGCCAGCACACGGACATGCACCCATGTTCCAGTTTGGGCACTGGGTGCTGAAAAGGTTTGCCATCACTGCTATACCTGATCTACACATGAGGCTTGTTTCTGAAAAATACCCAGTGATATACACTTCATATGGGAAAAGTATGAAAACATTTTGTGAATGGATTTAGGTGCAGTTGAAACTAGCTGAATTATCTCATACTTTTTAAGAATCTGCTACTTGTGAATGCTAACAGTAATTTGATCCTCCCTCCAAATCATGCTTCTCTTTTAGGGATTGTTCAGGGTGTTTAAAAAAAAAGAGCAAAACTTTTAACCTGTTCAGAAAGAGGTAAGGAAACAATATTTCTGACTTTATTTTGCTTTGTGACTTTATTGCATTGATAGATTGCATTGATAGATTGCATGTCCAGAGGAACTTTTTCAAGGGGCAACTGGACTTTCTTGCTTTTCTTTGAAGACGTTTCACTTCTCATCCAAGAAGCTTCTTCAGTTCTGTGGGAATAGTGGGGAACGGAAAGATTTATGTTTCTTGCAGACAGCTGGTCATTTGCATTCTTTTTAGAGAGTTGTTGAGGCCACTTGGAGGTTTACCTGTTTTCCTGTGTCCTCAGGGCCACCTGAGTAGTGCAAATGGGTGTGGAACAGCTGAAAGGACTGTGTTGTAGACTGGGAATAGATGTCTGTTGAGAGAGGGCTGTTCAGTTTTGACATAGATGGCCTCTTTGACTCCTCTTTCAAGCCAGCTGTGACCTTGATGACTGAGAATCTTCATAGACATTTAGCTATGACAGATTGCATTTGTTTTCAATCAATGTCTAAAAATTTGTGAGTGAAGGCAATATTTCCAGGTTATTCTTATTTGGCATGAGGATGCTATGTAGTCAAATCTGATGACTGCATAACAGATCTGCAAAGTACTCCCTCCCTTCCTCCCTCCCCCTCCACTCTCTCTCTCTCTCTCTCACACACACACACACACACACACACTCAGTCACTGGTCCTGGCTATGTTAATGAAGATAACTCATTTCTACCTCTGCTACAAGTACAGTAAATTACTATCTGATATTCATCCAGTTTCGGATCAAAGGAAGTTGATAGAATGTAGTGTATTCTGCTATTTCTGAAATTATTTCCTGGAAATCCATAGTCTCCCCCCTCCCCCATGTTTCTTATATTCAGAGTTCTAAATATGTGCTGAAATTGGGAGAGACAATGTAATTGTGCTACACAAAAACTGTAAGACATATCCGACAAATATCTGGGAAGTCTGTCTAAGCTGAAATGGGAATGGCAATATATTCGCAAAACTGGATGAAATGTAAGCATTGGATTTGAAATAGTGAGTATGTAATATGTTTAATAATGATCTGATATTTACCTTCCCAAAGGAGAGAATATGTTAGTAGGGTCCTACTGCTACGAAGAATAATCTTAACAGTTTATCCATGCTAGTCTCCCTAGACACGTTATTCCATGTGTTGATTCCATCCATAGTTATTCAACAGTCTGCTTTGCTTCACTCTTGTTTACTCTTCTAATAGTGTTATGGCTTGTTAATTTCAGTTATTGCTCTTTATCTCATTATTTCTTTAGGCTCAGTATATTACAAAAAGTTTAACATTTTAAAAAAAGTGAAATCAATGTTGCTTTTAAAAATGGAATTAATTAGAATGGTGTGTGTATGTGTGTGTATGTGTATTTGCTGATAAAGTCTCCCTTCATTTCTTTATCAGCAAATATAAATTTGGTATAAAATAGTTTGTCATGATAGCGACTGCCTGAAGGCTCCTGGATTGGAGCTGAAAGGCGAAAGGGAAGCAGTATGCTCCCTCATATTGGGGGAGACCAGGTGCTTCAATAGAAAAACTATATATATATATATATATAGTAAAGGTACAGTAAAGAAAGAAAACAAATACTGTACCTTTACAGGGAGGATACATGAGATGAGGGTGTGGCTAACTGATGAGGCTTTATAAGGCCAAAATAGATCTATCTTAGTCTCCCAAAGGGTCTGCTGGCTGCCAGAAGAAAAAGCCTGATTTCACTGAACTAGGGCTGCATAAAATCTTGGTTTATGTAGGAAGAACCTGGCTAAAGAGAATACACATAAAACCTATGAAAAAGAAAGAAAACGTGTGTGTGTGTGTGTGTGTGTGTGTGTGTGTGTATGTGTGTTTTCTAAGGTTTTCGCGGGTGTTTGTATGTAGGTGTTTGGTTATTCGGGTTTTCTCCCGCATAAAATTGGAAGTGTCTTGGCGATGTTTTGACGAACTCTCATTCGTCATCTTCAGGCTGCTGTTTTTGGCTTCGTGCTCCTAGAAGCACGAAGCCGAAAACACCAGCCTGAAGATGATGAATGAGACTTCGTCGAAACGTCGCCAAGACACTTCCAATTTTCTGTGGGAGAAAACCCGAATATCTATATCTATATCTATATCTATATCTATATCTATATCTATATCTATATCTATATAGATATATGAAATTCCACAAGAGGTCTCTCTTCTTCCACCATAGAAACAGATCATTTGGCTGACTATAAAATAAAATAATAAGTTTCCATTTGGTAAATCATATATAGGTTGGAAGCAAAGCAACATTAGACCTGGGAGTCCAGGAATCCTAGGGCAATAAGATATCCTGGAATCCAATCCCCCCCGCCCACCCCTATATTTGTTTCCCAGAAAAGAGACCTGCTGGACTTAAGGAAAACTTTTTAGTTTGCTGTGCTGCTGAAGGAGAAATTTTAATCTCAGAGCTGTATCAACTACAATACCAGAGACTTTACTACTATAAAGTATAGTTTGCACATCATTATCTTACATTTTGTATTGGATACCTGCATATTATTTTTTAAGAAGCACACATGTCTGATATTAATGAGCTAGAGATCAATGGCCATACAAATCACTATTAAGACTTGCAAGTTTTCTTCGTGTTCATCCCATACTTTCATACAATCGATATCTATGTTAGATATTAATACAGAATTTGAAACATCTCTGAATGCCCTTTTTGATAAATGTATTGCATGATGATTCAAGATCAGCTGGCATACACATGTGTGTGTTCCGGTATGGGTACTTGGTACTGTAAAGGTTCACCAACACTGGGCTATAGTGAAGCTATAGTTACCCAGGAAGGAGAAGCACATTCTAATGAAGTGAATGAAACAAAAGGCAACACAGACCAGAGCTGGACAGGAAACAGAGGAAGAGGGTTAGGAAAGCCACTTTCCCAGAATATATCTGTTAGGCTGAGAAGACTATTTAATGTGGCAAGATTCTGTCTATTGGATGTAAGCAAATAAGGAACCGAACTTTGGCTAGATTATTTTATGTCATTATTGGGCTTGTCTTGCTAGTAATACTGTATAAGCAAATACATCTCTTCACCTATTTGTGTATTAGTGCATTACAAAAGCTATCTGTGTTTGTTATCTTCATTATTAATTTTTAAAAATGGATTTTATTCTTAGTATAAACCAATACAGCTCAGTGAGATTTGATCCCAGCTATCTATGATCTGCTTTTTAGCACTCTATTGTAATACAGTGCTTATGCCTCTGTGCTTTATAATTAATGTAAGTATGCATATTTACAGTTGAGCACCACTGTGGAAAACATCAGAAAAAAGAATGCTTAGTGGTTTGTTTAAAACCTTCAAGCTCACCAGATAGCTTGTTTCCATCTGGCCCTGGTCACATAATGCCAAATTAAAAGAAAAAAAAATCACAAGTTAGTCAGGGAACATGTGAATCACCTTTTTCCTTTTAGTCTCTTGAAACTGGTGATTTGAGCCATTATTCAGAGTGTTGACTTTTGTCTTAGTCAGCCATATCACCGTTTTCATTTGGGTGATTTTATACGGGATTTTCAAAGGCTATTAGGAATTCATGAGCTGGGGAGAGCTACTAAAATTGAATTTCCCCCTAGCCAATATGATGTGGCCGACATGTAATCATTCATTTGCTCACTGATGCATTATCTAGAGTGATAGGGATGTTCCTTCTGGTGTATTCTTTGCACAAAAAGAAAAAGAAAAGAAAAGCAGGCAGGCAAGCAAGCAAGCAGTGATTTACTGTCTATTTGAAGGTAAGCAGCTTTATAGAGAAAAGTTGATCTAACCCTATTCCTGTTGAGAGACTACAAAACAATACTGTGCTGCTGCTCCTGCTGTTGTTTTTCTCCCACAAACCTCTCCTGCCTGATAAATCATTGATATCGTGGCACAGCAGGGAGTTAAAAACATGTTTTTGAGCTACTACCTCCATTCAGAGAAAATTAACATCATCTTTGCTGTATAAGGCAACAACTACTAGCTTTAAACCTGGGGATTCATGTCATTGTTGAGAATCTAGGAAAATTCCCCTCATTTTACATTTTTCTTCTCACCAAGCCCTGTTAAGGCAAAAGGCAAAGACAAAAAGTTTCCCTTGTTAACTAGGATCACAAATCCTGTGGTAAATAGGAACTCTTGTCAATGTTTTATTATAAGTTGATAGGTTTATTCCATAGATTACTCCAAGTCCTGCTGTGCTGCCTCTTTGTAGTGGGCGGAATGCTCCTAGGAGGAATGAATGAAGAATGTCAGGTGTGTATACCAACCGTATATATTCCCAGCAGGTTTACCCATGCATGAAGGTCATTCCAGCTGCCCAGCTAAAATAAGCAGAAACCTATCTTGGGCAGTAGCAATACAGGAAGATGCCAGAGGCAGACAATCACTTTACTGACAATAAAGATAAAGGTAAAGGTTCCCTTCGAACATATGTGCTAGTTGTTCCTGACTGTAGGGGGTGGTGCTCATCTCCATTTCAAAGCTGAAGAGCCAGCGCTGTCTGAAGACCTCTCCGTGGTGATGTGGCCGGCATGACTAAATGCCAAAGGCACATGGAACACTGTTACCTTCCCACCAAAGATGATCCTATTTTTCTACTTGCATTTTTTTACATGCTTTTGAATTGCTAGGTTGGCAGAAGCTAAGACAAGTAATGGGAGCTCACCCCATTATGCGGCATTAGGGATTAGAACCACTGAACTGCCGACTGTTCAATCGACAAGCTCAGCATCTTAGCCACTGAGCCACTGCATCCCTCTACTTACTGACAATAACAAAAGCACAATCTCAAACTGTGCAGCAGAAGACAATGGTTATAACCATATGGATATTTTCTATCCATATGGTTTACTGAAAAAATCATATGGATAGAAAATATAAAATGATTGACATATAGTGCCAGATGATGAACCCTTCGGATCAGATGCTACTCAACACGCCAGTGAGGGAGATCTGAGGATTATTCAGAGTAGTAATTGTTTTTTGTGACGTGGCTACATTAAAGTCTTTGGAATGTAGAATTACTGGTATTGTTGCCCAGGAAAAGAAAATCCGAAGCT
The DNA here is from genome assembly GCA_030761175.1 of Masticophis lateralis. NCBI lineage: Eukaryota > Metazoa > Chordata > Lepidosauria > Squamata > Colubridae > Masticophis > Masticophis lateralis. Next base: position 23,851,032 of record JAUDYJ010000005.1, on the reverse strand, counting down.
GCAAAGATGGAATTATAGTTGATACATGCAATGTAGGAAGCATGAACAGAGGAAAGCTCAATACATACAAGTGAAATGAAACAATTACAGATTGATATCTTCAGTATCAGTGACTTGACAACTGGACATTTTCAACCAGATGATCAAACAGTTTATTACTCAGGATATGAAAAACTAAAAAATGAACTATGTTGGTTTTATAGTTAGGAAGAGGATAGCCAGAACAGCATTTGGCAACATTGTAATCTATAATCAAATAATATCATAGAATAACCAAATAACCAACCTATCATAGAGAATAGAATACAGAATAAGAGAGTTGGGAGGGAACTTGGAGGTCTTCTAGTCCAACCCCAAAAGATACTATATTCATTGGCAACCTTCAGTCTCAAAAGGCTATAGTATTGTGCTCTGGAAAGAGGTCCTAAAATAGCATCTGGTGTGACTAAAAAGGCCAATTCAAGAGTGGCAATCCCTTCCACACTGACGGCAGATACATTCTGTCCAAAAGAGATCCTATATCACTCTGGACAAATGGGTGTCCAATCTCTTCTGGAAAATATCAGTAATAGAATACTTACAATTTTTGGAGGCAAGCCATTCCATTGGTTAATTGTTTTATAATTGTCAGGAAATTTCTCCTTAACTCTGGGTTGGATATCTCCTTAATTAGTTTTCATCTGTTACTTCTTGTCCTGCCTTCAGATGCTTTGGAGAATAGGTTGTCCCCTTCTCCTCTGTGACAGCCTCTCAAATATTGGAAGACTGCTATCATGTCGCCTTAGTCCTTCTCTTCATTAGACTAGACACATGTCCTGTTTCTGCAAACATTCATCAAATGCATAAGCAATCAGGCTTCATGGACATCTCATTAATACGACAGTCATTCAAGTCTATAATCCAACCACTGATACAGTAGGAGAGGAGGTATTTATAATCAAGTTCAATTTGAAATCAGCAGAACTTGCAAATAAGATGTGCTGCTTGTGTTTGGGGAGTGGATTCTCAATGTTGGAATGATGAAAGAGAAAATATAGTTGGATTGTACTAGCTTCATTATGGCTTAGGAAACCATAATGAAGCTGCAATACTGTACTATAGAGATGTTAAGATCCAAAATACCTGAAAAGACATTCCCTACTTACAACAACCTCTGGTACTAAAGATGAAATTAGATCAGCATTCTGGTAATTACCTAACTGGAAGACTTCAGGATCTGATGGATTATCAACACATATTGTATATGGCAGTGATGGCTAACCTTTTTGCCGCCACGTGCTAAAAGTGGCGGGGAGCACAGGAGGTCAAACGTGCATGTGCCCACACCCATAATTCAATGTGCCCCACCCCCCATGCATGCACATGTGACCCCCCCTGCACGACCCCCGCTTTTGGCATGTGATGGCACAGTGGGCCCGGTAGGCCTGTTTTTTGCCCTCTTCAGGCTCCGGAGGCTTTCTAGGAGCCTGGGGATGGCAAAAATGGTCTTTCCCACCCCCCCTGGAGGCCAGAAATGGCCCATTTCCTGATTTGCATGTCTGTGTACACATGTATGCTGGACCTGAGCTAGGGCAATGCTCACGTTCCCACAGATATGGCTCCGCATGCCACCTGTGGCACACATGCCATAGGTTCGCCATCACAGGTATAAGGAATGCAATAGAAAAAGAAACAATAAAGATTGTAACTAAGCTATACCAGGAAAATGCAGAATGGCATAGTGACCAACAGATTGGAAAAGGTTAATATACATTTCAATACCAAAAAAGGAGACTTAATAGAGTGTGCACACTATGTACAATATCCTTAATATCCTTCACAGCTAGCAAAATTGGTTAGGATTATCCAATGCAGATTAGAGCTTTATATAGAAAAAGAATACCAGGTGTTCAAGATAGATCATAAGACATTATTGACACTGCATGCTGGAGAGCCAAAGCATGCCAAATAAAAGTCACTATGTGCTTAACTGATTATAGAAGGGCCTTTGAGTGTTTTGATCACATCAAACTCTGTTGTGAATGTGTTCAGAAAAATGGGAATTCCAAACAACAGCACAAGAACAAGAAATCAAGACATTCACTACAGACTAGAAGTACATGGCATAGCAGTCACAAAGGTCTGGGAAAAAGATATTCAAATGTTGTGTGATATGTCTGCACCAGTGGTGGGATTCAAATAATTTAACAACTGGTTCTCTGCCTTAATAACCAGCTGGGTAGGCGTGGCTTGGTGGTCATGTGACCTTGTAGGCATGGCCAACTCAACATTACTCACGTTGATGGGCATTTCACCTTAGCCGTTACAATGTAATAAGGGTTAACCAGTAAGGCAGTTTCTGTAAGGAGGGCAATAAAGATTAGGCTAGAAACAACACCAGAATGTTTCCTGCCTTCCTTACAAGATTAGCTTTGTAAAGTGGGGGGAAAAAAGATTTCTTCCAACAACCAGTTGTCCAAACTGCTTAGAAAGTTAGTAACTGGTTCTCCTGAAAAGTTGCAAACTGGCTGAATCCCACCACTGGTCTATATACACAAGATCAGAACTGTGCAATTCTATGTAAATTAAAGTTGAAGTCTGAACAAATAGGATAAAAAGTTGATATGAAAGTGTTATAGAAGATAACAAATGTAAATTATAGGTTTGGTTTTATTCTTTATTGTGTGGACTTACAGTATATAGTCTTTCCAGAAACCATTGTGCATATGATCTTCTCAGGACCTATAAATTAAGTCCATTATTAGTTTTAATAGCCAAATTCTTGGACATTTCAAATCTCTCAAGATATCAAATGAGATCTTCATGATTTTCAAAATAAAGCAAGACCCACTCTAAGGGCCACCTGCATATTAGTTGATTTAGGTGGTTCATTCCATGAATTATGATTATGATTGGTTTTTCGGTTTGGGTTTGGGTTCAAGAGTCAGCACATGGGCTTCTTTGCCTGCGAGTGTACATTGTTTTGCAGACTAAGTAGCAGATGGTAGAAAAACTATTCTTTTGGAGTCCTGACATTTTGTCCTCATTCTTTATTGATTTGTGGGGAGGGGGTTGGAGGAATAAAGTGGAGAGATTTCTTTAAAGAGTATAATCATGGTCATTGTAGGGTATGTGTATATGTAGCAAAAGTGCATGAGTTTACAAATTAAGTATGAAACACTATTGTAATACATAGTTCAGGTAGTACAGATTACATTTTATACTGAGAAATATATTCTCAAATATATGATTAGGGTGACAATTGAGTGAAGAGAATTATGAATTATAAAAAGAAATATTATAAATGTTATGTATAGGTATAAAAAGTGTTAGTGAAATCAGAATAATTGACCTGAGGACACTCCATTGCATGAAGCCTCCAAAAGTCATGGCTGTGACCTCCAGATTTCCAATAGTATTTAGTAATCTTAGTTGTCATTTTGAATATGATATATCAGCAAAATTGTTGAATAGTGAGTAATTACATTGAAGATAGGTCTCTGTCAACTTGAATTCGAGAAGACTACATGGATGTGCCTGTGTAACTTTCTTGGCAACTATATGAAATTGATTTCAACTTCTGGGATTTTTTTTTAGTTCAGTTAATGCAATAATTAAGTAATTTGAAATGAAAGTGAAACCAGGACAAGGGTTTTGTCCTTGACCCAGATGGCTCCACTTTATTTTTTGTGATATAGCCACCCCAATATTCCACTTAAAAGCCAAATTGAGACAACAATCGTGCACATCATAACCTGGAGATAATTACTGTTTGTTTTATAAGCTCTATTCAAGTATTGAAAAAATTATGAGTATTCCTGACAAAAATTGGGATAAATCATGTCAGCATTCTCAAAATCTGCACCAAGTGGAAGATCCAACAGGTTCCTGACCAACCTAGCAGACAACTTTGTTTCCCAAATAGTAGAGAAGGGAACAAGGGGTTCAGCCATATTTGACTTAATTCTCACTAACAGAGATGAAATGATAGAATCTGTTGAAGCTACAGGAAATTTGGGGAAGGGTGATAATGCAATATTGGAACTCAACATTATGCAAGCACAAGCAATAGAACAAAGTCAAACTAGAGTCTTGGACTTTATAAGAGCTAATTTCAATAAATTTAGAAAGAGCTTGGGAAGGATTCCATGGATGAGAATCCTCAAGGGGAAAACAAGTCAAGAAGCTTGGGAAATTTTGAAAAGTGAGATTATAAAAGCCCAGTCTAGCACAATACCAATGAAGAAGAAAAATAACAGCTCTCAAAAGAAACCAGCATGGCTGCATAAAGAACTCTCTAACAAATTGAAAGACAAAAAGGACAAGTATAAAAAGTGGAAAGATGGGCACATAACTATGGCAGAACATCAACAAATAGCCCAAGTCTGTGAAGATGAAGTGAGGAAAACTAAGGCTCACAATGAACAAAGGCTTGCAAGTAAAAAATAACAAAAGAAGTTTCTTTCAACATATTAAAAATAAGAAAAAAGTCAAGGAAACAATTGGTCCATTGCTGGGAGAAAGTGGCAAGAAGGTGACAAGCAACAGGGAGAAAGCAGAACTACTTAACTCATTTTTTGTATCTATCTTTACACAAAGGAAAAAAAAAACAGTCCAACCTATCAAAAACAGCACCACAAAAAACAGATTAGGAACACAAGTTAAAATAGGGAAGAAAATGGTAGGTGAGTACCTGTCTACCCTAGACGAGTTCAAATCACCAGGACCAGATGGATTACAGGTTCTGAAGGACCTGGCAGACAAGATCTTCAGAACCACTGAATTATATCTTTCAAAGATTCTGGAGCACTGGGAAACTGCCAGAGGACTGGGAAAAAGCTGATGTAGTTCCCATCTTCAATAAAAAGGAAAAAAAATAGATCCAGAAAACTATAGACCTATCAGCCTGACCTCAATACCATGGAAAAGATAATCAAGCAACGAATTGGCAAACACCTAGAAGCAAACAAAGTAATAACCAAAAGCCAACATGGGTTTGTCAAAAACAGATCATGCTAGACTAATCTTATTGCATTCTTTGACAAAGTGACAAAATTAGTGGACCAGAGGAATACTGTCGATATAACTTATTTGGACTTCAGTAAGGCATTTGATAAAGTAGACCATAATCTACTACTTGATAAAATAGAAAAATGTGGGTTAGACAGCATCATCACCAGATGAATTTGTGACTGGCTGACCAACCATACTCAATGTGTAGTCCTCAATGGAACTGCATCTACATGGAGGGAAGTATGCAGTGGAGTACCCCAAGCCCTGTTTTAGGCACAGTTCTCTTCAATATATTCATGAGGGAATAGATAGGGATCTCATCAAATTTGCAGACAACACCAAGCTAGCAGGAATAGCCAACACTCCAGAAGATAGGCTTAAGAAGGATCTTGACAGACTTGAACATTGGGCGCTATTTAACAAAATGTAATTCAAGGTGAAAAAAGTAAGGTTCTACATTTAGGCAAGAAAAACAAAATGCACAGGTACAGTATATGTGATACCTTGCTCAACAGTACCCTATTTCCCCCAAAATAAGACATCCCCTGATAATGAGCCCAATCGGACTTTTGAGCGCATGGCAATAAAGCCAAGTGCTTATTTCAGGGTTCAAAAAATATAAGACAGGTTCTTATTTGGGAGGAAACACAGTAGTAGCTGTGAGAGGGGTCTTGGAGTCCTAGTGGACAATCACTTAAATATGATCCAGCAGTGTGCTGCAGCTGCCAAAAAACCCAACACAGTTCTAGCCTGCATAAACAGAGGGATAGAATCAAGATTACATGAAGCGTTAATACCATTTTATAATGCCTTTGTAAGGCCACACTTGGAATACTGCATTGAGTTTTGGTTGCCATGATGTAAAAAAAGTCTCTAGAAAGAGTGCAGAGAAGAACAATGAAGATGATTAGGGAACTGGGGCTAAAACATATAAAAAACAGTTGCCAGAACTGGGTATGTCTAGTCTGATGAAAAGAAGGACTAGGGGTGACAGTAGTGATAGCTGTGTTCCAGTATATGAGGGGCTGCCAGAAAGAAGAGGCAGTCAAGCTATTCTCAAAGCACTTGAGGGCAGGACAAGAAGCAATGGGTGGAAACTAATCAAGGAGAGAAGCAATTTAGAACTAAGGAGAAATTTCTTGACGTTAGAACAATTTATCAGTGGAACAACTTGCTTGCAGAAGTTGTAAATGCTCCAACACTGGAAGTTTTTAAGAAGAGATTGGATAACCATTTGTCTGAAGTGGTGTAGAGTACCCTGCTTAAGCAGGGGGTAGGACTAGAAGACCTACCAAGGTCCCTTCCAACTCTGTTATTCTATTCTAAAATGACATGAAAAAAGAGGAATATTCTGTATATTTACCTTGATTACCGCATGTTATAGAAAAATGTTTTGGATTAATAATTTGTAAAATTAAGGCAAAGGAATATTCTTACTGGGTTTGTAGGATAATCAGAAAGTAAACATATTTAATTTAATAGATAAATTAATGATGATAAATAGGCATGCCTGTTCGTATGGAATAATCATTCTTTGTGTTTGCCATGGCTTCAGATGACACACACTTATATGTCAAAGCAATAAAGCATAGTTTTTCTCTGTTTGAACTGAACAGTAGATTAAATTACCAGTAGATTATGGCACTGGAGCACTTCAGACCAGACTGAAATGTGACAGATTGATAAAACCTGTAGACAATCTAGTGTATTGCTGTTGCTGTTGGTCACAGATAAAACATTATCTATAGAAGAAAATATGTTGATGGACAAGTTCTCTTGAAATCCATAAAGGTATATGATTGAATGTATTATAGGAATAAATTAGGTGTTTTTGATGTGTCTTATAAAGTAGTAAATTTGGAGTATAGCAAAACGTTCAAATGGGAATTTTTAGATCCTTTCAGTACCATGGATAGCTCCAGACAATACAGCTTTATGTGGGAAGATGGCATTTATAAACATTTTGGTGCTGCAATATTTCATTATTTAAAAACTTTGTTCACAATGTGTATAATTTAGATTGAGCTGCTTATTCACACGATTTATAATAATAATGAATAGACTTTTGGTTAATCTTCTTTGAATCTGCTTTGCTATTTTCAATACATTTTTTTTTGTATTTTTGTACAACATAATTGTAAATAATTTACAAAATACAAATTTCCATAATAAAATTATTACTGTAATCAGATTAAAAACTAGTGGCCATTTAATTAAATATACCACATGATTGATCATTCTTTGAGGTGTTGCAGGGTACACTTTTTTTAAAAAAAAGTAATCTCAACAATTCTGTATTTCTTGTCCTTCCAAGTTCAGTGTTTTTATATACTAAGTAGGTTGCCTATTTTCATTCTGACTGCTTCTTGAATTTTCCTTTTGTATACATTGAATTAAAAATATGACATTTTTGTGTGATCTGCCACAACACTTCATAGATTCTTTAGAGGATCCACTTTTATCAATATTTCAGGGTCTTCCAATATTCTGCTAACTTGAGCGCTTGCCCTATTTCTCCTTTGCATATTTTATTGATCTGATAATTGGGTGGGCATTGAAGACCAGCTCCCAGGATCCCTTCCAATCCCTACCTTATAAAAGAAGTTGCATGATTTTTCAACATTTTGAGATGGGAAGCCTGAAGAAGTATTGCTGTAAATTAAATTAAATTAAATTAAATTAAATTAAATATACATCTTCCCTGTATATGATTCAGCCAGTTTGTTTCACTGGTCTGCCCAGTTTCCTTCCCCCCCTCCCCCGCAAAAAAAATTAAGTGCAGTTCTAGCCATAAAAAAATGATTATCTCTGTCTTAAATGATATTTCACATTATTTTAATTGGATGACAAATTCTCCAGTGCAGCATAGAATATGTAGCACTGTGGACAAAAATCTCTTGCCCAAAGATTATTGGAAATGGGGTTTGCTATTTGAAGCTGATTTTTTGACATTACGTTCATGCACTGAATTTCTCTTCCTTTTAGAGACAGGAGGAGATAAAATTTGATACAATATGAAGAATCAGGTGTTTCGTTAGCAGATTTTTCATGTGATCAAGAGATAACAGGACCATTTGGAATTCATTTCACTTCTGGGCCCTTTAAGATACAGAAAAGGATTAAAGTCTGGATGGAGAGGTGAAGCTTGTAAAAAAAAGCATGATGATGTGTCATATGGAGTGGACTCTTCCTAATTGTATTCACACATCTTTGGACTTCATGATCTGTGTCTAAATGAAGGTGAAGAAACTGAAATCAGTTTCACACATAGTAAAATTGACAGATACTGGTTGAACAATCTAACTGTTGAGGCAGAGTTTTAAGGTCTTGTTAAAGGTAAAAGAAGTCTTGGGCAAGGTAGTTACTAGTGAGTGCATGTAAATGAGTTTAGACTTTCCTTTTCAACACTAGAATTTATATTAATCCCTGGGAATTTCCAATTTGTTTCAGGGGCTGTTTTCATTTTTATATGCTGAATGCAGCACGAACTAACAACTGCATATTTTAAATGATTCATCACAGCTGGAATAGGACATCTTATTCATAGAATTGCCTCCTTTCTGCAGTTTATGTGTGGCTTGCAGATATGTAGTATAATTATGGCTAATATTTCTATATTATTAATTACTCTAACATCTACTTCATATAATACCTGACCACAGGATTTACATACATGATATTTTTATCAGTAGACACATCATTACTAAGCATAATAGCAAATAGGTTTGTAACAAAAATGAGAAGTACCAGTAGATACATCATATGACATAGAACATAGAGTAATAGAGTTGGAAGGACCTTGGAGTCCAATCCCTTGCTTGAGCAAGAAACCCTGTACCATTTCAGGTAAACGGCTGTCCAGTCTTTTGAAATCCTTCAGTGATGGGGCATCCACAACTTCTGAAACCTAACTATTCCATTGGTTGATTGCAATCAGCGGTAGAAAATTTCTCCTTAGTTCTAGGTTGCTCTTCTCCTTGATTAATTTCTGTCCATTGTTTCTTAACTTGCCTTTAGGTGCTTTGGAAAATAGTTTAACCCACCCACCCCCCTCATGTTTGTAGGAGCTCCTCAAACATTGGCACTTTGCTATCATGTTTTTCTTAGTCCTCCTTTTCATTAAATTAGACGTACCCAATTCCTGTAACCATTCTTCATAGGTTGTTGCCTCCGGCCCCCTAATCATTCTTGTTCTCCTTTGCACTCTTTCTAGAGTCTCAAATATTTTTTTATATTGTGATGACCAGAACTAGATGCAATATTCCAAGTGTGGCCTTTCTAAGGCTTTGTAAAGCAATCCAAGTTATCTTGGATTGCTTTACAAAGCAATGTTATCTTGTTATCTTCATGTTATCTTGATTCTATCCCTCTATTGGCTTTTTTGGCTGCTGCCACACACTGTTGGCTAATATTTACATCTTTGACTGCTGCTTTGTTTATTTTTGAAGCCATCGTACTTGAAGAAATTAAGATATGCAGAGGACTATACACAAGTCTAAGTAAAACAACAACTTTAGAACAACTTTAATTTAACTAACACAAATGTATTAATGATTGTCCAGCACTGAAAACAAATCAGAAGAGTAAACTAGCCAATAAAAAGTTAGAATCTTCTCCTGATACATTATTCGCAATAAGGACATTCTGTTTGCATCATTGAGTTTTCAATAACTGAGACCAAATGTTTATTAGCACAGTTCTATTTTAATTTTTTTTAAAAAAAAGCTTCATTCTAATTATATTAGTTATCATATCAACATTGCAAGGACTTTGCATCATTTTTGTGTTGCCTCTTATGCAAAGCTCATTGAATATACTCAAATCCAGTCTGTTCACATTTGCTACCAGAAGAGTCGTATATCTATTTTGGCCTTCCCGGATAATAAGCCCAATCAGGCTTTTGAGCACATGTGCTAAAACAAGCCTCCCCCAAATAAGCCCTCCCTGAAAATATTAAACCACATGTGCAACTGGTCCCCTCCATTTCCTCTGGTTAGGGTTAGGGAGATAGAGCTGGAAATCAGGTAAGACAACAAGAGGAGCCCTGTCTTGCACCACCCGCCCCAAAAGACCTCCCTGAAAATAAGGCCAAAATATAAGACAGGGTCTTATTTTCGGGGAAACACAGTATCTATCTATTTATTCTTTTAATTGCTGGATAATTCCCATTGACTCCAAAGAAATTCTCAATATCAACAAAGAATGCAAAGGGAAATCTGGGGATTGTAGTCCCAACACACTGAAGAATATAAAGCCAGAAAGGGGTGGCATGAAAATAGGAAGCTTGAAAGTTATTATTTTTTTAAATGAGTGGAATATTTTTGTGGAATATAAAATGGTATGCACAAGTAAAATTTCCTATTTATTTTTATGCTAGAGAATTGTCCCAGGGATTTATACATAATTAATTCATATTTTATAAAAACATAATTATTTTTTAAAGCTTTATATTCAAGCATTTGAATATGTGACTATTATTTACTATTATTTCCTTTGCAGGAATTTATTTCCAAGGGCAATAATTTTGAGTCATTTGTAGGTGTGCACATAGCATTTTTGAGAACACTTTCAAGCAGCAGCATTTTTTCTAGGAATCTTTTACTGGAAAAATGATGCATTTGGTTTCAACAGTAGGTACCCATGTTTTATAATATTATTATGCTCTTGAATGTGGATACTTATATAGCCTTTTTATTGATCATATGTTCTTAGTCTGACCAACACCACATAAGTATCTATAAAGGAATAGGCTTAAACTGGCCCAAATCAAGATGCATTAGAATAAATATATTAATTAATTATTGGTGATTGGATTATGTGCTGCTGATTTTAAAAGTTTACTTAAAAATATTTAAACTCCAGTTCACTCTCTGTATTCCTTAATATGCTAAAATAGATGCTTTGTTGTTACATTCTGTGACCAGCACATCCTTTTCATTTATCAATTAGGTCCCCAAACGATTCACAATTCATGCAAAATCATGACCTTTATAATATGCTATTTGAAATTATGAAGGATCCATCTGTTTGTAATGAGGTCATTATTTGGCCTATCATTCTGTTCACTAGATGGGATACAAGGATCTACAAAGCAATAATTATGTCACACTATTATTCATCTTCCTCAGTGACCCAAGTAAAAATCTTATTTATCAGTTGGGTTTTCATTGACCTTTACTCACACAGGTGTATACATTTAATTTGGATCACAGAACAAATAACCTGGCAGACATAAATCAGAGAAAACACAGAACACATTCATTATCCCTATAGAGCCTCTGTATAGATTCTCTTTTGTTCTTCAGTTTATTCTCTCAGTGGGTTGAATTATAGCAATGCATTTTGAGCATCTTTGTGTACTAGTATCCCCATGGTCTTAATATGCACGTAGTAGCTCTACAGCTTCTCAGTATGCTCTTACAATCAATTGTGTTGTATCAACATTTTTGTCTTACTGGGGCATATAGTAAATGTTCAATTCTGAAATAGAAACATATACATAGAAAAATATGTTGCAGTTAATATGCACTATTCCTTAGTAATACTTGTTCAGTATTATCATTCCAGAATTCTGTATTCATTTTCAATTCTGTACAGTGTTCTGTTCAAATGTTAAATTTAAATCTCTAGGAGAAAATTCATATTTATTCATCACAACTGGATAGAAAATGATTATAGATTTGTTGTTTTGTAATCTCCAGGAATCTTAATCTGTATTTTTAGCCAGAATAGAATCAAAGAAAATTATAACTATTGGTATAAGACTCAGAGTCTTAAGGGATGCAGTGACTCAGTGGCTAAGACACTCATCTTGTTGATAAAAAGGTTGACAGTTCAGCGGTTCAAATCCCTAGTGCTTCATAATGGGGTGAGCTCACATTACTTGTCCCAGCTTCTGCCAACCTAGCAGTTCAAAAACACGTAAAAAATGCAAGTAGAAAAAATAGGGACCACCTTTGGTGGGAAGGCATTAGCATTCTGTGTGCCTCTGGCATTTAGTCATGCCGGCCACATGACCACAGAGATATTTTTGGACAATGCTGGCTCTTCGGCTTTGAAATGGAGATGAGCACCCTCCCCTAGAGTCAGGAACAACTAGCACATATGTGCAAGGGGAACCTTTACGTTTACCTTTTATAAGACTCAGAGTCAGCCTACCTTCCTTAATTATATGTGATCAGAATGAACTATTACATGGATTCCAGAGTTATAATAATCTAGTACATTAATCTGGATTTGAAAAGAAAAATGTGATTCAGAGTACATATGATGTCTGAGCTGCATCTGTCAACAACTCCTAAAAATATCCATGTGTTTTTGTGGATATTTCTCCTCTTGGAATCAGAATTACTATATATTCTTTCAGAACAAGATTTAACTATTAATAGCCACAGACCTGCCTAATATAAAGAAAATGTAGACACCAGAGCCTGAACAATTTCCGTGGTGGTTATACATTATTTCCATCTCTTCTAAGGAACAACAGATTTAAATCAATGGTTCAGAAACATCAAATTGTCTCGATGTAGTTTGTAGACACCAAGAATATTAACTGTTCAATACCGACTAAAATGGTTAGCAAGTTTGGGAGTGGGGAATCAATATTCTGGTGATTTTTTAAAACACTGAAAGGCTAATTAGCGGAACATGTATGCAGTACTCAATTATTAGGTTTATTAGCTCTTAATTCTAGAATTAAGAAAGGGCTTGCAGAGAACAGTGGCAGCTTGCTGTCTGCTACCTTCCCTGTGGCAAGTAAATCTGTAATCTTGTGTCTTCTGTTCACTTCTGCATTGGTTTATTATTGTCCTACTGGGTGATTAGTTTCTTCTTCCTCCTCCTCCTCCTCCTCTTCCTCCTCCTCCTCCTCCTCCTCTTCTTCTTCTTCTTCTTCTTCTTCTTCTTCTTCTTCTTCTTCTTCTTCTTCTTCTTCTTCTTCTTCTTCTTCTTCTTCCTCTTCCTCCTTTTCCTTCCTTCCTCCTCCTCCTCCTCCTCCTCCACACATAGACAGTGCAAACATTGCCAAATCCATTTCAAAAGACTAGCCATTACCAGCCATATACTAGCCATTAATGGATTCTATTGAACCCAAAAATCCATCTTCAACAGCTGATGTTGCCATACATTTAGTTGCCAACTCACATGCCAACTGAGCAACAGGATTAAAGGGAAGGAGGAGGGGAGAGGGGAGAGGAGAGAAAGGAAAGGAAAGGAAAGGAAAGGAAAGGAAAGGAAAGGAAAGGAAAGGAAAGGAAAGGAAAGGAAAGGAAAGGAAAGGAAAGGAAAGGAAAGGGAAGGGAAGGAAAATTCGCTTGGCAAATAGAACAGGTCGTACAACACTTGATCCTGTCACATTGCCAGCTTCTAGGATCTAGGTCAAGCCCAACCTATTATTCTTCAACTTCAGCTCTGGCAATTTGAATCTCCCAGCTAGAGGAGACATTTCCCTGTCCTCCAGCAGCTAGAATCCAGCTTGGTCCCGAGCCACAGCAAATACAAAAAAATTTCATGGAATTCCATCTGTTCTGTGAATATTCATATTTATTCATATTTATTCCTTTATGGATACATAATTACACTCAGTTTGTAAAATTTAATTTAATTTAATTTAATTGGTTTAGGGATAACCCAATTCCAGTATGATTCTGGGCAGCAATATTAGTAAGAAAAACAAGATGAATAAAGAACAATTTAAAAATTGTTCATCTCAGAAAAAAATGTCTTATCAGCAGCGTTCTCTGGGTGGCTTGGAAGATTGCCAAAACTGTAATTCAACAATAAAATGCTACAAATAAAACCACAGCTAATAAATCAGAAAGGACACTTTAAAACAGACAAGGAAGAAAAATACTTTCTATACAATTATCTCCAACGACCAAAATAGAAATTTAATATTCCTTCCTTTAGAACATGTTTGCCAATATATTTTCCTCCACATAAGGAATCAAAGACATTTTGCATTTTTCAGCCTAACATCCTGGAAATAAATCTTTTCTCTCCATGTCTCAGATAGTATTCCAATTATGGCATTAATCCCATATAAATTCTTATCTGGTGTGTGAATGCCTCCTATTTTAGAATTGTTTTGCGAATTAGATAGGACATTATTCTTTTGCAAAGACAAATTAATGCTGTTAGGAAAACAGGAAATATTGATAGATGAACACTGTAATAGAGCATGTCAATATTTTTGATTGGTGTGTCTCAATAGAGTCAACATTGCTGCTTTTGTGAAAAGAAAGCTTTGTGCATACAGTGTATTACAGAGAAAAAGCAATCAAGTGATATTATTGATATGAAAGAGTCCAGACTCTTCCAGAACAAAAAAAAAGCAGTTCTTTTTTAACCTGATGTTTATCTACAATTGTTGCTTATGATTTGTGTAACCTTGCCTGTGTATGCCTCGCTACTGGAAGTAAGTAAGTAAGTAAGTAAGTAAGTAAGTAAGTAAGTAAGTAAGCAAGCAAGCAAGCAAGCAAGCAAGCAAGCAAGCAAGCTATAGCAGAAGCAAAGGAAGTTGCTGCTTTGTATTATATTTATTTGTATTTGTATGAGTCTCACAGAGTGCAGTATTGCAGGCCACTTCTGCTGCCTGCAATTTGGCAGTTCAAATCTCACCAGGTTTAAGGTTGACTTAGCCTTCCATCCTTCCAAGGTGGGTAAAAGAGAACCCAAATTGTTGGGGGCAATATAGAGAGGGCTGAAAAACACTGTAAAGTGATATGTAAGTCTAAGTGCTATTACTATTGTTATTGCTATTACAAAACGGGTTCTCCATGTAATCTGGAACAACATTCCTCCCTCCCTCCCTTCATTTTTCACTAACAAAGTTTAAACTTCAGCTTTCAGACTACAAGTATGGATGTCAGCCTGGTTAGAAAAGAGATTCTGAAAGAAACTGAATGAAAGTGAGATCAGAGGGGGTTTCAGCAGGTTCTGACCAGTTCTGGAGAACCGGTAGTGGAAATTTTGAGTAGTTCAGAGAACCGGTAGTGGAAATTTTTTTTTTTTTTATTGAAAAAGTTTTACAATACAAAATTTTTCCCTCTTTTTCACCCCTCCCCCACCCCCCCTCCCATCCCCCCAACCTCCCCCCAGCCCCACCCCCTCCCTCCCCATCCCACCCCTGACTTCCGCTACACATTTCTTAAAAAAAAGAAAACAGCAAGAATTTATAACAACAAGAAAAGCAAATACTATTATATATTCAATTCTAAATTGAGAGGAAGAGAGAAGAAAGAAAGAAAAGAATTAAGAAAATAAAAATAAAAAAAGCCCATAAACATAAGTATTTATCTAAAATTAACAAAATTATAGTAAGAAAAACACCCAGAAAAAATAACCATTATAATATTTAACCCAATTTAAAAACAAAAAAAGAAAAAGAAACATTACTAACATTACTAATCATATGCCATACTCAATCCCCCAAGAATTATATAACCTACATATTCATATCAGGTAATATCAAATAGTTTAATCCCAACTACTCCCCTTAATTCAAAAACACAAACCCCCCCCCGAAGAGAAAAACATAAAACATACAGTATAATGTAATTATGCATATATTATTATAATTTTCCATAGCTCGAATTTCAATCTTCTCTTCATCCTGATTGAGGTTAAATCTTCTTTCTTCACATATATCCAATTCCAATAGGCTTCATCTTCTATCTGCCCCCATCAATAAAATAAAGCATTCCACATAAACCCCCCGTGTGACTTTATATAGATAGCATCCAACCATGAAGATATTGAAGATATTCACTCCTCTAGGTAGAATCATTCAAACTAACGTATTCTATTTCAACTATGGATCTTTCAGATGGAAAAATTGATCATACCAGTGAACCTAGATCAGGAGCACCGGACCTTGAACCGCTGGAGCAAGACTTAAAAAATATTATAATTCGAGATGAACAGCAGCAGAGGTCCAACGCTCCGCAAGAAAAGGGTGGTGATGTCGAACAGCAGAAACCAGAATCCAATGCAGCTCCTCCAAATCTTGAGAACAAAAAAAATCGAAAAAAAAAAAAAAAAAAGGAAAATCTTAGAAACTGCATTGCAAGATGTTTTTATAAAGCTGTTTCAAATCCTGCCACCCTTTGTTGTTCAGTCCTTCTGGTTGTAAGATGTTTTGATTTCAATTCTTTCCTCTTAGATAGTAAATTCCAAAAAAGAAACTATAATAGGGTAATCACAGAACGCTGCTACTATTGCAGCAATCTGTTAAACTTGCTCAAGATGTTAAATCCAATTCAAAATAATAAAAGTTTTATAAGTCTCCAATTCAGGATAAAGACTTTATAATCCATAAATCCAACTCAGTATAAACTTTGAAAATTTTATAACCATCTTCCAAAATTTTCAATACTTTCTGATAACAGCTGTAACTGGTGGAGGACTTCACGACACTCATTAGTTACCACTTGAATTTCCTCATTGGATTCTGGTTTCTGCTGTTCGACATCACCACCCTTTTCTTGCGGAGCGTTGGACCTCTGCTGCTGTTCATCTCGAATTATAATATTTTTTAAGTCTTGCTCCAGCGGTTCAAGGTCCGGTGCTCCTGATCTAGGTTCACTGGTATGATCAATTTTTCCATCTGAAAGATCCATAGTAAAATCCTCCGAGAAACCAGATTGTACTCCTTGTACCTTTAACATTCTTTGATTCATTCTTTGAGTCTCATCCTTCTGTTTACCTTTTACAAACTCTCTTTCTTGTTTCTTATTCTTAAAATATTCCGAGGCTCCCTTAAGAATATTTTTATAAAAATGTTCCGCTTTTCCAGTAGTATTCAAACAATATCTCACACCATGATATCTAAAAGTTATGCCAGCTGGTAGGTCCCATCTATATGGGATATTACGTCTTTTCAATTCCTTAGTCAGAAAAGCAAATTCTTTTCTATCCTTTAAAACCTTCGAGGGTAACTCTTTAAAGATATTAATTTGGACGCCTTCTACTTGTGCTCTGGCAGAGTAGGACTTGTGTAAGATATCATCCCTCAATCTTTTATCCGTGAAGTAAACAACAACGTCTCTAGGCAAATTCCTTTGTTTGGCAACTCGTGAGTTAACTCTATAAACTTTCTCTATGCAGCCAAGAATTATCTCATCTTCTAGCTCTAGTAATTCAGCAAAAACCTTTGCAGAGATTGCTCTTAAGTTTTCTTTCTGAATTTCTCTAAGACCTCTTAATCTGATAGCTGATTCCATGGTTTTAATTTGAAGCATAATAATATCATTCTGTATTTTCTGATTCCGAACCTCCAACTTTTGGAGTCAGCTTCCACCAACTTTTCTTGTATTTCTTGTGTTTGGGAATCAAATTTACTGCTAATCTCAGTCACTTTCTCCTCCATTTCAACAACCACACTTGAAAGATCTGAGATTACTTTAATAATAATTTGACTTAATTGGTCATGCTTTCCAGAAACCAGCTCCTCAAGATTCTTCTGTGAATTTTTTATTTTGTCAACAACACTCGGTAAAGAAGTTATTATAAGATCTTTTAAGTCCCGCCCTGCCAGTCCATACAAATGAGTTTCAGCATTATCCTTCAGCTGGATCATGGGGGAGCCCCCCCTTCCTTTAATCATCTTTGCTTTAGTTTCAGAATACTGCTTTCGCTTTCCACTCTCATTTGTTTAAAAAAATTCTGTTTAGCTCAGCCTTGGCTCCTTTAAACACTTTTCCCATGGCAAGATATTTATTTATTTATTTAAAATATTTATTTCAAGAGTTTCCAGGACTGGATTCCATTTGCATCCACTCTAGCTTCTCTTCAAATCAAGCCAGTCGCCATCTTAAAGGACTTTCTTAAAAACTTTCACTTCTCTTCCTCTCCATCCCCCTTCCTCTCCCTCCTCTTCCAAAAAAATGAGTAAAAAAATCAGTAAAAAAAATCCATACTTGCTTTATCTTGTTTCCTCTCTTTTCCAGCTTGATCAATCAACGCTTTGATCGTGGTGTTGCTCCCAGCGTCTGGCTCCGCTAATTAGATAATTAGCGGAGGACTGTCTCAGCGCGGAGCTTGCTCTGGGGGTAGGGAGGGGGCCATCCTTCTGAGCCCTCCCCAGGACAAATGAAAAATTCCTGGGGGGTCTCAGGGGGCCCAGCCTCACCCCCAGAAGCTCTGCCTGCTCCTCCCGCCGAGGAGCAGGTTTTTCGAGCCGCCTGCCAGCTGTAAGGTGGCTCTATACGCGCTAAGAAGCCGGCGGGCATGGAGGAGCCCGCCGCCGACGAGGAAGGCACCACCGGAAGTCAGGCGCCACCGGAAGTCCGGTAGTGGAAATTTTGAGTAGTTCGGAGAACTGGTAGTAAAAATTCTGACTGGCCCTACCCTCATCTATTCTCTGCCTCCCAAGTCCCGGCTGATCGGGAGGAAATGGGGATTTTACAGTATCCTTCCCCTGGAGTGAGGTGGGAATGGAGATTTTACAGTAGCCTTCCCCTGCCACACCCACCAAGCCACGCCCATCAAGCCACACCCATCAAGCCATGCCATGCCCACCTAGCCACACTCTCAGAACTGGTAGTAAAAAATTTTGAAACCCACCACTGAGTGGGATGAATCTATTTTAATTAATAATCAAGAAAAGACGTAATATATGAAACTTAAGAACAAAAAATAAAAAACTCAGAACATAAACTATTACAAAATCTTTAAAAAGTATGGTTGAGAAACATAAATTCTACATAATCTTAAACTCAAATTCAAATTTTTAATTATGAACACTCAATATTATTATTTAACAACATATGGATGGTTGAAATTATTTTAGGAATTACTTTTTTGATGTAGCTAAAACAGAGACCACTAATAAATTAATATGTAATTATATCATTAAGCAAAGTTCCATAATTTTAAAATTATTGCTAATTTTCACATTTTAAATGCTATGAAGGAAGCTAAATTTCAGTTTTCTAGACTTTCCCTACAGTAACTTTGCCAGATAATCAAAAAGAAAGCGAATTACTTTCTTGTGCTGCATTATGTTATGAGTCTTAGATAAAAGACAATAAATTTATTCTAATGTTAATTCCTAAAAATATCAAATTTTCCAGTATCCTCAAATGATGTCAATTGAAAGGAGCAATTAAGATAGTTAATACTGTAATATGTACCAACTTAATTTCAATACTCCAATACAAACAGAAAAGACTTTAATTAAGTTCATGCAAATTTAAGGGGTTAGTTTACATTTAATTTTTGACTATATGACAAAATATACTTTTATACCATGACCTTTCAAGTTCAACTCTCAAGTCCACTTCCTATAATTAAAAACTTGCAAAAGAGTATACTAATTTTATATAGATTATACAATATTGAAAACCCCAAAGTGCTTTTTCAAAAGGCAACTGGATTTCATTTTTCCTTGAAGGCATTTCACTTCTCATCCAAAAAGCTTCTTCAGATCTGAACTAAAGAAGCTTCTTGGATGAAAAGCGAAATGTCTTCAAGAAAAAAAACGAAGTCAAGTTACCTTTCAAAAAAAGCACCTTTGGAACAAGCATGACCTGGATCGCTGAGAATCTCTGTAGACATAATATTGAAACGTTTTATTTGCTTTTAAAAATATGTATATAGGCTCATCTTCAAATATTTAATATTCTTGACAGATCAGCAATTGTGAGTTCAAAAAAAACATGACCATTTTTTATTCAAAATAAGTGCAGTAGAAATCAATCAAGACTCCGGTCAAGTTTTTCTTTTTTCAGCTTTTTGGTTGTCTCCTTTGAGTGATTATCTTTATGTGCCTACATGGTTATCTTTATGTGCCTGTTGATGGCTGATCTGTCTGAGTGCCAGGCTGGTCTTCTGCCTGTTTGTCCTCCATAGTAGCTGTTACAATCCTTACTCTGTATTTGTAGATGACTCTGGTTATTTCTTCTGGGGCAGTTGGGTCTTTTGGTTTACTTAGGATTTTTTGAAGGACTTTGGTTGGTCTTTGTTCTATGGCAGTGATGGCGAACCTTTTCAGCACCGAGTGCCGAAAAGGGAGCGCACATGTACGCATGCAAATCCAGAAGGGGAGCTGCCCAGGGTGCTTGTGCGTGCCGGAAAATGAACTTCCAGTTTCAGCCAGCTACACTTCCAGGTTTCTTGCACACATGTGACAATCAGCTGGCCGGCACGCATGCTCACGCAAGAAAACAGAAGACCAGCTCTTCTAGTTTCCGGCACTGCCACATGCAAAAAGGCCAGTTGATCATCACGCGCA
The DNA here is from genome assembly GCA_030761175.1 of Masticophis lateralis. Classification (NCBI taxonomy): domain Eukaryota; kingdom Metazoa; phylum Chordata; class Lepidosauria; order Squamata; family Colubridae; genus Masticophis; species Masticophis lateralis. Next base: position 23,830,808 of record JAUDYJ010000005.1, on the reverse strand, counting down.
TATGTGTGCCAGAAACCCAGAAGAGGAACAGGCAACACCACATGTGCCAGGTGACATGGCTCCACGTGCCACTTCAGGCACGCATGCCATAGATTCGCCATCATGGTTCTAGGGTGATGCCATGTAGTTTTAAAAGTCTAAGTTACGGATATATATTTAGGTGGTTACGGATATATATATTTAATGTATGATAATAATATCCTTTTCACAGCTTGTATTGGTGTGCTATGGTTGGTTGAATGGTCAGGCATTTTTTGATAAAGTTGTGTGGGTATCCATTTTGTTGGAAGATGTTGTAAAGATGATCTGTTTCCTTTTTCTGAGGTTCAGGATTGCTACAGTGTGTTTGTACCAGTCTAAATTATGTTCTTATGCAACTTCTATTTTTGGAGGTTGAGTTGTTACTTTGGTAGTAGAGCACTTGGTTAATGTAAGTAGTTTTACAATACTTTTATAATTAATTTTGTAAACAATTTTTAAATTTGCTATCACTCCCTTTGCTGATGAGGATACCCAAGAAGGGTAGTGTTGTTTTCCTTATCCCTTATAATTTTATTCCTTTGAAGTTGTTGATGATGGTTTTGTAGATTTTTCCTAGATGACAAACTTTATAAGTCCTTATATTCTATTCTATTTTTGAATAGAAAATTATAAAAATAATGTTTGGTATAAACAAACTTTATCATGCATTTGCTTATACTGCCTGATTCTAACAATGTATAAAGGAAAACATTTTTGCTATGTATAAAATAAGCTTTGAAACAGAAATAAAACATTTCTGGAAGAAGAGTTGTTTAATTATGAGTATCTGATCAAGCAGTGATAAAGACAAAAATTAAGTTCTATTGTAAACTTTTATAAGAAAGAATTGTGGTTATATTTTTTTTAATTAATGCCATTCTTTATGATAATTACTACTAAATATCTGAGCTAATATAAAATCCAGCAAATTCTTAAGGGCATTTCATTATTCTTTATTAATGATGATTAACACTGCACACAATTCCTCAGAATTGATTTCTGGTCGTGCTGTTCTATGAAATGTATACAGTTCAAATTGTAACTGCTATATCTCTATCAGGATATTGAAAAAAAAGACGCACATGATTTACAAATGATTTTATCACAGTATGTACTGTTTTTATCTTAAGACTTTATATAGCCTTATGAATCCCAAAATTTTGTACTAATATGTTTATAATGGGAATAAACAAAATGAGGAAAACAGGGCTCTTGTATTTGAAAATTGTCTCCATTTCCTCTATCAATGATAGAGGATAAATATTTATGCCAAATATCTTGGAAAAAATAGTGATCTACTAAAACATGAACTATAGCAATCAAGATCTTTAAAAAAATATTCTTTGTTAAAATATCCTATGATGCTGATCCTTGGCTTCCAGCTAAACTGGCTGAAAGCCCTGACAATAATTCATTATAGGATTATATAGGAGATAGAAAATGTGTCATGAATAATTACTTAAATTACATAGACAGGAAAAGCCCCCAAGTGGTCTTTTAATGTGTTTAGCATATTCTTCATATCGAGTCACCTACATTTGGCATAATTATAGATTGTTCATGTAATTAATCATAAACTTGATTAGCCTTTATGGCAGTAAAGCAGTAGTAATAACATATTTATATATTCAGAAGTAGAGAGTTTCTTTAGATAAATTTAACTTAAATTCACAATATACCCAGAGGTGAGTTCCACTTACCTTCCCCACCGGTTCGCAACGGGAGCGCGTGCAGATCATCTGTGATGACGTCAAGGCAGGGGGCGGAGCCTCCTACCACCATTACTACTGGTTCGCAAGAACCGGACCAAACCAAGAGCAACCCACCACTGAATATACTGTATTTAATTTAATGAATATTGAAATAGAGAACAAAACAAACATTAACACTGAGTGACTTAAATCAAATTTAATCCTGGTATGGGAGTTAATATTATATTTCAGTGTGGTCAGCTCTAAGAAGCCAGGAAGAATTAAAATGAAATAAAATGAGATGAAGACCTTATCCTGATCAAAGTTTTATAATAAAGAAGTATTCTTGCAGTTGTGGCAGGCTGATAAATTCAGTGCTCTGACAGAACCTTGGTTTTGAAAGGTATAAATTTTCTGCCAGCCAAATCTGCAGATTTCTGATAAATCCGCTATTTAGAATAATCAGACTACTAGCCAATTGTACATTTATGATTTATATGTATAAACAAAAAACAATTCATAACAGCATACACAGAATATTTTTTATTAGAAAGTAGAATTTAAATTCAGTTTATTTGCTTCCAAGTAATTTTGTATTACTTTAGCAATATTGTCCATGATCAAAATCTTTTGTAATAACAAGGAATTTAGGTACTATTTAAAGTTAAAATGAGATGAAGAGATTTGGATTATACAGATCTTATACAATAGATCTAATCTATTATAGGATTTATTTATCTATTTAAAACATTATATAGCTGCCCAAGATGCTTCAGTTTTAGTAGTAGATAAATTAAAAAAAAGTGACACCAATCACGATCACAGGTTGTTATTGTTCAAATTATGCTACTTATACATAAGCCAAGTGAAATGAGATCAATATGATTCTTCAATAAGTTTTTTTTTTTTTTTTTTATTGAAAAAGTTTTACAATAAAAAAATTTTTCCCCCTTTTTTCACCCCTGCCCCCACCCCCCCTCCCATCCCCTCCAACCTCCCCCCAACCCCAGCCCCTCCCTCCCCATCCCACCCCTGACTTCCGCTGCATATTTCTTAAAAAGAAAAACAACAACGAAAATTTTTAACAGCCAGAAAAACAAATACTATTATATACTCAATTCTATTCTGATCTAAGTTGAGAGGAAGAGAAAAGAGAGAAAGAAAAGAATTAAAAAAAAAAAAAAAAAAGATGAAAGAAAAAAAATAAAATAAAATGAAATAATACAAAGAGAAACCTATAAACATGAATATCTGTCTAAAATTAACAATATTATAATAAAAGAAGGCACCAAAAAAGAATAGCCATTATAATATTTAAGCCAATTTAGAAACAAAAAGAAGAAAAAAATAAAATAAAATAAGAAAAACATTACTAACATTACTAATCCTATACCATACTCGATCACTCCAAAATTCTATACCTTACTTATTCATATTAGATAATGCCAGCTAGTTTAATCCGAACTACTCCCCCTAATTCAAAAACACTAAAATCCCCCCTTCAGGGAAAAAACATGCAATATAATATAATCATACATATATTATTATAATTTTCCATAACTCGAATTACAGTCTTCTCTTCTTCCTGATTGAAGTTAATTCTTCTTTCTTCACCTATATCCAATTGCGATACTCTTCATCTTCTGTCTGCCCCCATCAGTAAAACAAAACATTCCATATAAACCCCCCGTGTGACTTTATATGAATAACATCCAACCAAGAAGATGTTCACTCCTGTAGGTAGAATCATTCAGGCTAACGTATTCTATTTCAGCAAAAAAGAAAAACCCCAATGCAGCTCCACCAAGCCTTAACAAAAGAATAAGAAAAAAAGGGAAATAGAAATCCTTGAGACTGCATCCAAATGTTCTTGTAAAAACTGTTTCAAATCCTGCCACCCTTTGTTATCCACTCTTGGTTGTAAGACGTTTTCATTTCCATTCTTTCCTCTTAGATAATAATTTCCAAAAAAAACCATGATAGGGTAATCACAAAACACTGCTACTATATAGATAACATCCAACCACGAAGATATTCACTCCTCCAGGTAGAAACATTCAAACTAACGTATTCTATTACGACATAAAAAAAAAAAAAAAAAAACCCCAATGCAGCTCCACCAAACCTTAATGACAAAAAAATCAAAAAGAAAAAAAAGTTCTAGCAGCTGCATTCCCAGATGTTCTTATAACAACTATTTCAAATCCTGCCACCCGTTATTATTCACTCCTTCTGGTTGTGAGATATTTTCATTTCCATTCCTTCCTCTTAGATTGTAAGTTCCAAAAAAAACTATAATAGGATAATCACAGAACGCTGCTAGTTCCAAAAGAAAAACTATAATCGGATAATCACAGAATGCTGCTACCATTGCAGCCCTCTGTTAAACTTGCTCAAGATGTTAAATCCAATTCAGAATAAAAAAAAGAAACTCCAAGTCAGGATGAAGACTTTATAATCCATAAATCCAAATCCATATAAACTTTAGGAATTTTATAACCGGTATCCAAGATTGTCCAAGCTTTCTGATAACAACTGCATCTGATGAAGGACTTTAAGACACTCGTTAGTTAACTCTCGAATTTCCTCGTTAGAATCTGGTTCCTGCTGTTCGATATCACCATCCTTTTCTTGCGGAGCATTGGACCTCTGCTGCTGATCATCTTGAATAATAGTATTTCTTGAATCTTGCTCCAGCAGTTCAAGGTCCAGTGCTCCTAGATTAGGTTCACTGATGTAGTTTATTTTCCCATCTGAGAAGTCCATAGTAAGATCCTCCAAGAAACCAGATTGCGCTCCTTGTTCTTTTAACATTCTTTGATTCATTCTTTGAGTCTCATCCTTCTGTTTACCTTTTACAAGCTCTCTTTCTTGTTTCTTATTCTTAAGGTCTTTCGAAGCTCCCTTAAAAATATTTTTATAAAAATGTTCCGCTTTTTCAATAGTATTCAAGCAATATCTCACTCCGTGATATCTAAAAATTATACCGGCTGGTAAGTCCCATCTAAATGGGATATTACTTTTCTTCAATTCTTTAGTTAAGAAAGCAAATTCTTTCCTTTTCTTTAAAACCTTCGATGGTAATTCTTTAAAAATATTAATTTGTTCACCTTCTACTTGCACTCTGGCAGAGTAGGACCTTTGTAAGATGTCATCTCTCAACCTTTTATCAGTAAAGTAGACAACAACATCTCTGGATAAGTTCCTTTGTTTGGCTACTCGTGAGTTGACTCTGTAAGCTTTCTCTATACAACCAAGAATTATCTCATCCTCAAGCTCTAGTAGTTCAGCAAGAAGCTTTGCAATAGTTGCTTTTAAATCTCTCTGGTTTTCTTTAATACCTCTTACTCTAATAGCAGAGGCCATAGTTTTAATTTGAAGCATGATAATATCATTCTGTGTAGTCTGATTACTAATCTCAGCTTTCACAAACCTTTCTTGTATTTCTTGAATCTGGGAGCCAATTTCACTGCTAATTTCAGTTACTTTCTCCTCCATTTCAATCACCACATTTGAAAGGTCTGAAATTACTTTAACAATAGTTTGACTTAATTGGTCATGCTTTCCAACAATCAAATCCACAAGATTCTTCTGTGAGTTTTTAATTTTGTCAACTACACTCAATAAAGGAGTTGTTATAAGTTCTTTTAAGTCCCCTTCTGCCAATCCAGACAATTGCATCATCTCAGCTTTATTCTTTAACTGGCTCAAGGGGGAGCCCCCCCTTCCTTTAGTCATCTTTATTTTACTTTAAATGGCTTTAGTATACTACTTCACTTTACCATACTTTACTTTAAAAAAGATATCCAAGAAAAAAGGGAAGAGAGAGAAAAAAAAAAAAAATTCTGTTTACTTTAAGTGACTCTCCCATAGGAAGGCATTCATTTCAAAGCTTCCGTTTTCAATCACTCTGGCATTCTTTCAATTAAGACCAGTCGCCATTTTTAAAAAAAAAACTTTCTTAGGAACTTTCACTTCTCTTCCTCTCCTTCCCCCCTCCTCTCGTTACTCTTCCAAAAAATCAGTAGAAAAATCAGTTTTAAAAATCCATACTTGCTTCATCTTTGCTTCTTTCTTTTCTTTTCTTTTGCTTCTTTCTTATTCAGCTTACTCCATAGACGCTGTGGTGTTGCTTCCAGCGTCTGGCTCCGCTAATTGCTTAGCGGAGGACAGTCCCGTCGCGGAGCTTCTCTGGAGGTATGGAGGGGGCCATCCTTCTGAGCCCTCCCCAGGACAAACGAAACGATCCTGGGGCGACTCAGGGGGCCCTGCCTCACCCCCAGGAGCTCTGCCTGCTCCTCCCGCTGAGGAGCAGGTTGTTCGAGCCGCCTGCCAGCTGTGAGGCGGCTCTAACGCGGCGGGATGCCGGCGGGCATGGAGGAGCCCGCCGCCGACGAGGAAGGCGCCACCGGAAGACTCTTCAATAAGTTTTTGATTAAAGCTATTTAGATCATCAATTTATCAAAACATGTGATGATGAAATTCAAAATATTTATTTTAAGGAGGTAATTCAATCTAACCACAAAATTGAGACTTTTTACAGGACCATATAATATTATTCATTGGGCATTTCTTTATATTACCTATAAAGAATTTATTAAACAAGAAATACATAAAATATTAAGCAAAATTATATTTCAGTCAAATTAACAAGTAATTTATGTATTATTGAAGAAGTTAATGCATAAGTATAGAAGAATTAAATAAACTATTTTCACAATTGTTTTTACCTGAAACATGCTAAAATACTCTAAAAGGCTTATTTTAGAAAAAAACAAACAAACTGCGGTACTTCATTTTAAAACTCTATTCTGAAAAGTTTGTCCTACATCAAATAAATGGAAAACTAGGGATTTTTAAATCTCTTTTCTTTTAATGGAAGGATCATGAAGTATCACAATCTGTTGATCAGTTACATCTATACACAAAAAATAAATGAAAAGTATTTTAAAAATGTAGTTAGCATGGATCACATTATTTTTGACAGGATTTCTTTAGTAAAGGCAATATTAAAAATTATTTACCAACTCTAAATACAGATAGATGTAACCCCCTTCTCCATGAGTTGCACTGGCTGCCAGTATGTGTCCAGATACAATTCAAGGTGCTAGTTGTCAAGCACTACCTGATTTATGACAAGGGTGGTATTCACTTAACTTTGCTACCGGTTCACAAATGTCAGCACATGCGTGATCTCCGAACATTTTCAGGACTTTCCGTGCATGCACAAAGTGTCAAAAACGGATGTGATTGTGAGCCAGGCCCAAGTAGGTAATATTAGATGCAAACAGTTCCAAAACAAACAGACTTTATTAGAACAGCTGAGAATTAACTCATTCTCAGCGTAGTCCAAACTAAATTAAAACAAATTCTTCTTAACACAAATTCTTCAGTCTAATCACCAACTTTGGCATACTTAGGCAAACTACCAAAGACTTCTCTTGGCAAAAGTTCAGAAGCAGAAGATGCCGCAAGAGATAAGTGCAGCAATACAAGAACAAGTCTATCAACGTTGTTTTCCAACAAAGAGCCCAAGAGCCGTGGCTGGTCTTTTAAGCCTTATGGGAGGGGCCAATCAACTCTTGGCCCTACTCCCGAGTCATCCTCCTTGCTGTAGCTGCTCTTGCCTTCTGGCAGCTCTTCTCATACATGCACTAGGAATAGGCTCCTCCTGTTCCTCTGCCTCTCTACTGTCAGCCTCTGGAGGCTCCAGAGTCTGCACATCACTCCCCAATGGCCCTGGCCCCATCTTTGCCTCCGATGCAGAGCCCTCATCCAGGCCTTTCCAGCCTCCAGACCTGGTCCCTGTTCTTCCTCAGCCTCATTGCTGTCTGACTCCGCTGCCAGCTCTGCAGACTGCTGGCGGACCACAACAGTGAAGATGACTGGGTGGGTGGGCGGAGACTCCCATTGCCACCGCTATCGGTTCTCCTGAACTGGCTTAATACTACCACTGATTTATGACCAAGTTACCCAAAGAACTTTTTTTTTGGAAAATGTCTTTTCCAAGCATTTCAATCCATCAATCCAATCCAAGCGACTGGGCATGCTGCAGATCCCATCAGCCAAAGGATGTCAATTGGCGGGAACTAGAAGGCAGCTTTTTTTGCTGTAGGCCTCTCCTTATGGAATATTCTCCCTCAAAGATTAGAATGGCCCCAAATCTGTTGGCTTTTTGCAAAGATTTAAAAGTTTGGTTATGTATCTGGGCCAAGGTCCCTATTGCTTGGCTTTGCTATTAGTCATCACGACTACTGTTGATACTTATTTGTTTTGTGAATGATTTTATTGTTTAATGTTTTAAAAAATTATTTTGGTTTATAATTTTAGACTTATAAGCTGCTCAGGGTGACTTGCTTAAGTTGGGAAGCTATAGAAATTGCATAAATAAACAAATGTTTTATAAATATTTACTATTCTACTATGATACTGACCTAGTCTAACAGATTTGGTCAGACATTTTTATGCAGCTATACCGTTCCAAATCTTAGCAAAAATGAGTACCATTTTCCCTTAAACACTTATTTGATATGTGAAATAAACAGCCACATTTGTGTGTGTGTGTGTGTGTGTGTGTGTGTGTGTGTGTGTGTAAAAGAGCCCAACACTTCCAATATGTGTCAGCTAGGGAGATAGTTGGGCTAAATTTGGCACTCCCCAAATTTAGCAAATCCTAAATAATCTCCTAAAAAGGATTGCTACAATTGGGTTGGATCAGTTATACACCATTATATAAGGCTTTTCATCTTGATATTACTACTTCCTTTTTTAATTGCCTTCATGATTATTTAGATTATCGAAAGGGTTGGGCTGAAAACTTGAAAAAGCATCTCAAATATACTGCATCACTCACAGGTTCATATTCATACAAATATACAAATTCCTGTAGTGCTGGGTTTTGTTTTCAAATTCTATTAGCAAAATTCTAATACAAAATAGCTCAATTTTCATGAAATTATATGCCAAGACATCTAGAACTGTTTTTTGATAGTCCCTACCAGCCCAGGATCCTGTGGATAGAGAGTATATTAATTCAGATCAACACAATCATATACTCTGAGCTCATTTGTCATCATACTGTCCATGTATTTAATTTGTAGAAAGATGAAAGAAAGAAACTTTTTGTAAGTTCTGTTTAGACATTATGTTCATGTTTAGTACTGAACAAGTGAAGACCCAGGGTGCATTAGTACAGCATGATGTTCCAATTTAGGAAGTGATCAGGTCCATTGTGACAGGGAAATTATTCATGAATGAACAAGCATAAACTTGTGATATCTGTGGAAGCTGGGTCAAGGTTGAAATATCTAAGTGAGCTTTAGAATAAGCATATATGTGTCACCTTTTTATTTATGATTAATTGTAGTATTGCCCAAGAGAAACCCATTATAATTTTCCCTCCAGTAAAATAGGGAAAATAGACAAAAAAAACCCCAAACAAACCCAGAGCTTCTTAATATGCTTGTTTTTAATTAAAACATATTTCAATTAAAATAGGAAAACTCTTTCTGCCAGATGGTGATTCTAATTTATTCTAGTGTGATAGATGCAACATGATTCTTTTCTGATTAGATTAGGTTTATTGGATATACATTGTTTTGCATTTGTTACAGACAAATGATTTGACAAATTATTTCTTTTAAATGAAAGAAATATCTGGGTAGCAAGGAAAGAAGAAGGGATTCTCTATAGTGATCCCTCGTGTCACATGTATGAGTTATACATCTCCTTATAGCAGATATCAGGAATCTTCTAGAACTGAGAATTTGGATTGGAAACTTCTTTGCATTGCACTTACCAGTATGTACAACTATTCCAGTGGTGGGTTGCCCCCGATTCGGACTGATTCTATAGAACCGGCAGTAAAGCTGGTGGGATGCTCCGCCCACTGACCCTGATGTAATCAGAAGCAATCTGCGCATGCGCAGAAGCAAGGCGCATGTGTGAGCGAAGCGAGTGTGCACACACGATCCCATTGTGAACCGGTAGTAAAGGTAAGTAGAACCCACCCCTGAACTGGACCCTCCTATCCCCCCATGTTATTCTTACCTTTTATTAGGGTCCACCCCCCAATCTATTCGCTGCCTCCCGAGTCCCAGCTGATCGGCTAGAAGAAAAAAAACTGTTTAAACTGGCTTTAAAGGACCACCCTACAGCTGATCAGTGTTAAGAGACAGTGTGGTGGTAGACCGGGTCCTCTAAAAACAAATGGGTAGACTGGTGCCTCCAAAAAAAAAATGAGTAGACCGGTGCCTCCAAAAACAAATGGGTAGATCAGTGCCTCCAAAAACAAATGGGTAAACCGGAATGCTCCAAGAACAAATGGGTGGACCGGTACAGCTCTGCAAGCAGTTAAAAGCCTGGTAGACCAATACCTCTGCTAAATCCTAAAGAATTGTCACATGACCATCAAATCACGCCCACAAAATAAGCCACGCCAGAACTGTTAGTAAAAATTTTTAGAACCCACCCCAAGATGTGTATAGAATTATTATTACTAAATCTGATACTGGTAAAAGAAATTATAGAATTATTGTGTTATATAGAAAAATCTAAACTTTTTGGTTACAGCTCTGCCAACAATTTTATGCAGGAACAATTAGACTCCAGCACTGTTTGCAATGCTAGGCCAATCTCTGCATCCAGGTAGCATTAAAGACATGAGATATAATAGATCTAATTACCCTAAACTGCCAACACTTTTGTAAGTAAGATTGTTAACTACCCCTTTACATACTAGTTTATTTCCTAGTAATAAAGTTTTCTAACTATCACAATTTACATTTCAAAGTAGCAATAAACTATGAATTCTAGTGCAAAACATTAGCATAAAACTATTCAGCATTGTACATGCTATTAAAAGTGCCAGGAAGAAATCCACGACTCTCGCTTTTCCATCTGGCAGCCTCTTCCAAGCCTAAAAATTTGCATAAGTATGTTATGTTTATGAAATATAAACCCTTTACATTGTATTCCAAATTGATTACTTATTCAAAATTTAATAAGCCAAGGAACTGTGAAATTGCAAAACCGACTGCTTCTATGCTTTCCAACCATCTCGGGAAATATTTGCCAAACTATCATTCATGTTAATGTTTGATTTTTTGAAAAATGCCAGATAAAAGCAATGAATTAAAAACATGGAATAATGGCTAAAGTGGTACAGACTTTGCTGCTGCTCATGGCAAATTTGATATTTAACCAGACTTTATCAGACTTGTGAGTCAACAGATTACAGAATGGATGTGAAAAGCTATGAAAATTGCAACGTGTTTTGTATTTAAATCTGATTTTGCCAGTGAGCAGATCTGGCCTCCATCCAGAAGACCATTCCCTAATTTGGCATTTTCTAGGCAGACTTGGTACTGGGCAGCTTTCATAGAGACAGTCCAGCCAAAAGGACATAAATGCCAAATGTGTTGTGCTTCTTTAAATTTCCTAACATCTGCGCACTAGTACAATTGTGTTGCTCTAATCATTGACATATAGTTACTTAAATTCATTTTGAATGGTGAGCACTAAATAAAACCTTGATCCACCCAGTTTTAAAGAACTATAGGTAATCCTCAATTTATGAGCACAACTGGTCCCAGAATTTCCATTGCTAGGCAAGATAATTATTAAGTAGTCGTGCCTGATTTTTTTTCCCCATGGCTGTTAAGCAACCACTGCAGTTGTTAAGTGAATCACATGGTTGTTAAATGAATCCAGCTTTCTGGAAACTAGCTGGAAAGGTCATAAATGGTAATCACATGACCATGGGATGTTGCAACAGTCATAAATAAGTTGCCAAGAGTCCAAATTTTGATCATGTGATCAGGAGGATGCTGTGATGGTCGTAAGTGTGAAGACTGGTCATAAGTCATTTTTTTCAGTGCCGTAACTTCAAACAGTTGCTAAATGAATAGTTGTAAGTCAAGTATTACCTGTATTGTAGGCAATACTGCATTTGGCTGTATGATTTACTTTAGAGATTATCTATAGAATCTGCTATTAGAAAGCTAAATAAGGTAGAAATATCTAGATATTACAATTCCCCACGTTTTTATCACTTAATAGTGATGTGAGTCACAGATTTCCCAAGCCTGAATTATTTAAAGTTCATGTATACAATAAGGAAGACAGTCAGTGGCAATGTTATAAATAATCAGAAAAAATATCATGCAAACCTGAACGTACAGTAAATAGGTTTAACCCAAGCCACACAAGGCGGTTATGAATTGAGGATAGGGATAGTAGCCTTTTTAATTAGTAAAGGCTAGCCTGAAGGGTAAATTATGAGAGACAAGATAAAAATTGACAAAGAATTAATTCCAGGTTTCTCCACAGGTGAATTCGTTAAGGTTTTGTAAACATTGTGGAATATAGTAGTATACAATATCATAATACAAAAAAAAAAAAAATCCGGGAACAGATTTCCTTGGTTTTATTTGGCCTGACATTAGACTCTGTTAGTAAATACCTTTCTCTGTTCAAATTCTTCTCTGTTCTCAGCATACGAAGAAAATAATTATTCTGGGCTCTGAAATACTATTTTTATACTTAATATGTGTTTGCTCACATACAACCTGCAGCAGAATAAAACATTCAAATAGGGGCCAATATATTGCTGAGAAAATAATAAAAGATATGGCTAGATATATAGCTATACAGCGAGAGAGAGGGAGGGAGAGGGAGAGAGAGAGAGAGAGAATACAATAAATATCAGCTAAGATAAAAAATGATGGAGGATTAAAAGTGTTTCTTATTTCCATAATGTGAATATAATATTTTTAATGCAAGCAATAAAACCATTTAAAAATAAAAGTTTAAGATAAAGAGTAGATTTATAATAGCAATGATCATAACTGAAAGTAACACTATATGCTGACTACCCTTGACTTATTATTCTGATGTTGAAAAGTTGGCTGATCAGAATAGTTGGCACTACTCTCAATATCTTGTTGTTGCACTCAGACAAAGTGTATTTTTATAAGTTACTAGCTGAATACCTGTGTTCTGCTACAAAACTATGTGATCGGGCTTGATAAATCGACACTTACAGCTTGAAAATTAATGAGTAGTTACGATCGGCTTCTACTATCCCCTTCTCTCCCTCAGGCTTGCCCCACAGAAGCATCCCCTATCCGATCCCCTTCTCTCTCTCAGGCTTGCCTACCCTAACCTATCCCCCTTCTCTCCCTCAGGCTTGCCCCCACAGAAGCATCCCCTATCTGATCCCCTTCTCTCTCTCAGGCTTGCCTACCCTATCCTATCCCCCTTCTCTTCCTCAGGCTTGCCCCCACAGAAGCCTCTCCTGTCCTATCCCCTTCTCTCCCTCAGGCTTGCCCCACAGAGGCCTCCCCACAGAGGCCTCCCCTATCCTATCCCCTTCTCTTCCTCAGGCTTGCCCCCACAAAAGCCTCTCCTGTCCAATCCCATTCTTTCCCTCAGGCTTGCCCCACGGAAGCCTCTCCTCTCCTCTCCCATTCTCTCCAGTTATTTTCACTTGGGAGGGGGAGTAGAACATCTAACTCCTTAGCATCAGAGTGTGTTAATAATAATATAAGAAATACTAATGATCTGATGATCATTTCAAAAAATCCTTTCTTAGCGAGCACCTAGAAGCCAAGAGGAACATACGTGCCAAATTTCAAGTTTGTAGGCTTTAGAGATTCTGGTTCTGGAGATTTTGTGTTCATGGTGTGAGTGGTTTTTGCAGATAGATGATAGATAGATAGATAGATAGATAGATAGATAGATAGATAGATAGATAGATAGATAGATAGATAGATGAGAGCCTATTTGCTTTATATTAACATTTTTCAGTGTTTTCTGACCTTCATCATTATTTATATTTATTTAATATAATTTAGAGGCCACAGAAATCCAGATGACTCTGAGCAGCTTGCATTTGAGAAAAAATAAGAATAATTTTAAAAGGAAACAGATAATAAGCATGCAGAAGGCAAATACTGTATAACAATTAAATAAACTACAGGGGCTCGTGGCTACTCTGCCCTTAAGCTTGGGAGAACTGCCAAGTTTTCAAAGCCTTTTTGATCATCATCATGGCAGGAGCCCAATGGACCCGGAAAGGGTGCTGTTCCAGAAGGTAGCCACCATCACAGAAAAGATCCTGACAGTGGTGAAATGTAAAATTTGTTACTGCCAGTTCTGTAGGCATGGCTTGGTGGTGGTGGTGGTGGATATGACTGGGTGGGCATGGCCAACTTTTTTTTTTTTACTTTTAAAAACATTTTTTTCTATAACCTCTTTGGCCGAAGAGTTTGCAGGAAAAAAAATGCTTTTGAAAGCCTCTGACGATCCCAGGTGAGCCTCATGATTCATTAGAGGCTTTTTTTTTTAACTTTTAAAAGCATTTTTTTGGCCCAAGAGGTTGTAGAAAGAAAATGCTTTTAACAGTAAAAACCTCTCATGATCGCACGGCTCATTTGGGCATATTGGGGGGGGGGGCAGGGATTTTTGCTACTAGTTCTCCGAATCACCCACCACCATTGCTACCGGATTGGGCGATTCAGTCTGAACTGGGAGCATTTCACCCCTGGGTCCTGATATTTTACACTATTTTATAGAATGCTTATACTCTGCCTGATCACTGGATGGGTAGAAACAGTCAGAGATAGGTAGCTCTTCAAATAGCCAGAATTTATACTTAATTGTAACTGAAGTCAATGGGCTTTAGAAGATGGATATCACATGAATTCTTCATTGTTTCTACCCGCTCCCCCCCGACCCTGTCTAAAAGCCCAATAGCACCCTGGCTCCTCAAAACAGCTCTGAAAGCTGTTTCAGAGGTTAAAATGTTTTTCAATATGTGTGTGTCAGTGGTGGGTTTCAATTTTTTTTACTACCGGTTCTGTGGGCATGGCTTGGTGAGTGTGGCAGGGGAAGGTTACTGTAAAATCTCCATTCCTTCCCCACTCCAGGAGACGGTTACTGCAAAATTCCCATTTCCTCCTGATCAGCTAGGACTTGGGAGGCAGAGAATAGATGGGGGCAGGGCCAGTCAGAATTTTTACTACCGGTTCTCCAAACTACTCAAAATTTCCACTACCAGTTCTCCAGAACTGGTCAGAACCTGCTGAAACTCACTTGTGTGTGAGGGGGGGGGGGGAATAAAAAAACAAGCTTTTATTTATTTGTTACATTCATATAGCTACTCATTTTCAGCATGTGATTCTGGGCAGCTAGCAATTAAATATAGAATAAAAACTATGGACAAAGTTGTAAGTAATCTGAAGAACCAACCTGCAATGTTAACATTCATCCCAGTTTACACAACGAAGAAATGGGCCTATTAGGCTCCAATTTCAACAGTACAACCAGGTCTTTAAGGCTTTGTAAAAGGCCATCTCATAGTAGTCACTGCATTCTGGAACTTTTCCCTATATTTAAGGATTTCAAACATAATCCAGGGTTATATTATGTAAAGTAGACAGTTACATAAATATTTTAAATAAATAATTGGAAATAGTGGCCCATTGGAAGATTTATTCTAAATCAAATGAATCAGGATATCTCTGAACGAAAAAGGATTTCTTGGAGTCACTGTTTGAATCAAGTTGACCCAAAAGTTGCTTTAGAACAGGTTGAGGGGAGTGGGTGGGGAGGTGTCCAACCTTAGCAACTTTAAGACTTGTGGACTTCAATTTCCTTCAGCTATGGCTGGCTGGGGAATTCTGAGAGTTGAAGTTTATAAGTCATAAAGTTGCCAAGGTTGGACACCTCAACTGAAATCAATGTTTTTTAAAATCCAAATTTGGCCTTTTTCTGTCTCTATTCAGTGGAAAGATACAGAATTAAAAGAATAAACAATTTCCTGAAACTTAAATCCAAGGAAAGATCTGATGAACAATAAATCACAGAGATAATACATATTCTCCTGTGGAGTTTAAAGAACTATACTTGTAGTTCCCCATAATTAAAATGCGCAATTAAAGCAATTACATTCATCTTTGTTTATAGTACTCCCGTCTGACTACGAAGGAATATAGAACATGCTCAAAATTATAACTTACATATAGAAATAAAAATTTAAACAAATTCCTGTTGCTGTTCCTTAAATAATTTATTATTATTATTTGTAATTTGTATTATTACAGCTTTGTCACAACACTATGCCGTGTATTTTGAGGATAAAAGTATACAAATTCAGTGCAACTTCAATGCAACAGTTTTGGGAATTTGGGCGTGCTCTGGTCAGATTTCTCTTGGTGACTTTTAAAGACCTTATACCAGTGATGGCTAACCTTTTTGCCATCGCGTATCAAAAGCGAGGGGAAGCGGGGGGATTTTGTGCGCATGCGTACCCACACTCATAATTCAATGTGCCCTGTCACCCTGCACATACGTGCATGACCCCCTGCGTTCCCCCCACTTTTGGCACACAATGGCATGGTGGGCCCATGACCAGTAGGCCCGCAAAAATGGCTTTCCCATCCTCCCAGAGGCCCTCAGGAGGCCAGAAACGGTCCATTTCCCGACTTCCGGTGGGCCCTGAAGGGCAAAAAAGCAGGTGGCCGGTGCACACTTGCGTACTGGAGCTGAGCTAGGGCAATGCTCACATGCCACAGATATGGCTCCGCGGGCCACCTGTGGCATACGTGCCATAGGTTCGCCATCATGGCCTTATAGTATAAACAGGGGACTTAAGTAAAAAGTTTGCTTATCCCTTATTACTTGTCATATCTACTAGATAGGAAGTAAGCAACTAATGCCAAGTGATTATAACTTCCCAAGAAAAATGATATCCCCAGACTCGTTAAAAAGATCCATATTCCACCAAATTGGACCTAGCATAACTAAATAATTATAGAGCAATGATTTACTGCAATGTTTTACATGTAGGGTGGTCTTAAAGGTGATTTGGAAACGTTAGCTCATACAAAATACTGCAACAAAAGTACATCAATGATGCTGATATATTTTACTTGTCTTGAATGAAAGTTATTGTTTATTGTTTGTTTATTATATACTTGATTTATTTGCTGCCTTTTATCACCACTCGTCCCAAGAACTCTTGGCAGTTTATTTTATTACATATTTTATCTGTATATATCTTATGCAAGATTCTCGTTATGTCATGCTATTCTTGTTTAATGTTAATGTATACTATTGGGAAGCAATATGTACTGCACGAGTTCTAAAGGAATATATGAAAAAAATGAGGGCTCTGATAGAAAAACATTTTATTTTAATAGAACATAGGGATTGAATTGTGATTTGAGCTAGTTTTAGTAACTCTCAAAGTTAACATGAATTTTTTATTAGTGTTACAATGTTTTACTCAAATTCAGAACATATTAAAGGTCAATAGTCTTATTATTTTGCTTTATTTGATGATGGCATTTTTTCTGGATTAAAGCAATCCAATGATAAAGGAATTATTGCCAAGGAGAAATCATTTGGAAAAGGCAAAGTTTTGATTGGGTTGCTAATAGTAGTACTAGTAATAGTAAAAACCTGATGAAAGAATACTGATTAAGAAACGTAAGATTTAAAAAACCTATAAAATTGGTTTGACAAACCATCAGTATAATGTAGGTTTTAAGTAGGGAAGGTTTTGAGTCTGTGTGTCCAGGATTAATTTCTGGAGACTGAAATTAGCCGTTGCAGTTTTCTTGGCAAGACTTTCAGAAGTACTTTGCCATTGCCTCCTTCCTAGGGCTGAGAGAGAATGTGTGACTTTCTCACACAGTTGGATTTTTACCTAAAAAGGAATTAGAATTGACTGTCTTCTGGTTTCTAGGTTGGTGTCTTTAGCCATAGCACCAAACTGACTATATGATATAATCAACAATTAATTGGAATCCAGAATAACTGTAGCGAACTGGCTCTACGATATAACCAACAATTTGGTTGTATCATGGCAATCAAAAATAATAGTGGCAGATTAAATTTAAAATATGAAGCATAACACTTGAACAATTCATCTGATGTCTATAAATGTGTTGAGACAAAAGTAAGGGTACTTTTTTAGATGATAAGAATACTTTTAAAGAATTTTTCCTT
This sequence comes from Masticophis lateralis, assembly GCA_030761175.1. Taxonomy (NCBI): domain Eukaryota; kingdom Metazoa; phylum Chordata; class Lepidosauria; order Squamata; family Colubridae; genus Masticophis; species Masticophis lateralis. The sequence goes on along the minus strand of JAUDYJ010000005.1, from coordinate 23,813,082 downwards.
TCTTAACTCAGTTGGCATCTGCATTTGTACCTGAAACTTAACAAAATAATTTTAAATTGTTAGGACCTTTAAAAACAAAGAAAAGGCACCAAACCAAATAGATGTAATATTTTGTTTATGCTTCGATATGCTTCTACTGGAAATGGAATTCACAAAGATTAAAATTCAGTATACTTTGCTTTGGCTTTGTTTTTGCTGCCTTCTAATCTGTACTGTCATCTTCAATTTGCATGAACATTGGGGCAGTTCCTGAAGGAATGTTTCCAATGAAATCATCTTCAGAGTAAGCCCATATTACTGTATGGATTGTACAAAACGTGATGATGAATCAGCTTTAAACTGGCAAATACAACTGTGCAGAATTGTGCAAGCATGCACAGCGTATATCCCAGTGTTTCGTATTTTTTATGAGTCTCCCAGTCATTTTGCACTTGCCATTGTGCTGAACCGAAAGAAACCTGCTAATTTTAAAACTTCACATCATTATGTGTCCTCTGAGCATTTTCTCCAAAGTGCGTATTTCAAACTCCAAAGTGCGTATTCCATGGTCATAAAACATACAAGCCTAAAAATTTAATGGATAATTACTCCAAAGTTCAAATAACAACGAAGGCATTGTTCTTATGACTTATTTTATTTTAATTTAAAAACTCTTCCTTCTAGTTCAATTTACTGATGTACTTCTAGAAAAATGCAGGAGGTCACACTTGAGAGTTTATATTTTTTGTCAAATAAAGACCTAAATATATGACTTTAATGGAGAGAGGAAGGCAGAAAAAACTAATTAACTTATCCATATTCTGAAGATAAACATAACAAAAGCTTGAAGAAATGTTTCCAAAGTGATACTAAAATCTTAATAAGCTGTCAAATCTCCTGTTCAAGTAGAACTTAGAATGAAAAATAGTACAAGGAATTTAACTGAACAATCTCAGAAACAGTGTGATTCATCAAAATCTGCCTCAAGTCACAATCAGGATAGTAACCAATCAAAGCCATCTTTTCCTACTTTAATGGAAGAAATTGGTAACAGAGCCTGCCAAATATGTGAATAATGGAATAACACATTGATTACACCACGTTAACTGACAGGTATATTCTAGGGAGATTGGTTCAATTCTGAATGCTACTATTATAGAACTGAATAAATAATACTCAAATAACAAACCAAGAATAGCGCTTTCTGGGATATTAGAGGTAATTGATTTTATGCACATGATGGATTGTAGTTTAAAACTGAGGCTTTGGGCACAGGAAATTTGAACTGATGCAGAAAGCATGCAACATTTTATTTCATGTATGAATCTTTCCCAAATGTCCTTTACTGGGTTTTAGTCGGAACAACTCATAGAGTAACCAGAACAACTCACAGAGTAGATCTGAGAAGACAAAATGTGAATGTTTATGTTGAATGGGATTTCAGCATTTCCAAATTCCAATTTACCAATCAATTTTCCAAAAAATGCAAATGAGACATGAAACATAATGCCTTTTCTACAGATAAGTTTTAAAATTCCTTTAAAAGACCTTTCAACATATTATCATAGTATTTTGGAAAGTGAGAGTGACCTTTTATTGAATTGCATAAAAAATAAACAGCAGTAATTTTCAGAACAATGTGCTAGAAATAACTTAGCACCAACTGAAGGATCATAATTACCATCAAAATTACAATAATGAGCCCCCAAACAATCTTTTTAATGAAGTCTGATCAGTTCTCATTTAATAAGAACATTTTTTAATCATGAAAACATTGCCATTTGATTAGTTATATTTCATGCTTGAAAAGGTGAATGTTGAGGGAAATAAGCAATCTCTATTTAACTAAAGGCCACCTTGGCTCTACTCGTCTTCCAAAGGGATATTCACATATTTCTGATTAGGTGAGTTATTCTAATTTCTAATTTAGGCAGAATGCCAAGACTGGATGCCAAGCAGACATTTATTTTCTCTCCTGTGTGTAGTCATATGGCCCTATTATAATCCTAAAGTAATCTTTCTTTATTAAAAGCTTTTAAAACAAAATATAAGGTTTGTGTGAATGTGGACAGGCATGCAAATACAGGCACACACTATTTGTTGTTGTCACTGTATTCCACTGTGGTATTCAACTTGAAGCTACTGAAAAACACGGAAGCACCAAATATCAAGATCTGTCAATATTTTGCACAAGATTAAAATGGAACTGACAGAAAATGTAATATATAGGAATATGTAGGACTGATGCTTTGATCCAAAAAGTATTTATTTTAAAAACCCCATTCTACATGGGCCACAGAATAACATCATTTCTCTTTTCTAGTTTACAATCCTAAAATTTAGCCTTTTCTTCTCCATTCCTCTTTGAATTCTGCTCCTTTGCTAATAATCTCACTGCCCAAGAAATGGTATATATATTTTCCAAAATGATATTGGGACTAGCAAGAAAAGATAGTTCAAACAAATCAGAAGTTTGTTTAGTTTAGTTTAGTTTAGTTTATTTCAGATTTATATACCGCCCTATCTCCCAAGAGGGACTCAGGGCGGTGAACAGCCAAAAAATTCAAATACATAGAATACAAAAGTTATAAGGAACTAAAATAAATAAATTAAATCCTTGGCTTCTCAATTTAAAAAAAAAATAAAATTTCGAACCCCCAAAATCCATAAAATTCCAATTTAAAAACCTGAATCCATATAATTTAAAAACCCTGTTAAAAAACCCTTTGGGCTAGGCCGGCTTGTTGGAATAGGTAGGTCTTTAGGGCCTTACGGAAGTTGCGAAGGTCCGGGATCAAACGTATACTAGGAGGCAGCTCATTCCATAGGGTGGGTGCCCCCACAGAGAAGGCTCTCCTCCTGTATTTATTTAAATTTAATCAGAATTATTTGATAAAATATAGTCAATATGATAACTCCCTCTGTGTTATAGGGTTGTGTTATTGGATTTTTTCCCTTTTAAAAATAGTAATTTAGCTACTATTTTAATGCAGCAAGCCAGCCAGTAGCATTTCTTATGAAAGTATAGAAGATGACCTCATATATATATATATATATACACACATACACACACATACATACATACACACATATATATACATACACACACACACATATATCAAATACATATACATATACATATACATATACATATACATATACATATACATATACATATACATATACATATACATATACATATACATATACATATACATATATATATATATATATATATATATATATATATATATATATATGATTTTATATGCCGCCCTTCTCCGGAGACTCAGGGTGGCTTACAATGAGTCAAGCAATAGCCTTCATACTTCTGTATATTTATACAAAGTCAGCTTATTGCCCCCACAAACTGAGTCCTCAATTTACCCACCTTAGAAAGGATGGAAGGCTGAGTCGACCTTGAGCCTGGCTAGGATTGAACTCGCAGAAATTGCAGGCAGCTGGATCTTAATTGCTGCCTTTAGTAGGAGGCATTAGCCCCCTAGGCTACCCAGGCTCTTAATATATTTCTAGATAAAAGGTTATGTGGATTTTTCATGAATGTTCATGAAATCATGAAGATTAATTTACTAAAGTTCATTTCATGTTTCAGCCCAAATTAACTGGCAGCTTCTGAATAAAGCTTTCTGGGATTAACTATTCTCCTACAAGAGTGTTTGACATTATTTGTTTGGGATTATACAGTATGTTATCAACCTTAAACACCATTCTGATTTTTTGTAAGATGCTCAGAGCCAATAGATTGGAGCAACACAAAAGCTGATCTAATAAATAAATAATAAATTGCCAAACTGAGCCTAAAGTAAATCTTGTGATTAGTGACTATCTAAAAATTCTTTTCCATGCTGTATTGTCATGGTATTTTAGGAAAAGAAAATTACCTTTAAATTATGTTTTCAGCAACATGCTGAATATACTGATATAACTTGCAACACCTTCATGCAAACAGCAATAGATCTGTGACTATATTATTAGGGTAAGCCATGAAGATTTTTTCTGCTCAAAGAAAATTCAAATAATTGCTGTTCATGGAGGATAAGAACTTATCATTTCCTGTAATTAAAAGCTACCATCCCCATACTATCTGACACTGAACAAATTAAGTAGGCACCTGGAATAAGAGTCATTGCTCTTAAAACAAGAGGTTATATTTCTCAAGTGTACAAACTGTTAATTAGAACAAGACAGCTAATTGAACCAAAGCTGTGAGAAGCTTAAATTAAGAAAATTGAGTTGAAAATGAAATGGGAAGATTTTAAATGGTAGTGTAACAACAGTTCAAAGGAAATGGTAATGCTTAGTCTGTGCTTCTTGTTTGATTATTAAGAACTTTAAGTATGGACAAAACCAAAATTGAATCTGTTCATCTCTTTGCTATTTCTTATTCATTTGAAAATCTAGAAGGCAAAAGCTTCTATTACAGTTCACAAATAAGTAGATTACGGGTTTATGATGGCAGTATACAAGATGACTAATAGTTTTGCAGTGTGAGCTATGATTTTCCGATCAAGTTATGAGAATGTGTAGGTACATTTAAATGCAGTGTACTGTATACAAGGTACATTTTAATGGAGACAAATACAAATACTGATGATCATTCATTACTGACAGGCTAGTAACTGATTAAATAAGAAAAGATTTGTGGATGCTTTTTCAACTGCATTTAGTTTCTTGAAGTGCCTTAATTTGTCTGAAAAGACAGTTCTTTGAAAAACTATTTTACACCTGGAAAAAAAGTTGTAGAAACTCCTATTTAAGGTACAATCATTTTCCAAGCTAAATCATTCCATTTTCTCATTGACAATAGTCAACTTTTTTTTAAACCAATTAACAGAGTTGGAAGGGATCTTGGAAGTCCAACCCTTTGCCCAAACAGGAGATCTACACCATTTTTGACTGATGGCAGTCCAGTCTCTTCATGAAAGCTTCTACTACACCATAGAATTTATTTGTATAATTTGAGTGGAAATCTGTAAATCTTAGAATATCTAAGAGTGGAAATCTGTAAATCTTAGAATATCAATTAATCTGCTGATACCTTCCTCCTGACGTATTTGGCAATATGTGTTTAGGGTCTGTATAGAAGGTATATTCCTTATACTTCAATAATCTGGATTTTTTTTCTTTTTTTTTAATGTGAAATCTTTAAATAAGATTTGAATCCAACTTTTTTCATTTCAAAATTTTGCGGTTTGGTAGTTCTGCTTTCATCAGTGATTAAAAGCCAACTGCAATATGAATATTATATTTTGTTGTAGAGTTTTAAAATTAAAATATTGACATTTGAAAAATAATGTATATGAATCTTTCTCTCTCTTGTCTTAAACACATAAATTTAATGACATTGATAATTGCAAATGTTAGGAAAAAGTAAAGGTGATCTTCCAAGAGTATTTTTTACAGTTTTGGTTTGCTCAACATAGAATTGAGGTAATTTACAATTTATTCTTATTCTTTCCTCCACTATTAGCAGGGTGACCTGAAAAAATGTGTAGTACAGAATTGATCCTAGTGCTGAAATGTCTACTTACTGATATGTCTATAGAATCCTTATTCTGCCCTTTCCATATTCTATTTTCTTCTGAATTCTTCTGCTGAATAACTGTGGCTCTAATAATATTGTATGCAGTACCAGAAAAACCTGGCAACCGTTTTTTAAGTTTTCTGTCATCATCAAACTGGATAGTAATTATTAACAAAGAATGGAAGATATTGATATTATCTGGTTGTGATTGTTTGACCAGAACAAATTTATTTATTTATTTATTAAATTTTTATACCACCCTTTTCCCAAGGGACTCAGGGTGAGGTACAGCCACAATAAAACAACATATATTACAAAATTTAAAACAATTTAAAAGCATATTAAATAATTTGGCCTCCAGATTAAAACTCAAGACTAAAACCCCATTCAAATTCATTTTTTAGCCAGCCCAGCTTGTTGGAACAGTAAAGTTTTAAGGGCATGGCGAAAGGTACGTAGGTCGGGAATCATACGTATCACCAGGGGCAGTTCATTCCATAGGGCAGGTGCCCCCACAGAGAAGGCTCTCTCCCTGGGGGTCACCAGATGGCATTGTTTGACCGACGGCACCCTGAGGAGTCCCTTTCTGTGGGAGCGTGTTGGCTGGTGGGAGGCCATCGGTGGCAGAAGGCGATCTTATAAGTATCCAGATCCTAAGCCATGGAGCACTTTAAAGATGGTCACCAACACCTTGAATTGCACCCAGAAGACCACCGGGAGCCAGTGCAGCTCGCACAGGAGAGGTGTTACATGGGTGCATCATGTCGCTCCCATAATCACCCATGCGGCTGCACTCTGGACTAGTTGGAGTCTCTGGGTGTTCTTCATGGGGAACCCCATGTAGAGAGCATTACAGTAGTCCAGCTGGGAATGACGAGGGCATGAGTGACTATGTGCAAGGCATTCTGGTCCAGAAAGGGATACAACTGGTAAATCAGGTGAACTTGATAAAAAGCCTCCCTGGCCACAGCCATCATATGATCTTCTAAAGACAGCCATGCATCCAGGAGGGCACCCAGATTGCGAGCCCTCTCTGAGGGAGACAAGATCTCGTCCCCAATAGTCAGCGATGGAACCAGCTGGCTATACCGGGATGTCGGGAACTACAGCCACTCTGTCTTGGAGGGATTGAGTCTGAGCCTGTTTCTCCCCATCCAAATCTGCACGGCCTCCAGACATCGGGACATCACCTCAAGGGCATCATTGGGGTGGTCTGGGGTGGAGATGTACAGCTGAGTATCATCAGTGTACTGATGGAACTTCACCCCCAAACCACAGATGATCTCACCCAGCAACTTCACATAAATGTTGAACAGGAGGGGCGAGAGGACCGACCCTTGCATCACCCCATAGACAAGGAGCCTTGAGGTCGACCTCTGTCCCCCTGCCAACACAGACTGTGTATGGTCAGAGAGGAAGGAGGAGAACCACCGCAACACGATGCCCCCCATTCCTAACCCCTCCAGCCAGCGCAGCATGATACCATGATTGATGGTATCAAAAGCTGCTGAGAGATCTAATAGGACTAGGACTGAGGAACATCTCCTGTCCCGAACCCTCCAGAGATCATCAACCAATGCGACCAATGCCGTTTCCCGGCCTGAAGCCCAACTGGTATGGATCTAGACAGACAGCTTCATCCAGGTACTGGGGAAGTTGTTGCGCCACCACACTCTCAACAACTTTCGCTACAAAGTGGAGGTTGGAGGCTGGACGATAATTCACTAATCCAGCCAGGTCCAGGGAAGGCTTCTTGAGGAGGGGCCTCACCACCACCTCTTTCAGGGTGGAGGGGAAGAAACCCTCACTCAAAGCAGCGTTAATAATCACCTGGAGCCAGCCTTGTATGACCACCCAGCAGGCCAGCACCAACCAGGAGGGACACGGGTCAAATAAACATGTGGCAGCACAAAGCCTATCCAGAATCCTGTCCACACCTTCGGGAGTCACAAGGTCTCCCTTGTGGGAGCATCAGACTTACTATGCTGCTCTGTAGCTATATGGACCCCCAAGGTCCATCCCTATGACCAACCACGAACCCCTTAAAATCTTCCCTAATGCTTTAGTTAAAAAACCCCGCAACCTCCTCTTTGCCACATGCCACCTCTCCAGGTTTCAAAACCCATCATCAAGGTAGGCCCTTGATAGAGCAAAGGGACAAACCTGCAAGAGGAGGGAATCTCGCAGTACCAGGAGCTCAGTTGCCGAATACATCCAGTCACTGGGGGATGAGAAAAGTCTATGGTCAAGGGGACCTCTTCGGTGATTTCTAGTCCAAAGGAGAAAACAAAGTGCCAGACTTAGGTACAAGTAAACTGGACTCCACTGTTCTCTCACAACACTGGGAGGAGATACGTGCCTTTCAATACCCAGGAATATTGCTGGGTATTGCTTAACTTTGTTCTATTGTTTTACATTTCAAAAGGGCCTTGCCTAAGGTTTCTTGGGCAAAGAAAAGGAACTACAGGAGAGGTTATAAAACATCCTAAATCACCTCATTCTCTTCCTCTTTTTTTCTTTTTTGTAATCCTCTAAAGAAAAATCCAATTTTGGTATTTTGGTAAGGTCTACATTAACCCCAGAAGAAAAAAAGAGGCACTGTTATTTGGGGGAAAACAGATTTTTAACACTGAAACTCTGTTGCTGTTCAAGCCTATTGATGTCATGAGAACAGCAGCCAAAAGTATTGAAATTTGTTAGCATGCAATGCACAACTCCTAAGTGCTTCAAGCCATTTTTTTTCTTAAACAGCTGACAATTTAGCATGTCTGTCCTACCTCTCTACCTTTCACCCTTGTGAAATAATTGAGCAGTGGCACATATTATCTGATTACCGCCATTCTATCATGTTTCTTGTTGTTACCAAGACACCAGCTAGAGTGATCATCATTTTCTATCTTAGCTGCTTGTCCAGTTGCTTGTGAAGGCAATTAATATGAGTGTCTAATATTTACAGGATTCTTACTGCCACATTGTGTGTTACTGCACTCACTGCTGCTCCTTTCCTACATAAATTATTTGATAAGTCTTAACTTTACTAACCAGTAAAGAGTATCTTAATTACACAATACATTGAGCACAAAGCTTCTTCTCGGCAGGGGCCAGGCAATGGAAATTGGTGATATAATGCATTAAGCCTTCATTGGTATTGTTTATACATTTATAATAGTGGTTGTGGTCTTTGGTGATAGCAGAAGCAATAAATAAAAGCTATTAGGACTCTTCTTTTCATTATCCTATGATTTTATAGCCTTTGGTTTCTTAACTAGCCATGCATAAAATTAACTATCTTTCACAATTATGGGAAATAACTACTTCTAGTTTTTGTAGCTGATATTTAGAGCTGTAACCTGATTTGCAAGATGCCGGTAGGGTTTGTTGAAAGAAATGTCCATCAGGGTTCAGTTCCAAGTGGGGAAAAAGACACTGGAAACATGGAGACTGCATGGAAAGATGTTTTAATGGTGGACAGGAATCACATGGCTTGAATTCCTGAACAGAAAAAGGGGCGAGATGCCGAGAGTTCCTGGGTTTTATGCCCTCTCTGGGCTTTGAGCTTCCTGGGGCACAGGAAGAGTATCCTGATTGGTTGTCAAACTCACAGGAGGTGGGGGTCTTAGCTAGCCTTGCTGGCTGATGTAATCTTTCCAGATGCCATGTTGTGAGTTTCTGTGCTAGATGGGTCCTTTGTGTTGCAGATGGGATGCTAAGGCCTTAATGGCCCATTGACAAAGGTGGGGGAATGAGTTTCTGCTTCTCTGAGTTTCTACTTCTCTTTTAGGGAAAATATTCTGCCTTTTTAGTATATCCTAAAATATTTCATTTTTCTAGGAGAGGGATGGGTTTTAACTTCCAACAGGTTTAAAACAGTATTTTAGAATATATTTGCTTACTCAAAGTAATATACAAAATAAAGTATTTACGCTGTAATTGAAGATACTGTAGATAGAGAGAAACAAGGACATTGTGTAATATCCAGGTTGCTATGCAGTGCCCAGAACGCTTTTGGTGAAATGGGTTGCTATATACATTTGATTAATAAATAAATAAAATAATGGTTACATAGTTTGACTTGGATTGGGATACTGGAATTCCCTTGATTATGGATTGCACTGGATTTCTTTTGTCTTGTCACTTTTGCTGTTAGCCTAATTTATCTTTCAGAGATAAATTTTTGTGAGATTTCTATGTATGCTGTCTTGAAACACTTTGAAAAAAGGTGACATACAAATGAATTAAATAGATAAATAATGAGCAATGGAAATAATAACCTTGCCATGTCTGCAAATTTTAGCTTGTGTAGTATTTGAAAAATACCAGTGCCCTATAAAAATAATGTAAGTAAATTGGATAAAAATAACTCATACATACAAAAATATGTATGTATTTGTAGCTGAAAATATCGCAGAATTGCAGATAATTTTCCAGCTAATGCTATGAAAATTTTATCAGGAATTCTCATCCAATTTGATAGAATGAACTTGCTTTTTTTCTCCCAAAGGAGAAGAAAATTTCAGTGAAATTTTCATTGGTAATTTTCATTGTAAGGTTATTGCATTTGCTTTGTAAATAAGGTGTCCAAGAAGTATCAATGAAAAAGAGGTAAGAGAACAAGAACTCTATTTGATGATACATTTATATAGTTCTTATCTGCAGCTCTTCCTCCAGGAAATCTGGGAAGCTACATCAGCCAAGCCCCAATTTTAACAGTGCTTCTAGTCAGTTCCAAATAAATCTCCAATAATAATGATGACAACTCTATTTAATAATAAATAAAGGAACTGAATTGCTCCTTGTCACAGGTGCTTCACTGATCAGGTAGCCCCTAAGGCTTATTTAGGAAGGACACAGTGGCTGTGGCTCAGTGGCTAAGACACTGAGCTTGTTGATCAAAAGGTCGGCAGCTCAGCGGTTCGAATCCCTAGTGCCGCATAACAGGGTGAGCTTCCGTTACTTGTCCCAGTTTCTGCCAACCTAGCAGTTCGAAAGCACATAAAAAATGCAAGTAGAAAAATAGGGACCAACTTTGGTGGGAAGGTAACAGCATTCCGTGCGCCTTTGGCATTTAGTCATGCTGGCCATATGACCATGGGGACATCTTCGGACAGCACTGGCTCTTCGGCTTTGAAATGGAGATGAGCACCGCCCCCTAGAGTCAGGAATGACTAGAACATAGGTGTGAGGGGAACCTTTACCTTTTTAAGGCTTATTTTCTGCTGGCAAGGTACACTATAAAGAAGTGGTAGAATTCTAGTGGTTAGGGACATGGGAATCTAATGCTCACACTGATTTCATCTCTGTCCAGGGTCCCTCTCTGACATTTTTTCAGAGTGTGTCTTTTGTTCTAACTAATTAGAACAGAAGAAGGTAGAAATTCTGTCCATGTTCTGCTTGTCGAGCAGAATCACTGATTGGATTGACATCAAAATAAGTTGCAGTTTGGTCCAAGAATGTTGGTCTTGGGACTTATTCATACAGAAGATGATTTGACAGAAGCAACTGAGCAATTTGTATCCTCTGTGGCTCTTACAGCTTAATCATAACCATGATTAAGATTATACTTAACTTAGAATTTAGAGTTGCTATTAAAAGGCAGCCTTTCAAAATCATTGGGATTATTTTGTTGGATGAATCCTGGTGTTGATTTTTTTTCCAGTTATGTCATCCTATACAGTCAATAAATTAATAACCACCACATTTATCTTGGTCCATAGGGATAACCTAGCATCTAAAGACATCCATTGAAATCCACAGAATGAGACATATAATCACCTTTAGTCATAGTTTACTAGACTGAAAAAAAGCCAGAAATGACTTCATGAAAAACTAATAACTTACTGACATTGGGAACTCATATTTCGCCCTTCTCTGGGTTCACTGGAATTAATTAGCTTCCATAAAACATAACATAATGGGTGTTAAAACTACAAAGTGCCTTTAGTGTTGTCCCTACTCTGCACAATTCTAATACAAAGCTAGAAATAGTGAGAGAGAACAAACAACCCTGAAAAGTTACATACAAACCATAATGAGGATAAATGATGTTTAAATCTGGCCATAATGAAGCCAGAAAACCCGGTGATAGATCTCTAAAAATGAAATAGTGTGATGAAGCCTGCAATATTAATAACATCCTAATAGTTCAGTTATTCTCTTGATGAGAGGTATTTTCAAGAAGAATTTGAGGGCTATTCAGCAGAAATTCAGGGTTTCAGTGCGGTGGTTTCATAATGACTACTGTGATAGAGATGAGATAGAGATAGATAGAGATGAGAGAGATAGAAATAGATAGAGATGAGAGAGAGAGAGAGGGAGAGAGAGAGAGAGATGGGGTTGTTTATATATGTGTTTATATATGTATATATGTGGGACGTTTAAATATTAAATAGATTGCAAAGCTCAATATATGACAATGTCAATATATGACATGATCCTTTGCCAGGGAATGCAGAGCAGGGCGTTGCACTAGATGACCTCTAGGGTCTCTTCCAACTCTGTGATTTTATTATTCTGTAAAGATCTACTGCTCGAGCAGGGGATTTTACTAAATGATCTCCACAGTCCCTTCCAACTCTATGATTCTGTTGAATAGATATATTTGGTTTGCTAACTAGTTATCAACCGTAACAGTCAATAGCTATTTACTACCAGCAACCAACCTGCAAAGGCTCTACTACGCAGTGTTACCTTTTAAAAATATCTCAATTTTGTATTTATTCAAATAGCATGCTGATTGTATGTTACTCCTGCCACCCACTCACGCAATTACATAGACCTTTGTAGAAACTTTTCTAGAAGGGAAGGTTGTGTGTATGAAGGGACAACATATATAATTCTAAATATATAGCAATAGCAATAGCACTTAGACTTATATACCGCTTCATAGTGCTTTTACAGCCCTCTCTAAGCAGTTTAGAGTCAGCATATTGCCCCCAACAATCTGGGTCCTCATTTTACCCACCTCGGAAGGATGGAAGGCTGAGTCAATCTTGAGCTGGTGAGATTTGAACTGCTGAACTTCAGCTAGCAGTCAGCTGAAGTAGCCTGCAGTACTGCACTCTAACCACTGCACCACCTCGTCTCAGTTGAAGCAATTCATACTGAGGAAGAAAAGGAAAACTTCCAGCATATCAGTTAATGAAGAAATATAAGTCAAACAATGGGACAGATAACTATTTTTCATTGTTTATAAATCTCATGCATTATATGACTGGATTGTAACACTAAACGATACTGCAAGCTCGTCACACACTGTTTTAACTTCTGTTCGTTCCACCCAGTGGATTATCATTATGTTGGTCATATATTCAGCTGGATTTGGCAGTTTTATCCACCTATTGAGACCTTCATGTTAGGATATGGTGTGAGCCTAACAGGTTGTCCAGGCAATATATGTGTTCTGTAACTTTAACATGGACATGTATTATATGACTTTAAATTTTACTGCTGAATCATTGTTATGCTGAGTCATACTGTAATTAGATAATCACTAGTTGTAAAGTATTTAAGAAGGGATCTGTAATGTAGTCAGTTGATGATATGCTACTATTGTGTGAGGAGTTGCTACCATTGTGCTATCATCGTTGATGGATCTGCTACCATCATGGTTTGTTACCTGAGTGAACTTGCTATTTTAACCAACTACTGTTTGTATAGTAAGAAGATTTTTGTATCACTGGACTGATTTAACTGGCAAAGACTTGGATTGTTTAAAGACTATGAGATTGTTTTTTCATTATAAAGTAAACTTTTGATAAACCAGTTTGCACATCTCTTATTCATTGCTCTCAGCAACCTTTCTCTGTGTTCTACACTCTGCTGGTTGGTAACACAACAACAATATCCTTAACACTTCACAAGGACCTGGTATAGGAGGATGTGGATGTTTGATGGTGTTGAAGGTATGGTCGCAGGATATAAGTTGTTCCAAGTAAAGTTCCCTTTTGACTGATAGTGATTTTGTCAATGCCTATGGAGCACAAGTAGTGCTCCAGATGTTTTGGAATTGCACCCAGTTGGGACTACAAAACAGACAAAGTAATAGAAAATGAATAAGCTAAAGTGTTCTGGACCTTCAGAATTCAAACAAACAAGCATCTACCAAACAACAGCTCAGACTTAATAACCATTGAGAAGAAGGACAAAAAGTCTGGATGTGGAGACAGCCAAATAAAAAAGAAACAAATATGAAGACGTACAAATAGGAGTAGTACAACTGTGGCAAAAGAAAGCACATTTTAGCTAAGTACAATAGCTAGCAATAGCACTTAGACTTATATACTGCTTCATAATGCTTTACAGTCCTATTTAAGAGGTTTACAGTGTCAATATATTGCCCCAACAATCTGGGTCCTCATTTTACTGACCTTGGAAGGATGGAAAGTTGAGTCAACCTTGAGCCAGTCAGGTTCAAACTCCTGGAGTGAGCAATGACTTAGCCTGCAGTGCTGCATTCTAACCATTGCAACACCATGGCTCTTTCAGATTAGATTAACATTCTGAATTTCTGAATTATATTTTATAGAGAAGAAAAAAGGGTATCTTTAAGAATGATTCTTTTCTAATAATGTTGTTGTCCATCTGATGTTTGTGTCTAGCTCTGCTTTCTCAGATGTTAGTCACTGTTATATTGTTCATTGATAAAACACTGAAAGGAGGAAAACGTAATGTCTCCCAAATGAATGAGTAGAATTGCGTTTAAATAATTTACTACTAACTATAATTTCTTCAAGGGTAGTGATATGCCTTTCTATAAATGATAGGAATTGGCGAGTATGCATTTGGTGAGCATGCTTGCCCAGTTTTGGTCTGTTATTTTTTGTTCGCACAACATAATTTCTTCCCTCAACCTCTTGTCATTTTTTTGTTTATTTCTAGAGAATCAATGCTTAGTGCTAGCAGATACGTTTTCTACATGCTCAACTTATCAAGTGCTATTCTAGCACATCAAGGGATTAAACAAGGCTGCAGCCTTGTTTCACTTTTGTTCATTTCAGGATCCTGGTGGGCTGTTAAGGCAATCTGAATTTTCATCCTCCTAAAGTGGAAGATAAGCAGATCTACATCCTTCTGATGCAGTAATTTCTGTCAAGGCAGCATTCAGGCCTTAGAAGAGCTTTGCATTTATGTTATATTTCTGCAAGGAAGACTAATCAAAGATCAATACTAATAAAAAGGGTTTAAGTTTTTTACAAAGAGGCCAAAAATTCACACATGAGGCACAAATGACAAACTAAACAAATCTCATGGTATAAATACCCAGGGATTGTGGTCCTTACTTCTGGAAGGTATGATATTTATATAGCTCTGAAGAACCAATGGAACGCCACAGCTATTCATACATTTTTCTGTATAAGATGGGTCATTATGTGTCAAATTATTAACAACCAAATTGACAGCATAGCTCCTGTCTGGATCATAGCTGGTCTTTTATCCAGCTCTGCATCTCTCAAGCCTGATCATCAATTTCTTAGAGCAATACTTCAGTTGCCCTGCTATGTTTTTAATTTCTCCTTATGATTAGAGAGGAGAGTGATGAGAGTAGACATAAGATTCTGGTGAAGTAGTATATTTTTACCAGCTGGTTTAGGCCTTGTTTTACCGCAGTAGGCTTTGACTTCTTAACTTCAGCAGTTGATTTTCAATCCAAACAGAAGAGGCTTTTTTTTTTAAAAAAATGTATCAAAACTATCCTTGTTTATAAGTTTGTATCAACTTTCTTAGGAGTATGACTCAGTGGTGAAACGTAAATTTTGTTTCTACCAGTTCTGTGGGCGTGGCTTAGTGGGTGGGGGGTAATGTGACTGGGTGGCCATGGCCAACTTCTACAACCATCAGAGGCTTTGTTTTTACTTTTAAATTTTTGCATTTTTTCGGTTTTTTAAAAATTAAAAAAAAAGCCTCTGATGATTGTGTGGCTCAGCTGGGCATGGGGGGGAGGCAGGGATTTTTGCTACTGGTTCTCCGAACCACCCGCCGCCATTGCTACCAGATCAAGTGATCCGGTCCGAACCGGAAGCATTTCACCCCTGTTATGACTAGGCACTATAATTTTTAAAGCAGTGTATTAGAATAGAATTTGATCTAATCAGATCCTCCAAACTTCCTGTTCTCCTAAGAAAAAGATATGAAATAATATGTGCCACCTACACAACGAATAGTCTCTTCCCACAGTATATGTGCTCCTTCATCTCTGTTAGAGGGAAGACATATTATGCTCCTGTAGAGATAGTTGATAATATTCTTTATACTGTCAATTTTATAAAGACGTTTCTAGTGCCCTTATTTTCCCATTTTGGATTAGAATGCCAGGTTGTTCAAGTCAACCATGCATGAATATCTTCCTGACAGTAATTGTTTTATAACATATATTATAGCAGAATATAGCAGCATGTCTGATACATAGAATACTGGTATATATTAACTTTTCTGTTGGTATACAGATGCTATACTTTACTTTCAAAGTTATTAAAATACTTCACTTTGTTCTATTTGTAATTGATTAAGTATAATATTGTTGTAAATCTTATTTTAATAGTTCCTTTATTACCTGACATCTTTTTCTTTTACGTAGCATTCTTAAACTATCTTCTGATTTATTTATTGAATTGCATTTGACTAGATAATGTTCTCATTTTATGGTTGTCAAAGATCATAATAAAATAATGATAACTATATGAAAGGGGAGACATGATAGCAGTGTTCCAATATCTCAGGAGCTGCCACAAAGAAGAGTCAGTCAAGCTATTCTCCAAAGCACCTGAGGGTAGAACAAGAAGCAACAGGTGGAAACTAATCAAGGAGAGAAGCAACTTAGAACTAAGGAGAAATTTCCTGACAGTTAGAACAATTAATCAGTGGAACAACTTGCCTCCAGAAGTTGTGAATGCTCCAACACTGGAAATTGTTAAGAAGTTGTTGGATAACCATTTGTCTGAAGTAGTGTAGAGTTTCCTGCATAAACAGGGGGTTGGACTAGAAGACCTCCAAGATCCCTTCCAATCCTGTTATTCTATTCTATTTTAACCTTGATGAAGTTTGTTTAAAATAATAGTGCATATATGAATCAATACACAAGGTACAATTATTTTGACAGTCTGATATTTTTTTCTGCTCTACCAAAGAATATTGCAAGAAGAAAGTTCCCATACTGCTTATCTTCTTCACAATCTTTCCAGAATAAATCAATTATAGGCAGAAGACACAATATGGGACTGTCCCAGGTCATCCTAGATCTTTTCACAATTTTCTGGCAGAATAGAAATGAGCTATGTTATATTTCCTTCTAGGAATAAAGTTTCAAAACCCATGTAACATGTTGGATAAGAATTGGAGTGAGAATTTCAACCTTGGCCTGTCCAGTGCTGAAACCATTACTCCAACTTGTATGTGTGCATGAACAAACAGCATCCTTTTTCCTCTCAGTTCCTCTTATATGATGATCAGATAAGAAGCAGGTTGTCATTTCCTTCATTTTCCAAAATGAATGTTTCCAGGCACACCTAGTTTGCTATATTTCCAGTTTATATCATTGTTTTTCATCTCAGCAACTGGTAACCACTTGACTCCCAAGGCACTGTAGTTGCCAGCTAAATCAGAAGAATTGTTTTATGGAGCATGATAAGTGATGTGAATGCGCAGAATTCAGCATGTTCTCTCCCCAAAAATGTTACTAGTTTTCCCTCAAGTGGCAACACAAATAATGAACCAATCAGTTAATGTAAGCTTCATGCACACAGAGAAAAATAGACAATGCATTTTAAGGTTTCCCTGCATAGAATAGCAGAGAACCTTTAACTATTCTTCAGTATTTATTTTTGAGCTGTACATAAATGGCCTTTTGAAATTCTGCCCTAGAGAAGAGAAAATTTGCCCCAAACTTTTTGGAAGAAAATTACCACACACTGTTTTAACTTATGTTAAAAAGCATCAACATTTTCCTCGGTGTGAGGCTTACCAGCAATAAATCCCCTTTTCATAATGAGCTTTAATCTTTTTTTTTTTTTGCAATTGTTTTTGGAACTGATAATAGTTAACAACTACATTGATGGCTTCAAGACAATTTTTCATCTCCCACAATGCCTGGACCTAATGTCATTCAAGGTCATGTTTGTGTGCAAAGAGGAATGGTGTCTGTCATTCAACAATGATCTGAATAATAATTGAAAAAACATTTTCTTCATTTTGGGAAGTTGAGAAAGAAAGATGACATAAATTTTCAGAAAAAATTGCAGCTGAAATCTGTTAAAATACTTTAGTATTATCGTTCTATTTAGAATCTCAGGTGGAAATAATTATAGAACAGAGATATAATCATAAAGTGTAATTCTAAATTATTCAAACCAAGTAGAAGTAACATTTAACTAAAGTTTAGGTTGGTACCGAAAAGACTGCAACGTTAGCACCAAACTGACCTCTGTGGAATGGTCACTGAGATGTTTTGGATGAAAAAAAAAGATGTTAAAGTTTTTGCAACAAAGGGATGTGTCAATTGGCTAAACAGATGGTCATAATGCAGCAATAGGCACTGTATAACAGAATAACAAAATTGGAAGGGATGTTGAAGTTCTTTGAGTCCAACCTTCTGCTCAAGCAGGAGACTCTGTACCATTTCAGACAAATGATTGTCCAATCTCTTCTTTAAAACTTCTAGTTTTGGAGCATCCATAACTGTGATTGACCTGTGATCTATAACCCTAGAAGTAAGAATGGGGTGCCAATGAAGTAGGAATGGAGTTAAATAAAGTGATATCAATCTTCCATTCAACCATGTCATTCAACATACTTCCTTTCTCTATTCTAGAGTAGATGAAGAGATATTACTTTGATGCTGTGGTTAAGGTGCAGGTAAAAAAAAACAGAACTACTGTGAGTTCTAATCTTTCCTTAGGGAGGGAAGCTGGCTATGTGATTTTAGACCAGTAACACTCTCTCAGCCCCACTTAATTCATAGGGTTATTTGGGTGAAAGAATAAGAGAAAGGAGAATTATGTAAATCATCTTGAGATATACTAAATAAAGATGGGATCAAAATACATAAGTAATATTATCTGCCACAGAGAAAGGAGACGGTAAAATGTCTTCTAATTGGTTTTATTCTGTCTCTATCTGATCTCATCCATCCATTCATCCATTCCCCCATCCATCTTTTCCTGTTTTGAATTCAGGTCATGATGTCAAACAAATTCTGGAAACAGCTGTTCCTTAACATGTGGAGACCACCGATTTATAAAGCTGCCATATGGGCAAAATCAAAGACTCAGAAATTGAAAACATCAGAATTTTAATGCAATATAATTGCATTTAATTGTAACTGAAATATTGCAATACAATTTTTATTCCAATATAATAATAAGTTTCAACTTTTCCTTATGGCTATTACCTCTATGCATCTTTATGAAAGATGACAATTATACTAAGTATTTCCAGTTATTTTCTACTAATACTTCTGGTGAGCAGAACACATATAAAGCGAAACTTCTAAGAATGTGTATATGAGTATTTTGAGTATGTCTGGCAAAAAATATTTAGCAAGTTTTGGGAAAAGATCTGTTCTATAAATAATATTTTAAACCAATATTAATCAATAGTGTATTAAGTAGTATAGTGGTTGAACAGAAATCAGAATTGCAATCTTTGGCATATAGTACGGCTCTTTAAAAATGTGATGGCTTTTGATGTTACAAATAAATTGCTTTCCAATTCACAGTACTTTCTCTTTATAAATACTTTTCACCTAATAATCAACCGCTTAGGCTTAAAACATAATGATTAGGCCAAATGAATCTATTATGATTAATCTTTTTCAACAAGTCTTACACTGGAAGTATAAATAATTGGTTTTCTAGTACTGAACAGTTTTATTCAAGTAAATATATACTTCTATAAGAATGAACTTAAAAATCTGTTTGGAAGTATGTATAATTGAACCAAACTTCTGAGTTGATATTCTTAGATTTTAAGCTGTATTTTTTTTTAACCTCCAATTGGGATAAAAGCTTAGGGTAATCCAAAATTGGCCCATCAAGTATAATCATTAATTGAAACATGTTAATAGCTGCAGTTCAACAATGTCTGAAGATTCAAAAGTTCTCCACCCTTACTGTTTCATTACAAACTTTACTTTATATGTAATACAAGTTTAAATCATCAAATGTTTGTTCTGTTCATTGCGACTTACACCACAGTTAATCCTGATGATTGTCTATTTGTCTATTTCAGAATTAAGTCTATTATTAAACAATGAACTAAAATAAAAACCATCATCTAAATACACTTAACCCACAAAACAGCCACCTGGATAATGGTGATCATAGAATATAACACATCGGAATATAGAAAGTGAAAAATATGGAGAGGTGATTGTACACTTCACAGACAAATTAATATTCTGCAAAACTATTTATCCTAGGATCTAACCACCATGCTAAGGACAAATACAAAAGAAAATAAAACAAGAGATTAAATAGAAATAAAGAATAAAGGAAAGCATACAGGAGTTTACAGAAAAGGAGTGGCGCTTGTGACACTTTTAAAATAAATGCTTTTCTACAAACAAAGTCTAGTAGATGGGAAGTAAATTTTATACAGAAATGGGTAGTAAGTCATAATAGGCCAGCTGACTTCTCAAGTCAGTTTGGTCTAGAAATAGACTGATCTATTCCTCAAAATGTCATTTCTAAAACAAATCAAATGTCATATCCAAGATAAATTCATTGCATCACCTCTCTTTTTTCCAATTTTCTCTTCCTGCCCTTCTCTTACCTTTATTTTTGCTGACTGATTAGGAGCAGCAATTCACTGGCCAGAGTGTGGGAAAAAAACCCTTTTTTCCAATTCTGAAGCTGCCATGTTCTGTGGACTTCAATAATGTAGAAAAAATATAATTTTCATAAAGTATTGACATTACAGTGTCAATACAATACAGTTTCCCCCAAACTTATCATGGTCCAAAGCAGGGGACCATGAAATCTAAAATTTGTTACTATCAGTTCTGTGGGCATGACTTGGTAGGGGCGGGGTAATGTGACTAGATGGGCATTGCCAACTCTTCCCCCCCCCCCATTTTTTTTCCTTTTAAAAGCATTTGGCTGAAGAAGTTGCAGAAAAAAAATGCTTTTAGAAGCCTATGATGTTCAGGCAACTCAGCTGGGTTCGTCAGAGGCTTTTAAAAGCATTTTTTCTACAACCTCTTTGAAGACGTTGTAGAAAAAATGCTTTTAAAAGTTTAAAAAACAGCCTCTGATGATCGCGCGGCTCAGCTGGGCATGAGGGGGTGCAGGGATTTTTGCTATCGGTTCTCCGAACCACCTGCCAGCCTCGCTACCAGATCGGGTGATCCAGTCCAAACTGGGAGCATTTCACCCCTTTTCCAAAGATAGCAGATTAGTACCATAAATTATCCAGACAGAAACCTTGACATCATTTTCTGGTGTTCCTTTAAGACCTCATCACTTGTATGTGCATATGTATATAAAGTCAAAACCCACAACAGTATAATATTTACTTTAGCATATTTGTGGTCCATGCACAGTCTTGGCTAATGAATTAGAAAAGATAGATAAATTCATCTTATATAATAATGGACTTCTGTCAGTTTTAAAATTTAAACGGAAAATGGTGCCGAATTACATTTTATTGGATATCCCAAAATATCACTATACAATTTCCTTTCCCAGTCTTAGAATGGAATGACAGAGTTGGAAGGGACCTTGGAGGTCTTCTAGTCCAACCCCTTGTTCAGGCAGAAAACTCTATACCATTTCAGACAAATGATTGTCCAATATTTTCTTTAAAACCTCCAGTGTTGGAGCACCCAGAACGTCTGGAGGCAAGTTGTTCCACTGAATAATTGTTCTGTCAGAAAATTTTTCCTTAGTTCTACGTTGCTTCTCTCCTTGATTAGTTTCCATCCATCCTTTTCCAGTCTCCTAATGTTGCTTTGAAAAACTGTTTGGCTTGTCTCATAAAGAACAGGGTGTTGTTTTTTTGAGTGGGTGGGTGGACGAGGGTCACATATTAACTGCATAAATCCAGATGACCAATAGTTTTCTGTCTTTCTTTTTCTTTGTCATTTTCTGTGTAACTTTGTCATTGTCTGTGTAACTGCCTGTTAAAGGAAGTTCTGATTTTTATAATTTGTATATCAGCCTTTACATTTGTTATGCTTTCTTCTGGTCATATTATAATTCCATTATAATATGAATTTTAAAGATGCTGGTACAGACATCCTTTAATTACTTGAAATTGTTTTCTCAACTTTAGATAACTTTTTTCAAGTACCAAGCATTTTATGTCTGACTATTCAACATGATGAATGTGAAGACAAGAGGGAATACCTAAATATTTTCTTTTAACTGATATGTATTTGATTTGTGTATTAGAGTGGATGTTTTTACCTTTTTGAAGTAGAAGACTTTGTTATCTTGCAATATCCAGAATTAAACATATTATTTATCAGATTGCTTACATTTTTGTCATATTTTTATATCTGTTGTGATTTTTTTGATTTGGGTTCCTGCAGTGAGCTCAGATTTGTTGGTATAAGTGATTCCTCCTCATTGTGTAACCCACAAAATTGTATTATGTCAGTAACTTTGAAGTGGAATTGCAATTTAAAAAGAGTCTATAATGCACATATTGTTGAGTGTAATTAAACTGTTATTAAAAACTGTTAAGCTTCATCAGATCTCTTATTTTGTTATGTTTAATTAGCATAATTAGCATAAGCAATTATTACATCCATTCCTATTCTCTTGTTAAATGCTAAGCCCTTCAGCATTACATAAGGAATCTAGCAATGTATGGATATTCTTTAAATCAGGTCTCTATCACTATTGTAATGATTGCTCCTTTAATGGACTATATCAGGGCTGAAATCAAGCAGGTTCTAACAGGTTCTAGAGAACCAGTAGCAGAAATTTTGAGTAGTTCAGAGAACCAGCAAATACTGGGAGGGAATGGGGATTTTGCAATATCCTTCCCCCAGGAGTGGGGTGGGAATGGAGATTTTGCAGTATCCTTCCCCTGCCACATCCACCAAGCCACGCCCACAGAACCAGTAGGGAAAAATTTTGAATTTCACCCCTGGACTATATCATAAACTCAAACCCATATCTAACAGACTCTGATAATAAATATATTTAATTTCCAATTAGAAATTACTATGCTCCAGATCCATCTTTTCCCCTTGGTTCCCTCCAGATGTATTGGACTACAAATCCCAGTTCACAATCCAGCATGGTGATTATAGCCCAGTTTACCTGGGAAAACAAAAGCTGCCCTATATAAAAGGGTATTTGCTCTACACTGGATACTTCTTCTAAACCTTCCTTTCCTAGGAGATACAATATTTGTATATATCAAGTGAATGTTGCTTAAGAAATGAAATGGGGAGTTAGAGAAAGGATAAGAATTTGATTACTATCTACTAAAAAGCACTAATGGCAACAAATGAGCTTTGGGATATGCCACTTTGATGGCACCTTTCATGAAAACCAAGCCAAAAACTTTCTCTTTCACCAACCATATCCTCATATGCTATTACGGTACTGATGCATTTGTAGGTCTAACTTTTCTTTTCTGGAAAAGACATTTTAAATTACACTATTGCATTTTTCATCACACTTGGCAGCCTATATGATAATTTGTGATAACAGGCATGAAATATGAGCAGATGCAGATGCAGTAAATGAGGTAAGACACTCATCACTCAGACTACTATATTTATGGAACTATAAAAAAAGCATATGCTTTCTACAGGTTTATTGAAATAGGCATCTATTCTAAATGACATGGTCTTTCAATTTCATGGCAAAGCTTTTTCAGATTGTTTAGGTGAAGTATAATATATGTGCCAAAGATGCTTGTTTTTACTGTTCTCTGAAATTTAATGCTACATTGAATTTTAATGTTTTCCTGTTCCTTCCATCACTTTTTTGAGGCTAGAAACTTGCTTTACAAAGAACAGTTTGATGGATCAATTGTAAGCAGAGAAGGAAGTAAATTTAAAAATGTAGAACCAAGAAGGAGGCTACTTCAACAATGGCTAGGACGATGATGTTGCGGTGGGGAAGAGGGTTGGTGCCTGTCACCACTGACACCGCCTGTCACCTCTGCTGCCATTCGCTGCTACCGGGGAAAGCTGGAGCCTTCACTGCTGAGCAGCTGAGCAGCAGTTGGATCAGCCTCCTAGAATACCGCCAATCAGCTGTTCTAGGCAGCGGGGATCACTGCCATTTGCCACCACCAATTGCCTGATAGCAAGCGGCGGCAGCAAATGATGAATGGTGGCAATCTGCGGTGATAGGTGGTGGCGGCAAATGGCAGCAGCGGCAGTGAATGGCAGCAGCGAGCAACAGCAAGTGGCAGTGATAGGTGGCGGTGATAGGTGGCGGTGGTGATAGGTGGCGATCCCCACCGCCTAGAATACCTGATCAGCGGTATTCTGGGAGGCCGATCCAACTGCCAATCAGCTGCTCAGCAATGAAGGCTCCAGTGTTCCCCAGCGGCAGCAGCAGCAGCTCAGCTCAGTTGACTGGTGGTTGGCACAATGGAGCAGAACCCTGATAAGCCACGTGCTGCAGCTGTAATAATGTGCTGAAGCTAACCAGGCTGTTTACTGTTTGCTGCAAGAATGCTAGCCAGATGAATACCAGATGGATGCTAGGAGGCAGAGGCAGATTTTTTTCTTGTTTTTCTCCTCTAAAACTAATGTGTGTCTTATAGTCTGGTGCATTTTCTAGTGCAAAAAATATGGTACTACATTACAACCATTAATAAAATGGTTACTTTCTCTGGAAAAAGCAGAGCAAGCCAGCATTATATACCACTTAGATCTTCAGGAATATAATCAAGTAGACCTTTGGAAAACAGCAACTATACCAGATTAATTATTCAGGAACAAAAAATAGAGGAGCATTCCATGAGCCGGCCTTCTACAAAAACTCCAACCTTGTAGAAAAGGGACTTCAGAGCCCTAGACCAGGGGAGAAATCCAGCAGGTTCTGACAGGTTCTGGAGAACTGGTAGCAGAAATTTTGAGCAGTTCAGAGAATCGGTAGCGGAAATTTTTAATAATTCTGAAAACTGGCAAATACCACCTCTGGCTGGCCTCAGAGTGGGGTGGAATGGAGATTTAAAAAAAAAAAAAGATTTATATGTCGCCCTTCTCCGGAGACTCAGGACAGCTTACAATATGTTAAGCAATAGCCTTCATACTTTTATATATTTTATACAAAGTCAGCTTATTGCCCCCACAAACTGGGTCCTCAATTTACCTACCTAAGAAAGGATGGAAGGCTGAGTCAACCTTGAGCCTGGTGAGATTTGAATTTACAGTAATTGCAGACAGCTGACTGTTAATAACAGGCTTTAGTCTGCTGAGCTATCCAGGCTCCCTGGAAAGATATTTTGCAATATCTTTCCCCCAGGAGTAGGGTGAGAATGGAGATATTGCAGTATCCTTCCCCTGCCATGCCCACCAAGCCACACCCACAGAACTGGTAGTAAAAATATTTGGATTTCACCACTGCCCAAGCCAGGTTTCAGTAATACAAGCCAGGTTGGCTTTCTCATTCAGAGTCAAGTTATGGATGAGAACAGATCCTGCAAACCAACCTGGATTCAGCAGCAGCATGTGGCAGCTCAGCGCCTTGAATGTCTGCCAAGCTCTCAGTCTGAGGTTGGGGACTGGAAAAATATGCTATTGGCAGAGTCTTGAGAGTTCCCCACCTCCCATCTATTTTCATAATTCTCCCTGCCAGTTATTGCTGAGATGTTATAACCTGCCCTTATTCCTCCAGAGGTTTTTCCTCTCCCTGCCCAAATTGATCCAAACCCACATTCCCCATGGAAGAAGCTGAAAGCCAAGCAAACATTGAGCAGAAAAGAAGCGGGGGAAACAGCTAGTTCATCTACAGTAATTATGTCAATAAAATAACAGATTTTTGTATCCAAGAAGTTGTCTTTAGCTTCTTGTGTGGCATCAACAGTTCAACGTTTCCAGAAGAATTTATTCAGAAATGTAATAGATCAATTGTTTTGTTGTTGTTTTTAATCCCTTTTAAGTAAGTCCCTTTTGGAGGAGGATTAGGGAAAGGGGAGGGGAATCATTGTCTTACGAGACTGTGCCACTTATTATTTGAATTACATTCAATAATGTATCAGTTCTTCTTTTCTCTTCCTTTTTAAATGATTCTTTTGGTCTTTATTTTATTTTTTAAATTGAGATGCTACTCATCTCACTGTCCAAAGCAACTCTGGGCAGTTCACAATACTATAAAAATATAAATATAAAAAACCTCCCTTTTAAAATTAGTATAAATAATCATTATCAGCAATTTTTATATGATATAGCATCAGCATTGGAATTACAGTTGCAATTTAATTTACAGTTGATAATAATTGGGGTCAGATATTATTTATTTAAACTATTTTCATGCAGCCTTTCAAGGCAAATCTATCTCAAGGACATTTATGAGGCACTATTTTAGAACAATAAAATGCAGGTACTTCAAACAGCAATATAAAATATTCAAAATAATAACCTTCCTTCAACAAGCCAACTGTCATATCCAGATTTTTAAAATCCCTTTTAAAAGAATTAGCTGAGAATAGCTGAGAATACACATGTCCATTATAAAGATATCCATCCAGAGAGAAAGAGTTATTTTTCTATCAGCACCAGCCTAAAGATAGATGTGGGAACTTGGCTGATTTTGGAGCCAAGGAGATTTACATAAATGATAGTGGATCTTCAAATAACCTGCTTCCCATTTATTTATGGCTTTTGATTTTGGGTCCAGTAGAAGTTATAATTTGTCCTTTTACTGCTCCCATGCTTGTAGATGGGAGCAGTAATGCTAACAGTAACAGCCAAAGAAAAATGTAATGTTGGCCAAACTAAATCAGGTCAAAGCCAGATTAACCAGTCAATCAATCTGTCAGATTAAAATAATACAACACAGAAGACCCAAAAGCAAGGCTGAATCACAGGAAGCAGTTCAACAGAGTAATTCCCATGCCAGCAAGGAATTGCTCATGACAAAACCAATAATGGCAATTTTTAGAAGACAAATGTGATGCACAAGCTTAAATATTGCAAAAAGCATTTATTTTGGAACCTAGGCATTGTTTCTTGCTGTTGGGGATTTTCTAATCTTCTACCACAAGTGTGCCTGCCTCCATTTTGCCTTGCATTCTTCCATTCTCTGGAAAGGACCAGAAGAAGGAAGGAAAAAAGTAAGCATTTTTCTTCAAAACCAGTTCTTTTTTCCCCGAACATTGCTTGGTCCAGCTTATTCAATTATCTGTTCCCTTCTTGCAGTCATTCCACTTCAGGACATTTCTGAGCTAAGTGTTGCATTTGGTCCTTCATAGGAAGTACAGCCTTAGTTAATGTCAGTTTCAAATCTCCATTCAGTTTTGTTCACTTGTAGGTTTTTTAACTTTTTGATATTAAATTTTAGTGCACCCCTCCTCCTCCTCCTTTTACATTTCCTTCATTTCTCCACACAGCTAACTCCAGAAAATCTATTCATAATTGACACCCTTTCTTGGATTAGAAAAGAGAGACATTACACATGATTTATATGCTTTGCTTTCAAATATTTATTTCAAAAATTATTCTGATTAAATTCCAATTTCAACAGTTTAGAAACTGCTTCCTGAGGGTTCTGGCTGACGTCATGGCGAGATTGAACATGAGGCACGGGACTCCGCACTGCCATGCTGAGTTCTTCTCATTGGAAGGCTCCAAAAGGAGCTAAAGCCACCCTGTAGGGGTGGTAAAGAAAAGAGGGGTACTCTGCAGGTAAAGGAGAGCTGCAACTCTTCCATTTGACTCAGGGCTTCTTCCCTCTTATCCACGATGAGGAGAAGAGGCAGCCATTATGGCTGCCATGAAGCTGGGCAGCCAAGGCAACAAAAAATGTGCAGGAGCAGTGTAGATAGACAGTAACTGGAGCTGGGTGAGAAGATTACTGTTTTATTTAGACCCTAACTTTAAAAGGGGGGAAAAAGAAAATCCACGAAAAGAGACTCTTAGAATTGTTTGTTAAAGCAGCAAACAATTATACAAAGAAAAATCCTAGACCCAAAAGAAAGAAACTAAGGGGAGAAAAGCTAAAGACTTTTTAAAACATAGAAAATTGGACTTCCAAACTGGGCAGGCGTTGTTTTGGAAAGGCATTTTAAAATGCTGGAACTATCTACTTGAATAATTGACTTTGCTTCTACAAATTGAATTAAAATTGGATTAAATAACTTGTTACATTTGAAACTACACTGAAACCTAAGATGAGGGTCCCACCTATTGATGAATAGAAAATATATCATACCCCTACAAGCCTGAGAAAGTTTTTGATAAGAGAAATAAACAAGATTTCTCTGGAGGACTGTGGTGATATCTACTGTTCTATAATTATCTACTTTATGATTACTGGAGACTTAACTGTCTCCAGTAATGTGGGAATAATGTGAGACTTAACTGTGGGAATAACAAAGACTCTTAAGTGAAGTAAAGTGACTTCTGATTTTTGGAAAGCTTCCTAGACTATCTAAATGGAACTAATTGAATAATCCTGGAATATAAAGAACTATGAGTACTGTACTTTCTGAGGAGCAACATTAGGCTTGAATATATTGTTTTTGGATTATTGAGTAAGAGCAGGGCTTACTGAAATAAGACAAGATGCTCCATTGGGGAAATAAGTGATATTTCAAAAGAAGTGGTGTTGATGTTCCAAAGCATTAAGGACATTTTGAAAAAGAATTACAGAGATATAAAGAACACATTGCATGGCATAAATGGGAAAATAGAAAATACCTGGCAACTGATAATGAACTAAGACCACAAATTCCAGGAAAGAGAGGAGAAGACAGAAAAAAATGGAAAAAAAGACAGAACAGAAAAGCCAGCAAATAAAGTAAGAAGATGATAATAAAGATAATAATGACTGATGAAATAAACTAAGGGGAAGTACTTTAAGAGATTTAAAAAATAGAATTGGATAAGCAGGAAGATACTTTTGAAAGGGAGATAGTGGCCTAGGTAGATACCCTGAAGGCTGGGCAGCATAGAAAGATAGAGATGAGAGAATGTATAGACTGAACAGTGAAGATACGGACAGAGACAAGGATCCAAGAGAGGAGTATGGGAGGCAAGCTAATAAGTGAATAAGAATTGAAGTATTAAAATGGGCAAGAGATGATTGATAGAAAGGAAATATTATTTTTCTTTCCTTTTTTTAAAATATAATGATGGCCTGATTAAAAACTAGAATAGAGGTAGAAATAAGAATACACACTATAAATACTTTATATTATATAAAGTAATAGCTAGATGGAAATATTAGAGGTTGAAAGATGATATTATTAAGTATGTTTAAATAATATGGTGATTGGCACTAGAATGGCCTATTGAAACATTGAATAATTAAATAATATAGGACTATATCTTAATATTGAGAGACATTGTGGCTCAGTGGCTAAGACACTGATCTTGTTGATTGAAAGGTCGGCAGTTCAGCGGTTCAAATCCCTAGTGCCACGTAATGAGATGAGCTCCCGTTACTTGTCTCAGCTTTTGCCAACCTAGCAGTTTGAAAGCACATAAAAAATGCAAGTAGAAAAAGGGACCACCTTTGGTGGGAAGGTAACAGTGTTCCATATGCCTTTGCCATTTAGTCATGCCGGCCACATGAGCATGGAGACATCTTCAGACAGTACTGGCTCTTCAGCTTTGAAATGGAGATGAGCACCATCCCCTAAAGTTGGGAATGACTAGCCCATATGTGTGAGGGGAACCTTTAACTTTACCTTTACCTTTTATATTTTAATATAAACATGTGTATTAACTCTAGGATTCTAGTCACTATTCTGACTAGACGCCAGAATAGAGGTAGAAATAAGAAATAGGGGGAATATTAGCACACACATTTTTTTATACAATAGAATAAAAGCAATAACTAGAGGTAATGATTACCTCATTGAAAGATTACCTCATTGAAAGATAGCACTACTATGTAAGCTCAAATAATATTGTGATTGGCATTAAAATGGAACATTGAAATATTGAATAACTACTTTAAAACAACCATGTATATTAACACTAGGATTTCAAAAGTTTGATTAATGTAACAAATATTATTAATATCATTACTACCACTTGTCTCAAAATGAATGATACCCAGATGCCACACTATTCATGTATTGATGTTGATATATATTTTAAAAATAAAAATAAAAAAGAAAGAAAGAAACTGTTTCCTATTAATCACATAATTTCTTACTCTTCCTGCCTTCTAAACACCAGCAAGATAATCGTAGATATGACTCTTCCAAAATGGTGGGCTTATTCCTATGGGCAGTTTATAATTGTGGATGTCTTAGAAAGAAAAATATCACTCCACCATCAGGAGAAAAGAAGGTTTATTCCCCCCAACATCAAATTCAACATCTGTTCATTATTATATACTGACAATGTCATCCCCACACAGGAATTTGTGTGCACAGGGAGGGGAGGGAAAGCACAGTACATTCACCTCAATACAAAGCTTCCTTAAACTGTCGTTTAATTTTGCTCTGTAAAAGGTGATTTTTGTAAATGTACCGGTATTACTTTTTAAAAAGCCTGATTTAATTTCCCTATTGGGAGATAAAAGGTTTAGAAGTTGGCAGCA
The DNA here is from genome assembly GCA_030761175.1 of Masticophis lateralis. Taxonomy (NCBI): domain Eukaryota; kingdom Metazoa; phylum Chordata; class Lepidosauria; order Squamata; family Colubridae; genus Masticophis; species Masticophis lateralis. Next base: position 23,782,878 of record JAUDYJ010000005.1, on the reverse strand, counting down.
AATGGAAGGCACACATTCATTTTATTGCTTTAAGATACTTAATGTGAATTCTTAGAGATCTTGTATGGAGGAAAATAATTTTCTGTAGTCTGACTCCATTTTCATAAACACTCCGTTTAGTGAAGCATATCATACTGAATGGTTATGTACAATAAGTAGAGCTAAAGAGAAATAAAGCAGATTAGCCCTGTTTTCATGCAAACAATTATCTAGGTCAGGGGTGTCAAACTCATGTTGTTTTCTCCTTCACTAAACCAGGCATAGGCAAGACCAGTGCATGACACATCCGGTCTGCGGGCCAGGAGTTTGACAGCCCTAATCTAGGTAGATTCTTTAAATGATATGATGTAGTAGCCTATGATGAATCTTTTTGTTGAAGAATAACATAAGGAAGCTGAAAACTGTTAAGACAGATATGTGTTCACTTGAACTCACTATGTGAAATGTGGAAATACTGTATTCAGGCAGAATTAAGAACAACTGATGTCTTAAACACAAACCAACAGAGGTATTCATCCACTTTTCCATTGCTTAACTAACAAGACATTAAAATACAGTGCTAAAAATAAAATAAATTAAAATTTCAGATTTCTTCCAGGCCGTCCCCTAGTTATATTAAATATAAATTAGGGTTTTTAAAAAATATCCATTGAACACTAAATAGCACTAAGGAATATAAACAAATATCTTAAAACTAGGACAACAGGGAAAATATGCAAATTTTCTACTTTTTTTTAATGCATTTATTTAAATTGTTGTAAGGGGAAAGGCAAATACAGACATTTATTGAAAACTATTTTAATCATCCTCCCAATGTTTATAAAACAAAATAAGATCCATGGCTTAGGACCCAGATATCTACGGGACCACCTTCTACCACTGATAGCACCCTGAGGCACCCCGAGAAGTCCCACAGAGAGGGACTCCTCAGGGTGCAGTCAGTTAAACAATGTAGACTGGAGACCCACCTGCCCTCTGAAATGAACTGCCCCCAGGGATACATATGATTCCCGACCTGCGTATCTTTCACTGTGCCCCGAAAACTCTATTATTCCAAAAGGCTGGACTGGCTTAACAAGAAATTGGGATGAGATGTTTTAAATTTGTGGGTTTTTAATTTAATGGCCAAGATATTTAATTTGTTTTAATTTGCTTTTAAATTTTGTATCTTATATTGTTTTATGATGGCTGTACACTGCCCTGAGTCCTTTGGAAGAAGGGCGGTATAAAAATTTAATAATAAATAAAAATAAATAAAATAAAATCTGACATGATCTGTACTGAAATTACATGATTTTAAGGGCATATTTTTCAATTCTGAAAATCCTTCAGAGCAAACTTTTAAACTTTAGTCACCCACCATGCCAAAGAAAATACGTTTAACAAAGGAGATGAAAATCAAACGTGGCAGATAAAAACAATTATTACAAATTCTGTTGAAGTGAAAAGTGACACCGAGAGAGTTAGGGAAATGGTAACTATGAAGAAAACTCTGTGGTTTCCTTCTTCTCTTGGTATCCTGAGCAAATGCTTATTTTGCTCAATAGTTAATCCAAAACTGGAATATTCTAATAACTAAGCTTCATAGGAAAGTACAACTTTCCCTTCACTTTATTGCTTCAACCTCCAAACGAAGAATGCATTTATGAATGTTCATCCACGTATGTGAAGAATGGGCAGATGGAGAATGCACAGAAAAATTTAGCACACACACACACAAAAAACCAGATGAAGTTTTCTAGGACAGAAAGTAATAGATCACTGGTCATCACTAGTGGACCACTAGGGACTTCAGATTGCTTAGGCTTTTGCAAAGAATGCTGAATGGGCACAATTAATCTAAAATAGTATTTTAGGGCATATTATTTCCAAATGTTAATTATGCCTTAAATATTAGCAATTGTTTCTTAGAACACAGCAAATTCATTTATTTTACTGAAGTAAATAGAATGTTTGTCCTCCCCTAATTTAGAGCGTTGGCAAGGGGAAGATATATGGAATGTAGTCCAGTTCTTACAAATGTGATTCCTAGCATTCCAATTTGATTTTCTTAAATTTCCTTTAAAGAACATGTATGCATGTAGAACCAGCTATCAGCGGGCCCATATCTTAATTTAAAATGTATGTATATGGTTGTGTATCTATACATGTATGTAAATGTTAGGTACTCCAGAGTACCTAACATTTGTTTTTGTCTTTGTTCGCTAGGGTATTGCATATTGCAGTCTTCTACCAGTGGTTATATGACACAACCCTTCACTGCAATGGACTTTATCTTTTATAAACCTATCCAATGGCTGTCCTGACTAATGGTCATGGAATTAACATGAACTACATTACAGTTCCAGAGAATCTGGTGGGTGAAGCCAGATCTTCCCCAGATCAACGCTTCAGGATCTCACCAAAATATATATTTTCTTTCACATACTACCTAAACCATTTCGTTAGAATCACTAGGCATTGATGGTTAAACTTCCATCAGGCAGTTTTTCCATTGAGATTTATCCTTCTCCCAAAGAAATACCATATAATTTTAGCACGATACTACAGAGGGGATTGGACTAGGAGACCTCCAAGGTCCCGTCCAACTCTATTATTCTGTATTCTGATTCTAATGCTATTTTTATTGTACTATTGTTTTCCAATACAAAAAATATATAGTACATGGTCATAATTGCTATAAATGGGAAAAGCAACAGGACATGTTTCTAACTTAAGTTTGCTTCATAACACTGGTCAGATGGGATGCTGTTGAAATGGGTTTCCTGCTTTGAAATAGCCTTTCCCCAGCCATGCAGATAATTTCTAATCTCTTTGGAAATAAAGGTTTGGGTAGAAAAGTGTTCTAATGATTGCAACTTTGCTTACACCTGCTGTTTACATACGTGTTACTTTTTGCAGAGAAAGTCAACGCATTTTATAAAGCTTCCACATCGAAATGTTGAAAGAGACTTAGCATAAGTCTCTGCTGACCAATGGTTATGTCCAGTTTTTAAAATCATTTGCATTTCCTTATTTGTAGTCCTACTCCAAAATAAATACTTACTAAAGTAAATATTTAGCAGTTTTCTGTAGTAGAAAGAACTAGCATATTAAAGTCTAATACTAATTTAAAAGCACAAATAACCCGAATGCTATCCCAGTTTTATATTTATTGCCATATCTTACTTACCGTATCTTTCATTAACGTATAAGGAACATTGGAGACTACCACTTCTATTGAAAAAGTCATCATTAAGATTGTCACAACAGTTTGTGCACATGAAATCATTGGTAATGGATATAATAATAGTGGATGCTCTTTCCCATCCAATCTTTACCGACTAACTGGTTAAATAGGATGACTAGGGTGGTAAAATCTGCTTGGCTAGTTCCTAACTTAGACAAATGTTTCACCATGTGAAACCCACATTATTAACATAGTCTGGTTGAAGTCAGGAGCAATTCCAGAAGCCCTAATGAAAAGTTCTCTGTTACATTAGAAAATAACCACTGACTCACAGAACAGCAGGAATAATAGCATATATATAGTAAGTAGCACTGGTCAGAACTGTCATTCTGATTTTTCACCTCATTCTGGAACATTGTAGAAAATTAAAACAGTATATAGGCCCATAATATTTTTAAAATATCTAGTGGCTGTCCATGCTTTGTCTGTAGGAATTGCCCAAGGATAGCAGATGCTAATGGTTCAAAAATAATTCACCATAGTGAATTCGATCTTGTACAAGCTCAGGATTCTCTGCTAATAAACCACCCAATCTTTTGCCAAGCTTTTGCATGAGTTTGTAAAAAGATTCGTTTTGCCTAAAAAAAACTATTTAGAAAACCTGTGTATGCAAAGTCCAATCCTTGTTAAATGTGCTTTGGATTTTCTTTCCCACCCTGCTTGAATAAGCCAGTTTCTCTAAATCAGGGCTGTCAAACTCCTGACCCATGGGCAAGATGTATCATGCAATGGCCACGCCCTACTCTCAGTTTAGCAAAGGAGGAAACACCACATGATGCCCCCATGATGACATGAGTTTGAATGTCTGCTTTAAGAGACTAATTCAAAATACTGGTGCTGTAGAAATAAATGAGTACATTTTGTAATGTACAGTAGAGAGGTACAAGTATAGTAGACAGCAGTGGTGAAATCCTTTCCCCTCCCCCCATGTTTTATTTGTTTTATTTATATAATGCTCAGTTTTCATCAAACAGTGTGTATTCTGGGAACAATTATATTTTGATAGTCATATTTATATATCTTCATTATATTTAATCATCACCATCATATTAATATAATAACATTATGATATAATAACCTTAATGCTTAACATTTAACGTCTTCTTTAACGACTCTCCTCTACACCATTTCCTCCCTTTATATCTCTTCCTTTCTAACTTCTGTTTCTATTATCTAGCCATTGATAAAATGTGCCCCATATCAAAAAATATTCAGTTTCCTCTTTATCCTTAATAGCAAGTGTTAATCTATCCATTTCTGCACAGTCTAATACTTTTTTTTATTACAGTCTCCTCAGATGGGGTCTCATCACTTTTCCATTGTTGCGCAAATACAATTCTGGCTGCTTTTAATATATGCAAAATCAAACATAACAATCTTTTTATCATATTTTTCTTGTAGAATGCCCAGCAAAAATATCTCTGGTTTCAGATCTATATGTAGTTTGGTCAATTTTTCCAGCTATGTATGTATTTTTGTCCAATATTTTCTCGCTCTTGGGCATGCCCAACACATGTGATAATATGAACCAGATGTTTAATTACACTTATCAATATTTATCCGATCTATCTTTAAACATTTTTGCCAGTCTTGCTGGTGCAAAGTGCCATCTATAAAACATTTTATACACGTTTTCCTTATATGCAGTTGACTTCATCAATTTAATATTTCTATCCCACAATTTCTGCCACTTGTCTAATTCTATTGCCTATCCAAAGTTTTTAGCCCAAGCAATCATTGCCTCCTTTACCTGCTCACTTTCAAGTTTAATACTTAATAGGTAACAATATAGTTTCTTTATCAATATTGATATTGGTATTGATTGATCCAGTCAATAACTGATCTAGTTCTGTTAGGTCTTTGTTGAAACCATACAGTTTAGTATCTTTTTTATAACAAGATTATATCTGCATGTAAGGCTGCCATGCTATCTCTATCCCCTGACTTCTAAGTTCCTGTTTTGTTTTTAACTCCCCTTCATCATTCAATATGTCCTTACAATTTTTTCCATGTTAATAACATTAGGCTGTATTAATGCCTCCATAGTGGAAAGCCAGATTGGTATTTTCAAATAAGCAGTAGTGAAATCCTCTGTGGATTGCCACTGGTTCGCTGCCCGCGCATGCAGAGTGTGCGCCAAAAGCATGCCATGCACCAAATGTGCATGGCATGTGCACCAAATGTGCAGTTCATGTGGAAAAAGGAGACTTAACAAGGTAAGTAGAACAGTGAGGGAGGAACAGCCGTGCCTCGCAATTTAGATTCGCTAAAAAGCAGGATTTCCTGATTGTCGGAAATACCAGTTCGGACAAACCAGTAGCTTTTTTTTTTACTACTAGTTTATCACTACCAGTTCACCTAAACTGGTGCGAACCAGTAGCATTTCACCCCTGGTAGACAGGTGTTGCTTTTATATAAGGTCCAAATCATGCCTTCTAAATTATTTTGAAGTTTGACTGCATTATATAATAGTCCCTATAGATATAGTGGAGTAGTGAAGTACTTTGACTTAACAGGACAGCAGTGGACACAATTCTTGAGAGAAGTATCAGATAAATCCATAATGGATTCCTTTTCAAGTGAAATGATACAATCTGATAAAATAAAATATATTGCCTTGTGGTAGGCACGTAATTCATGAAGATTACTGTGTCTGTCTCAAAATATTTCTTGGCTCAAGAAACAGCATACAGAGAAGCTTACATCTGGGTAATCTAACTAGATTTTTTTTTATTTGATAAAGTTGCATAGGAAAAAGTATGTACATATAAAGGAATCTTCTACATTATGAGATGAAAAATATTGCATTTCAAGCAAATTTAGATTTGTTGTTGCCTTTTGAATGATTCGCAATGTTTGACATGATAGACTAATACTTCAATTCTTGCCATATTCACACAAATGATTTATACCAATCCACATGCAAAGACATTATTTAAATTAAAGCGTAAGCAATTCCAACAATAATTCATCATGTTTTCTTCATATTTCAAAATATGAAATATGACAATAATTAATAAGAATATAAAATGTGTCTTAAATAAAATCTGTATTTTTTTTCAACATAGATTAAAAAACACAGCAAATCACAAAAATGCCAATAAGTCAGGATTTCTCAAACTTTATGATTGCATAAACTACTAAATTTTCAAGTAAGAGTGACCATTCTCATCATGTGGATGTCAGAAATTCAGGAAACTGCTGTGAATAATAAAATTTAACCAAACTGAAACACTTGAAAAATGCAAAGCTTTCCGAAGGGTTTTAGAATAAGAGACTGATAAAATATCTTTCTTACAAAGAGTTTGAATTGCCTGTGATTTCTTGATAATAAAAAGCTTAAAAAGTTCATCCTGGTCTTTTACTCAGACAACTGAAGACGTAAAGAGAAATAGCTTGATGCACTTTCTGAGTGTGCATGGTGAAACTATGAGAGATTTTAGAAAAATATCAAAATGTTTTCTTTTAAACATCCTCTCCCCTTTTTTATATTATTGATATGGTAGATAATTAGATAATTAAACAATTTTAAAGACTATTCTAGTTAAAAATGATCTGCATTCCTAAACTCACTAGCCATATTTCTACTTAGAATTGGGTAATGTAATACAATTTTTGCTCATTCAGTCATACAGAACTTAACAGGGAGTCCTTTTCATCCACAAACCATAGTTATCTATATCAAGTTCTGTTAAAATTAATTAGTAGAAATTCATCATTAGTCATGGCCTCTAATCTCAATAAATTAGAGCTAAGATATCAACTCACATTTACCTCACTCATCATTTTGCTTGAAAAAAACTATTTAGAAAACCTATGTATGCAAAGTCCAATCCTTGTTAAATGTGCCTTGGATTTTCTTTCCCACTCTGCTTGAATAAGCCAGTTTCTCTAAATCAGGGCTGTCAAACTCCTGGCCCACAGGCCACACCAGAGGTGAGTTTCAGCAGGTTCTGACCAGTTCTGGAGAATCGGTAGTGAAAATTTTGAGTAGTTCGGAGAACCAGTAGTAAAAATTCTGACTGGCCCCGCCCCCATCTGTTCTCTGCCTCCCAAGTCCCAGCTGATCAGGAGAAAATGGGGATTTTGCAGAAACCTTCCCCTAGAGTGGGGAGGGAATGGAGATTACAGTATCCTTCCCCTGCCATGCCCACCAAGCCACGCCCACCAAGCAATGCCATGCCCACAAAGCCACACCTACCGAACCAGTAGTAAAAAATTTTTAAACCCACTGGGTCACGCCCTACGCCTGGTTTAGCAAAGGGGGAAAAAGTCCCACTACGTCACATGATGCCACCATGATGACATGAGTTTGACACCCTGCTCTAGATAAAACAGGAAAGTGGGCCATGATGCAGATTGAACTAAAAAAACTGCTGCTCCTGGATTCCTAATTTTCAAGATAAAACTGTTATTAAAATTCATATTCTTGAATTTTGCAGTCCTCCATATAACACAATCATTTATTCCGTATAATGACATCAGTCTGCATATTTCTCTAACTTGAGCAGCAATGGCTAATATTGAGAACGAGGAGCCATACAATGTCATAATGTCTTGTTTTAAATAAACAACTATGTACATTGCAAAGGGAGAGAAAAGAAGAATGTAGTGAAGTACTGTGTAGTACTGTGTATCAGCCACATGTTGTGTGCAATCTATAAACTTTAAAAAAACCACACCAGAAAGCTGCTTACATTGAGCTAGATTTGCATGATTAGCTAGTTAATAAAAGTGTCCACACTGCCATTTTATCCGTCATCAAATATTCTTTTTTAGTTTATTGTAGGCTATGGATTCTGGTTTGTATCAAACCAAAATCATCATTCTATCTTTACAGGAAATGCTAAACTTCAAAACTTGTGATAGGAAAAAATCGCTGTGTATTTGCATTTGTAAGGAGAAGGGTTCTGGTTGAACACTTCTCCATTAAAATGAACATAGCCTTAGAGAAACACTGTTGAGACAGATGACTCCAAAGCCAGATAAATTGTCAGTTTGTACAATAGAATGGGAGAGGAGTGTCACATAAAACATTTCTCATGACAGATTCCAGTCTCTGATATCTCCATACTGACGTGGGGAAAAGTTCTTCCTGACATTTTGAAACACTACAATACTGCCTGTTACCCATGAAATAATGCTGAGGTGGATGAACCAACATATTGTTTCAATGAAAAAGCATCTGCAAGCTTGTCGATTGAAAGGTCAGCAATTCAGGGATTCAACTCTCTAGTGCCGCATAACAGGGTGAGCTCCCATGACTTGTCCCAGCTTCTGCCAACATAGAAGTTCAAAAGCACATAAAAAATGCAAGTAGAAAAATAGGGACCACCTTTGGTGGGAAGGTAAGCGTTCCATGCACCTTTGGCATTTAGTCATGCCGGCCACATGATCACGAGACGTCTTCGGACAGCACTGGCCCTTCGGCTTTGAAACAGACATGAGCACCACCCTCTAGTGTCTGGAACAACTAGCACATATGTGCGAGGGGAACCTTTACCTTTAATGGTCATGAGAGTTTATATTATAGCCATAATTTCCTTACTCCCATGTTTATTATTGCAAAGTTACATCGTGAAAAATGTTCCACAAGTATCAGAGTTCATGGAAGAGCACTCATATATTTCAGTTAAATCAAGATTTATTGATAACTTAATCCCCTGGGTTAATAATAACTTACTGAAAATTAAAGGGTTGGCTTGCATATCTATCTGGAAATATGCTACTGCACTGCTTGTATTTTCTTAGAGAATCTGGATAGGCCCTGGATAAATATAGAATGTTTGACTATATGTGCAGCTTAGCATGGATCTTCTTTTTTCTATGATTAATTTATGGGTTTCCATATAGCAATATCTACCTGCCTTCCATAAATAGCCTTTGGTGATTCTGAAATGCAACACTGATATGAAAGGTCCCCAGGTTTTTTTGCCTCAATATAGTCATCCAAAGAATGGATAGAATATCTTATTGCCAGGTGGAAATACAGCTTGGACCACATGAAAGCCACGTATCTCAAAGAAATGCATAAGTCAGTGATATGGGTGGCTTGGAATTTTGTGGGCAAAGCATAGGCAAATCAGCAGATCAAACCCAATCTGACTTTAAAGGATGGAGGCACAGAACATTTGGTGAGTTGGCAATAGAGAAGAATTCGTCAGCATGGCCATCTGTGGGTAACATCTGTCTAGATTTTATTTTTTATTTATTTTATTTTATTTATTTATTTTTGTCAAGCATGTATAAGGTAACAGAAATAAGTATAAATATGATTATGAATATAGGAGATGGATATGAATATGAATAAATGGGGACAGTAGGAGAGGGATGGTAGGAACATTGGTGTGCTTATGCAGGCCCCTTACATACCTCTTGGGAATGGGTTGAGGTCAACAGTAGATCAGGGATGTCAAACTGGTGGCCGATAGGATGGATGTATCACACACAGGCCACACCTACCTTGGCTCCAAAAAGGCAAAAAAGTCATGATATGTCATGTGACGTCATTTGACATAATCAAGTTTGACACCCATGGTCTAAATAGAAGTTGAAATGCCTTTGAGAACTTCCTTGGGGAAAATAATGCATGCAATAAAATTATTCCATGCATGTTATTTCAGGTAGTAGCTGTATTCTTATAGGTGCCTCAACAGGGGTGGTATTCACTTACCTTTGCCACTGATTCATAAATGTGAGCATGCATTCTGTGCATGAATAGAGAGTCAAAAACGGGACGTGATTACATCTGGGTGGGTGAGCGGAGCCTCCCGCTGCCAGCACTACCAGTTTGCATGATCTGGATAGAACCAGCTGAATTTCACCATTGTTCCTCAAGGGTTCCAGGTTACATGTAGAATAAGAATGTTATACCTATTAAGCCTATGTAAGAAACTGGAGACTAGAAAAATCAAGGTGTGATAGATGTTTTAGTGACATGATTTTATGAGATGGAAATGTGATATATTAACCAGGATGCCTGATATTCAAGGTAGGCAAGATTAGGATTCAGAGTTTGAATATAATACCATTTTAATAAGATTACAGTGATAGAATCTTGCAAGTCAGAATGCAGGACCCTCCCCTTATCTTCGTGAAAGGAGGGTCCTGACTGGTATACTTTCACAAATTATATTTCTGCCCTGGTCTTAGGTTTCATATACTGTATCTGGCTGTTGGTTGAAGCTCTTAGTCCTATTCCTCAAGGTTATTTCCACAGCCCATTACACAATCAGTTCTAATTTACAGTAACCAGTGAAGCTTATTTTCAAAGGGCTGAACAAAAATTCCAAAGGATTGCATCTTTTCCAACTAACAACAACTAACAACTTTTATTAAAGAAATGCTTTTCTAAAATGCTGTGCCCTTCACTAAATGCATAGAGTGGCTAAATTAACTCATGAAAGTTTGTGCTTTTTCATGAAATGTGGTAAAGGTACTACCTGATTTTTGCCACCATGGATTAACTTGTCTCTAAATGAGTAAAAATTCTAATTATACTTTTCCTGAGATAACTTTTTATATTCTGTCTTGATAGTAATTATACAATTTAGGCTAATAGCATCATCTATTGTAAAAGTCCTTCTACAATAAGTTGGAAGGGTTATTTAATGTTGCTTTAGAAAAAAAACAATCATTGCATTGTACATTAAATTGTCATGGCCTATGACCATGGTTTTAATCAACTCATATAATGCTCTAGTATTAAAATGGCAATAAAGATTTTTAAAACTGAGTTTCTAATTAAATCAATTCATGATAATATGAAAGCAATTACTAATTGATTAAGGATGTTCTCTATGAAATAATACGTGAATTTGGCTTAGGTAGTACAACTTGCCTTAAGAAATTAAGTTAGATATCAGATCTTTGCTAGGTGTTCAGGGAAAATATTGAATAACTTGTGCAGTCCATTTAATATATGAGTGTATCCAATTAATTCTAGAATATGAACAAAAAGATTGTAATGTTTTCTTGGCTTGATGGATGCTGAAATAAGTTCTTCTTTTGTCTTCCTAGCAAAATAATCAATAAAACATCAATCACCAAAGTCAACACCAGAAGAGAATACTGCTTTTATCCCAAAAGCTTGAAAAGAGATCCATAACATTAGGGCTGTGTTTCTCAATCTTGGCAACTTGAAGATATGTGGACTTTCATTTTCAGAATTCCTGGCTGGGGAATTCTGAGGGTTGAAATCCACACATCTTCAATTTCCCAAGATTGGCAAATGCTGCTATAGGGAATATATCTCATATATTGTAGTTCCATCAGAAGTTAAAAACAAGGAATCTTTATTGCCTTGTCAGGCATGTCAATGAGATAAGTGTACCAAATACTATGAAGAAGGAATTTATGAACTTTCCATTTTGAAATTCTATTCTATTCTATTCTATTCTATTCTATTCTATTCTATTCTATTCTATTCTATTCTATTCTATTCTATTCTATTCTATTCTATTCTGGTGAGTCAGTTGAAACACCACTTCTCATTAAATCTTCAAGTCAAATTGCCAATTGTTTTAATTTGTTGGATCAGATTGGATACTTTTAAATCAGTATAATGCAATCAAATACAATCAATAACTGAATCATATCGTGCAGAATTTATACACTCAGACAATATAGATTTCACCATGAGAAACTAATATCATGAAAGGCTACCTTCTTTCAGTGAATCCTGCAAAAATTCAAAACACAATCAGACTTAAACATACCAATACCAGGACACTGGGACATAATGTGACAATGAGTAAGCAGCAAAATCCAAGAAAATGTGTGTCATTTGCAGTCAGGACAAAACTAGACAAGTACAAGCTGATCCATTGCAGTAAAGCAGAATTCAGATCTATAAATAATTTGTAAAGAGTTTTGTTTTTAAAAAGTACACATTCAATTTTATATGCTATTTCCCCCTAACATATGGAAGATTTGAGAAATATGTTGAAAGTACAATACGTTCATAAGTGTGAAAAACAGTCATACGTCACTTTTTTACGTCACTTTCAGTTGCTGTTGTAATTTTGAATGGTCACTAAATGAATGGTTGTAAATCAAGAATTACCTTGATTTGCAAAAGAAGACATTAGAGAGTATGACTCATTAGTGGAGACTATGCTAGAATGCAATGGCAGAAGAATGGAAAGACCTCTTGCACATTTAGTATGGATGTGTTATGAGCACCAGAAGAGAAGAAAATGAGAACCAGGAGACGGGAAATTAGAGAATGAACCTTCCGGGCAGAGTGGTATTCACTAACCTTCGCTACAGGTTCGCAAATGTGAGCACGCAGGACCTTCCGCACATGCACAGAGCGTCAAAAACAGGATATGATGACGTCCAGGTGGGTAGGCGGAGCCTCCCGCCGCCACCACTACCGGTTCACACAAACTGGATAGAACTAGCTGAATACCACCACTCCTTCTGGGGCTTCCACTTTAAGGAACAATGAACTTTAATCATAAAATGGGTATTGAAGGAGATTGTGATATTTTCGTCTTTCATACTAAAAAATGGCAAAAGTCTTTCCTATTCCTCTTCTACTCACTCATGATTGCTCTTCAGAACATTCATTTTTTAATTTTGCAATCCAGTTCCCTGCTCAATTATTTCAGTAGGAAATATTTATTGAAAAACACTGAGTGCAAAAATACTTAAGGGAGCTGTGTAAATCTTCATATGTAGATTGGTGGGTGTATCTTTATCTCAAGGAATGAAATGGAAAGTATTATGACTTTTTTCATACTGTACATAGATTTTATCAGAGGTATAATTTGTGAAGGATCTGGCTAGATTAGTCCGATTACAAAGAATAAATCATTTGACAAGTTAGAGGCAGTCATGGATAAATGCCAAAAGCATGAAACATTGATAAGGAGGAACAAACAAGATTACTATAAAAGCCAGTGGCAAGAATTAAAACTGTCATGTTTATGCACGGTCACTCATGCTCTTGTCACTTCCCGTCTGGACTACTGTAATGCTCTCTACATGGGGCTCCCCTTGGGGTGCACCCGGAGGCTCCAACTGGTGCAGAATGCGGCCGCGCGGGGGATTATGGGAGCGACGGGACGCTCCCAGGTGACACCTCTCCTGCGCGAGCTGCATTGGCTGCCGGTGGACTTTCGGGTGCGCTTCAAGGTGTTGGTAATCACCTTTAAAGCGCTCCATGGCTTAGGGCCAGGGTACTTACGGGACCGCCTTCTGCCGCCAATTGCCTCCCACCGGCCGGTTCGCTCCCACAGAGAAGGCCTCCTCAGGGTGCCGTCAGCCAGACAATGCCGGCTGGTGACCCCCAGGGGGAGAGCCTTCTCTGTGGCAGCACCCACCCTTTGGAATGATCTGCCTCCGGAGTTAAGAACAATCTCTGACCTCCCAACCTTTCGGCGGGCTTTCATCTCTTTCAGCTCACCGGCCTAGCCTGATTCCTATAACATTTTAGCATTTTAGAGCCGTATTTTAAATATGAAGTTAGTTTTTAAATTTTATGGCCACTAGTATTATTATTTTATGAATATTTTAATTTTTGTATGTTTGTTCTTAATTGGCTGTACACCGCCCTGAGTCCGCAAGGAGAAGGGCGGTATATAAATTCAAATAAACTAAACTAAACTAAACGAACAAAATAATGATACAAAATTCTAGGAGCTATTTTTTTTCAAGGGCAGAAAGAAATAAAAAGTAACAATAGAAGCACAGATTTCACTTGAAATTTGGTGAAATTTGAAATTATTTTAAAAATAATTTCAAAGACATTAAAATATAAAAACAACAGTTAATGGCACAGATATATTACAATCATCATTAAAATGGCCACCAGTATGCTGTGTAATTTAAAAGGATGATATCACAGAAGACAATGGGCAAAACCATGGGAGAGAATATATTACCACCAAAAATTCTTAAGGAATTTTCTGATTGTTGGGCTTCTGTGTTCACCTCCTTGTTTACTTATATCAATGCCACTGGGTGAATTTCTGTAGATTGGAAAAACAGTGTGGTAATCCCAATATTTAAGAAGGAAGATTCCAGAAACCCTGCTAATTTTTGCCCCACAAATCTCCCTGACACAAGATATATCACTTTTTTCAGAGTATAAGACGCACCTTTTCCCCCCTAAAACAGGCTGAAAATCTGGGTGCGTCTTATACTCCAAATGTAGCTTTTTCAAAGTTTTTTTTCAGACCTAACGAGGTGCTAATGAGGCTCTAGCGAGTGAAGCGATCTTTCCAGCTTTGCCTGCTCCCTCGACTCTCCGCTGTGCTTTAACAAGGTGCTAGTGAGAGAAAGGATCTCCATGCTTTGCTCTGACTCTCAGCTGTTCTTTAGAAGCTTTTTTGCATCCCTAACTAGGCGCTAGCTGATCTGTCCCCCCCCCCTTCAGAGACCCACAAAAACACAGCCAGCCGAGGGTTAAGAATCACTTGGCACACTCCGCAGTTCTTATCTCAACCTTGGCAGCGATATGCACACCGTCTGCCAAGGACTTTATTGGTTTACACAAACAAGAAAATATCCTACGTAGCTTTGCCGTTCATCCAGCTTCCAAGACTACGAGGTTGCTCCGTTTGTTTAGCTTTGTTCGTCACGAACTTCGTGACCCACCGTACTGTCTTATATAGATATGTTTCTGGGTGTGGTCCAGTGAGTCATTGATCCTGTGACTCCAATCCAATGACTCAGGATTTCCTCATATGCCGCAGCTGCAGTACCCTTTTCTCTCGCCTTCTTTGGCGTGCGTCCAGGAATGACGTCTCTCCCTCACTCTCATCTGAGACACCTGTTTCCCCACTACTTGGCTCTCTTTCAGCTGGCACCTGAGCCGGTGCCAGAGGGGGAGGGCTGGGAGATCTGGCTGGCTCCTCTTCCTCCTGCTCAGAGCTGCCTTCCTCCAAAGGGATAGGCTCAGAGGACGGGGCCACAACACTAGCTGAGTGAAGCGATCTCCCTGTGCTTTGCCTGCTTTTCTCATTGCTGCTTCCGCTCAGCTGTGCCTTAGAAGCTGCTTTTTATCCCCAAGCAGGGGGTAAAAAAACAGCAAACTAATGTGCTAAAGCTGCCAGACTAAGGACGCTAGCCAGATGAATACCTGGTAGACAGATTTTTTTCCCCTATTTTCCTCCCCAAAAACTAAGCTGCATCTTATACTCCAGTGCATCTTATACTCCGAAAAATACAGTAAGCTATACAGAAGGCATTGTTTAAACGGATTGATTGACTGGGCAGATACAAAGGCAGATTATAGCAGAGGAATAGGCAGGCTTCAGAAAGGGACGTAGTACTACTGTATAGATCAATGTTTCACCTTAATATCTGATTCTAAATCAATGAATGACCCTTAAAAATGTCTCTGTGCTGCATTTATTGACTTAACATCTGCCTTTGATGCAATAAATAGGGGGAAATTATGGGAGAAGTTTTTAACTGCAGATATAGATAGAGGATTATTTTACCTTCATATCTAAATTATATAAAGGCACTACATGCAAATATGGATTAATCAGAGTGACTCCCTAACAAAGCAACTTAAAACCACAAAGATGCCTGCCAGGATTGCAGGGACACCAATGATGATTATAAATACGAGAACTAAAAGCCAAATCTGGCTCTAGGTTCTGTCTCAGATTACCTTCCCAATAAGCAGCTGAGTCGGAAAATCATTTAAAAGCAGTTCATTAGGAAACTGATAAAGTGGGGTTTCTCTATGTAAAAGGAAGAGAGAATCCCGAGCCCCATGTTTCTCTCCTTTTTATAGTTAACACAATGAAGAAAAGGAAAGTTGATTGGACAGAATAAAAATAACCTTCCCTTTGCATAAGAAATCAGTTACATGTAGTCAAACATGTTACATATTTGCATCCCATAATGTTCATTAAAATGAGGTCTGACATCAGAAGAGCCATAATTGTAAGGAAAAAGATTATTTATTTATTTATTATTTATTTTATCAAATTTATATACTGCCCTGCTCCCCAAAGGGACTCAGGGCGGTGAACAGCCAAATAAAATACAGAACATACAAAAGTTAAAAATAGTTAAGATAAATTAAATGATTAGGCTGAAAAATTTAAAATCCAATCACATAAAACATTTAAAAACCCATTATAAAGGGGAGGTTTAAGCCAGACCAGCCTGATGAAATAGGAATGTTTTTAAAGCACAGAGGAAGGTACGTAGGTCCTGTATCGTCCTTATCTCGGGGGGAGCTCGTTCCAGATGGCCGGTGCCCCCACAGAGAAGGCTCTCCCCCTGGGGGCCGCCAGTTGACACTGTTTGGCTGATGGCATCCTGAGGAGTTTAGAGTTCATGAAAGAGATAAGCCAGATCCCAAGTTGTACTAACAAACTTTTCTTATCTGGAGCTAGTTCCAAGCTTGTTTATCAGTTTAGGAATGTTAAAAGTTAATAAACCTGAACATCATTTTAAAAGAGAGAAAATAAATCAAATTAAAATACAAAGTAACTATGTTAGTTAACAAATTACAAAACCCATGCCATTTGCCCCTCAGAACTGATTGTAAAATTACTTTTTTAAAACATCCTTGCAACATTGAACAGTTGCGAAACAGAGCAGTTGCTAAGTGAGACTACCCATATAATAATGCAGATAGTCACTCTTTACTATATTCTCTCTGGGAAAGAAATTTATAATTCCAGAATTTTAGAGTTAGAAAATAGCATGGAGGTCATCTAGTTCATTTCCTGTTTAAGCTTTATTTGATAATGCAATGTGCAAGTACAGTGTCTCTACTACACGTCCTTTGAACTGAGTTACCATATTTTTCGGAGTATAAGACACACCGGAGTATAAGACGCACCTTAGTTTTTGGGGAGGAAAATAAGAAAAAAGCTGATTGGCTGGTGGATCAGCCCCCAGAATACCCCCAATCAGCTGTTCCCAGAGGTGAATTTTAGCAACAGGTTTGTTGGTTGTGAGCTCTGTGTCTTGCTTTTTTTTTTCTGCCTCTGAAACTTTTGAAACTCTGTTTCAGAAAAAACTTTTTTTTCCAGCCTCTGAAAGCCTCCAAAACAGAGCTTCAGAAAAAAAAGGCTTTTTTTCTGAAGCTCTGTTTAGAGGCTTTTTTTCTGAAGCTTCTTTTTCAGAGGCTTTTATTCTAAGGGACTATCTGTACTCTGTTCAATCTACTTTCTTTGGTATTGGTATGTGGATTAACCTCTTCCGATCTGTTGGATATTGTGTCATTCTCAAGATTTGTTAAGGTTGCCCAGTTGTTGATCAGTAAGAAAACTCTTCTACACAAGAAAAAAAATCAAAATATGAACAATACTTTCTATATTAGGTCAAACTGAAGCAGAAACATAAAGAAGACAGTAGCTTTTTAATTTCATAGGATTGTTTCTTGGTTCAATATTATATAAAATGAAAGAATGAAAATAGAGCTGGGCAACAGTGCAAAAGAAATCTTGTCTGCTGTATGTTATAGTCATAAGATTTAGGTAGCCCTTTGTAATAGGATATATACATTTATTTGAACTCTGAAGACAGAATCAAAATAAGAATTGGTAATTAGGGGACTTTCTCTCCAAATTGTAATTCAAGAAAACGTTGCACTGTGATTCATTTTGTTTGTTTTAATTTACTAGCTGGTTTCTCAGATAATCATACCACAGCCAATTAAGGCAGCTTTTCTTTTTGTTATTCAGAGTAAAATAAGAACATTTGAACAATTCCTACAAACAAGCATCTCAATCATGTTCATGACATGCTTTACAACATCTTAAAAATTGCAGCTGCATAAGAATATCGTCCTAGATATTTAGACCTCAGTGAGTTTCTAATGCTTATGTTAATGCAGGAATTTAATAACTATAATCAGAGGCTGTAGGTCAAGAACTACTAACAATATTTTTTAAAGTTAATGAAATGCATGGTCAGAATTTTTGTTTGTTTATTTATACTTTTAACAGAATAACAAAGTTGAAAAGGACCTTGGAGGTCCTCTAGTCCAATTGTCTTCTCAAGCAGGAAACCCTATACCTATTATATATCTATTGGATCCCCTATTTTACTTCGGGAGCCAGTTCTATGAGACCACAAACACTATTGGACTCCTGCAATATTAATATAAACAGAAGAAATTTAGACAATACCAGGTTTGCTTAACCACGCCATACTCTAACTAGCCATTATTGTTGAGATTAAACCATGACTTCTTGAAAACAAACTGGTTTGAAACTGGATATATCCAGTGAATTCTTTATATTACTCTCTAAGAAATCTTGTGATAAAGTTGATATGTGATAAAGCAAACTCAGTCACAAGTTTGGTTGGTTACTGGGAGAAACCCTGAATGCTATGTAAGAAAGAATATATATACTCTGAGAATATACAGCATTATCTGGAACAGAGAAGAGAACATATTCTCTGGAGCAGAATCCATCCAGAGATAGACACGGTGGTGATTTTTTTTTTTTTACTACCGGTTCTGTGGGTGTGGCTTGGTGGGTGTGGTGTGGCTTGGTGGGCATGGCAGGGGAAGGATATTGCAAAATCTCCATTCTCACCCCACTCTGGGGACAGCCAGAGTTGGTATTTGCCGGTTCTCTGAACTACTCAAAATTTCCACTAAGAAGAGCAGAGCCTGCTAGATTTTACCCCTGAATAGACATCCCCTCTCCCACAGTTGCAAGAAGCTTTTAAAACTGGACTTTGGTCTTAGACTTGAGGTTTTAGCTGTTTGTGTTTCTTTTAAGATCATTTTATTCTTAGCTATCTGTATATTTTTATATTTTATCTGTTGTATAGTGGGTGGTTTTTGTTTTTGTTTTTGTTTTGCATGTTATCCAGGTCCATTAGAGTTTATGGCTTTAATAAATTTGAATGAATGAATGAAATTCTTTCTTATCTCAAAAGTCCCCATGCATTATCCCTTCATCAGAGGATTGAAATTACGAAAGAATTGAAATGAAATGTTTGCATTATGCAAAATAAGTTTCAAATATAGACATACCATTTCTAGAAAAAAATTATGTCAGACAAACTCATGGAAGAAAAATCAATTCTTGTAAGTTGTGAATATTATATGTTGCTTCCTTCTAAACTAGAAAGAGTGCATCTGATAATGACTGGTATTATTGCTGTAGAATATGTTTGGGGCAGGCTAATACAAGTCCATTGGTCCACTTTGGGAACAGAATGCTGGACAAGATGGCAGAGTTATTTGTTCATGATCAGTGGTGAATTATTATACAAATATCTTTAAAATATTCATTGAAGACAGTTCTTTTCTGATCCGTTCACTGCACATAATCTTGGCAAGCGGCACAATGTTCACCTCTTACATCTGGAACTGACTGCAGCAAGAAACAAACAACTGAGAAATTATTTAAATTGGCACTGAATAGATTTGCAGATAGTACAGCAAAACCCACAAAGAAACAGCATTACCTTCATCTATTGTTTATGTTCACCCTGCACTATCAGATGTGCCTTATATAAGAGCAGGGAATATGAGTGCTGAAGGAAAACCAGAGGAAATACAGTAGCTCATTGCACATCCATAACTAAAAAGAAAGTGATAATGATGACACTGAATGCAGGTTCAGCGTAAAGATGAAGGTGGGACATTTTTCCATCAACCCACTAGATACCCTTTGTTGTGAACGAAAAGAACATAAAGTATTTAAATATCCAAAGAGTGGAATTTAAAAAGAAAGATCTGAAAATCATTGTGGAAACCAGAAATAATATTTAGTATATATTTTACCATGTATATTTCAAAGTCAGTATCTAATTCTAGAAAGCATTTAATGATACATTCAGTTTTGTACTCAAAATTCAGATTTAAAGTTCAACCAACTGTTCAAAGCAAAGCATTTGTAATTGCTATCCCAATTAGACCTGCAATTGCCACTTTCATATCCAAATGTGTGAGATTTCACACTCAAGTTCTTTTTCTGAAAACCCTACATAAACATTGCAAGCAAATTAAACAGAATTTATCTGTAACTGATTGGTTTTCATTCTAGTCATAGAGATCTCCTCCTTCCTTTTTTCCCCCTTTTTGATTACAGTATTAATCTAATGCTTCTAATCTAAAGTTATACTGACAAAGGCTCTTCAAACTTTTAAATCATTATTTCTTCATTTTGATACTGCAACTGCATTCAGCGGAAAAAACTATTACATTATTGAGATTAGCTGTTTGTTTTCGTGTTTCGTTCTTTTAACTTTGATAAAAGGGGAAATTTGATAATGATTAGCTAAACTAGAATGAGATTTATGATAAAAGCTTGCCCTTCAGAATGAAAAATTAATAACTGAGAAATTGCTATGTAGTGTATATTTCATGAGCTGAACATAATAAAGGCATAACTAAGATTTGGAAGGAGAATCTCAAGAATGTACACATGAGTGGTTTTAGTTCTTAGTGAGTTTTCAAGAAAGCAAACTCTTAGAAATTGCTTAGGACAACGAGGCAGTTTATGCAGGTATATTGTAAAGATTATGTTTTTCCTGGTCTTTCAATGAAGTGGCTGTAAATGCACACATCGGTAAAACAACCCAGAAAAGCCCTTAAAACATTCATACCAAGTCTTCCAGAAGGTGCAATTGCTTCAAGAAGAATCACTTGTTCACATCAATGCACTTTTTTCTTTACAGCTTTGATATACAATATAAAAGACATTTTAAAAAAGCAAAAAAAAAAAAACCATGTAAAAAAGTTAAAGACTAAAAAATTAACACAAGATGAAACAAGAAAGTAATACTATCCAATGTCAGCAATGCTATGGAAGACTAACTGATATCATTCCAAGTAGCCATGGTTTAATATATAGAAACTGAGTTCCTGTCTTCTATATTTTATTATGTTCTTATTCTTTACCCTATAAGAACAAGAACCAGTGAACAACTGAAAATTATGTGAGAACTTGTCTAAGGAAGGAATAATCTTTTAGTGGCTGTCATTATTTTGTGTTGTCTAGCAAAAGGCAATCTGCTATTTTTCCAGAGGTTTCCTACAACTGTGGTCACAGAATGGAATCACTTAGTTCCCCTCCTTAATTTCCTGTAAATTCACCTTTGTAGCTAAATAATGGTTCTCAAATGTCTTCAACTCTTCCAAGCTTTGCTATTGCATAATTGGACAATTTTAGATCCTGGATTTAGGCAGTGGTAAAATCCAATTTTTTTTTACTACCAGTTCTGTGGGTTTGGGTTGGAGGGTGGCAGGAGAAGAATACTGCCAAATCTCCATTCCTTCCCCATTCTGGGGCCAGCCAGAAGTGGTATTTGCTGGTTTTCCTAACTATTCAAAATTTTCGCTACCTGTTCTCCAAACTGCTCAAAATTTCCACTACCAGTTCTCCAGAACCTGTCAGAACCTGCTGAATTTCACCCCTGGATTTAGGACATAAGTACATAATATATTGCCAAGCTACTGCATCGGCAGACATTATAAAGATGCTTTTGTATAATATCACCAGGACTCCTTCAGCAAATGATCAGCATTTGAAAACTTCAATAGCGGCAAAAAATAAAATATAGCACATAAGATGAATGGAATAAAACTCTAGCAATTTTATTGTCTTCTAGTGCTTTAAAAATATAGGGAATGGTTTAAATTACAGCAAAATCGATGAATCAGAGAAAATGTTGCACCGCAGGAAATGAAAACAGTATAAAAATAATCCTATAATGACTAAATGGCATGATATTAATCATAGTGATTTTCTGTGACAGAAAAAATGTATCATTTAGAAATTTTATTAATCCTTCAAAATAAGATAATAAAACTTTTCTAGGTATTTATTATGTAGTAAGTGTTGCCTTTTGACAGCTGTATCATTCAGGTTCCCTACTGAATATTGTAAATTTAATACGAACACTTAGGAAAGTATAAATTACAAGAACTATACATTACTCAGAAACCACATTCAGCACATATGTATTTTAGAAAGGATATTATTTACAGATTTCCTGTTATATAGTTTCCATATTTTGATATTGACATAATCAGACAGTAATTTGATATTGGTTTGAATATTTTGGTCTATAAAATGATATGCCGATCCATGATCCATGATCTAAAATGCAAATACTAATCTTATGTAAAAAGGAAAATTATTTAATTTCTTTTGTTCTCCTGAAAAACCAAACCATTTTGTTCTGGCTCATTCTTGAACTGCTCAACAACATTATAAGAGGTATTTCTCTCTCTCTCTCTCTCTCTCTCTCTCTCTGTGTGTGTGTGTGTGTGTGTGTGTGTGTGTGTGTGTGAGAGAGAGAGAGAGAGAGAGAGAGAGAGAGAGAGAGAGAGAGAGAGAGAGAGAGAGAGAGAAGTGAGTGGGTGTGAGTGTGGGTGTGGGTATGTACCACCTTTATTATTTTTATAAATCACTGAAGGTGGCAGATACTCCTTTCTTCTCCTATTTTCGCCACAACAGCAAGCCTGTGAGGTAGATTGGCTGAGAGAGTGTGACTGGCTGAAGTCACCCAACTACCTTAACCCCTAGATCAAGCTGGGTTAAGCAAGTAATTCAGAAAAAGTCATGCTGTAATAAACCTCAGAAGATCATGCAAAGCATTGTAATGTACATGATAAAACTGCTATAAATTGGATATAAAGCGTTCTTGTCAACAGCAGGCAAATGGTCTGAATATGTTCCTTCTGATTTTTGGAATATAGAATCTTTGAATATAACCATTCTTTATAAGATTGCCTGAGGTCATAAAGTGCTATATAAAGATTAAAAGTGCTGTAAGGCTAGATTCCATTTCCCATTTTTAAATTTAATTTTAAATAAGGGCCCTTTGTTATAGTAATTAGCCTGACTGTGATAACTATGTTGCCATTTATACAGGTCCCATGATACTAAAGCTCATCTTGAATTTTTTTAAAAAAGCAATTATTAGACCCAGTTAGGCCTCTCAAATGTCTTTCTTTCTTTCTTTCTTTCTTTCTTTCTTCCTTTCTTCCTTTCTTCCTTTCTTCCTTTCTTCCTTTTTCTTTTTGCTCCACACTTATTATCCAAATTCACAATTGTTAGCTAATGTAGTGTTTTAATTGCTTTTGTACGTGGAGAAAAACACAACACTAATCATTTTTTTAATTTGATTAAGCTGTATAGAAAGAGGCTCACTTTATTTTATAATTGCCCGACTGTATTCTTCCATAAAAATTCATTATGAAATTATTTCATAAAGATAAATGGATTATTTAAAAAGACTGAATGACAAGATGATGCAAAAATAAATTTAGAATTGTAGAGAGTACAGTTCAGCTATGTCTTGTTTAGTGGTAAAACCTTGACATTTGTGACTGCTGCCAGCTTATGAACTTCATACTTCATTTATGGACTTTGTGAAGGTATCTGGTCATGAAGAACAAGAAGCTGAATGAAATATATATTTTGTCTGATGCAGTTCACTGTAGACCAGAGCTGTCAAACTCCTGGCCAGCAGGCCAGTTGTGTCACACACTAGCCACACCCATGTCCGGTTTAGCGAAGGGGGAAAAAGTCCTGATATTTCACATGATGCCACCATGATGCCATGAGTTGACATCCCTGCCCTAGATCAATGACTGGTACAAACAAGTGCCTTTCCTAAAAGAGCTGTCCATCTGGAAAGCTCAGAGTGTCTATTTCAAAAGTTTTCTTGGGATATTTTACAGACACTCTTATCAGCAGCCTCAGCTGAAATTCCTTCCTCTTGCTTCACACAAACCTTCAAGCTCTTCTCTCTGAATACCCCTCAAGTATTTCTGAGATTTAGCTTTCTTAAAACTCTCTCTATAAGTCTAAGCTATTCATCTATACAATCCTCAAATTCTTCGTCTTTTCGATGATTTGATGACCAGATCGTTCTAGAGTATGTTAGCAACGAGGACTTAGTCATTATAGGGAAAGAACATTTAGAAAGATTATTCATTTGGAAGATTGATATCTGTATTCCACTTGAAAGTTTAACAGAACTATTGCCTTCAGGCATAGAAAACATCTCTTCCCTAGCTTCATGGACTGTAAAGATGGGGAAGAGAGGATATATGTACCTTCAGGCTTATAAGATTTTGCAAACGTAATTAACAATATAATTAGAGCTAGTATTTCTGGTTTTGTTTCTTGACTAAACTACCTCACAACAGTGACACATCAGTGATGGGTTTCAAATTTTTTTATTACTGGTTCTGTGGGCGTGTCTTGGTGGGTGTGGCAGGGGAAGGATACTGCAAAATCTCCATTTCCTCCCGATCAGCTGGGACTCAGGAGGCAGAGAATAGATGGGTGCAGGGCCAGTCAGAATTTCTCCAAACTACTCAAAATTTCCGCTACTGGTTCTCCAGAACTGGTCAGAACCTGCTGAAACCCACCTCTGTGACACATCTAGAGATATGATATAAAGTACTCAAAGGCCTTAAACCAGGGGGCTAGTGTTTGTATTACATTAGTCTGCCATGTGATTTAGTTCCAAAAAGTGACTCACTAAGAAACATAGGAATAAGCTGCCTCAGAAGAATCAGAGAAGATTCTGGAGAGAAGATCTTATAACCTCTAACTTTCATACCGTTTGCCTAAAATCATTAGAAAGTCATCCACAGTAAGGACCAGCAATCAGATTTTATTGATCTTTAAAATTACACATAATATACAAATTATCCTCCAAGGAAATAAGCAGCAATTGCTTGTGTTCTAAAGTATATCAACATAAACAGATCAAGCAATTAAGTTAGCTTGCTTGCATCTTAAAATGTTGCTCAATTTTATCTAATTAAGTTAAAACTTGGGGAAAATAAATGAATGGGAAGTTGCAGAAGAATTCTGTACAATTTTATTAAGTTATCTTTGAGACTGAGAAAAAGTCTTTAAGGTCTTCACTGTTCCCATCTTTTGAGTTGCATTCAGTTGCATCTGAGTTACACTCAGATGTGTAAAGGTAATAGCTTGTTAGATGTTTGGTGACAACTCTACAGAAATGATCTCAGTATTTCGTTGTAACACAAATATTCATTCATTTTTCTTAGCTGTCGTGATTCCAGATTCTGTTCATTTTTCCTTGCAGTGCAGATTGTACTCTGAACTATCCAAAATGAGACCCCATATTTCCTAATGAAAATGGTACGATCTTTTTGGCATGACTGTTGCAGAATCTCTCAAACACGTGCAGCACATTTTCATGAACTTTCAGGAATGTTATAAAAGGCTTCTAATTTGCTGTTAGCATAAGAAACGTAAATAATGTAAAATGGAGAAATTAATTAGTTTAATTTCCAATTGAGTTAATGGCATGTCTGATTTAATTTAATGTCATTTATACTTTAAATCCCTGAGGTTCAGTCTTCGTATAAAATGATGCATCATGAAGAAAAAATTGTTTAAGTTCATGCATACACTAATGGAATCTGACCTGCCTATGACAGCTTTTCTACAGATCCTTCACTTAATTAAGAGATTTATTTTACTTCTTAAATGTATACTTACTTAAGTTTGCCCTTGGACCTGAGATAAGCTGTAAAAGATTATTAAAACTCTAAAAGATAATATAGTTATGGTTCAAAGAAGCCCATCCACAGTATTATATTTATGTCTGACAGGAGCTGCTTTTTGTATATTGAATACTATTATTGAGGATGTTTAAGGAAAGTTCCATAAGAAGTCTAAAATTCTACCAGCAGTGGAATTTAGAAGAAATAGGTAATGTATTTTAAACAAAGCATCAGATAAAACTATAACCTGAAAAATTCCTTTAAAAATAGTGAGGGGAAAAATTCCTTTAAAAATAGTGGGGGGAAATTTAAAATCCAGAAGATAAGACAACAGATATGATTCTTGGGGAAGATATTTCAGTAAGGAAATACAATGGGGAAAGATGTATACTTGGGCCATCTACACTAATGTTTTTGTAAACAGAATCTGAAAATAACATTTAACACAGCACAGTACTTAAGCAAAATGGTTTGGTTGAGATCAGCTTATGTAGAACTGATTGGGGTACATTGTAGGGGTGATACCAAAATGTAATTTTATCATATTTTATTTATCTATATATTAAATTATTGTATTTTATTCCAATTCCATTTTAAACTGTATTTTATCCAATTCCATTTTAAATTGTTTTTATCAGATTTTAGTAATAATTTGTGTCTGGAACTCTGCACTTTGATATGGCCCAAGTGCTAATCAATAAAGTAAAATATTTTTTGTAAAGTATTAGGAAAATTAAATTGGAGGTTTCGTATGTTTCAATGGCTGTTATGGTCTTGGGATTGATATTTGCTCGCATCTAATGAAGATCTGTCATGCCCAGGTTAGCTGCTAACCTGCATAACCTCTCCTGAAGCTGCTGATTTGTTGCTATGCCATTACTTCATTAATAAACTGTATTCAAATTGTCAAGAAATGTGAACCACTCCACAAATACTTTATCAGTTTATTTATTTGTACCATGCAATTGAATCATTTCAGGGCAGTTTAAAGAACCGGGTTGCAAATGAAGATTAAAATGTTTAACACACAATATTTCCTGTAGATATGTTTCAAAGCAATAGTGAAATTCAATTTTTTTTTACTACCGGTTCTGTGGGCATTGCTTGGTGAGCATGGCAGGGGAAGGATACTGCAAAATTCCCATTCCCTACCCACTCCTGGGGGAAGGATATTGCAAAATCTCCATCCTCACCCTACTCTGGGGTCAGCCAGAGGTGGCATTTGCCGGTTCTCCGAATTACTCAAAATTTCCACTACCGGTTCTCTAAACTACTCAAAACGCTACTGGTTATCCAGAACCTGTCAGGACCTGCCATATTTCACCCCTGCTTCAAAGATGTGTTCTATCTTAAAAACCATGAAAGCTTAGTCATATGATGCCAACTAATATTCATCCTACCTGGGTGCCTCTTTGAAATAAACCTTTTTCTTTTACAGATGGTCTTCAAATCTTGCTTTTGCAATCCATAAACAACAGTTTCTATGGAGTTGCATATTTGTGTTGTAATTGGTAAACTTAGTCATTAGGGAAAGAAACCAATTCCTTATTTAAATGGATTTTAACTGTAAGGGTGTTTGATGTTGTCCTAAAAGCAAATTTATATAAACCAAATTTGAGACTCTGACAATGATCGTTGTCTTCATATCCTACCTATAGCCCTAATAATTGTGATCAAGTAGGAACATTAACAAGCCTCTTCATGCCTGACTGTCCCAGCCAAATATCACAGCAGTTTAGGAGGCAATGTTTCAAAGGACAGTTTGGGAAATAATAGCCAAAATATGACTATGAAATCCCTGTTGCATAACTCTGCAGATACAAGCTACAATGTTATCATTCTATACCATAGCCAATTATGTGAATGTCATCAGATGGATCATATTCTGAAACCGTTGTTTTATTCCCTGTATTTCAAGGGTTGTTCCTAAAATGACTGCTCAGAATCACAAATAAACGATTCTCTGCTGAAAGAGAGAGCTTCCTTTAAGTTCCCACCATGAAAGGAAATTACCACTCACTTATTCTGTTGCTACCACACTTACATGTAATCAAATCAGTATCAACCCTGATGATACTTTGAAAGGCTGTTAAGACCTAGCTTTACCAGAAAATCTTAGGCGGGGGGGGGGGGGGATGGATGATAAATAAATGGTGATATTTTTTTTCCTGAGTCTTCCTTAGCAGTACATGTTAGGATCAGTGGTGAAATGTAAAATTTATTACTACCGGTTCTGTGGGCGTGGCTTGGGGTGGTAATATGACTGAGTAGGCGTGGCCAACTCTTTTTTTTAACTTTTAAAACTATTTTTTCTACAACCTCATCAGCTGAAAAAATGCTTTTAAAGCCTCTGACAATCCTAGCTAACTTGCCTGATCAGCAGAGGCTTTCTTTTTTTTTTTTTAAGCCTCTGATGATCCCAGCTGAGCCGCGCAATCATCAGAGGCTTTTTTTTTTACTTTTAAAAGCATTTTTTTGGCCAAAGAGGTTGTAGAAAAAATACTTTTAAAAATTAAAAATAAGCCTATGATGATTGCGCAGCTCAGCTGGGCAATGGGGGGGGGGGACAGGGATTTTTGCTACCAGTTCTCTGAACCACTTGCCGCCATTGCTACCAGATCAGGCAATCCGGTCCAAACTGAGAGCATTTCACCCCTGGTTAGGATTGATTTAGATGTATAGTTGTATATATCTTTATATTTGGAGAGAAGTTGTGGCATTAGTTACCATGTTATAATATTAATTGTGTTAATTATAATTGGACTAAGGATAAGTGAAATTTACGTCTGAGAACCAAACCAATGACAAATGAATACATAGCATTTCTTACTATAAAGCTTGATGTGATGGTCTCCAAGGATAATAAATAAAAACATCGTAGTCAAAGCAGGGTTGAAATCCAGCAGGTTCTGACAGAACTGGTAGCGGAAATTGTGAGTAGTTCAGAGAACTGGCAAATTCCAACTATGGCTGGCCCCAGAGTGGGGTGGGAATGGAGATTTCACAATATCCTTCCCCTGCCATGCTCACCAAGCCACGTCCACCAAGCCACACCACACCCACTAAGCCACGCCCACCAAACCAATAGTAAAAAAAAAAATTGGATTTCACTACTGAATCAAAGCACATGACAATGTACCATTCTGTAAAAAAAAAAGTCATTTCCTACTGCAGCCATCCAATCATGTCTTACTAAAGGACTAATGAACAAGGCAGTGGGGGATGGGAAAAGAGTGGAAACTATGACCCATAACATTTGATTATGAGCCGAGGTGGCTCTGCAGGCTATTTCAGCTGACTGCTAGCTGCAGTTCGGCAGTTCAAATCTCAATGGCTCAAGGTTGACTCAGCCTTCCCTCTTTCCGAGGTGGGTAAAATAAAGACCCAGATTGTTGGGGGCAATAGGCTGACTATGTAAACTGCTTAGAGAGGGCTGTAAAAACACTATGAAGCGGTATATAAGTCTAAGTGCTATTGCTATTAAAACAGATATAGAACATTTCATTAAAACAGAACAGAGGACTCTTCTGTTCTTGTTCTCCTCTTTCTGATTGAGCATGTTTGACATAAACCAGTAACAAGGCATCCCTTGTATGAACAGTTTTGTTAATGGGACTACAGAAATTCTAGCAATCCTTACATAAGGAAAATAGTTCCAAAATATTTAAATAATAATTTGTTATTATAATATGTCTTCTACCTTTTTTATTTCTCCAAAGATAAATGAGTAGAGACAGAAGCTTTACAACCTTTGAGAATGAGCTGAAAGCTTATGTTGTGTGGTTAAAGCATTGGCCTAAGATTAGATTCGATTGTACAATCATAGAAGCTTACTGGATAACTGTGGGCTATTTTTCAGTCCAACCTCATTCAAGGAATTGTTTTAAGGAAAAATTGGAGGAAGAAGTGTTATATACATTTGCCTGGAGCCCTGGAGAAAAGTCAAGACTTACAAATAATAACCACAGCACTAAATGGTAGTCTGTACCACTAAAAAGGGCAGGGGGACTAGGGCGGTTTCCAAATTGATTTACTTCAATTTAAATACATTTAAATCACATTACATTTAATTGAATGCTATGACCATGACTTCTACCAATATATATACTAATTTTCTCTTTCCATTATGTTTTCATAATTTTTAATACATTTTAGAAATACATTTTGTGAATATTTTATAAATAAATAAGTAAATGAGTTGTGGTCACTTCCAGGGGTTTTCTTGGGATTACACACAAAAAACTCCTTATTTTTTTAGCTTTTTAAAAAAATATTTTAATTTCCTCCATTCTCATATTTACTGCAAAGACATAAGGATGATCAAAACATAAGGTAAAAGAAAAGATTAAACTTTATTTATACGTGGCTCTTCTGATCATATTGGACTACTTTGACCAAATAGTATGGTATGGAGAGTAAGGAAGATGACATTGATGAAAGAATCATTCCCTAGGAAAAGGGATTAGGAGAAAAAGGGTTCAGGGAAATGAAACAATATTCTGAAGCAGTTCAGGCAGACCACCCCGATTCATTGGAGCATGATGTACCCCACATTGAGACTTGCAAGATTATTTTAATATAGGCCATCTCAATAGTTTCAGCCTTTCTGCCAAGTTTATTTTCTGATCTACCTAGTGGGGCTGAAAATACACCTCTGATAATTAAATCAGTATCTGGGATGCTAGCAGGATGATAAGCAATTTGTGTGTTCTGGAGTTCAACCATGACATAATGCTGTTGCCCTTTAAAATGGGCTGCATTGTCTCAATTCACTTTTTGAAGGATTGGGTATTTGAATTCTTTTCTTCTCGGCACCCAATCCTCAGCCAGAAGGTCAGCAACTGGAACTAATTGCATCCTTCTAAGATAGATGAATGACTCTTGGAAAGGCGGAGAAATTGTATTTAGCTGTGCTTTCTTAGTCACCAGGGAACAATTGGGTTTTTCCACTTGAGTTCTAATTCAGGTTTTAAGGTAGTTAGGCAAGCAACAACAGGATCTATGGCAAACTATATTCTCATTGTAAGTTAAGGCTCTTGTCTGTATGTAACACTGTATGCTGTATTTAATTTTGCCCATATTCACATGATTAAAAATAGGAATGAAATGAAATGATGAAATAAAATACCTTCCATGGGTACAAAATCTCTCCACCACAACTTGACCAGGAAATGTACATGTAACTCTCACTATGTAAATACATACATATGCAAACATGCTTGTGTGTGTGTCTGTATGTATCTACACACACAGTACATATACATATACATACACATACACATATATACATATATACATGCACGCACACACACACACACACACATATATACACATACATACATACATACATATATACACAGACACAGACACGTGTATGTGTAGATGGATGGATACAGATATAGATACTGGTAGATATAGATATACATATATAGATACAGATATCTATATATACATATAGATATGTGTATGTGTCTGCATGTGTGTGTATACACACACACACCTGCTCCACTTCATTACTTACATATACAATAAATGCATAGGAAGGAGCTCTAATGTATAAAGAAAACAAATGTTTTTTCAGTATTTGTACAAAATACAAAATGCAGGATGAGAATAAATCTGACAAGTTGGGATGAAAATAAATCTGACAAGCTGCACACCAGAGGTAACGTTTTACTAAGGCTGAATAAGTTAGCCTAGAGAAGATGAGATTTAAATAGAACCTTTTCTAAGAGATATGTTTATCACTAAGAAAGACTAAATTGTCCCCAAACAATTTATCTTTAAATAAAAGAGATATACTGAGACTATGGTAACGTTGCCAGGTGATTCCCATCCACCCACCCCCTTTCTCACATAATATTTGCTGAGCATCATGTAAAGGTTATCTTTTTGGGGGGGATAAATGTAATAGTTGCCCTTGAACATCAAAAGTTGTCATGTAGAAAGCTGAGCAGATTTGTTCTTTGCTCTTCCAGAAGATAGGGTTAAAATCTGCAGTTGTGGGTTTTAAGAGAATGTTAGGGAGAAAAATTGTAACTGTGCAAAGGGTGTTTAGTTGTCACAACAGCTGTCAGATACTTTCTCCAAAGGGATTGATGTACAACCTTAGCCATCTGCCAGGCATGGTCTAGGCTCATCAAGTATTGCAGCTCCTGGACTAATCACAAGGATCTTCCAACTTGTATGTTGTTTGCTTGTTGTAATGTGATGAATATGTGTATATTCATAAATACACGTATTTGTTTCTGATGAAGAGATTGCATGCTATCTCTTCCTCTGGAAAGAAGGACTGTCATGTAGCCAGGGTAATGATATAACTAATACAAGAAATTAAACCTCATATTCTCCAGCATGAGTTCCCTAAAGTTGATGCACTGAGCAGAAAATATTGCTGGAGACAATTACACAAAGGCTAAAAGCCAGATTCCTAATATTTTTACCATGCATGAACTCTCAGAAGCTTCATTTATAGTTTATGATCTGTAAAATGGAAGCTATAATACTCTATGTCATTAGGTTACTTGGGAATAAAACAAAAGTTGTAATGCACTTGAAATTCATACTTCAAAAGTTTTACAAATTATTATTATTTTTTTGGAAAAAACCCTCCAGTGATAATCCGATACTGCTTTTCCATAAAAGGTTGTCGGTATGAAAAGTAAGAAAATCCCCAACAACTACAATCATCCTCTAACACACAAAATTTCCAGGTGCTTTTGTTATGTCAAGCATGTTATGTCCAGTACTGGGACTCAAATCCCACTGCTACCAGTTCACTCATGGCATGCATGCACTTGCGCACATGTGTTGACGCTTCTGTACATGCACAGAAGCTTCTGCACATGCGCAGAGACATCCGGACAGATGGGTGGAACCTCCTGCCACTGCTACAGGATCGCCCAATCCAGGGTGAACCAGTAGCAACTGGTTATGTCTCTTCTTTGTCATTAATATGACTTATTAAAATATATCGGAACGTATAAACGAACTAGAAATGTTTATTTTATTTAATTAATCCAATTATATTATTGCAAATCTCACATGGGCAACTCTGACTATCTTCTATTTAACTAAATAAATTAATTATATAAAATCCTTAACTAATAGATTTGCCTTTATTAAGTTTATTTAATAATTCCAAAGGGTGGGATAGTGTGGGGTTTTTGGGGGGTTTGTTCAATGTTTTCTAAGGCACTTATTTATATACTATAATATTTGAAGAGTCTCTTTAAGTGTCTAAAAGTTCTGATTGAACCTCTGCATTTTTTGACTGAAACCCAAAGAAAGGTTTGGACAGTTTGGTGAGCCTTAGACTTGCATCTTGGGTAATCAGTGTGTATAGGCAAACCGAAACGATCATATTCTAAGAAACTCCTGCAAATTTGATTGACTGGGCTCATGTACGCAGTTATGCCAAAATTGGATTGATTGTGAGGTTAAAGAAAAGTCAGTGAACCACACAGTTGAAGCCCCTTTTAATTTGAAAACAATGCATATGGCAAATTTTAAAAGGGAGAGAGGGATAAAACTTTTATCACACAATCTTGTCTGCCATCTTACTATTTTTTTTTGTCCCTCTCACCCCCAATACCCCTGGCAGCTAAGAACCTACAATTGACATGATCTAGATATAACTAGAGGTGATAGAATCAAGATTTTCAGCCTCTTTACACACACACACACACACACACACACACACACACACACACACTTTGAGGATATTTTGTCCTTGAAGTATCATGTATTGCTAAGATAAATTAAGCTTCGGAACCCAACAAACTACTCAGTATACGAATTCAAATTAAAACATTTCTATTAGACAGATGTTCACTTTCCAATCAAATGCATTCGGTGAAGAGGAACATACCTTTCCCTGAGTAAATGGTTCCATTCTTGAACTCCTCTTATTACTAGGAACATTGACCACCAGAAGGCAGTACGTGACTAGTTCCATCTTACTGGGG
Organism: Masticophis lateralis; assembly: GCA_030761175.1. Classification (NCBI taxonomy): domain Eukaryota; kingdom Metazoa; phylum Chordata; class Lepidosauria; order Squamata; family Colubridae; genus Masticophis; species Masticophis lateralis. The sequence continues at coordinate 23,749,238 of JAUDYJ010000005.1, read as the reverse complement.
ATCATCAGACTCATATAGTGAGATCTTATTATATTGGGTTCAGGCTTTTTCAATTGAAAATTGAATTTGTGGACCATTGAATTTTAGATGACTATGAACAGTGCATTAGCTTTAGAAGCTACCTGGTAGCATGATAGAATGTAACTTCTGCAGGTCTCTGAGAGGATAAGGAAAGATGAACTATATATACCATTATTACTAGGAAGTGTTTTTCACCATTTAATCAGAATTTATGTTCCTGCTATTTAAATCCATATTTCCATATCCAGTACTCTGGGACAATAGAAAATGTGGGGAGAGGGGTATTCAGTTTTTCAACTTTTCAACAGTTAAACTTACCTGATCCATTTTTCTTCTAGTTTTTATTTCCTATATGCTAGATTTGTCTTGTCTTAGGTGATATATGTTTTTTGAAATGCATCTCCTAAGACATTTTCTCCACAGAATAAAAGATCATAAGAGATATGTTGTACACAATGCTTCCAAGCTAAAATGCAGTTTAAAGTGGTTTTGTAACAAACAAATGCAAATCAGATCAGAAAGTTGTCAGGAAAAGAAAAGCATAAGACATAAAAGTTATTGAATTGTTTCCTTGAGTGTTTAACTTCCCCGAGAGCTAGCATTTCTCCATTAGGAAAAATATATGTATACTTGTTTTCCTAATCAAGTAGCAAGTAATTCAGTAGCCTTGGGTGCTTTAGAAAAGTAATGCAGATTAAAGTTTGAATAAACTCCTCCTTCATTGCCAAGGACCCATCCCAATTTATTCCATTGCTACTTTTAGCAATTAAATGCTATCTGTGATCAGAATGTTATTTATTTCTCAGACAGTATGTCAACAGATATCTCTATCCAATTAGTGTTGCAGAACTAAACTAGCAGTGTGTGATGGAAAAGAGATATAGAAAGCAGAGGTGGGGGAAGCATTTAGCATTTGTCTAATGCATAGAAAGAAGAGCAGTTATCATTAATAGCATCCAAGCATCACACTAATAAAGAAATTTCAGAAAGTGACAGCCAGGCACTTTTGAGAAAATTTCAAAGAAACAGGAATGCCAGAAACCAGAGATTTCCTGCTCCAAACCCCAGTTGAGGTTGAAGGGGGGACTTGACTATACGTAATTCAGCTGGCTTTATAATTCTAGCCTGGTGCCTTAACCACTACAGTGGGTAGATAGATGGATATCAGTCAAATTCTTATAGACACGTTTATTTACTTTTCTAAGACTCCTTGTTTTTCTCACCTCATCTGCTCTGCACGACTCTATTTATGGCCATCCAGGGATGACATAAAAAGATTTCATGTGGGCCAGCTGTTGTAGACATCTTAGGCCACCCTGAGAGAATTTAATGCCTAAGGATGGCTTTCTCGTTACCCTAAATGGCTTTTTTTCCCCCAGAAACTGCACATTAGTCTATCTCCAGGAAGACTGCAAGTGAGAGATTTGGGGTTTAATTATCTATTATTTCTTCTGTATGCAGCTTAGCCTGAGTGGGGTTTTTTTTCCAATTTAATTTAAAACCCTGAAATTCCTTTCAATGGACTGCAGGATGCAAGATAAGTGAACATATTACACAAGATTTTAATTCCATTAATAGCCCTTTGCCACACCATAAACCCAGAAGACAGAAGTTCCAATAGGTACTTATCAGAATCTGAAGATTTTTTTTTCCCAGGTTGCTTATTTACTTATAGGCTATGATTCTGTGAACTATCATTCTTCTTTCAAAACACATCACTATTTGAAAATGTGTTTTTTTTTTTAATAGAAGGATGCCCTTGCATAAAGGAAATCATACATAAGGAAACAATTGCTCTGTTCAACTTAATGTTAAATTCGGATTTGTTGAATAGGTTTAAATGGTTTGGCTTGGAAATAGTAATAAACAGTAATGAGTGGGGATCCTATTTGAAAACACATTATGGCTTAGTGGGTGTGTGAACCAATCTGTCAATTGCAAGGCAGACAATAAAAAAGTGAGTGATTCCAAACAATTACAAATTTGAAAATGGATTAAAAACTGCTAATAATTGCTTGTACAAGAAAAACCAAGTAACCCTAGGAATGTTACACAAATGACAGTTGTGTGGACTTTGTTTAAATACACATTTTAAAAAAACTATAATTCAAATGGAAATACAGTACATCTTAGTTTTGGTGACCAGTGATGCATGAGCTGCTCAGTCCAAGCACTGTCTAAGCCAGAGGTCTTCAAACTTGGCAACTTTAAACCGAGGAATTCTGGGAGTTGAAGTCCACAAGTCTTAAAGTTGCCAAGTTTGGAGACCCCTGGTTTAAGCAATGAATGACAATTTGAAGACCCCTTTCATTTCCTGGCTGTAATGTCTGTAAGGGATGACCCTTTAAAAACCCTTAAACTGGGTTTGGACTGGTCAGTCCTTCAAATAAAGACTTTAAACTGTGGAGTCCTAGGTGCTCTCTGAGCTTGGTTGTTTTCTTGCAGATGTTTCAAAAGCTAACTGTCAGGCTTCAATGTTATCTCAAAATAAATGAATTTCCAAACAGCTGATCTTTGAAGAAATTTTCTCTTTATTGAGAATAACCATCTGTCCCTGACTCTTTTTGCAGTCAGCACTAACCTTTGCCCCCCCAAACCCTCCGTTTCCGTTCCCCAATTCTCTGCATCTTATTGGCCATCTTCCAAGCCACTCTCCCCATCCCATCTCCATCAGTTCACAGGAATGTCCCCCCTCCCATCCCATCTCCGAGGAGACAGTATCTTCAGGGGGATTAAGTAGGTGAAAGTTCAAGCTTCTCCTCTCCTTTCATATGTCAGCACTGGAACGCTGACATCAACCAGGTAACATCTTAGTATTAGAAGAGAGTGGGATTTGCTCTCTCTGTTTATATACAAGTGGCTTGCCACATGACTTTTGATAAGATTTTTTTTTAGAGACTTTAAAACTGAGGATCAATCTATGACATCTGTTCTGGCACAACTGTGCTCTGTAGGGTCAAGTCACTTAGGGCCAGTGATTTAACTAAACGTCTTTTTTCCAACTCAGTTTACCATCATCCCTAAAATTATGTAAATTATGTACTTTTAAACTTTGAGGCTACAAGTGAAAGGTGATCTCTCTTCTTTCTTTTCCCATTCTGACCCATTATTATAAATATCCTTTTCTGGTTCCTCATCAAAGAAAGCTTTGCCGGTTTTTATTTGCTTGTACTAAAGTGAATAAGGTGCTAATCTTATAGATTGAGCAGAAGGTGCTCAGCAGGAGATATTGTGATTTTCTTGAAAGATGCTGATTAAAAAGGATGCCAGCCTAGAGAAGAGATGCTGTTTAGAGGGATAAAGCTGTACCTGGTCTCAAAGGCAGATGGTTCGTGATAACTTCTGGCTGCTTTCTTGAGCCCTTTGCTGGTATTTAATGATGTTCCAGATATTTAGTATATTTCCTGAGAGAGCTCTATGTGCACTTGATTTTGTTCCTTTCTTTTCCATATTTCTAAAGCTATCTAACTTCCTGACAGTTCTGGGCAATGTGCAAGCTGAAAACCAAAGAAAGCAGAACAACATCAGACAATAGAAGACGAAGATGGCTATCCCAGTGGAAAAGACATTAAAGGACCCCAAAACTATCCATAGTCCAAAAACCTTCCAGGCATCTTTAGTGGGGAACAAGAAAGTGACAGAAATTTTTGAATCTCTGGGGAGAAGCTGTTCTGAGAGAAAGCAAGCTTCCCACCAGGGGACATTACTTAATGGATAAGATCTAGAGCAATGATAGCTAACCATTTTGTCATCGCGTGCCAAAAGTGCACGCCTGCACCCATAATGCAATGTGTGTACAACCCCCTTGTGCCCCGTCCCCAGTGCATGTGACCCTCCTGCCCCATTTTTGGCCTAGCAGGTCTCCCTGCAGCCTCCTGGGACCATAAACAGGCCGTGGACACACACCCCATGGCCCGTTTTTGGTCCCAGGAGCCATGCGGGCTGCACAATCCCACCTGTGTGAGCTCCCACCTCCCACACATGTGTATGCAACCCTCCAGGCATGTGCATGCATCTTCCGCATGCACCCCGCCCCCTGCACATGCACAGCAGAGATCCGAAAATCAGCTAGCTGGCAGGAGGTGCACGCACTTGCGGGGTGGAGACAAGCTGCCGATGGGCTGCAGGCCCACAGAGAGGGCTCCGCATGCCACCTGTGGCATGCATGCCATAGGTTTGCCATCATGGATCTAGAGTATGCCAACTCTGCTGATGATCTAGAATGGGCAGAAACGATGAGAGAAAGCCAATCCTTCAAGTAACTAGGCCCTAAGATATTTGTAAGTGACACCTTGAATTGCATGCAGAAGCTTAACAATTACTAGTGTATTCCCATACCACGGCATGCCCATAATAGCTCATACTGCCACATTCTGGAACAGTGAAGTCTCTGAATGGTCTTCAAAGGCAGCCCTATATAGAGTGCTTTCCTCTGTTGAATTCTTGATAACCAAGGCTTGAATGACTATCAGACGGACCTCCTAATCAAAGAACAGGCTCAACTGGCACATAAGAACAATACTGTATTTATGGTACACCTGTTACCTGTTCTTGGAGCAGGAGCTGAGAGACTAGGAAGACCTCCAAATTGTGTACTAGTTCCATCTGGTGGAGTGCCAACTCCATTCAGATCTAGAGATGAAAATATCCAGATTTAGAAAGTCCATTGCATTCATGTTGGGCTTGAGCCTGATTCTTATGGTCTTAAAGAACTGGACAAGAGCTTGACAGCATTATTCTGTTGGCCAGGGGTCAAAATATATAGCATAATAATGAAAGCTGACCCTGAGTTGATGGATATTTCATCCAGCAACTTTAAGTATATGTTAAATGAGCAAGAACTATCAAAGCCTTAATCTATCAGTTACTTTGGCCTTACTCTCTTCCACCATTAATACTGTTTAGAAGCAAAACATGGAGAAAGGAGGCAAATCATCACAATGTCATTCCCCTTCACAAAAACCAAAAAGATGTCATGATCAATGGTATTTAAGTCTTCTGAGTGATCAAAGAAAGGTAAGACTGCAGTACCATTTCCATCCCAACTCTGCTAGAGGACATCAACAAGAGTGATAAATGCCATCTCAATGCTGGTTTGCAGTCTTTTTAAAAAAATTTGATTTATATGCTTCCCTTCTCTGGAGACTCAGGGCGGCTTATAATGCGTTAAGCAATGCCTTCATACTTTTGTATATTTTACAAAGTGGGTGCTCAATTTACCTACCTTAGAAAGGATGGAAGGCTGAGTCAACTTTGAGCCTGGTGAGATTCGAACTTACTAATTGTAGACAGCTGGAGTTAAATTACAATGCATTAGTCTGCTGAGCTATCCAGTCTGCTGAAAAGGATCAGATAATCCATTTCAATCAACTCCTGCTGAAACTGCAGCCTGACCACCTTTTTAACAGGCCTTTTGCCTAACCTAGGGGATGGGCAAAGTCTTCATTGCCTCTTTCACCACTGCCATCCTTAGAGAGGAAGTCACTATTGTAACAATGAAATCCACTTACCTTTGCTACTGGTTTGGGAACAGGAGCGTATGGGAACGTGAATACACTACACGCACCCACACCTCTTCAGCGCATGCACAGAGCCTTCTCCACATGTGCAGATGATAAAAAAGGGGATGTAATGATGTCCCAGTGGGTGGGCAGAGTCTCCCACCGCCACTGCTACTGGTTCACATGTGTTGTGACCCAGGCCAAGTAGGAGTAGTCAACGCAAACAGTTCCTAAACAAACAGACTTTATTAGAACAGCTGAGAATTAACTCATTCTCAATGTAGTCCAAACTAAATCAAAACAAATTCTTCATAACACAAATTCTTCAGTCTAATCACCAACCTTGGTATAATTAGGCAAACTGCCAAAGGCTTCTCTTGGCAAAAGTTCAGAAGCAGAAGACGCCGACCAGAAATACTGTAAATGCAGCAAGACAAGAACAAGTCTATCAACATTGTTTTCCAACAAAGAGCCCAAGAGCCGTTGCTGGTCTTTTAAGCCTTATGGGAGAGGCCAAACATCTCTTGGCCCTACTCCTAAGTTGTCCTCTTTGCTTTAGCTTTTCTTACCTTCTGGCAGCTCTTCTCATATGTACACTAGGAACAGCTCCTCCTGTTCCTTTGCCTCTCTACTGTCAGCCTCTGGAGGCTCCAGAGTCCACACATCACCACCACCCCCCCAATGTCCCTGGCCCATCTCTGCCTCCGACACAGAGCCCTCATCTGGGCCTTCCCCAGCCTGCAGGACTGGCCCCTGTTCTACCTCAGCCTCATTGCTGTCTGACTTTGCTGCCAGTTACTCAGGTTGCTGGTGGACCACAACACTGCGAGCTGGATAGATCCGGACGGATTTCATCACTGCACTATTGCATGGATACAACTATATGTAGCAACCAGAATTGACATGAATTGAATGAGGAGATGGCTGTGTTAAGAGATTGAAAGATCTTGTTGACTTCTTCAGCAGTTACAAGATCAAAATCTTTCTAGGTAAATAAGCAAGACCTGCCTCAACTGGCTCTACCCTGTCAGAATTCAATTTCAAGTGGTTCTGAATCTGACAGAATCTGCAAATATTCTTCACGTTGGCCCTGTTGATATTTTGGCCCTATTTCTTCACATCGGGGAATGGATTTCCTTAAAAAGGACCACTGACTAACTATCTGTATTAGAGATTATCTATACAGTCTGATTAATGTTTCACATTTCACTCCCATTTGGTCATTTTAGTTATGATAAGAAAATGACACTGACACTGAAAGCAGTCAAAAGGATTCATATTTTCAACACTTGTTTGACAGATATTAACTTTTTCTATGGGTTTATGCTGGCTACTGTTGTCAAGAAGGGGAATATAAGAGTCACAATCATAGAAATATTTCAGAAAATCTGCTCATCTGACAGATGACTAAGACACAGGCTCTTTCTTTAGTTAAGTGAAGGGCCTCACTTTTACCTGAGTACCAGTGGTGAAATTCTAATTTTTTTACTACCGGTTCTGTGGGCGTGGCTTGGTGGGCATGGTGTGGTGTGGCTTGGTGGACATGGCAGGGGAAGGATACTGCAAAATCTCCATTCCCACCCCACTCTGGGGCCAGCCAGAGGTGGTATTTGCCGGTTCTCCAAACTACTCAAAATTTCCGTTACCAGTTCCCCAGAACCTGTCAGAACCTGCTGGATTTCACCCCTATTGAGTACATTTGATATAATATCTTACCAGCCTGCTTAGAACTATTACACTATTTTCTAAAATGGGCTAACAGCTATACCATTTACTCTCCAGATTCAGGCCAGATTCATTGATATGTTTCTGTCTGAACTCCATCTTAAGCCAAAAATATTAGAAAAGGCAGTCCTAAAAAATTAATAGCCCAATAAGCCAATTAATACTTATCGTTGTCACAAATACTGCTAATCTACTAAAACAACATTCCAGTTCAAATGCTTTGGTAACATTTTATGATTTTATTGCAGCTGTAATAGAAAAGTCAGGTCCACGTTTTCTATTTTTTAAAGTAGCAATTTCACTCAACCAATTCTGGGAGTCTATTATCTTATATAGCAACCAATTTCATAATTGTGAGACTGGTAAAATATATTTGATTCTAATTTTAACTTCTTTTGGAGTTAAATCTGTATTGAATTTAATGAATACTTTAGGAAAACCACCTACGGAAAAAAATATTATTTCTACATTTCAACCTTACAATTTAATAATTAGACATGAATTTATAATATATAGTTGAATTTTCAAATATACTATTATTTGTTAATTTTCTCTGAAGGATTTCTCCCCAGGTGTATCTTAAGAACACCTTTCCAGCTTGACAGTTTTCCTGCTAGACTCATTCTAATGTAATCTCAGAGGTGCAATAGACAATCAGGACCTGATTTATTTTATCCATTGCTGAACAGGAGCCAAGAAAAATGTTTACTAGTTCATGTAAACTTTGTAAATGGAAAAAGATGGATTTTCTGTAGCTTTGTAAGATTTTTATCTCCTGGCTGTATTCAGCATTTAAAATTCATTTTTATTCAACTATGTTCAAGGTGTTTTCAGCAGGAACGTTAAAAATTGAGTAACAAAATTCAAGTGATTGCAATTCTCACTTAATGGTAGAAGAGTTGGGCTTATTAAAAACTTTATTGCTTTACTTCTGGATTCATCTTTTTGTCATCTTTAGCAAAGCATGTACAATTTAAATATTAGCATTCTATTCAAGAGTGTATAATTACTGCACATTCATTTCCATATATTGCCCTGTACTTTAATCGTTTTTACAATAGCCTTCGTCTTGTGTCATGAGTGAATGGTGCTTCATCCTTTGCTAGAGAAAGGATGAAACATTGACCTTGTGTGCATGGCTTTAAGTCAGGGGTGAAATGCTACTGGTTCGGCCTGGTTTTCCCAAACCGGTAGTAAAAAATGCTACTTGTTTGCCAAACCGGTAGTAAAAAAATGTAAAAAAAAAAAAGTTCTGACAATCAGCTGAGTAACATGCAATTATCGGAACTTTTTAAAAAACTTTTTAAGCATTTTTTACTACCAGTTCTCTGGAACCGGTAATTAAAAATGCTTTAAAAAGTTAAGAAAAAAAGTTCTGACAATTGCACGTTACTCATAGAAATTACAGGTTATAACTTAATTCTGAAACCAGAGTACTATTTATTGAACATTAGGCCAGACAACATAGGCACAAATATATGGTGTCTGTGTGTATTTATCACCACATCAGCAAGAATATGTTTCGCCCAACATTGGAAGGGGAAAACCTGCCGGCTGAAGATTTGATTTTGGAGAAAATTTTGGATTATGCGGAAGCTGACAGATTGACTAAAGCATTGAGAGATCAAAAGGGCTCCATATATTTCCAATGTTGGGACAAATGGTATGTTTGGTTGAACAACAGACGCCCAAAAAGTCAAGTATAACCAGGATTATGTTTAATATATGTTAAATCTGACTGAAGTTTACATACCGTAGAAAGTGTAAATATCATGTAAAGTTCCTGTCGCGATCATTTGTTTGACTATTTTTTTTGATGTATTGATTTAAATAAATAAATTTATAAAAAAAAAAGTTCTGACGATTAGACATCGCTCAACTGATGGTTGGAATTTTTTTTTTTTTTTACTTTTTAAGCATTTTTTTCACTACCGATTCAGGCGAATAGATGGTAAAAAAATGCTTTAAAAAAGTTTTTTAAAAGGTTCCCAAGATTCCACAGCTGATTCCCCCTCCCCCCATTGTTCTACTTACCTTCCTAAGCCTCCTTTTGGTGTGTACTGTATATGCAAGTGCAGCGTATGCTTAGCACACATGCACAGCCAGAGAACTGGTAGCAAACTGGTTCAGATTTCACCACTGCTTTAAGTGTTCTATAAATGTTGATATTTCCCCATTTTATCAGTAACTCTTCACTCTATCTGCCCTATAATATACAAGGATACTTCATGTTTTCCATGAAGTAAGTAAGCCATATTGATAGTGAAGCAAGGTATTTACCAATTTTTAACAAAATTGGGCAAGCAAAGGTAAGTAAACATTAAGGTGGATTGTCAGGCTTAATATTTTTATGGAAATCCTATGGACATTACAAACATTTCATTATTTGGACACCAGAGGAAAATTAAGACATGAGAGCTCTTTTTCAAGAGGAGCAGGAGCAGCATTAATGTTTCATAGCAAAAGAAAGGAATGAGTTTGGCATATTTGAAACTAAGCTTTTTATTACAGTATTACATAATTCATCAGTGGCAAATTAACTCATACAGTAGATTATGCAATCAAAGTATTTTTGCAAAGGTAGCATAAGACAGTGCTGTTGACATGTGTAATGTTGACAAGAAGAAGTCTCAATTTACACATACATAATTACACATACATAAGGACACGGTGGCTCAGTGTCTAAGACACTGTGCTTGTCAATCGAAAGGTTGGCAGTTCAGTGGTTCGAATCCCTAGTGCCGCGTAACAGGGTGAGCTCCCGTTACTTGTCCTAGTTTCTGCCAACCTAACAGTTTGAAAGCACATAAAAAATGCAAGTAGAAAAATAGACCACCTTTGGTGGGAAGGTAACAGCGTTCCGTGCGCCTTTGGCGTTTAGTCATGCCGGCCACATGACGACAGAGACATCTTTGGACAGCGCTGGCTCTTTGCCTTTGAAACGGAGATGAGCACTGCCCCCTAGAGTCAGGAATGATTAGCACATATGTGCGAGGGGAACCTTTACTTTTATGGACATGGATTTCATTGTTATAACCGAAATAAGTCACAAATGTACATTATTGGTTCTTGGTGTTCTCTGAGACTTCTTTTCTTCTTTCATACCTTTCATAACTACAGATAGTCCTTGACTTAGAACAGTTTAGTGACTGTTCAAAGTTACAACGGCATTGAAAAAGTAACTTATGACTGTTTTTCACACTTACGGCCATTGTAGCATCTCCGTGGTCACATGATCAAAATTCAGATGCTTAACAACTGGCTCATATTTATGACAATTGCAATGTCCCGAGGTCATGCAATCACCTTTTGCGACCTTCTGACAAGCAAAGTCAATAGGGAGGCCAGAATTCACTTAACAACTGTGTTACTAGCTAACTTAACAACCACAGTGATTCACTTAACAAGTTTGGCAAGAAAAGTCATAAAATGGGGCAAAATTCACTTAACAAATATCTTGCTTAGCAACAGAAATTTCAGGATCAATTGTGGTCATACGTCAAGGTCTACCTGTAGGCTAAATAATATCACCAGTTCAGGGGAAAGTAAAATTTGTTGCTTACGTATGATACTTGCCCCAACCAACCAACCAACCAACCACTGGGTTTCTTCCTTATTGTTCTTATTTTTCTAGTCTGGTTCCTATTTGTCCAGATGTTTTTAATAGACATGTGATGAAGAAGGATTTGCTTGGACTGTTGCTTCTTAGTATTCGTTGTTTCTTTTTTTAAATAGTTTATAAATAGGATTTATTACAATGTGTCTATTAATAGCTGATTTGTCAGTGCCAAGTCTCTAGGAATTCTCTTGAATTTTCTATCTTATTTGGCATAGCATGTCTACACTTTCCCAGCTGAAATTGTGTTTTAATTTGTCAGTGTATTGTTTAAAGACATCATGTCTTCTGCCTGTATCTCATCTTCTGCCAGTCTTCTGTCTGTCTACTCTACATAGTGCTTTTCATAATCCTTGTATGGTTTTTTGCCGTGATGACGAACCTATGGCACGCATGCCACAGGTGACAAGCACTGCCTCTCAGCAGGCACACCAGCCGTCACCCCAGCTCAGCTTCACTGCACATGTGCATGCGCTTCCCGCCAGCCAGCTGATTTTCAGGTCTGTGCCGTGCATGCATGGCGGACATGAGTGCACATGCACGGAAGGGAGAGCCACATGAGCAGGTGGCAGGACACATGCGCAGGGGCACATGCATTTCATTTGGGGGGTTTGCACGCACGTGCCCCCTGTGCCCTGTTTTGAGCCTAGAAGGTTGCCTGCACCAACCTGGAAGCTAAAACAGGGCTCGGGGGCACATGCGTGGGGGATGAGCATTCATGTGTAGACTGGGGCGCATGAGCAGGGGCACTTGCATTGCATTTTGGGGGGTTGGGCACGCATGCGTGCATTCATACATGCACACATGTGCTTTGGGCACTCGGCACCGAAAAGGTTAACCATCACTGACCTATTGTAAAAGACTCCTGTTTTGCTTTAGGATTTAAGATGTTTTAGATAGTTTTTGCTAGTTTTGGGGCAATTGGGTAGACCAGAGGTTGTTGGTAGTTTCTAAAATGTTTTAAGAGATGAGTTTTGACTGGCAGAGGACCTTCTCAGCTGCTGCCCCTGCCTTAGAGGCAATGTGAGCCCCCATTTTTCTGGTTTTCCAGAAGAGTTTTAGGACCTGACTTTGCCAGTTAGCATGGGATGTCTAAAGGTATGATACAGTCCTGGAAATGGCTTGTGGTCTGAGGACATTCCTGCTATCTTGTTAACCTTCCAGCCTTTTGAATTTTGTACCTGGATTTTTTATTTTTACTTTGAAGCTTTAACCTGTTTTTAATTCTGCCTTTAATTTATGCTTTTATTCATGTGTCCATATGGTTTTATTATGACGATGTAAACCACCCAGATTCACTTAGCTGTGATGGGCAGTGCACAAATTTAATAAATACATAAAATAACAGAGTTATTCTTTTAAGGGCTTGTGTTGTTATTTGATAATGCTTTCTGATGAAAGCCGCATCAGTATGTACACATTTTAAAATGCCGTCAAATCCAATAAAATGTACTAGGATTTAAATTATATGTTATATTTTCATTGATATCTTGTGACTAATTTTTATGGATTATGACAGGAACAAGAAATGATCTATCTGTTAAATCATAGGCATTTTTTCCTAAAGGAAAGCCATAATAATTTTTTGTCGTAGCAAATGATCTTTGTTATGTGGCCCTGTTAGTGACATTTACCAGTAAAGGACATTCAAAATGTCACAATTGGAGGGGGTGGAAATCCAGTGTTTAAAATATGAAATTACTGATTGGCTCCGGTAAAACATTTGGAGGGGATTAGTAAGAAATTAACAACTATCAGTTTCAAGTATCAAAGCTTAAATAATGGAAGCAAATATGCTAAGGCTATTAATAATGCACTCAATTAAAACAAGGCCAAGAAGAAAACCCAACAGACACATAGTCATTTACCTCTTGACACAAATTATTAAATATTGTCATTTTTGTGACCTTATCCCCATGAATTCATGGATCAACAAAGATTATCCATGTTCCTCTGTAAATGAATTAGACATTCTTGTTAAGTAGAACATTTATGAAAGCATAGCACATAATTTACATGTCATCAGCATTACAATTGAAAACCTTTTTTAGTATCAAATGTTACATGTGGTAGGAGAGAAATGCTTTCAGAAGTGGCAGTTTCTAACAAGCATTAATTGATGAAGATTTTTCTACCAGGGTATCCCCAAAATTCTTGTAACTACAATCCTCAGAATTCTCAATAAGCATGCCAGTCTACCATGACTTTCACTTTTATGATATTTATTAATAAGGGTTGTATATTGTATATTTTTTTGTTTATGTATTGTTCTTGTTGATTCTTGTTTGCCACTCTAAGTCACCTTTGGTGAAACGGTAGCTACATAAATTCGATTTAAAAGTAAAATAAATGATATTTGGAAGACAAGGAGTTATAATTCATTTAGGGAAGACCAGGTTTGGGGATCTTGAGTTAATATATATTAATTGCTATACAGTCCCAACATAAGGATCCATGGCCTCATCTGTTCTCAAAATTAAAGGTATGCATACCCAACACCCAAACCTTTTTCCCAAATTGTATTTTAATGTAAGGAGCAATGGTGAAATCCTTTTTTTTTACTACCGGTTCTGTGGGAGTGGCTTGGTGGTTGTTGTGTTGCTTGGTGGGCATGGCTTGGTGGACATGGCAAAGGAAGGATACTGCAAAATCTCCATTCCCACCCCACTCCAGGGGAAGGATACTGCAAAATTCCCATTCCCTCCCCACTCTTAGGGGAAGGATATTGCAAAATCTCCAGCCAGAGGTGGTATTTGCCGGTTCTCTGAATTACTCAAAATTTCTGCTACTGGTTTTCAGAACTGCTCAAAATTTTATCCCGAACTTGTCAGAACCTGCTGGATTTCACTCCTGGTAAGGAGTATCATATTATTTAATTTAGCTATTTTCAGGTGAGATTATTTTGAAATTAAATTTATTTTTTCAGCTCTTGACAGTTGCTTTGTTTGAGTGCTTTGTTGATGAATGATCGAAAGTTGTATGCCAATCAAAGACCAAATATTGGCTTTTATACCAATTATGCAACTTGCTGTACAGAATATATAAATGTATTCAGAACCCTTTCCCACATTTTTCTAACCAGACAAAAGTATCTCAGTAAACGCTTTGTATAGTTAGGAGCAGTCAAAGAAAAAACCTTGCTATTGTGATCCTATAAACACAGTAATATGCTTCTATTGTCAAGAATATGTACAATGCAGGATATTGTGATGCTTAAGGCAGAGCAATAGATGATCTCTCCTTCCCTGCCAAGATGTTCAAGACAATGAAGTTGTCAGATGGGGCTTGATGGGCCATAACATTTTTTTATTCTGCAGGAAAATTTCAAAAAAACAAAAAAAATCCAACAAATGTCAGCTTGGTTTAATAAGAAATACATTCCCAAAGAGGTGAGGCCAGATCTAAAATGGTTAGCCAAACCAAATTATGAATTTTATTTCAACTCATTTGGGTCAAATTTATGCTCTCATTTTAGTTGTGTTTAATTAATTACATTTAATTAAGATCGTTATTCCCTGTGTGCTTAATGTGCTCTTTTGATTGCGCTAAAATTACAATTTAGCTAGAACTTTTGGAGGTCACATCATACCAAGGATTTCTGAGGGATACATAGTCAATCTGATTCCCAGGTTGCAAACCTCTGGCAAAAGGTTCTTTGCCCACTGAAAGTTTTTTCCCAGAATGGAGAGGCAGGCTATTTTAAGTATTACTGTTTTGAATTATGTTGCATTAACTCCTCTGCTATCCTGAATGACATGGTGGGTTGTTGTTTTTTTTTTATAAATACACCATTTGTATTGCAACTTTTTCTTTCCTAAAATGCCCTATCTTTTTGATTGACTCAGGATTTTTTTCAGAGTCAAACATCTGGCAGGAGAATGCCCTACTTAAATACTTCACAACTCCCATTCATTCAAAATGACAAAATGGTGTGGTTATTTATATGCATACTTTAATATATATCTAACTTATTCATAACAGTTAGTCTTCATTTTAAGAAAAATAATATTAAATACAACAGAACGCTGCTGTATTTGTGATTTTTTTGCCACTGCTGCAAAAAGCTTTTATGCTCTTTTTCTTGCAAACATTTATTTAATTATACCATTTATAAGGCTGTCCAATTTAACTGGTGTCCCTCTGGGCAATATAGCCAGCAGCAGCAGCAGCAACAAAAGTAAGCAATAAATCAAAGAAGAAGAAAAAAGAAAACCCATATAAAAATAAACAATATGACATATAGATACCAGTGGTGGGTTTCAAAATTTTTTACTACCTGTTCTGTGGGTGTGACTTGGTGGGTGTGGCTTGGTGGGTGTAGCTTGATGGGCATGGCAGGGGAAGGATACTGTAAAATCTCCATTCCCACCCCACTCCAGGGGAAGGTAACTGCAAAATCCCCATTTCCTCCCAATCAGCTGGGACTTGGGAGGCAGAGAATAGACGGGGGCAGGGCCAGTCAGAATTTTTACTACCGGTTCTCCGAACTAATCAAAATTTCCACTACCGGTTTTCCAGAACTGGTCAGAACCTGCTGAAACCCACCTCTGATAGATACCAAATATAAAATGGCAATGAAGCATATACCAAAACAGTCACAACAACACTTCCATTCAACTGGCCTGTAATGTCTGGGGGGAACAGCTAGGTCTTGATGGCTTTCCTAAAGAGGGGGTCAGAAAAATGGGGGGCTTTCAGAAAGAGGTCTGTCATATGGCAGGAGGAAGATCAGTCCAGAGAACAGGGGCAACCACAGAAAAGGCACATGTGTCAACCCTTCAAGGTAAACCAGATATGGAAACCAAAGTAATAAATATCAAAACTATTGTTATTATAGGATTACAACAATGGAGTCTTGCAAACCCAAAAGTGCCTCCCCAACCCTCCCTGCCTTTGCTTACAAGAGAACTAGCCAGGGTCAGGTCTGAGGTATTTTCTCAAATTACATTTAGATTTCTTATATCTGACCAGGTTCTTGATTGGAGCTCTTTCTGCTGTTCCTCAGGGTTATTCTCACAGACCATTGCAACATGAGAGCTGGAATTTTCTTAATGTACTTAATCTTCTTTAATGTACTGTTTTCCTATGTTTATTCTACTTTTTTGTTTTTTCCTTGGAGCTACATTATATTTTATCCTTCCCACAAGACTTCTCTCCCTTCTCCCATTCTTCTTCCATTTCTTCCATTTGTATATTAAATTAGAAATCAACTCAAGCTCGACCCATCTCTCATTTCCAAAGTAGGTATATGTCACATCTGATAATTTCCCCTCATCTCCTCCAAAATTGAGTACATCCTCATTTGCACTGGCATATCCAGATGTACCCATGGCTTTGGATTTTTTTTTCCTATCACCTTTTGTTATTCGGTCCATTAAGACATTCGTGCAGACTGAGACAGCATCAGGCAAATTTTGCATCTTGGGGTGCAGGTGTGACAATAATAGAATTTGTATAAACATTTACGTTTTAATTTTCTCTTAATTTCTTGAGACTCATTATGTGCTTACCAAAGCATATAACAGCTTTATGTTAACAATGCAACAATGCATCATTAACAGCAGGCCAGCTGTTCATATTTTAGGTTTGTGTTCCTGATAGCCTTCCACATACCTTGTCAAGAAAAGTAAGTGTATGTTGCTTTTTAATAACACCAACCCATAAAAACAAGAGCATTAAGAGCATTTGACATACTGACTTGATAAAACATTGCTTTGGAACTCATTAGCAATAAAGGGCTGTTTGTGAAGCATTCGAGACTTAACTTCAGCCTTGAAATATACAGCCACGAGGCTGCATAAGAAAATAGCCATTCTGTAAATAAATATGTCAATGCTGCTTGAAATGACAAATCCTCACATCTGTGAATTCCAGCTCACAAAGAGTCTATATTCCAATGAAAATTTTCAATAAAAAATGTTTAGAAAAAACTATTTGATAAATGATATATCAGAATGCCAAGTAACTAAACAGAAATATTCTTCAACATAGGATCTTAATAGAATTCAGAAACTAGTCATCAATATATTAGATCCATGATGCGAACCTATGGAACATGTGCCACAGGTGGCACATGTAGCCATATCGGTGGGCACATGAGTTCAGCTCCAGTGTGCATACACGTGCTGGCCAGTTGATTTTCAGGCCTTCTGGGCCCACCAGAAGTAGGGAAACAGTCTGTTTCCTGCCTCTGGAGGGCCTAGTGGGGGGGGAGGTCTGTTTTTTGCTGTCCCGCTGGAAGTTGGCAAATGGGCCATTTCTGGCCTCCGAAGGGCCTCCGGTGGGGGGAGACCGTTTTCACCCTCCCCAGACTCCTAGAAAGGCTCTGGAGCCAGTTGAGAGAGAAAAACAGGCCTACCAGGCCATTGCGTGCCAGGGTGTGTGGAGGGGGCACGTGCATGCACGGGGCAGGGCACATAGAATTATTTATTTATTTATTTATTTATTTATTTATTTATTTATTATTTCAATTTATAAACCGCCCTTCTCCTTGCGGACTCAGGGCGGTGAACAGCCAATTATGGGTGTAGGCACATGCGCGACCCTTCCACCCACCCCCAGCCCCCAGCATGTGATGGCAAAAAGGTACTACATCCTTAAAGAAAGAAAAAAAATTTGAACTTGCTATTGTATAGGAAATAACAGACTCATTAGCAGTGCTAACATTCTTTGTATGTTGGGTGATAGGAAAAAATCTATTCAAGCAAACACACACACACAAAATACTCAGTGTCTGACCATCATACTCAGTGTCTGACCAACAATGGAGTACAACTTCCATGATATTTCACCTTGAGTCATATTTCACCTTCCACTGATGCATGCTGAAATTCAACAACACATGAAAGACCATATGTTGCCCATTCCTAAGATTAATAGAATGTAAGGCCATTAAAGAATGCACTATCACACAGAGGACTTTTTTAAATAATTAAATATCTCCCACTTCAAATACCAGATGTATCCATAGAAAGAAAAATGGGAAGAAACCTCACAGGTGTACAAAGGAATGTTTATTAGTACCATCAACATAGTAGTTTTACAAGCCAAAACAAATAGACACAAAAATAGTTTCTTCCCCTATGCCATCAGTCTTCTAAATATCTAACTCCTACAGCTCTGTCTTTTGCCCAAAGATATTTACCCATGTAGTAGGCTATATTGCTATTATCCTTCTCATCTTCACATCTTTGGCATCTCTCATCTTTCCTGCTACCTTCTCCTATTGGTATATTACTATTTATCAATTGTATTTTATGATTTATGATTTTATCATATGATTTGTGATATATGACTTACCACTTTGTTGTTTATATGAACACTGAGAGCTTATGCACCAGAGACAAATTTGTTGCGTGTCCAACCACACTTGCCCAATAAATAATTCCTGTTCTGTTCTGTTTTGTTTTGTTCCGTTCCGTTCCGTTCCGTTCCGTTCCACTCCACTCCACTCCACTCCACTCCACTCTACCTCATATCCACTCTACTTCATATCTGTTCCCTAGTGGCACAGTAGTTAGAATGCAGTATTGCAGGCTAACTCTGCTCACTGCCAGGAATTTGATCCTGAACAGCTCAAGGTTGACTCAGCCTTGACACACAGACAGACAGACAGACAGACAGACAGACAGACAATACTCGACTCGACTCGACTCATATCACTGGATCCAAGCATTCCTATATCACTTAGTATTTAAAGTGTATAGGTAGGGCATTTTAACTTTTCTGGTGTTTGTTAGAATATTCCTCCAGTGACCCAGCAATGCTATCAAAGGATAACAATTATGAAGATTCCAGTTCAGGTGTACCTGGAGAAATATAAATTGTTCTTCTTGGCACTATGAAAGATTGTTAAAATAGAATTTGATTACAAAGTGGTCCTAAAAGTTATCTTTTCTAACAGACCTCATTTAAAAAAGGATTTGGCAGTCTCTAGCCCTTTAGTGGCATGTAACCCCATGCACTCTCTTCTGAATGTTCTCTCTTCGGTATGTTCTTTGTCCAGCAAAATATTTTTTGTAAGCCTGTGACAAAACGCATTCCTAACTGTATGCATCCACAACAAACCAAATGGTGATTTCATTTTCATTCTTTTTGTCTGCCCATTACAATAGCAGCATTATCTGTAAAAAAAATAATAATAAATGATAGAAACTGTATCCAGTGGTATCCAGGATACCTGGTTAGAAAGCAACTCTGTTCCTGGATTCTCATTTAAATTTTTGCATTTTCATGCACTGCTCTTTAGAAGATATTTTTATTGCTAATTGTCAGACTTCTGTAGTAGCTTGTGGAATTTGAAAATAAATGAATAACCCTAAAGGGAATGCTTCATTGGAGGATGGCCAGATTGAAGAACCTTTATTATATTTTGTCTTGCTGTTTAGAAAATCATTGGTTGCAATATGTTTTTCTATAAGAGCCACTAACTAAGAGAACTCTCCCTTTCAGCTGGGTTCAAAAAAATAAAAGATTCCCTATCCAATCATGTCCAACTCTAAGGTGTGGTGCTCCATTTCTTGGCTGAGGGACCCAACATTGTCCAAAGACAATTTCTTGGTCATGTGGCCAGCATAGCTATATGTCAAATGCTCTCTCACCACCAAAGTGGTACCTATTAATCTACTTACATTTGCATGCTTTCAAATTGCTAGGTGGGCAGGAGCTGGGGCAGGAATGGGAGTTAATCCCGTTGTGTGGTGCTCGGGTCTTGAACCCGGGCCATCAAGCTCAGTGCCTTTATCCGCTGAGCCATTGCACCCATTACAACATGCTAAATCATAAACTCAGATTAACAAAACACAGTTGCTATGTTCATGTGACATGTTATTGTATGCCATCAGGCAGTGGTGGGTTTTAAATAATTTAACAACCAGTTTTCTTCCCTAATGACTGGTTGGGTGGGGATGGCAATGGTGGGCATGGCATGGGGTGTGACAGGTGCACCTCCCTGGGAGCAAAAACAGGCTATGGCGGGGGGATACTGCCTCCCATGCTGTTTTGGGCCTAGTAGGCCTCCCTGCAGCATCCTGAAAGCAAAAATGGGCTGTGGGGGCACACTGCACCTCCCGCATCCTGTTTTGGGCCTAGTATGCCTCCCTGTACTTACCTGGGAATCAAAATGGGATGCATGGGCACTTCTGGAAGGGGAGGGGTAGGGAGGGGCCAGCCAGCAATTTAACAACCGGTTAAATTGCTGCTGAACTGGCTGAATCCCGCTACTGCCATCAAGTCATTTTCAACTCCTAGCGATGATAGAGATTTCTCAGTATTCTTTCAAGTATCCTATGGTACACTCAGCACCACTATAACTGGGAACATCCAGCTTTCTGCTGGTTGTCCTTTTATTCTCATTTCTTTCTCCTTTTCCAGCCTTAGAGCCTTTTCCAGAGAGATAGGTCTTAACATAATGTGTCTGAAATACCGAAGAATAATTTGAGCCTCTCCATTTGTGCCTCAAGGGAGAAATCTGGGTTGATTTGTTTAATGAATCCATCAGTTAAGGTTTTTTGGCTATCCATGGTATTCTCCAACACCAAAGTTTAAAAGTGTCAATATTCTTCCTATTCTGCTTCTTTAAAGTCCAACTTTCACTTCTATATAGTATTACAGAAAACACCAGGGCTTGAACAATTCTGCCCAAACAAATACAGGTAGTCCTTAATTTACAACAGTTTATTTAGTGGTCGTTCAAAGTAACATGGCACTGAAAAAAGTGATGTATGACCTTTCACACTTATTATCATTGCAAAATCTCCATAGTCACTTGATCAAAATCCAGATATTTCGCAACTGGCTCATATTTGTATTGATTGCAGTGTCCCGGGGTCATGTGATCAGTTTTTGTGACCTTCTGACAGGCAAAGTCAATGGAGATGCCAGATTCACTTAACAACCATGTTACTAATTTAACAACTGCTGTGATTCTCTTAACATTCTCTTCATAGTCCATGAGACGTCCTCTCATGGACTATGAATGCTAACATGCTTGTGAAGAAGGCACAGAAGAGGCTGTACTTCCTGAGAATGCTCAGGAAGATAAATCTATCACAGCATCTACTTCTGTCCTACTATCGCAGCACCATTGAGAGTGTCCTGACATATGGCATTCTTGCATGGTATGAGAGCAGCTCTGTAGCAGACACAAAAGCTCTACAGAGAATCAATTAAAACTGACCAGAATATCATCGGACTCCAGCTACCAGCCCTGGACAACATCTTCAAATCTCACTGTTTGAGGAAGTTGCATAACATTCTCAGAGACTCTTCCCATCCTGTGTACAATCTTTTTGGACTGTTGCCTTCTGGCAGAAGATACAGAACAATTAAAACTCGGACCACACGTTTTCTGAATAGTTTTTATCCCAGGGCTATAATTGCACTCAACAATGAATATCAGTGAGCTGTTGGACAGTATTACTTGGTCTGTTGTGTGGATGTTTGGGCGGTTTGGGGTGGAGAATTGCGATGGGTGTAGTGGATGGGATTGTGTTTGGGGATTGTTATGTGTGTTGGACAATTGGTCTTTGGATATTAAGTGAATTTCGTTGTATGGGTATACTGTGTATACACATACAGTGACAATAAAGTTATTTATTTTTATTTATAACAATTATGGCAAGAAAGATTGTAAATGAGATAAAATTCACTTACAACTGTCTCGCTGGCCAACAGAAATTTTGGGTTCTATTTTGTCTATAGATCAATACTATATATCTGTAAATCATATTGTCAGTTAACATGATGACCTGGTTCACACAATCTGCTTTAAGTGGATAGTTGAATTCCTACAATATGTTGCATCATAAATTACCCAATCCAGTTTAGCCCAGTCTAATCCATACCCATCAATGTGCAAAGTCAGCTAAGGGATTTTTGAACCCTGTACATAACCCCCCCACACACACTTTTTTTTTTACACTAATGCTTTTTTTAAAAAAATATTATCCATAGAAGAAATACAAAAAGTCATTTCATCTATTTCTGTACGGAACCGTATTTAAACGTTAAGAACCAACCTATATTCACAAACTACTTTAAAACACAGTTTGCCTGAACAAAGTTTATTGCATAAAATACAATGGATCAGGTCAGCATACATGCTAAATCATAACCAGAATTAGCAGGATATGTGAACCAGGTTAACAGGTAATAGAGCTACTTAGATATTTTTTTCTTATTCGAAAATCAAAATGGAGGAGTTAACCCACTGTTAGGCATGTGAATTGGACCTTCTAAAGTGGGGTGTCAAACTCAAGGCCCGTGGGTTGAGTTTGGGGTGCTTAGATCTGGCCCACTGGGCCACCCTGGAAACAACAAAGGACCAGCCTGTGGTGCCTCTGCCAGTGAAAATGGAGCTTGAGAGGGCTGCACATTGCCCTCCCAAATCTGTTTTCAGTTGTAATGGCCTCCTGCAACCCTCTGCCAGCAAAAACGGAACTTGAGAGGGGCACGTACAGCCCTCCCAAGCTCTGCTTTCTCTGGCAGAGAACTCGGGCCTCCACAGGCATCGCCACACAAGTGATATCGAGTTGGCCATGCCACCCAGCCCTCGCCTCCCCAGCCTCACCCCCCCCCCAAGTTCAAACACAACCCTGATGCGGCTCTCAATAAAATCAAGTTTGACACCCCTATTCTAAAGTCTGCAATTAGAATCTTCCATTTTCTTAATGGGTTCCTTTTTCAATATACATTTTAAGGAACTTTTGTTTTTAATCTGGAGCAGAAAAAGATAGGTAAGCCTCCCCAATGCCTCTATCGACACTTCCACATAAAGGTAAACATTTGGATCCCAATCTATATTGTGTCCCCTAAATTTACTTTGACGAATAGAATTTACTCTGAAGTTGAGCTTGAGTGAACAAGATTTTTGTCCCTGAAGGTTTTCAGGATGTGGTAATGCTCTTTACTCCAGACCATTCTCATCGGGGATTACAGGATGCACCACTTCTTTCTATTATCTGGTTTCAGCCATGCATATAATTGAGGCAGGTGAGCCAGCCAGCAATTTTATACAATAGGAGTGACAGCATCACAGTTCTATTTGATTCCAATCTTCGGTTTGCTGGAAGGGAGGATCAAACCCATTTATGTGGGCAGGCATAGAAGTCTTGGAGAAACTAAACTTAACTAGCAAGAAAAATTGCCTTGATATCACCTACTCCCTAGGGTCTAATTAGTGTACTCTTGGCATGATGGATGATGACTGCTGCTTTTTGTAGTTTTAATGTACTACATCCCCTAAATCCTACCTTGCTCTACTGCTCAGCCCATGAATTAAAGATGTTGTGAATAGAATGAATGATATAGTTTTGAACAAGGGAAGAAGACTATATTCTTAAGTAGACGATTCTGCTCAATATTACCGCACAATATAGAGTCACAGAAGAAATTACATTCTATTACATATTTGTTCAGTTCTGCAATTCTTTGTTTTTTGTATTTTCTGAGATACATACCTATATGCATTGGCACATATTTATTCAGTTACATCTGTTTGAGTCATTCATTTTCTGACTTAATTTTCTTTGTTTCAAATGACTCAATCTAAGTTTAATTTTACACATGTATTCTACAATCAAAATTTCATATTAAGCCAATAATATTCTTATTAGGCTGTCTCCAGATTTGTAAAATATAGAATCCATACAGTTGAGCTCTACCAACCCTCTCTATGGATCAAGAAAAATGGGTTCAAGACCAGATATTTAAAACACTGTTCCATATTTTAAAGCTTCCTTCCTTATTTTAGGGATTTTGAACCCTCTTCACTCATTTATTTTTGTTACAAAATTTTGTACTTACCTAATAAAAAGATTGCCTGTCTGTTTGTTTTGTGTGTGTGTGTGTGTGTGTGTGTGTGTGTGTGTTGTGTGTGTGTTTGTGGTTTTGCTTATGGCCAAACTTGATTACCTTTTTATTTTTAAGACAAGAATCCTCCTGAATTTGCTCCAAATTTTACAAATTGCAGAGGCAGCCCATCCCTTAAATTTTTACATCTCTTGCACTTCAAAATTAAATTCACACCAATTAGTATGCACATATGCGCACCCACACATGTGCACAAGCACAGTCTTTCCTCATCATGTCAGAAAAATAGGCTGCAGATTGGAGCATTAGATGATATGCTGGGTGGCTTCTTTCCAGCAAAGCTGAATGACACAATGCTAAAAATAATAGTAGGGCTAGCTGGCACTGTATTATGTTGTTTACAGAGCAAACATGAATCTTGCAGAAACAGTATCAGGTACACTAATAGGAATTTTTTTTTTTTTTACAAACAATCCTACAGTGTAGATACAGCTGTAGTGAACTTGCCAGGAGCTCTCAGAAATTCCTGGAAGGAATGCCAGCTGATTTGATGAATTCCCATCATTCTTGGCACAAAACGTAGCCTTAGCAGATTGATTCTACATCAAAGGTGTTTTGCCATACATCTTTAGGGGATTAGTGTATGTATGTATGTATGTATGTATGTATGTATGTATGTATGTATTTATTTATTTATTTATTTATTGGTTTGATTTATATGCCGTCCTTCTCCGGAGACTCTTGCAATTCATTAAGCAATAGCCGTCATACTTTTGTATATATCTGCTTAGTAGGGCTTTTGGCCTCCCCTAAGCGGTGTTCTTTTTTATACAACGTCAGTTTATTGCCCCCACAATCTGGGTTCTCATTTTACCTACCTCAGAAGGATGGAAGGCTGAGTCAACCTTGAGCCTGGTGAGATTTGAACTCGCAGTAATTGCAGGCAGCTGGCAGCTAAGTGCTACTTAACAGCACTTTAGTCCACTGCACCATCAAGGCTCCAAGGTGTACAATTTTTGTAGGATATATTACAAAAATGTTGGTATGAGTAATAAAAGTGAAGGATGCAATTAGCTCATTTGACTGTGCATTGTCCCAATCTTACAAAAATGTTTTAAGAGATAATACTACATCTCTTAGAGGCCAAGCAATTTGAGAGCAAGCAGCAATAAATTTCCTATACGGTTTCCTTTCTCACTGAACTTTTTAAGTGACAATTTTGAAAAATGATCTGTTCTAAAAATACCCAGTAAAAGCAATGACAGCAGAAATTGAGAAGCATGTAGTTAGGAGAGAGAGATTGCTTTTAGTAAAAATTGACTTTTTCCTGATTGCTTAAACTTGTAAATTATTATGATTTTGTTCCTATTTTTAACCTATATACACACTGATTCCAAGTTTGTTATGGTGAATAGCCAGATGTCTGTTTTTCAGGTTTCTCCTGTTTACATAGGTAAAGAAAAATGAGAACACTGAGTGGGGAGATACAACTAGAATTCTGGATTTTGGAATAGGGATTCAATCTACTTTGCATTAGATTGCACTGCCTTAAAGAATTAATTTTACAGAGGTGGATGCACCTAAACACAGCATTATGTGTTTACCAGACAACATCTGGTTAGCTAACAGCTATATCCCAGATTGCTGGCTGAAAGTGGTTTATCAGTATTTAGGGGTAGATAAAATGAGGGACGCAGTGGCTCAGTGGATAAGCCGCTGAGCTTGTCAATTGAAAGGTCAGCAGTTCAGCTATTTGAATCCCTAGTGCCGCATAATGGGGTGAGCTCCCGTTACTTTTCCCAGCTTCTGCCAACCTAGCAGTTTGAAAGCATTTAAAAAATGCAAGTAGAAAAATAGGAGCCACCTTTGGTGGGAAGGTAACAACGTTCTGTGCGCCCTTGGCATTTAGTCATGCTGGCAACATGACCACGGAAACGTCTTCAGACAGTGATGGCTCTTCAGCTTTGAAATAGAGATGAGCAGATGAGTTTCCCTAGAGTCGGGAATAACTAGCACATATGTGTGAGGGGAACCTTTACCTAAAATTACTCATAGAATGGAAAAGTGGGGGAAAAGTTTGTACATGTACTGTCAGCATCTAGGATCAGCCACTGACTTGAATGTTGGGAGATTTAGGACCGAGAAAAGGAAATAGATGTTTTAACACTATGGTTAAAACCACTTTCCATCAGATGTAGTGGTGGCCATCAGTATTAAATGATTTTAAAAGAGAACTAAACAAACGTATGGGAAATTATCAACAAGCAATGTATTATCCATAGAATTCAAGGCAGCATATCCTAAACACCAGTTGTTACAACACAATAGTGGAAGAGATCAGTGATCAATATTTTCTTGGATGTATTTAAACTGATCATTGACCAAGGACTCATAACTACCTAGAATAACTGTGGTCTGATTATATTCCGAATGTGGAATATAATACTAATTCTATTTCATAACAAAAAAAAAATTTTTTTTAATTTAATGGCTGCCCAGTCTGAAAGACTCTGGGTGGATTACAAACTCTAACAATAATATTTACCGTTAATCAAACAATAGATGGGAAGGAATAATTTAGTGACATGTGAATTCACTCAATCTGTCCCAATGAGCAGGTTTGGTCACGAAACATAGGAGATACTAAGATACTTTTGCACAGTTTGCAAAGCTAAAGAATTCTTTTTCTTTTAAATCAGACTTGGTTAGTTTTATAATTATCTGTGATGAACTGGCACTTTCATCACTGATGTTCGGTCTTTCCAGATAGTTAGCCATCAACCACAATCCAATTTTGATTTAATTAGGTGATAAACGTTTATAGGTATTACCTTTCTCGGTCTATCCTCCATCTATAGAAGTCTGCTCTTTTCCCTTTCCTCTTCTTTTTAACTCACTGAATGAAGCTCATGGTACCACCCAATTTTGTTCAGGAAACAACTTACTTCCTCAAACAAGGATAGGGCTGATTCTAGTTCACTGATGAGGGATGTAGGAACAAGTATATGCTCATATATAACTACTTACAAATAAATATGCCATAAGAACATGAAAATGCTCAGATTGCAGAAGAGCCTTATAGCACTATCAATGTACTGGTCTTGAGCAAGAGGGTTGAAAGTGGATGAATCTATTACAAATTTCAACTGAACTATAATGAGTGTTTAGATTCAATGTATAAATAATTCACAATTTCAACTATCCTAATCTCAATTCCCATTGTTGAATTTCTCTAGTATTTTATCTAAAACTACTTCATTGTCTAAACCCGTGATGGTGAACCTATGGCATGTGTGCCCAAAGTGGCACATGGAACCATGCCGCCTGGCATGCGCGGCATTGCCTGTTCTTCTTCCGGGTTTCTGGCATGCAAGCACATGCGACAATCAGCTGGCCTTTGTGCGTGTAGCAGTGCTGGAAATCAGAAGAGCTGGTCTTCCATTTTCCATGGAAGACCATGCGCACCAGCCAACTGATCGTCGTGTGCACATGCGCGACAGTAACCAGAAGATTTGCTGGCCGGTGCACATGCACATGGAGGAAATAGAAATACCTTATCTGGCATGCATAGGCTGCCTGGGTCCCGGCCCTGACGAGTCTTCCTGGTCCCGGCCCTGACGAGCACATGCAAAGTGCTCCATCACTGGTCTAGATTCTATAAATTCCATCAGAATTTATTTTTCTGATTAGCCACTATTCTATTTTTACCATAGCTTTAAACATAATGATTTTAACAGTAAACCTTTGTAGTCCATCAAACTTTAGGAATATTCAGCTCGAAATCAAGTATATGCAACATTACTAAATAGCTCATTATCAAGATGAATGAGTATGAAGAGAATCATTGTCTTTCATAATTCTTTTTTCTATTTGCTTTTTCTAATGCTTATATTCAGAAGGAAAATTAAAATGTATTTCTCTTGCTTAAAATATGATTAGAATATTCCATTATCTTCTTCTCTGTGTTTCCATGCTAGCATTTATCTTCAAAGGCTACGCTGAGAGGTATTATCATTCACAGATTTTATTCCTGTTAGTGCAATGGGAGTATAACTATAAAATTGCTTTCAAGTGTATGCTGGGAATTTTAGAGTTAGATGAATGAGAAAGATGTCCAATTTTATTGGTTTCCAAATCATTGGGCTATTCAGAGATAGTTAATTCCTTCAATCTGGGTTAGCAGCAACTCTATAACAGGTAATTTAAGTAAGGAAAGGGATGGCAAAGAAACATTGTTAGAAATATGAGGATGTTATGTTATGAATATATGCAGAAAGAAGGTGAAGCCAGATATTTCTGGAATTATGATGAGAGGCATAACTGCATTGACAAACACATTTTAAATATATACTTCAAGTGACGGGCGTAATATAGCATGTCTATATTTCACCTACATTTTGCTATATAGTCCTGCTCAAATAAAAGAACAAGAAATACTGAGAAGTGACATTCTCTACTATTCCCTGATGCTGGTTAAAATAACTATTCAGCCTAGAGGCTGAACTGATCTTAGACAGTTAATTGATTTCCCCATTCTACTTAATATTATGCTACCACTTCATACAGCTGCCACTAGATGCATTAAAGGGCAACGATTATTAGTTAATTTGTAATATCTACAAATTTTAGATCTATACATCTATATAAAGCTGAGATTGCCAGTCGGCCTATGTTCAGGTCCTTTGAGGTTTTGGGGGTTTATAGATTTTTCTTGATTTGCAATTCAACCAGGCTCTGAGATATCTGAAATAAAAGCAGGCGAGATGGTATTTGTAACATATGACAGAATCTCCCAAGATGTTTCAAATCTATTTTTTCAGTCTGGAAATGTCAAAGTGAGGTTTAGTAATCTATACGAGCAAAACAGATTTTTAAAAATACATATGACATGGTGTTTGCAGATCTTAAAGTGGAATAGCTCAGGAGTAATTTTTAGTATCTCATGAAATGATATGCAACGGATCCAAAATTCTGATCAAAACCAAACTGGATTATTACATATTTAAATCTGAATAAATATGTTTTATATGGCTGCATATTCTGCTTCTAATTACCATGGGCAGTATACTGTAAAACATTTAATTCCCATTGTTTGACAACTGGCACAGTCATGCTTAACTGCCTCCTCCAATTTTTCTCTGCTGTCCATGTGTTCAGGTTTATCTCTGTGCCCACAACAGCTAGAAACTTATTTAAAAAGAGCCAATTTTATGCTCGAAGAATCATTTTAACTTCTGTAGAGTTACACCATTATTGTACTGACAATTCCATAATAAGCATGTTCAGTGTGAAGACTAGATAATCACTGCTTCCTAGATAGCAGACTAATTGTCCTGCTTGTAGGACTATTTCCATTCCTATTTTTATTCCTTTAAGGTGTAATGTAATATTATACCTATGGCTATCATGGATGATGCATAAAATCTAAAGAGGCTTTGAGTTGTGATAAAAGAGATGAGGAGTAGATACTGGTCACTCTTTCTGTTCCTATCTACAAACCAGGCTTTAGGTAATCAGCTTTTGTCTGGTAAACTTGCTGCAGCATGAGAGCAGTAAACAAACAGCTTTGCGGCTGGTTTTTATCAATCAATCAGGAAGAATAGAGATGGAAGGGACCTTGGAGGTTGTCTAGTCCAACCACCTGCTAAAGCAAGAGACCCTACACCATTTGAGACAAGTGACTGTCCAATTTCTTCTTAAAAAGCTCCAGTGATGAAGCACCTACAATTTCTGAAGGCAAGCTGTTCCACTATTCATTGTTCTCACTGTTCAGAAGTTTCTCCTTAATTCCAGGTTGTTTCTGTCCTTGATTATTTTCCATCCATTGTTTCTGGAGCTTTGGTAATATCCATTTGTATCGTCAGTTCAAACTGAAGCTTATTTATTTTAAAAAATAATGATAATTTCATGGATATTTTTTTAGTCATGGAATCCTAATAATGACAGAAAATAAATTAGGTCGGTTCATTGTTAATATACTACTACATAAGAAAATCTGTCAGATTAATTTCTGATTTAAATTAAAGCTTGATGCTTAAAGCTTGATGCTTGATGTAGAATAAATAGCAAAAAGGAAATATTTCTTTATTTGAAAAGGAAGATATTGAGAAAGACAGTTACCCTAATAGGATCCTGTTATGTATGCCATACATCTTCCTCTAACCATCTCTTAATGATTTACTATAAGGCTTATTCAAGTTTACTCATTCTCTCTTTTAGACATTTTCAGATTTTCAGAATTGGAAGGGATCTTAGAGCTCATCTAGTCCAACCCTATACCATTTCAGACAAATGGGTGTCCAAACTATTCTTAAAACCCTCCAGTGTTGGAGCACCCATAACTCCTAGAGGCAAGTTGTTCTACTGATTAATTGTTCTGTCAGAAAATTACTTCTAGGTTAGTTCTCTCCTTGATTAATTTCCATCCATTGCTTCTTGTTCTGCTTTCAAGAGCTTTGGCGAATAGATTAACCCCCTCTTCTTTGTGGCAGCCCCTTAGATATTGCATTGGCATCCTTCAGTCTCAAAAGACGATGGAAACTGGAAAGAGGTCCTAAAACAGCATCTAGTGTGACTAAAAAGACCAATTTGAGAGCGGCAATCCCTTCCACACTGAGGGCAGACACATTCTGTCCCCTGCCCAGCCCCCAGATTTTGCTGGTTCCTGGACTGCCTCTTTGCCTCAGCCTGCCAAACAAGTGTCTCTTCGAATTGGAAAAGGCCATGCTGCATCTTTAGCCTCCAAGCGGAACGATCGGAGGTCAAGGTTTCCCAGTTGTTAATGTCCATTCCCAGGGCCTTTAGGTCCCTCTTGCAGATATTCTTATATCACAGCTTGGATATTGGAACACTGCTATTATGTCACCCCTAATCCTTCTTTTCATTAGACTAGATCAGGAGTGTCAAATTTGTGATGACAACAATGTATCGCAACTTTTGTTTTCTTATGTTTGCAATGATGTATCGCAATGATGTATTGAAATTTTTTTCCCCTTTGCTAAACCAGGGATGGGCATGGCCAGCATGTGACGCATCCAGCCTGGGGGCCATGAGTTTGATACCCTTGAACTAGATAAACCAAATCCCGGCAATTATTCTTTGTATGTTTTAACTTCCAGTACCTTAATTGTCTTCTCTATACTCTTTTTAGAATCTCAACATCTTTTTTCTATCCTGATGACCAAAAATGGATGCAATAGTCAGTGGTGGGATTCAAGTAATTTAACAACCGGTTCTCTGCCCTAATGATTTCTTCCAACTACCAGCTTGCCAAACTGCTCAGAAAGTTAACAACCAATTCTCCCGAAGTGGTGAGAATTGGCTGAACCCACCACTGGCAATAATCCAAGTGCGGTCTTAAAGCATTATAAACTGGTATTCATGTGATGTTGATTCTATCCTTCTGTTAATGCAGCCTAGGATTGTGATGGCTTTTTTGTCAGCTGCAGCACATTGTTGGCTCATAAATTCAAAAATTCAGAATATCTGAAAAAGGACACATACTTTTTTAATAAATAATTTTATATATATAGAATTGTATATTGTGCTTTTATTCAATATGACTAAAAGCAAAAAAAGATATACAAAACATGTAATAAAATAAGGCAGCATGAAGGCATACAAGTGCAGCATAGAAATAATGGATGAAATCAAATTAATTACTTTTGGAATAAATTGAGGGAAAAATAATTAGCACATAAATTAAGTTAGATGCTAATGAACCTCCCGTTCCTCAGTTGGGACGCATTCAGTAAAAAAGTGCTTTCTCTAGTCATCTTCCACGACAGTAAATGTTATCAAGGAATGGCAACAGGCCAAAACAACAGCAATCAGAATACTTTATTAAGATTCTGGTTAATAGGTGTGGTGAGAAGTGTGCATCATGCCCTCTGAGCTCAAATAGTAACAGGTGTGTCTCAAATCTGGCAATTTCAATTAAGCCTCAACAATACGGAAGAATAGCAAGTTGCATCTAGTTTGGCCCAAAGTTTTAAGCTCTTGACATATTAGTACAAGAAATGTTGTCGACCTAATAATAACAATGTTTTTCTTTAGCAACTGCCTCAAGCTTTGTACATTTATGGGATAAATCCCTATGAAGAAATGTCTGTCTCCATATGAAAATAGTACAGTGTATGTATTGTAATGTTTTGTACCCCTTAACTGCTAGATTATATGATTACAACTTCTGATTTTATATTTTCTGTTACATACTTTAATCCTCTCTGGTAAGCTGTAAACACATGTACATCTAAGCATTTCATAATACCTACTTAATTTAAAAAGCAGATATATTTTTGTGTATATTAATATTGATATATGAAAAAAGCTATACTTTTATAGTCTAAAATGTCTAAAAATTACTTATTATTTATTATTTATTTATTTATTTTATTAAATTTGTATACCGCCCTTCTCCCCAAAGGGACTCAGGGCGGTGAACAGCCGAAAATTAAAACAACAGACAATATAAAAATTAAGATTGCTAAAAATAGATTAAATTAATCAGCCTCCTAAAATTTAAAACCCCAAGCTATACAATTTTTTTTAAAAAAACTAACCCATAAAACCAATTCAGGCCAGGCCGGCTTGGTGAAATAAAAAAGTCTTGAGGACCTTGCGGAAAGTGCGAAGATCGGGATCAATCTTATTCCGGGAGGGAGTTCATTCCAGAGGGCGGGTGCTGCCACAGAGAAGGCTCTCCCCCTGGGAGTCGCCAGCCGACATTGCTTGACTGACGGCACCCTGAGGAGGCCCTCTCTGTGAGAGCGTATTGGGTGGTGGGAGATTATCGGTAGCAGAAGGCGGTCTCGTAAAACCTTAGATCATTTTATGATCTAAGTGGTATCTTTTGAGGACAACAACAGCAAAATAGTATTTGGTGCTAAATCTTACAGTGAATTACAGTAAGCTCAAAAAGAAAAATATATTTTTGAGTCCAAAGCAGTTCAAAAGAGATACAGATTATGGACACATACAGTAGTGGCCAAAATTGTGGAAACCTTTTGGAAAAAGTGTATTTTTGAGGTTTGATGGCTAATAACACCACTTTTTTTTTTTTTTTTTTAATTTCAAAATAATCCTATTCCACTCCTGGAATGGCCTGGGAATAGCCCAGACCTTAATCCAGTTGAAAATCTATGGAGCTGACTAAAGAAACTTGTTAGTCAGAAGTAACCCAGTTAATAGAAGCAATCATTCAATCTTAGTTTCACATTATAACAGTTGCAGAACTAAAAGACTTGGTTCACTCATTGTAAGGCCATAATTCATGCTAAAGGTTATGCAACTAAGTATTATCTGACATGATAATTTTTGTGTATCTTGTTTTTTCTACGTGATTCACTTTTCTTCTTTATACTGTAACTGCTATTCTAATAGCAAATCCTTCATAAAAGTTATTGCATTACATTCGTGATTAAATTATTTTTCCATTGACATATAATTTTATGGTACTACTTCCCCCCAAAAGTGGTGTTATTAGCTAGTTTTAGAAAATACACTTTTTCCAAAGGTTTCCACAATTTTGGCCACTGCTGTACATATACATTTTAAAAACAGTCTGAAAATAAACATAATTATATAATTCAAAACTTCCAAAAATTAACTACATAGCCTTTACAGTATATGTATCCTACTGGATCTGTGTGTGTTGATAACATCCCCCTTCATTAGATAAATATGATCAGCATTCTGTTACAGGATTACATTAATTTTAATATGCAGTATTTCCCTTATCTTCATGTCTATAGCTAAGTTTCCTTTGTCAAAGATGTAATGTTTTATATTTGTCTACTGAATATGCCAGAATAAACATGCACTTTGCAAAGTTTAATTTGTAAAATAAGAAGCCTGGATCTCCTGGGACAACAGATCCTCAGGCTTTACCACAAAACAATCTCTCATTGATTCATTTTCTGCCGCATAACATTTGCAAAAGTTCTTTGAGTTGGCTCTGAAACATACTGACTACTATTGCCACATTATAAGATGGTAATATGACACTGTAACAATTTCCTTAAAGTGAACAGTCAATAACTCACAGCTTAGCAGTGTTCCCCATTCCCTTTATTTCATCCTTATAACCACAGGTAACTGCTACAAGCACGCAACTAACATGAATTATGAAATTTGGATCGCTCTTGGCTCAAAAATGACCTCAAAACAGCCCCAAAACAACCCAGGAAACCAGCCTGTTTTTTAGCCGTTTTTCAAGCCGTCTTCCGGTGCTCCAGCGCCTATGAAGAGCAGCTGAAAAGAGCAGAAGAGCAGCTGGCGATGGATGGCATGCATGCCCATGGATAGGGCTCTATGTGGCACCTCTGGCACATGTGCCATAGGTTTGCCATCGCAGATATAGCGTCTCATGCTTCAGCAGGCAATTGGACTAAACGACCTGCAAGGTCTCTTCCAACTCAGTTATTCCATTAAGACACTTGAAAAAAAATAATTTGAAGTCCAGTTCTAACCCTTAAGAGTTTTGCTACATAACATCTGATACAGGGAATTAGCTAGGTGAAATACTTTTTTCACCAAAATAAATGTTTTTCATGGCTGCAGAGGGTGGACAGGAGCCTTGCTTTTCGAAACACAATCACTCTGAAAGATTGAAAGATTGTCAGGGGACAGCTTTTGACCTGAAACCTTGTCGAAAAGGCTCTCTGGTGATAGATAGATAAGGAACCATTTAAAAGGAAACCTAAAGGTCCACATGCTGCTATGCGATGATAGCAGATAGAGCTGGCCCCTAAAATGCATTGTGTTTATAATTTTGACATCTTTTTTAATCTTTAGCTCAAATGAGTATATGCAAATGTTATGTAAATGAATGTCTTTTGTTATAGAAAGTTACAGAGATGGCCTTGGAAAATAAATGCTCAAAACATAATTCCAGGAAAGGAAAACAATATTAGGAGGGGGGGAAAACTGGCTTTGCCACAACTCTTTTTTTTATAAAAGGGAGGGAAAACTTTGTCTGGCTTTTTTCTTTCCAGTATTTTTTGTGATGTTTGTTTCCTGACCAGGCCTACCTCAAAAAATTGACATTTATCCAGGGTTGAAATACAGCAGGTTCTGGAGAACTGGTAGTGGAAATTTTGACCAGTTCGGAGAACCGGTAGAGGAAATTTTGAGTAGTTCATAAAACTGGCAAATACCACCTCTGCTGGCCCCAGAATGGGGTGGGAATGGAGATTTTGCAGTATCCTTCCCCTGCCATGCCCAAGCCATGCCCACCCCATGTCACGCTCACAGAACTGGTAGTAAAAAAATTGGATTTCACCACTGCATTTATCTCTTCTTAGAGATACCTTTCAGTTTGACTTGTATTTTGGAAATGCATAAATTTCCTCAGGGAAAACCCCAAGCTCCCTCTAAAACCCAACAGGACCTATCAATTGCCTGGAGAAGACAAATCTAACAGGCACTGCTTCATCAGAGAAATGTTCCCTTCATTATCTGAACTAGAAAATCTGGTAAGTATATTTCAATGGAATAACAATACCAATTGGTACTCATTTATAATTGTTATGGATGGTTCATATTTAGGAGACGTGTTGTTAAATGTTGGTTTACAACTAGGAAAGTTTTTACAGAAAGCATTGATTCATACTTTTCTTTATTAATTTTAAAATAATAAATTTCAAAGCAAGCGCTAAAACACAAATGATCTTTTCAACTCTTATTTTTGTGTGAATTATATCCCAATAATTTAATAAAGTCAATAATTTTCTGTGTATTCATTTGAGCAAAATAATTAATATCTACACCTATCCCGGAGTTGTGATAATCCTCTTGATGCACTACAGACTGTGGGGAATAAGTGCCTGTCCATAATTTGCATTCATAATCACAGAAAAGCCCAAGGAAGATATGTAGAGAAACAACAAGGGGGATCTTGTGGAACAACACTGAAATTGAACAAAGTTGAAATAAGCTTTCTGCACTAATCCATTAAGTGCTATAATTAATATCCCTTTAAGCACCACAAGCTTTTTGTTATTTTAATTGCAGCAGGCTAACATATCTATTCCTTTGCAAATAAATGTCAGCAGAACCAAAAATAGGCCTTCCTTCCTTCCTTCCTTCCTTCCTTCCTTCCTTCCTTCCTTCCTTCCCTCCACAAGTTGAATAGTTTAAACACAACTGAAATATATTAGAACTGTCAATAATTTGGCAGGAAATATCAATACATATAGAAACTTACTTTCTAAGAATGAACATTGAAATCAAATCTTCCTGTAATTTGTTATCTATATCTGCATTAAATAATTCATTAAGTAAATGAATGAATTCTTCATTTATTCATTGAAATTTTGGGTTTAAATTCCAGATTAAGGAATGATATAGTTACCACAAGATCTTTATTTGGCAATTCAAACCCTAGGCATATTAGTCAAAAATGAGGCCAGTTGTGGATTGTGAGATACCATAAAGTTTATTTTAATGTTGCATATTAATATACAATTTTCATTCCAACATTCTTCTTTCCATTCCCACCCTCCTTTCATCAAAATGACCTTATAAGAACTAGGGATTTATCTCACTGGAGGCTAAAGCTTAAAGCTCTATATTTCAAAATAGTATGTCATTTGAACTTAATGTTTGTGGAGACTATATGGATTCGCTGTATTTTCTTTTATAAATTTTATCCCCAGTCCTTGTAGTTTTTCCCAAATTCTGTAAATTACAGTGCAATAAAAAGTTCAAGACCGCTTTGCTAATTCTTTTTTAAGGATCTTTCCCAATATAAATAGAATAAAACAACAGAGTTGGAAGGGACCTTGGAGGTCTTCTAGTCCAACCCCCTACTCAGGCAGGAAATCCTATACCATTTCAGACAAATGGTTGTCCAACAATGGTGGGATTCAAAAAATTTTACTACCAGTTCTGTCGACCTGACTTGGTGGGCATGGCCTGGCTTGGTGGGCGTCGCTTGGTGGGTGTGGCAGGGGAAGAATACTGTAAAAATCTCCATTCCCTCCCCACTCCAGGGGAAGGTTACTGCAAAATCCCCATTTCCTCCCAATCAGCTGGGACTCAGGAGGCAGAGAATAGATAGGAGTGGGGCCAGTCAGAGGTGGTATTTACCAGTTCTCCGAACTAATCAAGATTTCTGCTACTGTTCTCCAGAACTGGTCAGAACCTGCTGAATACCACCTCTGTTGTCCAATCTCTTGTTAAAAACTTCCAGTGTTGGAATATTCACTACTTCTGGAGGCAAGTTTTTCCACTGGTTAATTGTTCTAACTGTCAGGAAATTTCTTCTTAGTCCTAGATTGCTTCTTTCCTTGATTAGTTTCCATCCATTTCTTCTGCCCTCAGGTGCTTTGGAGAATAGCTTGACTCCAGTGATAGGTTTCAAATTTTTTTACTACCCGTTCTGTGGGTGTGGCTTGGTGGGCGTGGCAGGGGAAGGATACTGTAAAATCCCCATTTCCTCCCAATCAGCTGAGACTTGGGAGGCAGAGAATAGATGGGGGTGGGGCCAATCAGAATTTTTATTACCGGTTCTCTGAACTACTCAAAATTTCCACTACTAGTTCTCCAGAACTGGTCAGAACCTGCTGATACCCACCTCTGCTTGACTCCCTCTTCTTTGTGGCAGCCCCTGAGATATTGGAACACTGTTATCTTGTCACCCCTAGTCCTTCTTTCATGGTGACCAAAAATATGCAATTGTAATACTTTTTTTAAAATTTAATTTATATGCTGCCCTTCTCCGGAGACTCAGGGTGGCTTACAATGTATTAAGCAATAGCCTTCATACTTTTGTATATACCTGCTTAGTAGGGCTTTCGTCCCCCCCCCCCCAAAGCGGTGTTCTTTTTTATATATTATTATTATTATTATTATTTATTGGATTTATATACCGCCCTTCTCCTTGCGGACTCAGGGCGGTGAACAGCCAGATAAAAATACAGTATACAAAAGTTAAAAATCTTAAAACCCATATAAACTTTGGCTGCAATTAAAAACAGTTTAAATATTAAAATACAACAACCCTAAAACACTAAAAATATTAAAATTCAACGGGGATCAGGCTAGACCGGCAAGCTGGAAAAGATACGTTTTCAGGGGCCGACGAAACGTCCGGAGGTCGGGGATCGTACTCAGTTCTGGAGGAAGATCATTCCAGAGGGTCGGGGCTGCCACAGAGAAAGCTCTCCCCCTGGGGGTCGCCAGCCGGCATTGTCTGGCTGACGGCACCCTGAGAAGGCCCTCTCTGTGGGAGCGAACTGGCCGGTGGGAGGCAATTGGCGGCAGAAGGCGGTCCCGTAAGTACCCTGGTCCTAAGCCATGGAGCGCTTTAAAGGTGATCACCAACACCTTGAAACACACCCGGAAGTCCACCGGCAACCAATGCAGCTCGCACAGGAGAGGAGTCACATGGGAGCGCCCCGTCGCTCCCATAATCCCCTTTATAATATATACAAAGTCAGCTAATTGCCCCCACAATCTGGGTCCTCATTTTACCTACCTTGAAAGGATGGAAGGCTGAGTCAACCTTAAGCCTGGTGACATTCGAAATTTGCAGGCAGCTGGTGTCACTTTAGCACTACTTAAGCTGCTGCACCACCCAGGCTCTTCTCATGACTTCATAACTATTCACTCAGATAAGACCTTGGTGCTCTCTGAACTTGGTTGTTTGTTTTCAGACATTCTGTTACCCAACCAGGTAGGATAGAAGGAATAGGATTTGCCTTCTGTTTTGATACATACATACATACATACATACATACATACATACATACATACATACATAGAGAGAGAGCTGCAAGAGATAGATGGGAGGCTATTAGAATCCCTGTTTGGCCTCCAGCATGTTGAGAGTGGCAGATCCAAGTAAGATTGTTTGTTTGTTTGTTTGTTTGTTTGTTTGTTTGTTTGTTTGTCAAGTACGTATTAGATAATATATATATAAGCATAAACATGAATTGAATACATAAAATAGATACGAATAGTGGAAACATTTGGACAAGGACGGTGGGCACGCTGGTGCTCTTATGCATGCCCCTTACAGATAGACCTCTTAGGAATGGGGTGAGGTCAACAGTAGCCAGTCTTAGGTTAAAATTTGGGGGGTTTAGGGATGAAATCATAGAGTCAGGTAGTGCTGAGGTCATGTTTTCTGCAATCGAGTTTGAAGCAGTTTACTTTAAGTTTGTATCTGTTGTGTGTGCGTGTGTATTGTTGTGGTTGAAGCTGAAATAGTCATTGACAGGTAGGACATTGTAGCAGATAATTTTATGAGCTATGCTTTGGCCATACTGAAAGCGGCATAGTTCTAAATTTTCTAAGTCCAGAATTTCAAGTCTGGTGGCATAAGGTATTTTGTTGCAAGAAGAGGAGACTCCTTCATGGAAATCTAATCATTGGAATGCCAGCCAAAATGTAAAGGCTGTAAAATGAAAGAGAGAAATCTTCCTTGCCTTTTGGGATAAGGAGATTTATCCAATTAATTACATAATTTCTCTTTCAAAATTTTACACTGTTTTTTTTTCCCCTGAAGAAGTTGCTTCTGTCTTCAGGCAAAACTGGCATTTGATTGCAGATGTGCACTGCCAAACCTTAGGCCAGCTTGGAACAGGGCTATAAAAATTACAGGTATCCATCAAATTGATTTATATGAGCAATTATTAATTACATAAATCAAAAGGTATGCAATTATTCATGGTCCAAAGAACACACTTAGTTTTTGAGTGACATGCCAGAAGCTGCTGTCATATATATGGACATGTCCAGACAAAGAAATAGGTAGGTCTGTTTTAATTTAATATTCATTTAAATGTCATTCTAATTCAATTCAATTCATTAAATGCAATTAATATGATTATATCCCGCATTATTATTTTGCCCTTCAGTCACATTCAACTTTAAAACCTTCAGGAGACCAGAGGGACTTGTGCATTTTCTGATAACTTCCATGACATTTGCTTTCCACTGAGTCTTTGATCTCATTCGTATGTTATTCTGTGCCATTATTTGCCTAAGCACAGTTTGCAGAATAAGCCACAATTAACAGGGCTTAAAATGTTGTGGCCATAAACCACAATAGTCATCAAATCACATTGTAGTTTAGCTTAGTGTGTAAAATCAGAAGATGTTTCTCTGTAAGACAAACGCCAGGATTGTGTGAACAATTTTTCCGCAAAAGCAAATCTCCATAATTAGATAGAAATATTGGGAATATGTTCCTTCTATTTTCTCCTTTAACACAGTTTCTTTGATGAGAATATTTTATAACTCTCAAGGTTTTTAATCTTTCTCTCTTGATACATGAACTGATCTACCCGCTCCCCTTAAGTAATGTCTACTTAATGACCTGCTTTATTGAAAGGCTTTTAGCACTCTTTAGCATTATCCTTCAAAGGGCATAGAATGGGAGCAAATAACTCAAATAAGGTCCATGAAAAGTTGGATCATAGATTCATAAGAGAAATAGTTGAAGACAAATCAGGGATATATTTGTGTACAAATACTTGAAAAATAGAGGTATTTAACCTGCTTACAAGTGCATTTAAAGAATCTGTTTAGCTATTTTATGCTATAGAATACAAAACATAGAATAACAGGGTTGGAAGTGACCTTGGAGCATTTCTAGTCCAACCACCTAATTGAACAAGAGACTTTATAACAGAGGGAGGTCTTCAAACTTAGCAGTGTTAAGACTTGTGGACTTCAACTCCCAGAATTCTCCAGCCAGCACAGCTGGCTGGAGAATTCTGGGAGTTGAAGTCCACAAGTCTTAAAGCTGCTAAGTTTGAAGACCTCTGCCTTATACCATTTCAGGCAAATGGCTGTCCAATCTCTTCTTGAAATTCCAGTGATAGAGAACCCACAATTTCTGGAAGCAAGACGTTCCACTGATTGTCTTCATTCTCTTTTTGGTGAGACCAAAAATGGCTATCTGAGTCTTCACTTCATTAAGCTAAATATATGTAGTTCCCTTAGCTGTTCATTGTGCAGATTACCCTCTAGACCCTTTATCAATTTTGCTGTTCTTCTCCGTACTCTTTCTAGGGTTCTCAGCATTTGTTTTGTATCATAATGACCAGAACTGGACATAGTGTAAAGTGGCACTATCACTTTCCCTGATCTTGATACTATTCCTCTATTGATGCACCCTGGAACTGCATTGGCTTTTTTGGTAGCTGCTACATACTGTTGGCTCATACTTAAGTGATGGTCTATAGGACCCTCTTACAATTACTAATGTTGAGCCAGATATCATGTATTCTATACCTGTTGTGTTTGTTTTTTTCTTGACTAAGTGTAGGATCTTACTTTTCTCACCACTGAATTCTATTTTTTGGATAGCATCCAGTGATCAAGTTTATCAAGATCTTTCTGAATCTTGAATTTATCTTCTGAAGTGTTAACTACTCTGTCTAGCTTGGTGTCATCTTCAAATTTAATGAGTTCTCTTTCTATCTCACATCTAGTTCATTTATGAAAATATTGTTCTGGGACTTACACAGAACCTTGAAGTACCCCAATGCATGTTTCCTTCCACGTAGATATAGTTCCATTAAGGACTACATGCTGAGTCCCATTGTCATTCAATTGAGAATCCATCTGGTGATGACACTGTCTATCCCACATTGTCCTACCTTACCAAGCTATGGTATCTATGATCAAAGTAGCCATGATCTACTTTTGTCAAATACTTCACTGAAGTACTACTTCATGATGCCAGTCAGTCATAACTCAAAAAGGCACACACACATTCTTTCTCTTTCTTTTTAAAAGAAAGAGTAGCAAATTGTGAAGGCATCACCATATCAGTGCCATGATTATATAGTTGCATCTTTATATTTAATGCAAATCTAGAAGTTGTAGTATGATTCAGCTAATATAAAATGCTTTTAACAGTATCTTTGTGCACTTCATGTATCCCACACGATTGTCCCTCAAAGCATGTATTCAGAGTATTGTAACGAGTTTCTCTGATAGTAATTCCAACATATTGTGAAGGCGAATTTGTTGTGGCTTCATTATTTGCCTTTTCAATTTATCAACCTTTAAAATCCCTACCTTTAAAAATGTCTGCTATTTTTACAGTCTCTTTTTAAGCAGTTATTGTAGTTTTTATTTTATTGTAATAGAATTCTTCCTATACTTGAACCTCTATACTTGAACATGTATGTGCAAATGTGCATTTATACAGAAAAAGGCAGGCTAAAATCCTTCTAAATATCTTAGATTCCCCCCCCCCCATTTCTCACTTATAGCAAAATATACAAGTTTTTCTAGTTCAGTCCATCATTTGGTGACCAAGTATGATGGATGATATGATTAAAAGGTTAATAAGCAGTAGTATTCATGTCTGAAGGTCAAAGACACAGAATGGGTTGCTTTGCGACTGGGAGGTAACCTTGGCAACCACTTGTCCTATTTATATGGATATTTTTTTCAGTTTGTAGATCTTGAGGATGCAGACAAGGTATTTGGAAAGATTAAAGTCATCACCTTTTTTTTCAGTTCTTTTTTTCCCCTGGCAGATTACTTATGGCAAGACAAGACTTGTGATTCCTTGATTTGCAGATGTTTACTGTAATGCGTCCAAATTTCAGGATGGAGACTATTCCAAAGGTTTGAGGCATTCATTGAAGAGGTGTGTCTTCAAAGTCCCACCAGAAAACAGCACACATCCTAACTGACCTGGTGGGAGGGGGAGATATCCTCACGGAGAGACAGTCCTACAAATAAATTAGAGAAGAATATATACTCTTGTATATATTCTAAGGGAAAGTCCTCGCTTTTGAATATTGCCTGATTCTGATAATTAGTTGGTTAAGAAAACAAGCTGAAATTAAATTAAGTCAAGACAGAGTCCTATTGGTAAAGAGAAAACTGGAATCAAGGATTGAGGTGAAACTGTTTTGGACAGAGCTGGACTTTCCTCAAAAGAAGAGATTCATAAACTCTTTGATGTTCAACTGATATAGGAGTCAGACGCAGTGACTATGATGAGGAATGTAATTTATTGCTACTGTACCAGTTGTAACTATTTAAGTTAGTTTGACTTAGTAACTGTTTTCTTGTTTTGACTATTGTAGTAAGCTGACCAACTTTATTACAGTGAGGAGGAGGACACAAATAAATTGAAGAAGAAAAATATCGTAAATAAAAAAAACAGTTTATTCATTGCAATAGTAATACAGAATACACTATAATATGATAAATGCATAATAAAAACATTTGTAACAATAACATTTTATATTGTAATTATATTTACATGCCTATTAATTATTATTTAAATGAGTACTTTTCCATTGAATGAATATTTTTTATCAATGTATCATCTTCTAACAATATATTGGAAATTTCTGAACAAGAAATATCCTTCATATTGAATTTTACAGCAAGTGCTGCAGCTGGAGTATCAACATTCAATCTCGATTTCTCACTTTTCCAAAAAATCATTAGCAATTGAAAAAACACTTTCAACTGCTGCATTAGTTCCAGGGCAGCACAATGTAAATTGAACAAGAATAAATAAATTTTCACATGGACTATGTTCATTTTTGAAATGTTAGTGCAACATCTTTGGATTTCAAATTGTTTTCATTTATTATTCTGTATAGATGGTTTGACAAAATTTCAGCAGTTTCGCTCTCAAGGGATTCTAAATTTAAATTTTTTACTTGAATGCCCTTGGTAACATTAAAATATCTTATTAGTATTGGATACAATTTAGCTTCATTGTGCTCACCTGATGTATGATTGAATAGTCACTGGGAAAGGAATGAGTCTAATGCGTGCATATGTGCTGTGTTGTGTTTCGGTAAGAAGTAAACAAAGCCACTTGTGTGTGGTTCACTCTTGCGTGCAGTGCACTCTCTCAAAACAATTCTCCTGTGCGGAGCGCATGCATCTCATAATCGCATCTCACCACACTGTACTGAGCCTTGATGAATCATCATGTCAAATACAAATACGTCACATCACATGGAACGGATCGGATCGGCATTGATCAAATACGGAGATTTACAGATTAGTCTTCAAATATCGAAAAGGACATGTAGGAGGACACTTTTCGAGAGAAGACAGAACTTACAAAAGAAAGACTGTCCTCCCTAAAGGAGGATGATTGGTCACCTTAATTGTAGTCTACTTAATGGGGATTGACTTATTCTTGAAAAGTATCTGTCAAGTTGATTTTAGTCACTTGCAGCTAAAAAAGCAAGAGTCCCAATGAATTTTTTTGTCAAGCAGATTCACTGAATTGAGATGGTGGCTATACAAATTGAATAAATAAATAAATAAACCAGATTTATTAAAAGAAAAAGTAACTACATTACAGAAATCATGTCAGCTAAGTATGCTTAGTTAGGCCCTCATTTAGCTTAAGTTCCTTATGATAGAGTTTTCTTGATCCGCTTTCTAACAGCACTTCATCCACTGCCGTGGTAGCTATTTATTTTCCTGAAAAAA
The DNA here is from genome assembly GCA_030761175.1 of Masticophis lateralis. NCBI lineage: Eukaryota > Metazoa > Chordata > Lepidosauria > Squamata > Colubridae > Masticophis > Masticophis lateralis. The sequence goes on along the minus strand of JAUDYJ010000005.1, from coordinate 23,705,126 downwards.
AGGAAATATTTGACACTCGGGACCAGCATGCTAGTCAGAAAAGTCAACATGATCAATTGCAAATTTTAAAATTTGTTCTTTTTTTACATGCCTATATCAATGAGGTTTTAATCACATGGTTGTGGTTGCTATATTTTTTGACATATTCCTCCCAAATGTGTGTGTGTGTGTTTGGGAAGGATATGTCAAAAAATTAACATGGCAACCACAACCATATGATCAAAACCTCCTTCATAACTTGTATGTTCATCTTTGTTCTTTGCAAACTGCCATCGTTTTTCCCACAATCCTAGGAGTATCCTGATGACAGGCAGAATTTAAGGTGTCGGTGTTATCTTTAAAGCCCTAAATGTTTTAGGGCCTGACTGAAAGATCTCCTCCCACTGAGTATGAATCTGTTCACTAATTTAAATCAGCAGGGGATGGCCCTTTGAATATGCCCTCTTCTTCTGGAGGTGCTCTAGTTGTATGTGGAGAAAGATCTTCCCTTTGATGGAAATCAGACTATGAAATGTTTCTCCTATGTTTAGCCCCAGTGTCCCAGATACTTGGAAAGACAGCAAATGTCTATTTCACCAAGCTTTCTATTGCTCATTTATATCTAATTTCACATGTTTTATTGTTACATTCTAAACTTTGTATTTTTTTAAAGAAATATCATACACTGTCTTGAGGGCTTTTAAAAGTAGAAAGAGAATGTAGAACTAATAATACATTGGCTGATTTACTTGTGCATTTAAAATATATGAGACAGAAGTTGTGCTATCCATTTCTTGAAAATTTGTAGTCTTCCAGCTCTGTGAAATGGAATCCTTCAGGTATGACCTACTTGATATCTGAAATGTCAGTTTCAAAACATAGCTGAGCTTGAAACAATTCTGTATATTTGTAAATTGTCAACTGACCTCCTCTACCCCTTCAAGCTTTTTTTAAGCAAATAACCTTGTGTTTCACATGATTGAAAGTATTTCAGATAAGACCTCTAAAAACAAGCAATGATTAATCTGATCCCTGACATGCCTGCTTTCTCCACTTAATCTGTAATATATTATCCCTTTGAGCTATTGATGATATATCCCGTGTTTCCCTTATAGGACACGTTTTGTAGGGAACTTAAGGGATCACAACCAAATTTCAAGAGATAATGTGCATTCATTTGCTGTCTGCTTATTAGAATGCATAGAATGCACTGTTGTGTGAAAATCAGTCCCAACCTTGTTCTTAACATTTTTTTTCCAGATTTCCGGCATAAGTGCAATATGTATTTTGATAGCATTAAAAGAGTTAGAGCTAAGTTCTACAATTCAGCAATGAGACAGTAAATAGTTTGGTTCCCTTGGGTCTCTAAGCCCTATTTTCTTTCTGGTTTATCATTTTGACAACTGAATAGATGACAAATGGAGGCAAGTCACCTATATCATTGAATAAATGATATAATCATATTTTTGGCATTTTATTGAGTGGTCTGAGCAACAAGCAGATATGAATCCAAATCTTGCTTCTGAAGAAACTTATTCAGCTCCCAAGAGTCCCACCAAATTTAATCAAAGCATGTGTTATTTTCAAATTCCACCATTTCTTTCAGAAGGATAGCTAAAATAGATGTTACGTGTATAAGTTGGTTGGCACCAGTGGTGGGATTCAGCCAGTTTGCACCACTTCGGGAGAACCGGTTGTTAACTTTCTGAGCAGTTTGGCAAACTGGTTGTTGGAAGAAATCATTAGGTAGAGAACCGGTTGTTAAATTACTTGAATCCCACTAATGGTTGGCACTTGTTCATTTGTATTTCTTTATCATATTTATATATTGCCAAGACCACACAGGCTCCCAACAATGTACCAATTTGACAAAAACAATGCTTATGTTTGTTGGCACATATTTATTTGCATTTATTTATCATATTTATGCACTGCCAACTCCACATAGGCTGCCAACATTGTACGAAACCAGCATAAAACCATGAAAAAAAAAGTAAATGGCTTTATGTAGATCTTATAACTGTGATCATGCTCAATTCTAATATAATATAATAAATATTTAACACTAATGGAAAGTTCTATAAAAAAGCTAAATTTTAACTGGCTTTTTCAATATAGTAAGAAAGGTGCATCCACTTTATACACTTAAGAAACGAGACGTGACTGAATGCATTTAAGGGAACTGAATTCTTGAGGATAGAAAAAGAAATCAGAAGCACCACTTTCTCCAATATCTAATATAATATTCAATGACTTGATTCACTAAATACGCTAAATGGTCATGTCAATTTGTTTGGTTTTGGCTTAATTTGTGATAACAGTCAAAGCAGTGGTAGCTTTTTCATGTTTTAGCATAATATGGATCTTATCAGTGATGGGATACTTATCAATTTGCTTCTGTTGTGCTTTTCTAGATAGTACATCAACATTTTATTTGGACTTTTGCTTTTTCCCTTCTGAGTAGATCTCAACAAAAGGTAGACAGAACAGAATGACATTTTGCAATATTTAGTACTCTTCTAGGCTGTCATCCTGAACTTTCTCAGTTGTATATAGTTTTATAAAGAAAGTAAACAGTGCTGTTTCAGCAGTTTTAGAGGTGACTTGATGAAATGTGTATGCAGATTACTTCAGGGCAAGTAGTCTGAGTTATCAATTTATGACAGGTCAGGCCTGCAAAGACCTTCAGTTTTAAAACTGCTATATATCACATGCTTTATTCCATGTTGCTTCCTGTGGCATGCATTTTTTATTTGGGCTTTTTCTTTATAGATGTTAGTAGAATGAAGGCATGATGTTAAAAATGTGCACACATTGAGAGTAATATCCTCTCAGGTTTAACACAAGCAGTAGTTCTTCCGGGTATTTTGAATTCTTTCTCCTTCTCTTCAATGGTACATATTTGCCTGTCTTAACCTTTCTGCTAATGGTTGGAACTCTGCCACTCTTTCCCCATGCTGCTTATGAGAAGGATTGACAGCATTGGAAAGATTGAAATGTTCTGGTTAGCTGACAGTCTGCAGAAACACTTTTTCCACTAGTTTAACTATCCCTTTTAACCCTTTGCTCCAGACATCTGGAGCAAAAATATTATTTTGCATTTTACATTTGAGTAATGATTGACTTGTAGCAAATGAATTGTTGTTAGCAGATTATCTTTCACCCTGCAAGCCTAATTTCATTACTCCATATCCTGGATTATCACCTGAATTAGTGTATATAGAAACCCTTGGTTTAATGGAACTCTATTCAGAGGAGTGCAGGTCTGACAGCCAATGTTTGAATTTAAACTTTACCTCCAGATATAACAGATTATGTCTGTAAAATCAAAGATTTGTCTATTAAATTGAGATTGAAATTTCAATGGTATCAATGCAAATGGTATCAATGAATGCAAATATATCTATACCTATATAAGGAAACAATTTACAAACTATTCAAAAGATACAATCAAATGCCTAGGAAGGAAATAAACACCTTAGAACATATTCCTCCTAGCAGGCAAAACGAAGATTAATAGGAGACAACATAATATAAACAGGCAAGAAACAAAACCAAGGAACTGTCAAGGAGGAACGCCCCACCTCATCAAGACTGACAGGGCAAGGTAATACACCCACCCACCCTCACCCATCCTCCCCCACCCTGAGAGGGAGAGAGAGAGAGAGAGGGAGATTCAGCCTCACACTAAGGATGTTACTTAGTCTGATAAGGAAATGTGTCCAAGAAAACAATCAAACTCGGATCTCCAAAAATCCAACAGCTCAATTCTGACTACATATATTATCTTCTACTAGAAGTTAAAACATTAATGACTTCTTTAAAACAAATGTTAGAAAATTGGACTAGGACTAAGGAGATAATTGTAATTCTCTCTAAGGCCTTGAAACTGCTGTGAGGATAAAAGGAAAAAATAGGGAAACTATATGGAGGAAAGACAGAAGACAAATGCAATAAACAAACAAACAATACAAAATGCTTCAGATATATATTTTTAGTGCTGTCATGCACCATGGCTGCTAATGAACTCTAAAATAAAATGTCATGCATAATATTGTTTCCAGCTAAGATCAATTGGTTTTTTTTTTATTTTCAGCTGAAATAATTTTCTCTAAAAAGATCTTCTTTATGCAAATAATTTTCAGGTTTCTTCTGCATTATCATTTTCCCAAATTGCTGCTAATTTGATCCATTTGTTCCCAACTAACAATTATTTGTTTTCAATATTTATGCAGAGGTTTACATTGTATTCATTCATAATTTTGACAATCATAAATCATAAACACACTTATAAACTATTGTGGGTGAGTTTATATGCCATAATAAACCAAAATCAAATAAATAACAATATGTTATAATATGATGTATGAATCTAGCTATGATCATACGTGAAGGAGTTTTTGCAGTACTGTGTATAAAATGATGATATCACAGAATTAGCATCAATAACATTTGACTACATAATAATGTCAGTAAAGGCAGTTGACAATGAGGTGGATGACTTCATTGTATTGTATTGACCTCATTGTATTGTATTGACCTCATTGAATTCAAGCAGATTTGCAGCCCAGAATTGTCTGAACATTTCAGAATTAGTGCTACGATGTCAGGATTGCAAAAATTCAAGCAACCACTAATTAGCAGCAAAGACACAGATAAAATTCACTGTCCATCTAATGATTGGCCAGATTTTTGCAGGCCATATACATTAACCCTGTTCCAGGTTTCCTTAAAGCATTAAGGAGACTTTTATCTGAAGGGTGTCCCAAAGGCCAATAAAAGACAATGAACAATTGGCAACATAGGAAGTTGCCTTATTTCTTAGTTTAATGCAATACTATCTAATCTCCCCAAAATCTCAGTCATAGGCTAATTTGGTTGTATCAATTGGATGTGCCAGGGATTTAAACTAGTTGTTCTGCTCTCAAAATACTGTATATGTTCTGCCAGAGCTCTTGCTCTGCTGTTATTATGCTATCTTTGTTTAGCATGACAATTCAGCACCATTGAGAGATGTCTGTAACATAAGAGGATTATTTGGGCACAACGCAGGGGTGAAATCCAACGACAGGTTCTGGAGAACCGGTAGTGGAAATTTTGAATTGTTCGGAGAACTGGCAAATACCACCTCTAGCTGGCCCCAGAGATTTTACAATATCCTTCCCCCAGGAATAGGGTGAGAATGAGGATTTTGCAGTATCCTTCCCCTGCCACGCCCACCAAGCCACACACACCAAGCCACACCACACACACCAAGCCACGCCCACAGAACTGGTAGTAAAAAATTTGGATTTCACCACTGGCACAACATATCCATATGCTTTTATTTTGTTTTATCAACTTCTGTCAACCAAACTGAGGAGATTTGTCTCTGATAAGGTGAGACTTCTGGATAAGTCTAAAATGGATAACTGAATAATTGTATCCTCCACCACCATTGCATTGATAGGAAATGGAATATATCACAAAATGTTCTCTCATAATTGAACAGCAATTGAACCACATAAATTTTACAACTGGGACCTTTTCTAACAACTTCATTTTCTTCAAATCATTAAATACAGCTTAGAGTTTTAAATAATCAGATAATAACAAGGCAACCATTATCTTTTCATATGTAGAATTTATATAGAAATGCTTTAAACCTTACAGTCTCACAGTCTCCAATTCATGGATAATTAGAATTCAAAGGGCAGCAAATGAATTCACACAGGAAAGGTTAATTTTTGATGTATATTGATTTGATTAATCCTCCTTAGATTGTTTACCCTGTTTTCATTCCTTTCCTTTCCCACCTCCTCCTTCCTCACATATTCCAATCCTTTATTTTCTTTAAATATTTTTTTGGTCCCTCATTCATTTTTTCCTCTTGCGAAACATGATTTATTATATTAATTTCTAAATGTTAACTTTAATTTATACATAATTAGAAGTAGTGTAATTGGAGTGTCTGTCCTTTTCCAATCTTTTTCTCTTGTAAATAGAATCTGCTTTCCATCCCATTTTGATTCAAAGTATGTGTGTCAGAGGTGGGTTTCAGCAAGTTCTGACCAGATCTGGAGAACCAGTAGCAGAAATTTTGAGTAATTCAGAGAACCGATAGTAAAAAAATCTAACTGGCCCTGCCTCCATCTATCCTCTGCCTCCCAGAAGTCTCTGGACTGACTTCTATGACTTCTATGAAATCGGAAATAGATCATCTTTGTAAAATATTCACATTTTCCTTCATTTCCATTGGAAAGGATAAATGCAATTGGTATTTTAATAATTAATTTATAACAAATTAATAAAGGAATGGAACTCAACTAACACTTTACACCTAAGGGAATCATCCCTTTGAACCATTTTAACTCTTCTGCTAATTTAGTCCTATTCTGAGGAAAAGCAATCCATAAACACTGTTAGCCACTGTTTTCTCAGGGATAATAAAGGCAAAGTTCTTTTTATCAGTTAACAAACAGAATAAAATCAGGATATGATCACCCCCAAAATAATACAAGGCTACCTTTTGCATGTTCTGATGGTCCTTATACAATTGTAGTAAATAGACTTTTCAGGGTTTCCGTTAATCAACAGCAACAAAACTTTGTAACTTTCACATGAGGACACTCTGAGCAAAAAGAACCTCCAAATATTATTCAGAAAAATCTCCAGTTAACATTAAAAAAAGAAAACAGAAGTCTTGTGGCATTTTAGCTTAGCTTTCTCCAACCTGATATTCTCTTGGCTTCTGATACTCTCTAGAGAGAATTACAGGACCAAAATTCTGCCTTGTTTGAGTTGTCATATAAAGCTTTGAATGGTAGACCTGGTTATCATTTGTAGCATATAACACATAACATTTTAGTCTCCCCACAGTATGAATAGATGGTTAGTTTAAAACCCTTTGCCATTTCAGACAGCTGGTGGCTGGACCTAGTGACTTTTTTAAAGTCAAGTCTAATGAAGCAGTTTTCCACATTCCTGTGTTTTGAGGAATTTGAATAGATAACACAGTCTTTCTGGACAGCTGCACATTAAAGAAACATATCATATCAGGAAAGTGCAAACTATCTGAGAATGTGGATGGAAGAAATGTGGACAGGGAATGAAAGAAAAAGATAACGGAAGGTGAAACGGATAAACCTATTTTCATTCCTGGCAGTGTCACCTCTTATAAAGAGGCCATGAAATTTCTCACAATTATACTGTATAGTTATATACTGTCTGTAACTATATTATAACTAAATAATATAGAGTATTTGGTTATTTATAACTAGAGAAATAGCAGTGCCCCTTGGCTCAGGACATGGTGGCTCAGGGGCTAAGACGCTGAGCTTGTCGATCAAAAGCTTGGCAATTCAACGGTTTAAATCCCTAATGCTGTGTAATAGATTGAGCTCCTGTTACTTGTCCCAGCTTTTGCCAGCCTAGCAGTTCGAAAGCATGTAAAAAATGCAAGTAAATAAATAGGGACCATCTTTGGTGGGAAGGTAAAAGCGCACCTTTGGCATTTAGTCATGCCGGCCAATGACCACAGAGACATCTTTGGTTTAGGTTTAGGTTTAGGTTTTATTAAATTTGTATACCGCCCTTCTCCCGAAGGACTCAGGGTGGTGAACAGCCAAAATTAAAATACATACAATATGAAAATTAAAATAATTTAAAACATAATTAAATCAATTTGGCTTCCCCAATTTAAAACCCCTTATCCATAACATTAACCCGTTAAAAAAAATTTTAAGCCAGCCAGGCTTGCTGAAATAGAAAAGTCTTCAGGACCTTGCGGAAAGTACAGAGGTCCAGGATCAGTCATATCCCTGGTGGTAGCTCGTTCCAGAGAAGGCTCTCCTCCTGGGGGCCGCCAGTCGGCATTGCTTGCCCAACAGCACCCTGAGGAGACTCTCTCTGTGGGAGCGTATTGACTGGTGGGCGGTTATTGGTGGCAGAAGGTGGTCTTGTAGATACCCAGGCCCTAAGCCATGGAACACTTTAAAGATGAGAACCAATACCTTGAAGCACACCCGGAAGACCACTGGAAGCCAGTCCAGCTCGTGCAGGAGAAGTGTTACATGGGAGCGCCATGTCACCCCACGATCACCCGTGCAGCCACATTCTGGACCAGTTGGAGCCTCCAGGTGCTTCTCAAGGGGAGCCCCATGTAGAGAGCATTACAGTAGTCCAGGCAAGAAGTGATGAGGGCATGAGTGACAGTGCATAAGGAGTCCCGATCCAGAAAGGGGTGCAACTGGTATATCAGGCAAACCTGATAAAAAGCCACCCTGGCCATATGCTCTTCTAAAGACAGCCGTGCCTCCAGGAGGACACCCAAGTTATGTGCCCTCTCCATGGGGGCCAATGACTCGCCCCCAATAGCCAGCAAAGGCACCAGCTGGCTATATCAGGACGCCGGCAACCACAGCCACTCGGTCTTGGAAGGGTTGAGTCGGAGCCTGATCCTCCCCATCCAGACCCACACGGCTCTCTAGAGTCGGGAAGACTAGCATATATGTGTGAGGGGAACCTTTACTTTTACCTTGGTTGTTTGAATTCCACCGGTTTGCAATGAACAGAAATTGATACAATTGAGGTGCCATCTACCACGATCACTACCTTCCCACAGCACAGCTTTACCATAGAGGCCACAGCCTATCCCTCAGCCGTGGGGATGTTGTTGCTTTAGAAAAGATATTGCAAATTCACAAAGGTTAATCTCTGAGAGGTGAGACAACAGTGATTCCTCTTTGTTAAAACCATCTGTTATGGAAGATCAGCCCTCTTTGCTGTTTCATGGCAGATGTTATGGTTGATACCGCTATGGCAGGAACACAAATAGAGTGCAAATAGCAGGCTTACCTTTTAATTCAAGTCTGAATAAAACCCAGGGGAACTATTAGCAGGTGAAAGTCTCTTCTGAGGAATGCTAGGAATGAAAAGCAGCCATGTTCCTCCTTAGAGGAGAAATAAAATGAAAGGGTAGCCATCAGATGCTCCCTTGCTGTTTTCATTTCCTTTCTCGTAGGAACATTGGAAAAAATTTCTCTTCCATGATTTTTTTTTACTTCTGTCTTAACCCTTCTTCTCTTCCTCCCCACTCCCATTTCCTGATCTTCCATAATAATAGCTAGGAAAGGAATTTGTCCTAATTGTGTTGACTTAATAATCTGTCTCTCTTCCAGGAAGTTTGCAGGTAGAAATAGGAAGTTTGTAAGTAGAAATAGGAATCAGGAATTAGGCTCAAGTAAGTAAATTGACCGCCAGTTTACTTAATTTCTTATCTGAATCAACACAGAGAATGAAACTTAACTCTTTAAAACGGGCAATGTTATAATTTTGGCAAAAGCAATTATCACCAAACCTACTTCTACATGGCATCATAGGGCATTATTTAAAAAATGGAAAACAAAATAAGGGGAGGTAACTGAAGGGATAATGTAGTCATTCTTAATTGGGATGCCTTTTGCTTAAACATTCCATATGAACTTTTAACAGCATTCAGACAAACTTTTTTTTTTCCTTTTGCATGTTTATATTGCATGCACGCTTTAAGATTTGTTTGGAAAAATGACATAATAAAGAGGGTTTTTTTCTCTCCAAATATTACCTTGGTCTCATTCTCTTGCAGTATTCTATATTAAATTCAGCCTTGTTACACATCATGCTGCTGGTGGTGTACATTTTTAGACCTTTCTATAGCAGTTTTTATAATCTGACATTTTAGAGCATTTAAATAATAAAAGATAAGCCCGAAGGAAAGGGAAATATGTGCTTGGTTCCCTCAACCCCATTCCTTGCTAAAGATAAACAGCATACATTTTTGATTGGCATATACATGTTAATTTAACTGTGAAGAGTATATTTTGAAATAAGAAGTACAGCAACAAAAGAATTGCTGAAGTGTCAAATACTGCATGATTAAATATATGCGAAATCTGAATATAGTTATTAGATTGGACAATGAAAGTTTCAGTGGACAAAGAACTTTAAGGTTATCTTGAACATTACACTCTGAACTAATATTTTACCAGTGGTATATCACTTCAGTTTTGATTAATGAAATGAATAATTCCTTTCCCCCCGGAATTCTAGAAATGTAATGTACAGATAGGATCCTTTTTACACATATGGAAACAATGTTGTAATACTACCTATATTATAGATAAATATTATCTATATTTATAGATAATATAAATATTATAGAAATAGATATTATAGAAAAGATAAATAGTCAAGACTATAGACTGAGGAATCGCCATACTCTTATGAGTATTTCTATATTTATTTCATCTACAGGCTGTTTGAGAACATCTTTGCTTGTGATCCCAGCTAGAGAGAGAAATATGTGATTAGATTTCCATTCTTTTTTTATTATTGTTGAGTAAGCAATAGGCATAATAACAATTAGCAAATTGCTAGCTTATTTGAAATTAGGCACTGCCAACCGGGGTAAAATACAGCAGGTTCTAACAGGTTCTGGCGAACTGGTAGTGGAAATTTTGAGTAGTTCAGAGAACCGGCAAATACCACCTCTGGCTGGCCCCAGAGAGGGGAGGGAATGGAGATTTTGCAGTATCCTTCCCCTGCCATACCCACCAAGTCACGCCCACAGAACCGGTAGGGAAAAATTTTGAATTTTACCCCTGCTGCCAACACATTTGTAACATGCTGTACAGTATTGGCTTATAATAATTTGGATCAGAATTACCCTTGCAATTGTCATAATTGTCAAGTACAACCTCATCTATTGTGTTCTTTTGATTATCTTGTTCTGTTTTCCTAGTATCCTGAGAAGAACGAAGTGCTATGATGTATATTATTTCCTTGCTTGAGCTCCATCTGCTTCCAGGTCAAGATTCACTCTGAGTTCAGCTTCAGACACATAGCTATTAAGATGATAAGAATCTCTCAGTATCATTTTCTGACCTCAATATCTGCCCTGCTCCCTTTTTCATCTAAAGATATGTTTTTCTCATATGAGACTTCTTGATAATAGAAGGTTGGCAACAGTTATTCCAGTAATACATGTGGCCAGATCAGCACATTCATAGGAAGAAAGGAAATGTTCCCTTAGTAAAGATAAGCTGGGTTGTTTAATCCTATTATGTTACTCTCCAATACTACAGCATAAAGAATGAACTGAAGGCCAAATAGACAATAGAATTGAACTGGATTCATTTAATTTCATTTTTGCTTATCCTTCCACAAATGTAGATAGGAATGATATGCATGATATGAATTTCATTTTGGAGTCTCACTCACAGTATTCAGTAAGAGGTAGGGAAAGAGAGCTTATATAAATAACTGGTGGCAAAAGAATGTATTGCTATCCATTCAGTAAACATAAACTGTGAAATCCAAGAATTCAGAGCAAAATTCTCATGGCATCCCATAATCGCCTTAGACCTATTACAATAGAGCTGACAATTTGCATTGGGTTGCACCGTATCACATTTTGAAAAATGTTATTTAATATAGAAAAGTAAAAGACACTATTGCGTTGAAAAACTAATTCAGCCTAGCATTAGAATACATCTTTTTTAACCATGTGAGGTAATATTGATCAGTCTTTTCCTTATATCATCACCATTTTTGTTCATAAATGAAAAGAAACCACGTGTCAGTGATCCAAGACAGTAACTCTAGGGTTGCACTGTACTTCCAAAATTGAAAATAGTTTTCCAATCTACTGATCTACAATTTTTCATATGATGATAAGTTCCAAGCTTTGGGTATATAATTTTAAAGAGCATATTCTTTAAAACATATTTCCATGTTTTATGTCATTATTTGTATATTAATATTTATTAAAATACAATAGTGAGACAAGCCCATATCATATGAGTGTCACCTCACCCATTTTACTTTTCCATCATAAAGTTAACAGCCAGACATGTTATAACTTTCTCTGAGATTTTAAACATGAAAAGCAATATTTTGTGAGCTCCAGTCCTCCATTCTGGAGTTCTTGAAATAAGCTAATATTCACATTAGTTATAACATTTAATTGTTTATAAAAATATGGTACACTCATCATCTAGAGCACTTTCCAATCTGAATATTAATTTGAAATCTTTATAGACTGTCAATGCATCTGGACTAATTTTAGTCGTTCCAAATCCCTCTTGCACTAACACAAATGACTTAAAACTTGATTAGCAATAAAATAACCTACAGTATTAATGTGCCTAATTACCCATGATTAATGCAAAATTTTTAGCTTTAAGACTGCAGTCCACATAGGCTGGTTTACTGTCAGATAAAGATTTTACTTTTTATTAAATATTAGTTATTTCAAAATTGGCACCAAATTATTTGCTTTAAAATGGGGAAATGAAATTTCCCCATTTTAAAGCGTAAAATTAATAAATAATTTTCAAATTAACTACTTAATTAAAACTGAATTTGTTAAAGTTTAGCTATTTAAATAGCTAATTTGAAATTTGGGCAGAGTTTTATTGGGTTACTGGGGCAAAGTGTCAACCAGAAATGTTTTATGCATGTAGAATTTGAGGGATTTTTTTTTTTTTTTTTTTGCTCAGAAGCATGAATTCTTGTTGTGGGCAATATGCAAATAATGCTTACATTGTAAATCATCAAAGAGTAAAGCTCTATGGCAGGGGTCCTCAAACTTTTTAAATGGGGGGCTGATTCACAGTCCCTCAGACTGTTGGAGTGGGGGGCGGACTGGCTGCCTGGGCATGGCTAGGTGGTCATGTGATTGGGTGAGTGTGGCCAATTTAACAATCCATTTTTTTTTTGCCTTTCTCCTTCCTAAGCTCCTGTTTAAATTGTTTTCAAAGACTTTTAATTTAAAGCAGTACTTTACAAGCCCAGAGCTGCTTTCCAAGGCTGCACCGGCAAGATCACCTCTCAGCTGGCCCTCAGCTGGACTTCCAGTTGGCTCAGTGGAAGATAAGACCCATGGTGAGGGGCAGGGCTTAATCACACCACTCCGCGGGCTGGATATTTGCATTGGTGGGCCATATGTGGCCCGTGGGCCATAGTTTCAGGATGCCTGCTCTATGGGGTGGAATATAAACCCAAATGCTATTGTTATAATACTATGTTTCTAAACCAATAGCCAATTGGCCAATAGCTGCCTCTAGTTGCATGCATTTCTTAGGACGCCTGCCATTTATGTGTCTCTGTGTGTCCATAAATAATATACAGATATGCAGGCATACAGGATTATGTATTAGGTGTTCTATCATTCATAACTCTCTCTTCTTTAGAGTATCATTTATTAAGAAATTAATGCTACTAGATTGCTTGGAATGAAATGGTCCTTCTGGTTGAAAGGTTCATCTGCAGCACCCTTAATAACCGCTTAAAAGCTACATCCTACCAGCCACTTGCTGATAATGTGGTCTCAAAATGGACCTTCTGTCTCATGGCCTTTCTCTTACTGAGGCAGGGTGAAGCTGGGTTAAAATCACTTTCCTCAAGGAGGTGGAAATTTGGTTATTTTACTGGAGGACTAACTGGTAAAGAGAAGCATTCACTTGCTCCTGCCTTCTCTCTCCGCATTCTCCAAATAGATCTGAAAGTGCTTTAGATTTTAAAAAAATAAAATAAAAACTCATGGGGAAGTGACACATTTAACTGCATGTCATCTCTATTTAACTCAAAATAGGAAGCCGGCATGAAACAAGATAAGCCATATATGCAGGATTATGACAGTTGTGGGACTCTTCCTTCAAAAAATTAAATGTTATTTGAGGCATGGTTTACAGAGAAAGCCTGGAGCAATGGTCTGAAAACATAACAAAGCACACTTATGACAGAATTAAGGAGTAATTGGGAGTTTTCAGTTATGCTACAAACAGACTTATATCTGTCAAAATAAAAATTATGTTTACTTGCACAATAAAGTATAGATATTTCTGATATGTGCTGCCTTTCTTTTTACATCTCTGTGTATACATTGTAAGAGATTCACATTTTTTCCCACACACCTAGATTACTCAAATATTTTTAGTATTAGCTTTAACAAAACTAATTCCTAGTTTATTTGCTTTGACATAGTCTTGCCTTTTGACATTCTTAGACATTCTTCTTTCCTTGCCTTGCCTTTGACATTCTTCTTTCAGCAAGCATATGTATTAGTAGCATAACTTCAGTACAAGAACGTGTCCTCATGTCATGATGACCATCTGAGAAATAATTATAATTGTTTGACTCCCACTGGCTTGGTTGTTCTGAGTCATAGACGTTTTGCCTAAGGGAGAATGAAAGATAAATGTTACAGTTTGTGAGGAACTGTTGGTAAGAAAAAATATTTTTTTAAAATCGTGGTACACCATAGGATAGACCAGGGGTTTGCAACCTTAAGAGCCATTTGGACCTGTTTCCCACAGAAAAGAAAATACCGAGAGCCACAAAACCCTTCCCATACCTGACTATTTCTTGAGCGGCCACAAAACTAGCATATGTAGTTGAATTAAACATTTTGTTTTCTTCTGAAACTTTTCTTTTCTTGGATTTATCCATGGCTGGCCTACCAGGGGTTGAAAAGCTCAATAAATTGCGTGCTGGAGAATGTCACATATTGGTGGTTGTGACAAATATTTTGAGTGACAAGGAGCCACAGCAGAGGGATGAAAAAGCCACATGTGGCTCCAGAGCCTCAGGTTGCTGACCCCTGGGATAGACAATGACTGTACTATTTGGTTGCAAATAAATTAGGTGAACATAAATTATGTGTTGCTTATAGCTGCTTACACAAGAAGAAAATCCATTTTGTCTATGCTATTTGCTGTTGGATGGTGAATATGTGCATGTTTCTGTATCCCAGTTACTGAAGAATTTGACATTGGAGGGCTTTATAAGCATTAAGGCGACTACTATGAAAAAGAAAATACTGACTTGCATAGAATCTTGGCTTGGCCTTATAGAATTCTTATGTTTTTATGTTCTTAATCTATTTGGACACTTTAAAAAGTTCCATGAACCTGAAAATTCCTGCATAGCGCACATTTTCATTACTGACCAAAAGTAGTAAGATATCACCTTATTCATAATTCTCTAATAAAATGCATGAGAGCATTTTAGCTCCATCACTTATTTCTTGTCTGAGCTTCTAGGAAACTCTTTACATTCACCATATATTTCTTCTTAACTTTCTCTAATAATGGCATAGGAGAAGTAATTTCCCAGAACATCGAGGTTATGTCAAGAATAAATTGTCTTGCATTTTGTCTGATCTAAAAGAGGGCAGAGGCATGGTACTCAATAAAGCTTTTTAAATAGAGTCACCCAATCATTCCTGTTGCATTCTCTGATTCAGAACAACAAATATCAGTGACCCTTTTTTTTATTAAATGTCAGGTTTTCCATATACAGGGAAATGTGACAGCTGCCATAATATTTGCCACAAATGGGGTTGCAAAGATTAATGTATCTCTGATCTAGTGTTTTTGGTTTTGTGTTCATTTGTAATTTGGTGCCCCACATATCTATCCTTTCTTATGCTGGAATCAGATCAGTAGGCATTTTATTTTATTTTTTTATGTTCCGTAGTTTTTAGAGTTAACACTTTAAATGCAAAACGAACTAGTTAATTCTGGAGTACTATTTCCACAAGATGTCCCCCCCTCCTTTTTTTTTTAAATTGGTATTTCTTTTGATAGAAACTGATCATTTGGGATTAAAAATCAGTAAAATGTATTTATTACAGTAGAAGATTATGTACATATTTTATCTTTTGCAATGATATACAGCCTGATCCCATCCAAACCTAGCTGTGATATTTATAAGATCACAGCAATGATTTGTTTTGCTTTGGATTGCAAAATATGCAATTGACTGATTCCTTTGAGACAGTGGTGAAATCCTTTTTTTTTTTTTTTTAAACTACCGGTTCTGTGGACATGGCTTGGTGGGCATGGCAGGGGAAGGATATTGCAAAATCTCCATTCCTTCCCCACCCCTGGGGGAAGGATATTGTAAAATCTCCATTCGCACCCCACTCTGGGGCCAGTCAGAGGTGGTATTTTCCGATTCTCCGAACTGATCAAAATTTTTGCTACCGGTTCTCCAGAAGCTACTCAATTTCATCCCTGCTTTGAGATAATTTTGATCACTTTTATAGGGCAGATTCTGCAATAATAGATGAACTGTTAGCCTGCCTAAAGTCTGCTTAAATAAATCTCTGGTGGAAGAAATGCCACCATCTTCCAAGCCAGTTTCTTATACTCTCAGTTACATAGTTTCAAAATTATTTTCCAATTTCCTCCTGTGATCATCTTTTACTGAGACAGAGTAAAATCTGCTTTTAACTGTATCTAACATGAATACCTAAAACTAAGGAATAAACTATGTATATTGTTTCAGAACATATAATCCTCCATTTAAGAGATGTATCACTTAAAGGGTATCCCTTAAATTAGACTATAGAAGGATGCTCTACTTAAACTAACACATTCTGTTGTTGACAGGAATCTTTATGGAACTTCTTGTAATAGTTACTTGTAAAATGTGTTTTAAAATTGAATTCCTCAATAACAAGCCACGAACCTTCATATGTATATCATATTTAACTCAGTAGATTTTGGCTTTGCATATTTATTCATTTGACTGTGTTGAAAACTACTTTTATACTTAAAAAAAAATGAAGTATACCCAATATTAAAAATCATATATGAAATACAATAAATTAAAGATAAAAATCAAATGCAGAGCCAAACGCTAAATGCAGCCCTAAGCAATAAATAAAATAAAAGCAATAAATAAACTAAGGTTATCCCAAAGGCCAGAATAAATAAAACTAAAATCACAGTTCATCAAAAACTTGGCAAATAAAAAGCTTTTAAGCTAGCATCTAAAGCTCAAGAGAAAAATGGCAGGCATATCTTATTGTGGTGGGTATTCCATAGTAGGACATTTGCATTGGAAAAAAAAACCTCTTTCCTAAATTTTGGGTATTTTTATCATGCCAGCTGAATATCTAGGTCTGTGTTTCTGAACCTTAGCAACTTTAAGATGCGTGAACTTCAACTCACACAATTCCCCAGACAGCTACGCTGAAGTCCACACATCTTAAAGTTACTAAGTTTCAAAAACACTGAGCTAGTATATCTGTAGAAATAACAGTGTGATGAGCCACTCTCATTCTTGGAGTGGCACAGAGAAATGCAATACAAAAATTGGATCAACCAAGACCAAATTAAATCAAACACAATTTAAATTTAATCAAAGTTACATAAATGAAATAATCTAATATGATTATTCCCCATGTATTTCATAATTTCCCCCTCCTGCCTCATTAAAAATGATAAAGCTGCAGATTTTGGAGGGCCTATGTTTTTTCTCCAAATTTTATGAATATATATCCCAAACTATAATGGATTAAGGGAAACTGGGCTAGAATCAAGAGACTGTGAGTTCTAATCCTGTCATAGATCCAAACCTAGCTGAGTAACCTTTGGCCGGTCACTCTCCCTCAGCCCTAGGAAGGAGACAATGATAAAATGATTTGAAAACACTGCCAAGAAAACTCTGGGGACTAAAACAAGCAGTCTTCGGGAATCAAAGGTGCTACACACCTGTGTGTGCATGCACGCAAACATACACATACACAAAACAGGTCAAGACTACCTTTGTTAATCATGCTCAGAAATGATCAGAAATCAATGGAACTGTTTAATATGATTGATATATGTCCCACCGTCAACCAGAGAAAGTGGCATTGCAGAACAGCAAGTCCAGAGAACCAAAAGAAGGGGGCAGTTCCACAGCAGATGCCCATCCAATTGTAGCTAATCAGATAAGGTACTCATGATTCAAGTTCCCTCCTCAAGATTCAATGGACTGTCTGGATGGAAAGTCTCCTTCCATTTTCTCAGAGAGAACTACTTTCATGATTTTATTTGATAGAATTGGAGATTACTTTTTTTCCTTGTACCAAATTCACCCTGACTCAGCCGTAAGCAGGCAGTATGGATGAGCCCTAATGGTCTCCAAATTCAATATCCCCACACAACATTCAATAATGGCTATTGTGTCTTTGGCTAGAAGAAAACACAACTGGGCTAAGGTGTTTATAGAGCTGCTTGGTATTGCGTGGTCACCGCAGGTATCTTCTTGAGAAAAGACACCTTTCTTTCCATGTTTTTTATCCTTGTTTCTATTTTCATTGACAGGAGGATCAAAAGAATTTCAGCAACAGGCTTTGAATCATCCTGTGAATTACTTTCGAACTACCGTAGAACAGATCTTCTCCCAGATGTGTAATGCAGAACTGTGACTGCAAGCACAGAATTGCTCACAGTTTCTTTTATTAAATCTCCATTCATTCTTCACAATTTTGACCCAACCGGCATTCTTAACATGCATTATTCTTCAGTTAATTGATTTTTTTATGTATGTGTCTCCCTTTTAATGACATTATTTCATTCTCAACATGGTTCTGGTTAACACTTTCAGTGACAAACTTGTTACGTAATGTTTCAGAAAAGAAGACAATATGTAAGGAAAGTTTCAAAGACCTTTGCTGTACATGTATGCTGCCATTTTTCTTCATAAGGCATGCAAAATGTATGAAAAACTAATACTCAGTCTTCAATAATACAAAAATGAAGTCATAGAAACCTATGACTGGCATAGAATTGATTGGAAAGCAAAGGCAAACTGATCTTTCAGTCTTTTCCATGTTGACTCTTAACTCATCAAATACACAGAGATCTAAATTAATTGTATTGTAGTACCTTAAACAAAATACGGATGGAGAGAGATTTATAATTGACTTATATGTGGTCACTGCTGTCACTGCATATCTTCATAAAACACTACCTAGTTTCTCCTGCATAAGCACACAGGCATGGATTACTGCAGCAAATCTCCTACATGACAAAGCCATGACTTTGCTCAATGATTTTTCATTAGCGAGGCCCTGATAATAATTTGTGTTTTACTCTAACTCCAGTAATAATTTAATACATATTATACAATTTTGCAGAAACTCTTCAGTATTCAAAGAAAGATTATTTCTGACATTCTCTTCTCAAAAAGGGAATTCTTATTAACAGGATCTAAGGAAATGGCTAATAGCATTTAATTTCTTCTTTTTAAAAGAGACATAAAATGCTTGAGATGTCAGTTGAGTGCTAGTACAGGTGTTTGTTTGTTTTTTAACATTTTCACCCGAGTAGAAAATCGCTTTTGTTTGGCAATTTTTTTTAACCAAACTTGTAAAATTTAGTCTTTGTTCCATTCTTCTCCTTGTATAATCACATAGATATATCTGCCTATCTTATTCAGCATGGTGAAATTGTCCATTCATTATACCATCCCTATACAATGATAAATCATTCAAGTTATTAGAAAAAAGAAGGAAAAATAAAAATTTTAAATGTGATGCAAAAAGAGAAGTAAAAGAAATAAAACAGGGAAATGTAGCATAAAGGGGGTTGGGGTTTGTTTGTTTTTTTAAGCTACAGCTATTGGATTCAACATGAAGAAGATACTTCAAAACATGAAGGGCATGTCGATACCCTGTTTCCCTGAAAATAAGACATCCCCTGATAATAATACACAGGAGCCTGTGTAGCGTAGGGGGCTAATGCCTCCTACTAAAGGCAGCAATTAACACCAGCTGCCTGTAATTTCTCTGAGTTCAATCCTAGCCAGGCTCAAGGTTGACTCAGCCTTCCATCCTTTCTAAGGTGGGTAAATTGAGGACCCAGTTTGTGGGGGCAATAAGCTGACTTTGTATAAATATACAAAAGTATGAAGGCTATTGCTTAACGCATTGTAAGCCGCCCTGAGTCTCTGGAGAAGGGCGGCATATAAATCAAATTAAAAATAAATAAAAAAAAATAAGCTCAATCAGGCTTTTGAATGCATGGACTAAAATAAGCCTTCCCCCCCGAAAATAAGCCCTTCCCAAAAATATTTAAATGCAGAGCTGGAAATCAGGTAAGACGGCAAGAGGAACCCCATCTTGCTCCATGCACCCCAAAATAATAAGAGCTCCCCAAAAATAAGGCCAAGAGCTTATTTCAGGGTTCAAAAAAATATAAGACAGGGTCTTATTTTCAGGGAAACATGGTAACATCTATATGCAACTCTTTAAAGCATAAACATCTTTTCCTGGAATCATGTGATAGCTACAGAGGGAAACTGTGTCATCCTAGGAAAAGATAAAGCTGGTTTAAAGAGTTGCAGACAGATGCTATGTTTGTAATCCCGAGCACTGTGAAGCCCTTTTTCTGAATTATGTAGCCTTGATCTAAAACTAAAGGGCAGCCAACTTTTTCTTAAGAACATAGATCAGAATACTAATGTTTAATTTGGATTTTATTTGTTCAGTACAGCTTATAACAAAGAATAAAATAAAATCATAAGAAGCACAATTAACATACCGTAGAAGTTAAATATTGACTATAAAAGATTTAATAAAATTAGACAAACATACTACAAGGGGATTAAAGTACAAACCATAGTTTAGCATGCTGTGCTGTGGAGTTAGCATACCTATAAATGGAGTCCCATTGTGATTTACAAAGCTTGTTAGTTTTAACAAGCATAGGACTGAATCAAGAATTATGTGATCAGTAATGAAGCTCGCACAATACAGCACTTTTTTCCCCCAGGTACCAAGATCATGCAAAAAGCCTTTGGCTATTTCTGTGATTGTGACTTAATTCGCACATCAGATTTATCTGCAGTGCATATGGAGAGAAGATCAAAGCTGCTTATGTGAAGGGGGAAAAAAGTTAAGAGAAAGCAGCTGGGCTACAGTCAATACCATAGGTAGTCATCTTCATGGGGAGGATTACAAATACCAGCATAATTATTAGACCTTCCTTTTGAAATTCAGGAGCTTGAATGTTTTTGAAACATTCTGCTTGCAAGAGTTTATCTTGTTATTTATATTTGATTATAACCTTTGAAGCTCAGCAAACCTTTCTGATTTATGGCCTTGGGCAGATATAAAAGCAATACTTTGTACTCTGGTAACATTTTCATTCTGATTTGTTAATAGCGTGTGTGAGAAATATTAAATTAACTCAATCTTTATGGCATCCCAGTCTAAAGATATCATTGTAAAACAATAATTTGTGGCAAAATCATAACTGAAAAAGATCATCCAATTTACAATATATAACTAACAACCTTCTTGCATTCCTTTTCAAGCTTTAGCTTTAATTTCTAAGATAAATTTCATAGTTTTAGTTTCTAAGTGTCGTGTGGTTCAAAAAAATCACATGGGTCTGCTGACATGGTGACAGAATTCTTCTCAATCCAAGAAAACAGGATCCAAACTTTACTTCCTTCTAGAAGCTATCCACCCTTCTTTGAGGCAAGATAGGAATCCAAACTCGACACAAGGTTTAACCTGGAGTCAAGGCAGTGGTGAAATCCAATTTTTTTTACTACCAGTTCTGTGGGCATGGCTTGGTGGGCATGGTGTGGCTTGGTGGGCATGGCTTGGTGAGCATGGAAAGGAAGGATACTGCAAAATCTCCATTCCCTCTCCACTCCTGGGGAAAGGATATTGCACAATCTCCATTCCCACCCCACTCCAAGGGAAGGATACTGCAAAATCCCCTTACCTCCCCACTCCTGGGGGAAAGATATTGCAAAATATCCATTCCCACCCTGCTCTGGGGCCAGC
Organism: Masticophis lateralis; assembly: GCA_030761175.1. Taxonomy (NCBI): domain Eukaryota; kingdom Metazoa; phylum Chordata; class Lepidosauria; order Squamata; family Colubridae; genus Masticophis; species Masticophis lateralis. The sequence continues at coordinate 23,683,552 of JAUDYJ010000005.1, read as the reverse complement.
CAGAGGTGGTATTTGCCAGTTCTCCGAATTACTCAAAATTTCCACTACCGGGTTCTCCAGAACCTGCCACCCCTGAGTCAAGCTTAGCAGGAACAGATGAGCCAGTCACCAACCTCACAAGCAAATGAGTAGACTAGATAAACTAGGTTCAGGTTTTGGTACCCGAAGGGCCAATTCCAAAGAAAGGCAATTATGTGAGATTTTGACTAATCATGTTGTTCAAAACTAATAAAACCTCGCATATTTAATGTAGAAGTATTAAATAACCATAGTTCTGCCTGTGCCTGTCTTCAACAGTGAAGGGACACAGGGCAGAAAACATGCTGCACCCAAGAAGGCTCCACATCACAGATGAAATGCTCCCTGTTCAGACTGGATTGCCCAATCCGATAGCGATGGAGGAGGGTGGTTTGGAGACCAGGAGCAAAAATCCCTGCCACCCTCCCCCCATGCCCAGCTGAGCCACACAATCATCAGAGGCTTTTTTTAAAAAAAATTTAAAAAGTAAAAGTGGTGCAGCAGACTAAAGCACTGTTATTAACTGTTATTAACGTCAAGTTGCCTGCAATTACTGCAAGTTCAAATCCCACCAGGCTCAAGGTTGACTCAGCCTTCCATCCTTTCTAAGGTAGGTAAAATGAGGACCCAGATTGTGGGGGCAATAAGCTGACTTTGTATAAATATACAAAAGTATGGAGGCTATTGCTTAACGCATTGTAAGCCGCCCTGAGTCTCCGGAGAAGGGCGGCATATACATCAATTTTTTTTAAAAAAAAAAGCATTTTTTCTACAACCTCTTCGGCCAAAAAAATGCTTTTAAAAGTAAAAAAAAGGCCTCTGATGATCACGTGGTTCAGCTGGGATCGTCAGAGCCTTTTGAAAGCATTTTTTTACAACCTCTTCACCAAAGAGGTTGTAGAAAAAATGGTTTTAAAAGTTAAAAAAATGGCCACGTCACATTACCCCACCACCACCAAGCCACGCCTACAGGTAGTAACAAATTTTAGACTTCACCACTGCTCCACATATAGTACATTTGCACTACTCAGGTGACCCTGAGGACACAGATAAACCTCCAGGTGGCTTCAACGACTCTCATAAAGAATGGGAAAGACCAGCTCTCTTCAAGGAGTATAAATCCTTCCATTCCCCACCATCCAGTCAGATGAAGAAGCTTCTTGGATGAGAAGCAAAATGTCTTTAAAAAAAACAAAAAAAGTCCAGTTGCCTTTTGAAAGAGCACCTTTGGGACAACCATAACCTGGATGACTGAGAATATCTACAGACATCTCACCATTATTTGAACATGATATCATACTAAGGCAATATGAGTTGCAGAATTGAATTTAAACTTCCTGCTTACCAAAAAAAAAAACCTTACTTGTTATCCTTGTGCTATCCCAGCCGACTTACCTTCCTGGAGTTTTGTAAAAATGAACATTAGAGATAGTTCTACTAAAGTGAGATAATTTCAGAGCATTTGTTGCCTGTTCTCACAAAATTATAGAGAAAAATCAATTCAAAAGTCGTCCAAATATGCAGCACTCCTCAGATCTTTAAGTATTGGCAATTATTTCACAACTAAATGGAACCAAGAAAACTCAGTTAAATTAGTCATCCCAATCAGTCATCCCATTCAGTGAAGGAAAGGAAAGAAATCACAAATTGTTCCTGAATATTCCACTTCCCACAGCAGAAAAGGCTTAAACACTTCTAACAAATTACTAACTCCAGATTATTCAATTTGCTCTAATTGAGATAACCAAGCATGTTCTCCGTCTTTGCAGCAAATCAATAAACAAGCAAGTACAGCTATTTGGGACCCAACTAGATGTGATGTAGAAGACCTGTGATTATATCTCTCAATGTATTTTTCCCCTTTGCTTAAAAGCAGCAATGAGAAGAGAGCTTTAGATCAATGCAAGGGAATATTACCTTTTCACCTTGTATTGTTTACCTCTGTTAAATTGTCCTCCCTGTACAACCCTACAGACACACACTTTTATTAGCAGCAGAAGGATATCAAGCAAAGGTGGATTTCAGCAGGTCCTGACCAGTTCTGGAGAACCAGTAGCGGAAATTTTGAGTAGTTTGGAGAACCGATAGTAAAAATTCTGACTGGCCCCACCCCCATCTATTCTCTGCCTCCCAAGTCCAACTGATTGGGAGGAAATGGGTATTTTGCAGTAACCTTCCCCTGGACTGGGATGGGAATGGAGATTTTACAGTTTCCTTCCCCTGCCAGCCCATCAAGCCATGCCCACCAAGCCATGCCACACCCACTAAGCCACACCCATAGAACCAGTGGTAAAAAATTTTGAAACCCACCACTGAAACAGCTGTAGGGGAAATTAGTAAACATGTAAAAGTGAAAGGGACAATTAGGTTAGTTTTCAATAGGAGAGAAGGTAAGAAGTGAATGCAAATCTTACCAGCATTTGCTGGTACATGGCTCTGCTATGCTAATGTGTCAAAACTCTGAACTCTTCCATTTGGACTAATACATGCCGTTTTAAGCTAAAGGACATCCTTGTGAAAGCAGTGGCATATCTCTTGTGCTTGATTGTAACAAGGCTTGCTTATTTTTAGCCAAATGCAGTCCATAAACCAAGCCACTGGGTTATGTACACCACATTTTAGAACTTAATGCATTTGTGAATCTAGATAATGACCTTTTGTAAAACGAATCATGTGCTTAGCACAATCTGCACTCAAAGAATTGGTTAGCTTCCCAGCCATCTCTCCCTGTTTCCCATAATTGGGAACATTTAAAACAGCTTTTTCTGTCTGGCTCCCTCTCCAAACACACCCAAGGTAATCTACACTTAACATTTAGCTACATTCTCCCTGTTAATGTCCTCCCTTTTGGCCTTAGTTTTGCCCAGATTTTTTTCACCTCTGTGACACATTGGAGTAGCTAAATGGATCCTTTGACGAAAGAGTCAATTGCTGCTGTTTCTACTTTTAGCAGCTGGCAATTGATTTCAGTTCTTTGAGTTTTGCTTTAAGTGCATCACATCAGACATAATGTATTCATTAACCTCTCTAAATGATGAATGATGAAGCAGCATATTGGTTTCTAATGTTAAATTAGAGGATTGTTATGAAAGAGTGTGTGTGTGCGCGCGCATGTGTGTTTAAAATAACTAAAATAGGCTTCTTTTTATGATTGCATAGGGAGTTTATCATGTGCTGGCCAGTTGTATCAGTCTAAATAATAATGTTAATTGTGTGTCTCTAAAGTCATTAGTTTTTTTTGCCTAGGAAGCTATTATGTTTAAAGTATAACATTTCCAAATATTTCCATCTAGCAACGTAGCTTGTTCCAGCATTCCTGAAATTCCATTTCTTGGAGAATTCCTAGAATTTCAGTTGTGTGCTGCCAACAAACCAAATCATCTATCTGGATATGAATGACTTAGATGAAGCCAGTCTTGGAGAATGCAAAAGGGCTGTCCTTAGGATATACTAAGATAAGGTTCCTTTGTTGTAAATGCTCCAACACTGGAAGTTTTTAAGAAGAGATTGGATAAACATTTGTCTGAAATGCTATAGGGTTTCCTGTCTAAACAGGGGGTTGGACTAGAAGACTTCCAAGATACCTTCCAACTCTGTTATTCTATTCTAGTCCAAAATAAATTATGGTACCCATGATACAATCAGAAATAAAGAAAATTCAGCATCAGAATCAGGGATTCTAGTAGTAGCAGACATAAAGATTGTGGGAAATCAAATGGAAACAATATTCATGTGATAAAGATATATGAAATATGATATGATGTATGATAAATGGATATAGATAGAAAAAGAGATGATAGATACTAGATGATAGATAGATAGATAGATAGATAGATAGATAGATAGATAGATAGATAGATAGATAGATAGATATAGGGAGATGGATGATTTACAGTAGATTAGTGTTTCTCAAGAAAGTTGGACCATAAGAAAGGCTGAGCGCCAAAGAATTGAGGCCCTTGAACTATGAAGACTCCTGTGAGTCCCTTGGACTGCAAGGCGATCAAACCGGTCAGTCCTAGAGGAGATCAATCCTGACTGCTCTTTAGAAGACAGATCCTGAAACTCAAATATTTGGCCACCTAATGAGAAGGAAGGGAGAAGAGCCTAATGCTGGGTAAGACTGAGGACAAAAGAAGAAGGGAACGGCAGAGAATGAGATGGAATCACTGAAACAGTTGGCATGAGCTTAAATAGACCCCAGAGGATGTTAGAGGACAGGAAGGCCCGGAGGAATGTTGTCCATGAGGTCACGATGGGTCAGACATAATTTCACAACTAACTATAACAACAGCAGCAAGTGTTTCTCAAACTCAGCAATTGTAAGATGTATGGACTTCATCTTCCATAATTTCCCAGAAGCAAGTTTGAGAAACACCGCAGAAGATCAACAAGGATATCTGATATAATAATAGCAACAATGAAATGATTTATTCTCTCAAATATATCCATACATTTGATACAAAGAAGAACAGAAGCTAGATGTTCTGTCCCCATCTCACACATGCACCCCCACAGACGGCCAAGAGTTAATAAGCCAACACACGAAAGATTCTTTGATGACAAAGTTGGCAGCAACCCAGTGGCTGGTTGCCAATAATCTTTACTCACAATAACAAAGAGATTAGTCTGAATTCAGTCCGATAAGTCAGGCAAAGTTCTAGCACACAGAGAGGATGAGTTATTTCCAGTTTTTGCTTGTCACAGAGCATGAACGGCCACCACACCCCCTTTTATACCCTGTGGGGTGTGGTCCAGTGACTCAGCCTAATCCCTGGCATGCCTCTTCCTCTGTTATGCATGCTTATCTCTGCGATGCTGTCGAGGATCCAGCCAAGACTCATCTTTCTCATTACTGTCCATCTGTGGCTGCGTGGATGTGCTTGGCCCCGGGCCTATCTCTTGGCCTTCGGTGTCCTCTGAAGGCATTGCCAGAGAGGAGGGTCCTGGAGAGGGAGGCCTTGCCAACTCCTCTTCTTCACTCTCGGAGTCCTCTCCTGCTGATAATCCAGGCTCAGGGAACGGACCCACAACACTATAATGTACTACTATCACTGACTATATGGCCTTTTAACTATCCTCATTATATGCCTTCAAAAACAATGAATTTGCATAGCCATTGATGAGTATAGACTTAGAACTGCAGCTCTTTACTCTCTGTATAGAGGTTAGGAGGGTGTTCTAGGGTTTTTTTTTTCCTAGTTGAGAGAAGTATATGGAGTCAACTGCACTGAGGTCCAACCCAGTGGTGAAATTCAATTTTTTTTTACTACCAGTTCTGTGGGCGTGGCTTGGTGGGTGTGACATGGCTTGGTGGGCGTGGCTTGGTGGGCATGGCAGGGGAAGGACACTGCAAAATCTCCATTCTCACCCCACTCCAGCGGAAGGATATTGCAAAATCCCCATTCCCACCCCACTCTGGGGCCAGCCAGAGGTTGCATTTGCTGGATATCTGAACTACTCAAAATTTCCACTACTGGTTCTCCAGAACCTGCTGGATTTCACCCCTGGTCCAACCCAGTGGCCTTTGGACAGAATGACAACTTTAGGTTATGTAATTGTTTCATTACTGTACCAATTCACCAAAATCTTTTTAAAATGCCTTTAAGGGGATATTTGTTGGTCCATCAATATTAATTGAATGTATTTCTTCATCATAATGAGATAGTCACAAAGCAGAAACAGGCAGGAGATCTTTTATCTCCCATTGCTAAATCACCATGCAAACGTTTACCTGCTGATAACTTATTTCTATATGATTCTTAAAAGCACAGGAATCCTACTGTGCTAAGGAAAAAATAGCAATTCTGAAAGTACAATAAAGAGTATCATTGTTCTCAGTGTGTATGAAATGTTGTCAACTTATTTTTTTTCAATGATTTCCTGCAGAAAGTGGGTGGCCATGTTGGAGGTGACAGAGAAGGCTTCTTTTTTCACTTTCGTACCATATGATGCTATGACTTTAGCTATGATGCTAAAGTCCTAGCATTATGCTCCCAAAAGCTGGGAATTATAGTGAAGTAGAATTTGACAAAAGTTTAAGGGAAATGTCTTAATCATAAAGATTGTTTAATGATTTATAGGTAATCCTTACTTAAACAAATGCCCTGTTTAAAGTTACACTGGCACTGAAAAAGCAACCTAACGACCCGGTTCTTGAAGTTACAACCACTGCAGCATTGTGCCCATCATGTGATTTCTCACTTAATGACCATGGCTAATTTGCTTAATGACCAAAGTGGAACTGATGTCATTAGTGTTGCAGTAATGTGATATCTCCCTTAAAAACTGTGTTGCTTAGTGATTGTAAAAGATGCACAGCCGGTCTCCTCTACGGATGCTAGTGTCAAAGTTTCAAGTAATATACCCATAATAAATAGAACTCCAAGGCAGGTAGATTCTTCAAAGAACTGTTTATTGAATATAACATATTGGCACAGGCTGGTGAAAATCGACTCTGAATATTCTGTGGTTTTCACCAAGTTAAAACTAAATGTTTTTTCCCCTCCCCCAAACAGTCAGTCACATAGTCCAATCATTGTGTCATCCGGTTGTCTGGCAACATCACCCCACCTCTCTCTCTCCGACCACTTGTGGGAATGTCCTTGATCCTCCGGAGAAAGTATTTTGTTTTGGCTACAACCCCTTCTATCTCCATTCCCCACCCGCTATCCCTCAGCTCCAGTGTGGCACTGTGGCACTGAAGCCCAGAAAATGGTCTCGCTCAGGCCAGCTTCAGGGTTGACAGCTAGTTTGCAGGAGAAGCCAGTCCTTGGCACCTCTGATGTTAATGTTTTAACTACTGCCTAAATTTGGTCATTTAACCTGCTCTTCTTGTCATCCTCTCAGAGCCTCTGATGGAATCAGAAGAGGCTGTGAGTTTTTGGCTATTCTAAAACTGCTGGGGACAGAATAATTGGGCATGTGCAGCTCAATAAAGGCCTTTAACCCACTGCAGTGTGTGCATATGTGAGCAGGACAACGCAGTGATAGTCACTATTCCCAATCGTGGCTGTTAGGTGAGGACTACCTGTAATGGAGTATCAAGAATTGTTGGATTTGTTGGGAATGTTTAAACAGATAAGATGCAATTACAGGTCTTGATGAATAGCTAAGAGCCAACTATCCAGTCATTCATTTAGAATAGATGGCTTCTGAGAGATAGTCATAAAAGTTACCATTAGGTGGAACTTCTACCTTGCTTCTCAGACTTCTCTCTTCATTCCTTAGGACAAATGCCATAGCACAGGGCTGTCAAAGTCATAGCCCGCAGGCCGGATGCGCTGGTCACACCAATGCTCAGTTTAGTGAAGGAGGGGGAAGTCCCAATATGTCATGTGATGATGCCATGAAGACTCGAGTTTGAAACCCCTGCCATAGCACAAAACCTCCATTCCCTTATTATATCAGTAATTCCAAATTGCAGTTCCATGCACAGTGGCTGCTTTCCATTTTATTTTCCTCTCCATAAAAAGCATATGTAGGTACAACAACAACAAAAAAGATGGAGTGACAACCAAGGTCCCATCTTTAGAATTCTCCCATTCATCATGGAAAGTAGGGTGGTTGAATTAAAAAAAGAACAGAAGCCATGGGGACATCTTAGCAGTAGCATGCAAAAGCATCTGAGAACTTGGAAACAAAGAGGGCTTTGCTACACCATTTTCATTTTAAAACCCCTAGAAAATATATATAACAAAGAGTGGAATCAGGAACCTGCCTTCATGCAATCCTGATTTTTTTATAATCACTTCTATGTTTCAAAAATGAACCCGAAACATCGTGCCCTTCTCCTCCAACATTTATCGATTTATATTTAGAGGTTGTCTGACTCCAGTGCTTTCTGAGCAGCTTTTACTTTAAAAAAAAGAAGAAGAAATTTTAAAAGAAACAAAGATCTAGAGTTTATGGCAAACTCTGGCAAACTCTGCATAACCATAAAATATCCTACAAGGACTCAACCATCACTGTAGGAGCTGAACCACTACTCCACCAAAAGACCTCGGAGAACACTCAAGTTTTCTATGACTTTATGATCTTCTGCTTATCAGGTGAGAATCCATACATGTATCTGGAGATGCTGTCCCAGTCAAGCTCTCTACAGAACAAAAAAAACCCACCATCCATTTAAATCCCTGACTACAATACTTGACTGTCCTTGCTGTTAAACTTAGAAAAAAAGACCATTTAGCCAGAATTATTGAGTGTGTGTTCTGAGTTTATGAGCATATTTGAAGAGTCACAATGACCTACACCCGTGATGGTGAACCTATGACACGCATGCAACAGGTGGCACGTGGAGCCATATCAGTGGGTGCATGAGCTCAACTCCGCCAGCTGATTTTACGGGCCATTTCCGGCCTCCAGAGGGCATCGGGGGTGGGGCGTTTTCGCCCTCCCCAGGGTCCTAGAAAGGCTCTGGAGCCCGTGAAGGGCAAAAAAATGGGCCTACTGGGCCCACCGTGCCATCGTGTGCCAAAAGCGGGGGAGCACAGGGGGGTGCGTATGGGTGTTGGCACACACGTGTGTGACCACTCTTCACTCCCCACACTTTTGACACACGATGGCAAAAAGGTTAGCCATAACTGACCTATACTGTTAGAAGGCAGAGAACTAACATAATGCAGGAAAAATGCTGGCTCTTAAAGTGGAAGGCAAAGATAGACAAGGTACTTTAGAGCAGAAAAGGCTGTGAGGAGAAAAAGCTGATAGCATGCATCCCAGAAGAAGATGAAGAATCTATGGACTGTATAGAAGCTATGGACCAAGTTTGGAGTACTATTACAGAAAGTAGGAAACTTTGAGGACAGGGAGTTTCATCATTTTGGAACTATGAATAGTATATAGTCAAAGGGTTCCTGTGTTTTTTTTCTAACTATTGACCCAGTTAATTAACATGACAGCCTAGTTATTGTATGTGTGTGAGTGTGTGTGTGTGTGTGTGTGTGTGTGTGTACATATATACATACAAATAAGTGTCCCCAGATTTGACTACATGGCTAGAAGAATGAAGTCTTTAAGTGTGCTGAAACAAGGAAGTAAAATAAGATTTATTGCCAGGCATTCAAGCATCATGGTAAGGCTGAAGCAGTGTACGTACCTGAGGAGGAGAGGTAAAATCAGAAAATCAGGATTGTATAGAGTCAGGGGCATGGAGTAAGAGTAATGGACTGGGGCAGGTGAAGGAGTAGGATCTGGGAGCTGCTTACAGAGATGCTTTGCTTTGAAAAGCTACATGGCAGGTATTAGCAACACCTGTTCGGCACTTAACAGTGGCTTATGTAGCAAACCATACTGATATGTACATAGAGCAATTTTCTATTTGTGACCCAAGATCTAGCACAAGTCATGGCATGTACCAGTTTATGTCACCATGCACACTTTGTCATGGACATTACGGCATTCGCAACTGTTCTTACATCAGGATGGAGAAAAAGGGACAAAAAAAACCTTGCCTCTGGAAAGAACATGAGCAAAGCAATAAAATTTCTAAAACTGAGAATTGAGAGTTTGGGATTTTTAAAAAACCTGAAATAAAAATTTATAAAGTCCCAGAATTGAGACAGCAGGGTTCAGATTGAAAGAATCACTTAATCCATGGACAATTCATTCCAAATTCATAGAATTTGTTTTTTAATTCTGTACACAAAGTTGAAGACTAATGCTTCTATTTAGAATATTTGTGTGAGAGTGTGTTGGTTTCTTTCAAGTGTTGGTGTGTTTGTAATAGTTTATTGTCATTGTACGCATATAAAACAGTATACCCATACTGTGGGTATACATAACACCCAGAGACAAAGCCCAACACACATGATAATCCCCAGACCCACCCCCATCCAACCCCTCAACCACACACGCATTCACAAGCATCCACACAGCAGACCAAGTAATGCTGTCCAACAACTAACTGATGGTGGCCCTTTAGTCCATTGTTGAGTGCAATTATAGCTCTGGGATAAAAACTATTCAGAAGATGTAATGGTCTGAGTTTTAATTGTTCTGTATCTTCTGCCAGAAGGCAACAGCCCAAAAAGATTGTAAGCAGGATGGGAAGAGTCTCTGAGAATGTTGTGCAACTTCCCCAAACAGCGAGATGCAAAGATGTCATCTAGGGCTTGTTGTTGGAGCCCGATGATATTCTGGGCAGTTTTAATAATTGTCTGTAGAGCTTTTATGTCCATTGCTCCCATACCATGCAAGAATGCCATATGTCAGGACACTGTCGATGGTGCTGCAATAGTAGGACAGGATGCTGAGATAGATTTATTTTCCTGAGCATTCTCAGGAAGTACAGCCTCTTCTGTGCCTTCTTCACAAGCATGTTAGCATTCATAGTCTATAGAGGTCCTCTGAGATATAAATGCCCAGAAATTTAAAACTACCAACACTCCCCACCTCCTCACCATTTATGTACAATGGTAAATGTATATCTCTCTTCCTCCTGAAGTCTTTATTTTTTTGGTGTTAAGTATAAGATTATTTTCTTTACACCACAATGTCAGCCCTTGTACTTCCTTTCTATAAGCAGGCTCATTGTTCTTATTTTTTTTTTATTGAAAAAGTTTTACAATACAAATTTTTATCCGCTTTCCCCCCCCCAATCCCCCCAGCCATCTACCACCCCCTCCCTTTCCCTCCCTCCCCTCCCCATCCCCCTCCAGGCTTCCTTTACTAACAAAACATCAATCTTGTATATCAATCAATATCAAAAAAATATATATGTGAGATCCAGATAAGATATTATAAATTTAACATTGAATAATATAAAGTTAATCTAAAATATATACTAAACATAAATCTCATATCAACACTTATCAAATACTTCTAACACCATCTTTTACCCCCCTAAATCAAATATGTACTAACCATGAATCATTTGTAAAAACTAACCAATTCTCTTAAAATTTTTCTAGACAGCGGTATAACAAATATAACAAATATAACAAATATATGAAAATTAATTTTTACCTTAGATAATAATATTGTAAATATATAATGTTAAAAGTTTTCTAGATAACAGTATAATTTCAAATATTCAATCGAAATAATATTATATAAAAAATATAAAATCCAAATAATATATATTAAAATAGTTATGATAAAAATAATTATGAATCAAATACTAATTGAAACTTCTTGGCTTGGTATTTGTTCCGCACATAATCTACCCATTTCTTCCACTCCCTAACAAAAGCTTCATGGGTCCTGTCTTTTGGGTATGCAGAAATCTTAGCCATTTCCGCAAAGTTGGCCATCTTCGATGTCCATTCCTCTATAGTAGGTACGCTATCTTTTTTAGTCTAGCTGCAGTAATCATATATAAAATCAATCTCGTTTCACTCAGTGAACAATCCTTAACTATCCTCAACAAAAAAAGCTGCGGAGAAAATTGAAGCTTCTTTTTCAAAACATTCTGCATAACCCACCAAAGTTTGATCCAAAATGCTTTCACTTTTCTACACGTCCACCAAATATGAAAATATGTAGCATTCAAACAATCACACCTCCAACATTTAGGTTGAACATTTGGATACATACATGATAATTTTTTGGGGATCTAAATGCCATCTATAAAACATCTTATAAAAGTTTTCCCTCAAATTCTGTGCTTGTGTAAATTTAACATTCTGGACCCAGATCTTTTCCCATGTTTCCAACATTACTGGTTCTGCAAAGTTTTGTGCGCTCATTGTTCTTATTAATGAGCCCCACCGGTGTCATGTCATCCACAAATTTAATAATTGTGTTGGTGTTATACAATGGGGTGCAGTCATGGAATAGAGGAAGGGACTTAGCACACAACCCTGGGAGGCTCCTGTGTTTAGTATCAGAGTAGAAGAATGGTGAGATCCTATCCTTACTGACTGTGGCCTATCTGCCAGAAAATCCTTTATCCACCAAAAATTCCTCTGATTTATACCCAAATTGGACATTTTAAGAAACAACCTGTTGGGTAGAATGGTGTTAAAGGCAGAGCTATAATCAACAAATAACAATCTTACATATGTTCGCTCTTGTTCCAAGTGATTCAATACAGTATGGACAATAATAGACATAGCATCATCAGTTGTTCTATTATACCTATATACAAATTGGTATGGGTCCAAAGTAGATGGAAGAATAGCCTTAATATAGTTCAGCACCAGTCTCTAAAAACATTTCATGACAATGGATGTTAAAGCTACTGGTCTATAATCATTAAGAGATATCACTACTGTCTGCTTAGGGACTGGCACTATAATAGATGTCTTCAGGCAGGTAGGGATAGAGCACTATGACAGAGATAGATTGAAAATATCTATGAACACTCCAGCTAGCTCTGCAACACGGTCCCTAACAACTAGTCCCATGATTCCATCAGGCCCAGCTGCCTTCTGGATGTTAACATTCTGGAAAGCGCATCTCACATCAGAGATCTGCAGTAGAAGTGGTTGTCTATCAATGGTAGAGTAGATATTAATGGTGTATTCTCAGTGGTAGATGCTGGAATGATGGTCGTTCCTGTTTCCACTTCAAAGGGGCTGAAAAATTGATTTAGCTGCTCAGCCAAAGAATCACTACTGCTAAACAAACAATTTTTATTGCTCTGCCCCATGATTTGTCGCAGACCTTGTCATACCCAACAAGAGTCCGAGTTCTCAAAAAGATGTTCAATCCTCTGTCTGTACCAGGAGTGGGTTCTAATTATCTTTGCTACCAGTTTGCAACGGGACAGAAGCAGATTGCTTCTGTACATGCGCAGATCGCTGATGATGACATCTGGGGTGGTGGGCAGGCCTCCTGCCAGTTTTACTACCGGTTCTTGCAAACCGGTCCGAACCAGGGGTAACCCACCACTGGTCAGTATGTAGCTTTAGTGTCCCTGATACCCTTTTTCAATTTAGCTCTTGCCTTGTTATACTGTAGCGCATCACCAGAATGGAAAGCAGCATTTCTAGCTCTTAATAAAAGACACACTTCTCTATTTATTCAGGGCTTGTTGTTAGAAACACCCATATTTGTCTGGTGGTAGTGACAACATCAATACAGTTGGTTTCTTTTCTTTAGCAATTAAGGCTTCCTGAAGAGGGTCTGCAGTGATGCTTGCAATTATTCAGCCAAGTTCCTCAAATAAGGACTTTGAAAGTCATGTAAAGCCCATGGTTTTTCAGTATAATTTGACTTCTCTACAGTATTGGTAAGGAGATTTTTACAACAACATAAGGAAAGGTGAACAAACATAAAACTACACTTCTGAACAAGTAACATTGAGAATACAGTAAATACACCACCTCTAAGGTTTCTGCTAAGGTTTTCCTTGCCAATATTACTTTATTGAATCATTCTTCCAGATTTTGGGGCAGCAGGTCTGAGTCTCAGGCTCTGTTGGGAAACTGGTCCTAACAGTCCTTGCTTGATTTTAGGTCCTGAAATCAAGCAAGGACTGTTAGGACCAGTTTCCCAACAGAGCCTGAGACTCAGACCTGCTGCCCCAAAATCTGGAAGGACCTAAAACCAACACATCAGGGGTGAAATCCATCAGGTTCTGACAGGTTCTGGAGAAAAAATTTCGGTAGCTGAAATTTTGAGTAGTTCGGAGAACCAGTAGCGGAAATTTTGAACAGTTCAGAGAATTGGCAGCAGAAATTTTGAGTAGTTCAGAGAACCAGAAAATACCACCTATGGCTGGCCCCAGAGTGGGGTGGGAATGGAGATTTTACAGTCTCCTTCCCCTGCCACACCCACCAAGCCACACGCACCAAGCCACACCATACCCACCAAGCCACGCCCACAGAACAGGTAGTAAAAAAATTTGGATTTCACCACTGCAACACGTAAATGTTAGCTGAGATCTGTCTGAATCTTACCACCAAGCCTCCCCTTTGAAAAATGTACCTTAGAGTTGTAAAATAGCTACCAACCAGTCTGTAAGTTATTAAACCCTTGACAGTTAAAAATTCCTTAGAATCTTTTTGTTTATTCACATAAATTTTAGCTGATTGAATGATTCAGTCTATAATCCCAAATCCAATTACAGTACATCTAATATATCCACTATGTAGGATTGTTCCATGCATTTACGTTAATAAAATGAAACTTCAAAGGGATTGTTTTCTTTTTTAAAAAAAAAAGATACACATCGAATTGATATATGTTTGCTATGATTATTAAAGAATCATTCTGAGCAAATAGATACCGTATGAAAATGCCTTTTTTTTCAAGTGGCTTCTCTACACTTCTTGTACAAAATTAATTAGGAACACATTTTCTTAAAGTTTTAATTCAGTCTAATAGATTCAGTTCTTACTAACATTGAGGAAACTTGCTGTATATTTATTTTATATTAAAATATATACTGTAATTAGAAATCATGTTTAAGATTCTCTAATACTTAGTGCTCACTGTTTTCAAATTAGTTTCCCCGTAGCTATTTCTGTTTATTTCTAATTAATAATCTCCTATTAGTGAAGACCAATGTCAGAGAACTCTTGTGAAAGATTGGCTGTTAAATTAGCCTTGAGGGCTGCGTTCTGCCTGTACAAAAATTTCCCCAAGTGTTACTTCCATTTGCTTTCTGTGCTTCATTTATTTTATATCCTAAATAAACGTGTTTGGTACTTCTGATGTTTCATAAATGTTACAGAATCTTTAAAAAAACTATTTCTTGTAAACTTTTTTTTAAATGATATTGTTATAGCATACTGGGATTATATCAGGATTTTATTTTATTTTTTTTAAAAAAACCCTGATGTTACAAACGTTGGGGGAAAAAACCTGCAATAAATCTACATCAAGGACAGGAACATAATATACAGTAATTGATAATAAAGGAAACTGTAATTTTACACTGTTATTTTATTCAAAAGAATTCCCTGCTGATGAAACGTTTAGCAATCCTGTGCCCCCCCCTCCCCCAAAAGCATGGCCAACATCTCAGTCTAGTGATAAGCTAAGCAGCAGGGATTGGATGAGGCATTAGCCTCCTGTAGGTAAGCTGTTAGATTTTGTTTTAAATTAATAAGTGCCATCCATAAATAAACAACTTATAGCCCATTAGAGACATGTTGAGCTTTCGAATGCAGATGCGGTTGCCATGGTGATTGTTTCTATTCTCTAGGAAATATAGGTTAAAAAGATTCTTATGTGGGTGGTTTCAAGGAATTCCTTAGACAAGGTAATTTTGTTTTATGATGTTTGACTAGGCCAAATGTCAGGAGGTAATCCAGAATCCTACTGTACACGGATAATGCTTTCACTGTATAAATCCAAATTCTAATATTTTTATCAAGTGAAGAAAACTCCCTTCCATTCCATGTCAAAACAATCTGACCCTAAAACTGACTCAGTTGTGTCATTCTCATTAATACAGTTCCTGTTGCCAGTTCCTTAAAAAAAAAAAAAGTAAAATATTTCAAGAATCCTTAAAAGCAGGTTGGTATTGTTCCCATTGTGGTTCCAAATCTCAGTGCAGTAGGATTCAAGGGTTTAAGATATGGGAGAGAAAAGGATATGGCCAAAGACAACCCAATATCTATATATGCCTGGCTATTCTGCAGGTCATCATGAGTTGAGCAGAAAGATCTAAAGCAGGGATCTCCAACCTTGGCAACCTTAAGACTTGTGGACTTACTCCCAGAATTCCTCAGACAGCAAAGCTGGCTGAGCAACTCTGGGAGTTGAAGTCCACAAGTCTTAAAGTTGCCAAGGTTGGAGAGCCCTGATCTAAAGGAAAGTTGTAAGCTCATTCAGGTGCATTGTAACAAGGCTGGGCTTTGACCGTATTGAGACTTATAAATATATGCAATAAGTTACAATTCTATGCAGAGCTTAATACTTGATATTCAAAGGTCTTCAGAAGTATCATAGAGATACTGGGAAAGGAGGTCTCCAGATATCTTGCTGTGTCTCAAACTGTAATGGAAGGTTTCTATGAAGAAACAATGATGTGATAAATTGCAGTAATGCATCAGGTGCCCAGAAAGGAGGAAACACATTCTAAGGAAGGGAGTGAGACAAGAGACAACACAATCTGGTACTGGATTGTGTGAATATATATCTCCCAGTGATATATATTAGGTTAGAGTAGGACAGTTTAATCTGGTAAGATTCTGTCTATATGGTGTGAGCAACTAAAGAACTGAACTTTAGATTGTTTATGTCATTCTTGGGATAGGCCTAAAGATCTGCAACTGGAGACAAGTATAATAAAAGTTAAGTCAAGGGTGTGTCTAGCCTCTATAAAACTTTAGTTAAGTCTTAATTTCTATCCTCAAGTCCTAGCACCATTAATTCTTCAGAACAATTTTCAATCTATAAAGATCAAGGCTGTTGTCAATGAAGGCTCAATCATCCAGGCCAAAGGGGGTCTAAAAGGTTATATCATGACAACTAGACCAATCTTTATTAATCTGACATATTTCATTGCTCATCCAAGCAACTTCATCAGTCAGAGCAAAATTAGTTAGGCAGAGAGTCATAATTTTGCTCTGACTGATGAAGCTGCTTGGATGAGCAACAAAATGTCTCAGATTAATAAAGATTGGTCCAGTTGCCATGATTCAACCTTTAGATCAAGGCTGTTGAATCTAATCTTTTAAATCTATGCTATTTTGCCTCTTCAGTTCTTAAGATGGAGTATGATCAGGCAAAGCAAACCCTGAAGCAAAGAATAAAGGATGCAGAGTGGCCAGCATATCTAGGGAAGGCTCTTGCCTTCCTGTCACCTGCACACAAGAGATATATTGTCACTGCTGCCAACTACCAAACATAGCTGGCCATCAGAAAGCTTTTTCTTTTGCCTGATTCCATGCTCTCCCCTCTGCATTGGATGCTAAATATAAAAGGTACTATTGGCTGAAAGACTTTGCCCCTGTAATTCTGAAGAGGTGGAAACTACAAAACATGTTGTTCTTCATTGCTCCTTTGGGGGAAACATCTAGCCCAGATCCACACTACCTCTGATTAGTAGAGAACCTGGCTGGCCAGTTTCAGCCTATTCTCAGATACTACTCAGAGATGAATTACCTTTCATTATAGTATATGTTAGCTAGGTTTCGTGTAGCAGCACAGAAGATCTGTCAGACCCCGGTTGGTCAGTCTTTCAGAATGCATTCTATGTAACTGTAGTTTATTTAAATGTTAGATATGTATTGTAGATGTTATATTTAATATAATTTAGTCTTTACATTGTAAATTAATACAGGCTACCTCCTGGACCTCGCTTATAGATGTTAGCAAGGTTGTTTTATAACTATATTTTAACTTTGTCTTAAACTTTATTTTGTTATTTTATTGTCATCTACTGTTAGAATAGAATAACAGAGTTGGAAGGGACCTTGGAAGTCTTCTAGTCCAACCCCCTGCTTAGGCAGGAAACCCTACACCACTTCAGACAAATGGTTATCCAACACCTTCTTAAAAACTTCCAGTGTTGGAGCATTCACAACTTCTTGAGGCAAGTTGTTCCACTGATTAATTGTTCTAACTGTCAGAAGATTTCTCCTTAGTTCTAAGTTGCTTCTTTCCTTGATTAGTTTCCACCCATTGCTTCTTGTCCTACACTTGGATGCTTTGGAGAGTAGCTTGACTCCCTCTTCTTTGTGGCAACTCCTGAGATATTGGAACACTGCTATCATATCTCCCCCAGTCCTTCTTTTCATTAAACTAGATATACCCAGTTCCTGCAACCGTTCTTCATATGTTTTAGCCTCCAGTCCCCTAATCATCTTTGTTGCTCTTCTCTGCACTCTTTCTAGAGTTTCCACATCTTTTTTACATTATGGTGACAAAAACTGGATGCAGTATTCCAAGTGTGGCCTTACCAAGGCATTATAAAGTGGTATTAACACTTCATGTGATCTTGATTCTATCCCTCTGTTTATGCTCTTTATATTAGATTAGTTACCTATGAAGTCACAGTAAAGTTTTTTATATTTGTCACCTCATTGTGAGAAATTCTATCATATAGATAAATAACACTTTTCATGTTTCTTAGCTAAAATGGCAAAGAATTATACTTCATTTTTTTTTCAGTCATGGTGAAAGAATTCCAAAAACCACAAAAAAGGAAACTTGAGATTGTTTGCAGCCCAACCCCTGCTTCAAACAAGCTACAGACCTGGAAACACGTCTTTCATTTATTTCCATGCTTTCACAATATTTTTACAGGTTAAATGTCTGCAGAGGAGTTATTAAGATCCTGTGAAGCATTTAACCTGTGGTATATTTCATCTCAACTAACATAACCATACCCAAAAATATGTGCTTAATTGCCACTGTTTTTTCTTTCTTTCTTTCAAAGAACAAGTTTTCTCTTGGATACAAAATGTTTTGTCTAAAAACTTTGGAAGGAATGTACACACCATGAAAAATGAAGTCTTTTTTACTTCGCTGATGGTATTTTGAATTTCTTCTTATCTACTGTACCTGCATTCCAGGCTACCATGTAGAATATGAGGTTGTATACAGATCCATACTTAGAAGAGGTTTTCCAATATATGTTGGTTAACTGAACAAGTATACTTTTACTAAAGATTCTCTAGATACTCATGAAAATGTGAATACATATTCTAACTATTGTAATACATCTCTTCTAGTAGCAATATCCTATGACAGAGTACATAAATATACTATGGAAGGTGAGAATAAGCCACATTACATCTGAAAATCATGATGAATTTCATGCACAATTGTATATGCATTTTGTCCTTTTATTATATTAATAATGATCCAGAAAGTAAAATCCTCTGAAACTTCATGTTATGTTTCTTTGAAATATTATGGATTTGTCCCTGTTGTTGTTTTATAGGTGGAAACTTTGTGAGATCATAAAAGGGATGAAGGATTTCTATTTTTACTCTGTTTTAAGATTTAAAAATAAGATTTTTTTAAAAATCCCTTTTTTTCTTAAAATAGATTTTGTTATTCTGACATCCCAGTTTTAGGAATGTTTATTCCAAAGTAAATATTTCTTTTCCTCATGATGATGATTTCTACATAAACATGCATATATTTCACATATACCACAATATGAAACACACATTTACTTATGTATAAATCCATCTGCGCATGTTTAAAAATACACACACATTCCAGTGACTTGGAACCCATGTCACAGATTTTTTAATTTTTATAAAAGCTGCAGTGCAAAAGTTATGCCACATTAAATAGTTTGAAGCATAGAGTAGCAATACTGAAAAGGAAGAACTCATGAATAATTCAAAAGAGACTCGGAGTTTGTCTTGCAAGGCTGATGAATGAAAAAGACAAGGCTTTAGGACAGATCAGCTTATATTCTTTTAACGCTGTGAAAAGATCACCATCCATCTGGAGGGTTAAGGCAAGTTCATGCGATGTAATGAACCAGCTCATCACTCCAAGAAAAGATTGCATTGAAATCTATTGGCACAAGGTTGGGTTCAGTGGGAGCCCGACAGCTGCCTAGTCTGCATGTTTGATGCCAAGTGAATTGGAGTCTATTTTTGAACTCAACTTCCATATCCTAAAGGAATGGTTCTCAAAAGGAAAGAGATGATGAACAATACTCTAGGCAGCCCTACGGAGAACAGGACTCTATTTATTCTGCTGAAATGACTGGAATTCTTTACAAAATGGCTTGAAAGAGAAGGTCTCTTTATAGAAGATGAATGTGAGTATTGCTAAGTGTATGAGAGGGAGGGAGGGAGAGGAGAGAGAATGGTGTTTTTTTTCCACATCATTCTGGGCTATAATAATGGTTTTCTTTAAATTTTCCCTGAAACTGACAATAGCCATAGAAGTAAATTGTTTAAACTATGCATGCACTACTCGAGCCCTTTAGAAAGGAACTTTTGCTTGGCTTTTTGTTTTGTTTTGTTTTGTTTTGTTTTTTGGGGTTTTTTTGTTTTTTGGGGTTTTTTGTTTTTTTTTTAATGTGTCTTCTGTATATATTAGCTCTGTGTTAGAAGGAAATTTAAGAAATGGCAACAAATAATGCCCCAGTCTGATGAACTGTGGCAGTCCTTAATTGTATCAGTTAGCGGTACCTAATCTACAAGAAAGCAATTTTATTTGCTTTCACATCACTGAGAATTTCACATCTTTGAAGTGGCCATTAAAAGAAACATACCCTAGTTTGCTTTCTCAGCTTGCTTTAAAGATAGGAAATAAATAGCAAATCTATGATTTGGTGCAATTCATAATCACTTTTGCAGGCTTTGCAGCTTCGACTGGTTAGGAAAACAGAATCCTCTGGGTCTGCCTGCTTAGAAGAGCAATTAATAATTACACAGCAAAATGGTGTTAAAATGGGAAAATTAAAAATCAGCACAGTTTAAGCAAACAGAATATCTGCAAGATGCATTTGGGGTAAATCCTAAATGACTCTTTAAATGAGATCCTCTCTGCTGGATTGATCTCTTCCCTTACTCATACTGCTTTTAAATACTGGGTATGCACAATATCTTAAACTCTAAATTTTCCATTCTAGATGGACTCCTTTGTGATCCTGCAGTTTTGGCTAGAAAATAAAAATAGGTAATGCAACTCAGATAAATTTTTACTGGTGCAAAATCAAAACCTTAATGTTCACTTCCTGCTACTTCTGCATCCCACTGTAGCTAGTCAGATATATAATTGATTTATACTTAACTTGCTTTTAAAAATTAGGTGCACAGTTCATGATAGGAATGCTCTTATAGACCATATATGTGTTCACATAAATCATTGCCTTTTATTAGGATTATTTGTCCTTTGAAATCCATTAGAGACAGCATTAGGTTTTAGTTCATTCTGTCATTAAGTTAAATTTCCATTGAATCTAATGATTAAATGATAAATCTCGATTCCTTCCCTGCCCCACAAATCTCTTCATTTTGTAATCTATAAATATAAAAATAAATGCCAGTTAAAATAACCTCTGAGTTTGTTATCTGGCTACTATTTATAACACACTGGGCTGTGATTGCACAAGACAAAATAAATTCGGGGTCTATAGCCCTCTAAAGTTCACAGTAACACAGTCTTATTATTCAGTATTTTTTTCAATACTACAAATAAGACAGTAGTGGGTTTCAAATCCCATCACTACCAGTTTGCTTGTGGGTCCTTGCGCATTCATGCTCACGCACGATGCTTCTGCACATGCACAGAAGCGTCCGGGCGGGTAGGCAGAGCCTCCCACCACCGTCGCTACCAGTTCGCTGGATCCAGGGTGAACCAGTAGCAACCCACCACTGAAATAGGAGAATCAGTGTTTACTTACAATCAGTTAATTT
The DNA here is from genome assembly GCA_030761175.1 of Masticophis lateralis. NCBI lineage: Eukaryota > Metazoa > Chordata > Lepidosauria > Squamata > Colubridae > Masticophis > Masticophis lateralis. The sequence goes on along the minus strand of JAUDYJ010000005.1, from coordinate 23,662,301 downwards.
ATGGCAAAGTTGAACCAAGAAGACTTTCTAAGTTCTTAATTTACACTTTTAATTATTGTTTTATTTATTATTCAGTTTATGAGTAGTAAAAGCAATACTCAAATAAAGCAAGGTCTATGTGAATGAACAATAGTATTTTCTATTTTTCCATGAAAAATGGTAGAAAGCTTGTGTGTGTGTGTGTGTGTGTGTGTGTGTGTGTGTGTGTGTATCTATATAGATTTTTCTCTATGTTATATATTAAGCAGAGTTATGGCTGAATTAGAATAATAAAATTGGAAAGAACCAATTACATCAGGTCCAATACCTTATTCATTGAAGATATTCATATTAAAGCATTCCTAAGAACAGTTAACTAGATTTGAACATATTCAATGAAAGGATACATCCAGTGAAAGGATATGAAAGGATATGAATTGTTCTTACTGTGTAGAGATTTTGTCCTAACATTTAATTGAAATCTGCTTTCCTGTAATCTAATTCTATTATTCTATGTTCCCCACTTAAAACAATAGAAATAGGTCTTGACTTCCTTGTGACGTCCTTCCTAAATATTTGAAGAATGCCATCATATCCCCTCATTTTCTTTTCCTAAGGTTAAAAATACCCAGTTCCTTATTCTTGATATAACACTTCATTCTAAGACTTTTTCATAAGTACCATTATGATACAGATTATATCCCATCCAGTTCCTATGGTTTTGATTTTTATCTCCTGAATATGCATATACAGTATAACTTTATATTAAACTTTTCCTTCCAATGCAATATTTATTTATTCATTGGGTGGATGGAGAGAGGTTACATATTGTTTTAGAGCTATAAATTCTGCTGAAAGAAAATAATTGTTGTATACCTGTCAGCACAATTCTGTGGATTAGAATAATTGCAAGCATGTGATTGGTTTAACATATTATATGAAGCTATTATGTAGCACACTTGATTTTGGCCTAATATGTTTATGAAGCCAGTGTGGTTTTATAGTGCAGGATAATGTGCACACCAAAAATAAACTGGATTCCCCCCCAAAAAATCAGATGCAAAACACATAACACACTATCTACATTGACTTCTTCTTTAATCTGTAGTAGAGAAAGAGCACATGCATTGAATCAATGTAATTTACAGACACTTATATTGATTGGATTACACTGTTCCCAGTTTTGTCTGCACATTATAGATTTCAACCGATTGAGATTTGAATACCAATCTGTTTCAAAGCCTTGACATTTAATCCCAAAACCAAACCGATAATGCTGCATTATCTTGATGCATACCATACTTACGTGCCATCATGCCAGGACACTTGTGTGGACAAATGCTAACCATTTTGACCTATCTCTGGTGATAATCTACAAACCATTTTCCAACCATATTCCAGTCCGTTAATGGATCCTATTATCCATCCACTGCATATGCTAAGTTTTTGCTTGCTCGTCATCTTTTCAGGTAAGCAACCGGGCTTCTTCCACCAGACCTATTGATTGTTTTTCTCTTGCAGTCTGTTGAGACTCAAAGTCCTCTATCTTTGCTCTTGCTCTTTCTCATTCTGACAGCTTTCACAGCAACAGCACTAGAGGATATTACTTAGCTAGAAACCATTATTGGATGGGGATTGTTTCTACATAGTTGATATGATGTATGGGTTGTAGTTACTTTATTGTATGTTTAATAATGTTTATGAGATATAAACTGCCAATAATCTGTGGATAAGACAATATACAAACAGGTATATAAATGAATGATTTTTCCTCTATTAAATATCTTCCTTGATTAGTCTTGTTTAGCCCTGAGAACTTCATTTCTTAAAGACGTCTCTTATTTTTCTTTTCCTGTTACTTTCCTCTCTTTGTTGACATTCTTGACCAAGATACTGTATCTTGCCCTGTCTTTTCTTGTCTGATATTGAACATCTCTTCTTATTGCTCAAGGCTTTTATTCTCTATCCTACAAAAGTTGTGACAGCTTGCTCTGAAAGCCGCTTGAATTTTTCCTTTTAGAAATGCTGGTGGTTGTTTTTCTGCTTCAGTTTCCAGCTTTCAGTTATGTGAATTCTTTCTTCCTTTAGGATTCTTTTTTGAATAAGTTAAAACATACTGCTCCCTCCCCCCATACTGATTTTATATTGTGAACATATGTCCTTCAGGTCAAATCGGGTTGGCACTCCCACTCTCTTCAATATTCTGAGTTATGTATTTCACACCAGTAATTCATAATCTTTTCTACAATCTGCATCTGGAAATATCCAGGTTCATATGATTATCTCTCTCCCTCTTTTGTTTTTCATTTTTATAATAATTGAATCTAATGTCCATTCAGTAATGTACAAGTGCAAAATTATACTTAGGGTACTTGAAGCAGATGTTTTAAAAATGAACAAAGTAATTCTCTTCACGAACTCTGCAAAGCTATTTCTTGCCTTATTGCATTTGGCCAATTGAAATCTTTCTACAATTCCAGGATTCTCAGTGTTTCCAACTTTTGCAATCCAATCAACCATTAACTTTATTATTTTCTTCTTCTCTGGCATGGCATTTAGCATTGCTTGCAATTTGCCAGAAAGTTCTTCAGTGCCTTCCACCACTGAATCTGTATTAAAGGTACTCATAACTCCACTGTTCACCGGGTAGTCATTGATTTGAATAGACATGACCTTTTATTCACTGAATTAATGTCAAGCACTTACCTGTTTGAGTATCACTGCCAGCATATTCCCTTATATGATTTCAAGCCTTGAACTGTAAATCTTGTAATCAAGTGGTACCAATAAAGAAGAATATTTGTAGCTTAGAGTTTAAATGTTGGTTGCTTTCTTGCAGTTGTTTCATTATCAAAACTAAGTAACATCATCAGTGTTAGTCTAATGTGATTTAAATGAACCCATTCTTGCCTACTAGTGTTATTAATATCCTAAGCCTTCATAAACTTTCAATGATTTCAAGTTTTGTTTGTTCTATGCTTCTCGCATTCCACGACCTAATTGTATCAGTGGTGGGTTGTTCCTAGTTCTGTCCGGTTCTATACCCAGCACATTGGTGATCTGTGTATGCGCAGAAGCTTCTTCGTGCGATCCCACTGTGAACTGGTAGTAAAGGTAAGTGTAACCCACTCCTGAATTGTATATGTCCATATAAAATGTGAAATAATATTTTCAGTATTCATCAGTAAGGGCTCTGAATTCCTTACAACTTTGGTCTAAACAAAATATCACCTCTACGTATATTAATGATATTTTGACAATCTTTCTCAGTAACAAAAGTACCATCTTCCAGTTTCAGGACTTATCATTTGATGCCCAAAATGATTTAAATGTTTGAATTATGTCACTTTTTTTGATACAACTACAGAAATAATTTCCTAATGCTTTCTTCTAGGTTTGATGGTGGAGTTATTTCTTTTCCATGCATGCCTACAAAGCCTCACCTGCCATTACCTCTTTGCTTTACTCTTTCCTTTTGCCCTTATCAAGATAATACTACCAGGAGCTCTCAGTCCCAGGGGTATTGTTCTCAGGATCAGTGAAGCCACTAAAACTCCCCACCCATGTGAGTGGCAACCCCCTGAAAAGCTTTAGAATAGAGCATCTCCATAAGCTTGGGAACTGTCTTTTTAACTGAGATAATAAAGAGGCGGCATAATAGAGTTGCCAAAGGACAACAGAAGGGAATATGAATTCATCCATTCATCTTCTTGCCCAGTTGGAGTCTCACTGGCCCATGCAAAATGTCAAAGGAACAGTTTGTGCCATGACAAAACCTAATGGGAAAGTGAGGGATGAAAATCTGATATTAAAATGGGAAGTAACTGACTCAGAATCTGGCTGTAGGCTAGAAGAACATAATCAAAAGGAGGCAAAAGACGAGCATACACTGAAATTTGCATAGAAGTTTCAAAAGAGATGCACATTGCAATAATTGTTAGGTCCTATCAACAGCAGATTATTAAGTATGATAATTTAATATGGCCATCAGAATGCCATCAACCTTAGGTAAGAGGTTTTGTGGCAAGCAACAAAGGACAGCTTTTTCCTTAACACCATACCACTGACCTTTTCAAAAGCATCTGTTCGGTCACTGTTCGAAACGGAGCATTAAGGCTGATAAAGTGATTTGTGATTTGATTCACAATTTGTAATAAGCTATTGTTTGTTGACCATTGTTTATGAAATAAAGCATAATTGTCTGGATTTACACAATATACTTAGCCATAAGCCATTATTTGTAAGTCACAAGGTTAGCCCAGTACATTAAGCCAACACACTTTTTATGTTTTAGCCTATTGTGTAAACTAGACCACTCTATGACAGCTAGAGTCATAAATTTATTTATTTTTATTTATTTATTTATTATTTATTTATTTATTTTATTTATTTATTTATTTATTTATTTAATTAAATTTCTATACCGCCCTTCTCCTGGCGGACCCAGGGCGGTGTACAGCCAATTAAAAACCAGTACATAAACAATTAAAAACATCCTAAAATCCATATAAGTTAAGGCTGAAGGTATAAGAACGGACTAAAAACTCTAAAAAGTTTAAAATTTAAAAATGTAGAAATATTTAAAAATAAAAGGGATCAGGCAAGTCCGGCGAGTTGGAAAAGGTGCGTCTTTAGAGCCCGACGAAAAGTCCGGAGGTCAGCAATAGTTCTCAGTTCTGGAGGCAGATCGTTCCAGAGGGTGGGAGCTACCACAGAGAACGCTCTCCCCCTGGGGGTCGCCAGCCGGCATTGTCTGGCTGACGGCACCCCGAGGAGGCCCTCTCTGTGGGAGCGAACCGGTCGGTGGGAGGCAATTGGTGGCAGAAGGCGGTCCCGTAAATACCCTGGTCCTAAGCCATGGAGCGCTTTAAAGGTGATTACCAACACCTTGAAACGCACCCGGAAGTCAACCGGCAACCAATGCAGCTCACGCAGGAGAGGTGTCACGTGGGAGCGCCCTGTCGCTCCCATAATCCCCCGCGCGGCCGCATTCTGCACCAGCTGAAGCCTCCGGGTGCATCCCAAGGGGAGCCCCATGTAGAGAGCATTACAGTAGTCCAGGCGAGACGTGACGAGCGCCTGAGTGACTGTGCGTAGGGAGTCCCGATCTAGAAAGGGCCGCAACTGGCGTATCAGGCGAACCTGATAGAAAGCCCCCCTGGCCACGGCTGTCGTATGATCCTCTAAAGACAGCCGTGGATCCAGGAGGACGCCCAAGTTGCGCACCCTTTCCGTGGGGGCCAATGATTCGCCCCCAATAACCAACGATGGAGTCAGTTGGCTATATCGGGACGCCGGCAGCCACAGCCACTCGGTCTTGGAGGGGTTGAGTCGAAGCCTGTTTCTCCCCATCCAGACCCGCACAGCTTCAAGGCACTGGGACATCACCTCCACGGCATCGTTGGGGTGGTCTGGGGTGGAAATGTACAGCTGAGTGTCATCAGCGTACTGATGGAATTCCACCCCAAAACCACGGATGATCTCACCCAGCGGCTTTACATAAATGTTGAACAGAAGGGGCGAGAGGACCGACCCTTGTGGCACCCCACACACTAGGCGCCTCGGGGTCGACCGCTGCCCCCCTGTCAACACAGATTGCAACCGGTCGGAGAGGTAGGAGGAGAACCACCGAAGAACGGTGCCCCCCACTCCCAATCCCTCCAACCGGCGCAACATGATACCATGGTCGATGGTATCAAAAGCCGCTGAGAGATCTAACAGCACCAGGATAGAGGAGTACCCCCTACCCCGGGCCCTCCAGAGATCATCCACCAACGCGACCAATGCCGTTTCGGTGCTGTAACCAGACCTGAAGCCGGACTGGAGCGGGTCTAAATAGACAGCTTCATCCAGGTACCGGGGGAGCTGCCATGCCACCACACTCTCAACAACCTTCGCTAAAAAGGGAAGGTTGGAGACTGGACGATAATTTGCCAAAACAGCTGGGTCCAGGGAGGGCTTCTTGAGGAGGGGCCTCACCACCGCCTCCTTCAAGGCGGTCGGTAGGGCACCCTCACTCAGAGAAGCATTTATAATCTCCTGGAGCCAGCCTCGTGTAACCTCCCGGGAGGCCAGCACCAACCAGGAGGGACACGGGTCCAATAAACATGTGGTAGCATTCATCTCCCCAGGATCCTGTCCACGTCCTCGGGAGCCACAGGATCGAACTCAGCCCAGATAACACTCTCAAGACCGGGCTCAGTCACCTCGCCCGAACCAACCCAGTCGGCGGCCAACTCATCCCGAATCTGAGTTATTTTATCATCCAGATATTGAACAAAATCCTCAGCACGTCCCTGCAAGGGATCCTCCCGCGCTCCCAGATGAAGGAGGGAGCGGGTCACCCTAAACAGGGCGGCTGGGCGATTATCTGATGACGCAATAAGGGCGGCGAAATAATTAGATTTCGCCGCTTTTATTGCCACTAAGTAAGTCTTAATATAAGCTCTTACTAGTGTCAAGTCAGAATCGGAGCGACTGGCCCTCCAACCGCTCTCTAGGCGTCTTTTCCGGCGCTTCATCTCCCTCAGCTCCTCGGTAAACCAAGGAGATAAGTGAGTTCGGCGCCGGGTCAGAGGCCGCAAAGGCACGACACGGTCCAAGGCCCCACCGGCCGCCCTATCCCAGGCCGCCACCAGGTCCTCAGCCGAGTCGCGTGTCAGTGTCTCAGGAAATGGCCCAAGCTCCGTCTGGAACCTATCAGGATCCATCAGGCGCCTGGGGCGGAACCACCTAATTGGTTCCGCCTCCCTGCGGTGGGGTGCAGCGGTCAGAAAGTTGAGTCGAAGGAGCGAGTGGTCAGTCCATGACAAGGGTTCGACACCTATATCCCCAGTATCAAGACCACCCAACCACTGACCAGAGACAAAAACTAGGTCCAGGGTGTGTCCACCAATGTGGGTCGGGCCCTGAATTACCTGGGTCAGGTCCATGGCCGTCATGGAGGCCATGAACTCCCGAGCCATCTCAGATGTTTCACCGATGGATGGCAGGTTGAAATCCCCCATGACTATAAGCCTGGGAGTAGCAACCGCCACCTCGGCTATAACATTGAGAAGCTCGGGCAGGGTTGTTGCCACGTGGCAGGGAGCCAGGTACGTGACTAACAGACCCATCTGCCCACCAGGGCCCCATCTCACATAGATGGACTCACACCCGGCTATCTGAGGTACAGTGGCCTCCCTCGGACCCAGACCTTCCTTAATAATGACCGCTACTCCCCCACCCCTGCCCTGGGCTCTCGGCTGGTGAAATGCAAGGAAACCCGGTGGGCACATCTCCACGAGGGGGACCCCCCCCCTCGTGGCCCAACCAGGTCTCGGTAATACCCGCCAGGTCCGCACCCCCCTCTTGGAGAAGATCACATATGAGGGGGGCCTTATTTACAACGGACCTCGCGTTGCACAACAGCAGCCGGAGCCTCGGGTCCTGAGACTCTAGACAACCCGGGGAACGGGAATAGCTCAGGGGACCGGGGCAAGCAATCGCTCGAAGACATAAATCATAAATACAATCTCTTACCCTAAAACAGGGATGTCAAACTCATGGGCCATGGGTCAGATGAGGCATATGCTGGCCATGCACACCCCCGGTTTAGTGAAGGGGGGGAAGTTGCTGCACATCATGTGACCATGATGTGATGACATGAGTTTGACACTCCTGCCCTAAAATAATTAGAAAGTGACCAGGTCTCTCTCACTGGTTTTTCCCTAGTCCGTATTTTTTACCAGAGTCCATTCCCCTCCATGCACTAGAAGGGAAGATCTAAGCCTACTGGGATCTTGCAAGAAGTTGATGTGAGGCTATTAGAATCCCTGTTTTGCCTCCAGCATTTTGAGAGTGGCAGATCCAAGCTAGAGGAGGAGTGTTAATTAGCTGATCTCCCTCCTTCATGTAAGTCTAATCATTGGGATGTCAGCTGAAGTCTAAAGCCGACTAATAGCCTGAAAGAGAGAAACCTCCCTTGCCTTCAGGGATAAAGGAGACTTCTCCACCCAGTTAATTACATAAATTCAATTGAATGAACTACAATTGGCTGAGTTTACAAAAGACACTCTACTGTAAACCACAGTTTACAATCAGTAACGGTTGGGGTTACAAATAATGCCAAGACAAAATCAGACAAACAGTGTTCTTTGGTGTGTTATATGAAGCAGGTTTCAATTTGATTTAAGTTTTTGTTTGTTTGTTTTACAGAAAAGAAAAAAAGGATAATAACTTACTGCAGCTGTTCAGCTTGTTTATGAGTGTTAAAAAGTGTACACAGGGGCTCAGATTCAAGCTTTACTCCCAGTATCCTCACTCATTCAGTCCTTAATTTTCTAGATTCTGATCAAGCTCATTGGAAGAGTATGGGAGGTTGAATTGGGTTTTCTGGTCATATCAAGGCCTTTCCTTAAGTTCAAGGAAACACAAAATTAGGGTTTTGTAAAGGCTCCCCATAATAATGTACAATGGGTATGATATGTGTTTTTATATATTTCTGAACAATTCAACAAACTCTCTGGTTTTCTTCAAACCACTAAAGAAATCTCCAATTCTGTTTTATAAAAAATATACAAATTTTCTACATTCTTTTCAGAGATGGTATTAGCAGGTCCTGACCAGTTCTGGAGAATCAGTAGCGGAAATTTTGAGTAGTTTGGAGAACCGGTAAATACCACCTCTGACAGACCCCGCCCCCATCTATTCTCTGCCTCCCAAGTCCCACCTGATCGGGAGGAAATGGGATTTTGCAGTATTCTTCCCCTTCACCAAGCCATGCCATGCCATGCCCACCAACCCAAACCCACAGAACTGGTAGTAAAAAATTTTGAATCCCACCACTGATCCTTTTGCAACCATTCTCCAGCTATAAATCCTATAAATCCTAGAATTCCTAACCAGCATTGGCATTACTGATTTATGCTCTTTTTGAAAAAATAAAGCTAGGACTCCCGCTTTCCTTTTCACTGTGCATTCAGGGTCAGTGATACAATCAGGACATTATTAAATGAGCAAGGAAGGAAAAGGAAACAGACATTTAAAGTGGCCTTTTCTAATTAGATTTATAGGCAGCTATCATTTTCAATTGGTATCTGTCCCTGACAATATAATCTAGGGAAATCAAAGTAGCCAAGCCCTCTGGTGAATATCAGATGCATTTGACTAGTTACATGGATGTGAAATATATAACGTACAGTTTGCAATTTGAGATCTCCCCTCTCTCCAACCTTGAACAAAGCTCCCCTTAGTCTGAAATGTCTGTAATCTTATCTGAAAGATAATCTATATTTCATCATTTGCAAGTTCATATTTGCCTGGATTCTTTTGTAAAGAGAGATCTGCCAATTACTGAAAGGACAATCCCAGGAAGTTGATGCATCCTATGCAAGCGAATCGGTAGAACTAATTCTCAAGATCATTAGCTTGTAGCACTAGCTGATTAGATGTCTTAAAGGACCCTTCCAGGTCTATGATGCTCCCTTTGCAGCAAAGTGATTGTGCAGTTTATTAGGATAAGGCTGGTCCTCTATATGTCACTTCAGAAATTCAAATAAGGAAAGTTTGCTTTGAGCAATATATATTGATATATAGGATACATGGTTTATATTCATCAGACCGTCAGTTACCATCAAATCCTTCATGGTAACTGTGCACATATATGTTGAACCATTAGGTAAAGGTAAAGGTTCCCCTCGCACATATGTGCTTGTCGTTCCTGACTCTAGGGGTTGGTACTCATCTCCGTTTCAAAGCCAAAGAGCCAACACTGTCCGAAGACGTCTCCATGGTCATGTGGCCAGTATGACTAAATACCAAAGGTGCACGGAACACTGTTACCTTACCACCAAAGGTGGTCCCTATTTTTCTACTTGTACTTTTTATGTGCTTTCGAACTGCTAGGTTGACAGAAGCTGGGACAAGTAATGGGAGCTCACCCCATTACACGGCACAACCCCTGAATTGCCGACCTTTCAATCGACAAGCTCAATGTCTTAGCCACTGAGCCACCACATCCCGATAATGTTGAACCATTAGATATAGTTTATAATTGATGCCGGTTGGAGTTACTGATTATGCAAAACCAAACAAACTGCATTATAGCTTAGAGTGACTGATCCATGTAGCTTAGTGTTCTTTATCAGAAATAGTTGTAGTGGGAAAAGTAAGTAATTACAATGGGAAAGAACTCAGACAGGATCTTTTCCCTTAGCTGTAGGCTAAGGGGAAAGAATAAGATGACAATAATAGCCACACAATTAAAGCCCCATCTTTTGTACATGCATGCAACATCAACACACATATGAAAGGGTCAATGCTTTAATTGTGCTTTCCAACCACCATTGTGTCTTTTTTGACACCTTGTAGTCATTGCTCAGTAAGCTGATCTTTTCAAACTGTTAACTATAAAAAATTGAGCCCATGGGCCCTTTGGAGCAGTAGTGGGATTCAATTTTTTTTACTACTGGTTCTGTGGGCATGGCTTGGTGGGCGTGGTATGACTTAGTGGCGTGACTTGGTGGGCATGGCAGGGGAAGGATACTGTAAAATCTCCATTCCCACCCCATTCCAGGGGAAGGTTACTGCAAAATACCCATTTCCTCCCAATCAGTTGGGATTCAGGAAGCAGAGAATAGAGGGGGCGGGGCCAGTCAGGGATGGTATTTACTGGTTCTCTGAACTACTCAAAATTTCTGCTACCTCTTCCACCTCTGCTCTGGGTGCTGTTTCCTGTATTCCTTTGCTGTTTCCTGTATCCTGTTTGCTGTATTCCTTTAGCTTTTACAGACAGCAGGTCCCAGAGATGTTCAAGTCATATGTGTGCTAGAGAAAAACACTATGTAACTGAAGGTAGATCTAGATCCTCTAATACTCAGATCTAGTCAAGGCCAAAATGAATCCCATATAAGCAACTCAGGATTCTCATTTCAGCCAGTCACTTTATTTTAACCATATTAACATCTGAACTACTGTTGAAAATTTAGGAAACTTATAGAAGAGCAGAAGCAGCATTAATGTCATTTGCATTCCACAATAATCTCAGATAAGAATAAAGCAATATTATGAAACAACCCTTACAGAAACAACCTCTTGATGTGCTTGAATTAACATGCAAAAAATTCCTATGCTCAGATTTTGTCTTTGAGGCTGCTGGCAATTGTTTTCATTCATACAGTATGCATGCGACTAATTGTTTGTGTGGAACATAGAGCTGGTACATGTTTCAGGGATAATAATAGCCCTTTAGAGTTGTAACTATTATTCATCTGGACTTTCAGTGTAGTGTACATCAGGGATCGTATTTAGTTACCTTCACTACTGGTTCACAAATGTGAGCACGCGCCTCCTCCACGCATGCACAGAGGGTCAAAAACGGGACGTGATGACGTCCGGGCAGAGCCTCCCACCGCCAGCTCTATTGGATCATGCGATCTGAATAGAGATGACTGAATTTCACCACTGGTGTACTGTATATGTATGTTTTAAAGGACTCTGACTCTTATAGAGTTCACACATCATACATAGATGCAATTTAACAATGGTTTATTAAAGTATAGTTAATTAACTGAATGAATGGCTCAGCTGACATAACACAATAGGCCTTCACTAAATGATCTAGTTGAAACAAGCATCCAAATAAGCAAAATCAGAGTAGAAGTTCTCCCAAAACCAAAAAGCTACGTTAACATGAAATCCTTATTTCCAGTATTTCCAGTACACCTAAATATACTATGTTTATACAAATTGTTAATTTAGCACTAGGTCTTCTATGCATTGGTGCTGTCTTCTTTTTTTCTAAGCAGGAAATACACTACACTAACATTATTACTGCATTCTCTATCACTCTATTGAAAGACACTTGGGAGGAGGAGAAGATAGGCAGGCTTTCCAACCTGCTGGACACTAGCAACCTGTAAATCTACAAAATCTTATATCCTGTGTCAAGTCAATAGCCTGCTGACATGTGATAGTTCTTCAGGTCCAGCTGTCAGTTATGTTTTAAGATACCCTGCAGAATTTAAACTTCATCCAGCTTTCAAGATATAAATACAGCCAGCTTGTCTTGACAAAATGGTTTTATTTGCCGTCCTACAAAACAGTAACAGAGAAAATGAAATTTTATCACCCAACTCTGCTGTTTGTACAATGTAGGTCAGTCTGTATTATGAGAAAAGGTATGAAGCTGATACAATTATGATTCTTATTGTTTTTACCACTCTTTTTATATTAACACTTTCACCCTAACCTGTGACCAGACATTTTCATTATCTAATTAAATGTTGATTTATTGTCCATTTTCATAGGAATGTATCCAAAGTTGATCCCTGATTGCAGAGTTCTTCTAATGCAGGCAAAACAGTTGCTCTTAACAGATTGTTAGCCCATTAAGTCCAATCAGGCAGTCTAGAGGACAATGTAAACACCAGAAAATAAATTAGTTGGTAATAAATGTCCCAAATGATCAATTTATGCACATGTTGTATGTGCTTGGCAGGTAAGTGTTATTTCTTCTATTGAATATTATTAGTATAGGTTTCTTGGAGCAATAGAAGCAGATTTTTGTGTTGTCTTAACCAGTGTTTATCAACTTCAGCAACTTTAAAATATGTGGACAAGATCTGGCTGGGGAATTCTAGGACTTGAAGTCTGCACATCTTAAAGTTGCTAAGATTGAAAGAGATTGATCTAAATTAGACTGGGCATTTTATGCCCCTTGGGCCAAACCTAGCCCTTTGGCTGTCCCAGTCTGGTCCACATGGATTGCTTTTATTTTGAAGGTGACTACTATTTTTTTTTCAAATGTACATACTATATGTCCATGCATCAGGGGTGAAATCAGTGGTGAGTTGCCCCCAGTTCGGACTGGTTCTATAGAACCGATAGTAAAACCGACAGGAGGCTCCACCCACTGAACCTGACATCATCAAAGTGCGAGCGAAGCAAGAGAGTGCACGTGGCCCCATTGCGAACTGGTAGTAAAGCTACCCCTGGGTGAAATGCACCCGGTTCAGCTGAACCGGTAGCAATGATGGCTGTCAGTTCGGAGAACCGGTAGCGATGGTAGCTTGAGGCTCCACCCACCCACCCGGTCATTAAAAAACAAACCTGTTTTTTACCCTCTGCACATGTGCAGAAGGATTCCAAACCGGTAAGGAGGGTAAGTAGATTTCACCCCTGCCATGCATGCAAGCCTACACACCTTCACAACCCCATTGGTTCAGGCCTCTACAACAACCCCAGTTTCTCATATGGATACTTAGGAAAATTAATTGTCCACCCATGGTCTAAACTATGCCAGTAAGTATTGTTCCTGTTAAAACATGTATTGATAGTTTGCATGTGTGCTTAATTCATTTTTGCTGTATCTAGTGTATTTTAAAGAGTATATTCAAGAAAACATGTACTTAGTAAAATCATAGTTTCCTCAAATATGCTAGATTTCTCTTGGCAAGTCTCTGGTAAATATCAATTATAATGAGAATAAAAGAAAGTCATTTTTTGCTTCAACAATTTCCCAAGAGGAAAAATGGTAGACTTTGTCATGCTATTTTGTCAATTTCTTCTTTTTTCTTCCTTTTTCTGAGACCAAGGTAGGTGGATACCCAAGAGATATGATTTTAGTGCTTCTCTGGTAACTGTGTTCTGAGTACATAGTTATATTCTCAGACAATGTCTTGCTTTTAATTCTATTTTTCCAAAAGATGAGAACTTACATCTGTTTCATAAGCCAGGGTTGTAGGTATTTAAATTTCATTTTCTCTCTTTGACTGTGCGTTTTTGCAAAATCATTCCATGCTTTCTGGCTTATATGTATATTAGATTCTGTTTCTTTCATGTTCAAGAAATAACGTGCATTTGCAAATGAGAAATCCTAAACTACAGTTTGCTATAGTGGTTAAAATCCCCAAGATCCAGTTCTTTTGCCAAAATAATGAAAAAAGTTTTGCTTCATGACTCCAACACTTTTGTACATGTGTGCAAAGTCACAATGCATATTCAAAAAAGATAATACATGCAATACAATTTTTGCTATTCTTCTTTGTGACGATGACTATTCCCTCCCTGTGCAGAATCCTCATTAACTCAGGACTGGAGAAACCTTCAGCCACCTGAAGCCATCTAGCTTCAGCCATGAAAACTCCCTGGGTGATTTTTGACCAGTTCTTCTATCTCAGTCCAACTTATTCCACAGAGTTTTTCATTGTTTCAGTAAAAGGAATGGCGAACCTTACATGAGCTGCCTTCAGCTGCTCAAGGAAAGATGAGATATACTGTATATCTAACAAACAAACACTATTTAATATCAGCTACTTATTATCAGCTACTCACCATCTTTCACTCTATAACTTCTTACAACTGTTAAGAAGTTGTATGTTAGGAAGCTATGCTTCCTTTTTTTTAAAAAAAAAGGTCATATATAAATTGTAACTAAAATAAAGAGAAAATTAGAATAATTTTAAGCATACTCTAAGAAACTTAGCTTGGTTAACTTTGTTGTTGTTGTTGTTAGTTGCAAAGTTGTGTCCGACCCGTCATGACCCCATTGACAATGTTCCTCCAGGTCTTCCTACCATCCCCTGGAATCCATTTAAGCCAGGGTCCTCAAACTACGGCCCACAGGCCATATACAACCCGTCGAACCCATTAATCCAGCCGGTGTAGGAACATGATGCTGCCCCTCCCACATTTCTCCGCCTACCTACCAGCCCCCACCTGCCTTCTGGAGGCCAGGGAAGCCAAAATAGAATGTTTGGAGGTCTCTGGAGGCAAAAAACGGGCCAGTTTCTTGCCTCCCTGGCTTCCAGAGAGAGAGGTGGGGAGAGGCAGACACACACATGCCCACCCAGTCCCTAACCACTCCCACCCAGCTGGTCTGGCCCCCAAACAGTCTGAGGGACTCCCTGTATGGCTCCCTGTTTAAAAAGTTTGAGGACTCCTGATTTAAGCTCATGCCTACTGCTGCAGTGACTCCATCCAGCCACCTCATTCTCTGTCATCCCCTTCTTCTTTTGGCCTCAATTTTTCCCAGCTTTAGGTTCTTCTCCAGTGAGTCCTTCCTTCTCATTAGGTGGCCAATGTATTTGAGTTTCATCTTCAGGATCTGGCCTTCTAAAGAGCAGTCAGGGTTGATCTCCTCTAGAACTGACTGGTTTGATCGCCTTGCAGGCCAAGGGACTCACAGGAGTGTTTTCCAGCACCATAGTTCAAAGGCCTCAATTTTTTGGCACTCAGGCTTTCTTATGGATAACTTTAATACATACTATTTCTTGCCATTCAGAAGCCTAACAATTCTATTGTTTGGTAGCTAGCCAATAAGCAATAGATTCTGGATTGGTGGGGGGGGGGGGGGACAACTGCCTTCACTAGTATAAATGCCAAAAAAAATTATTGGGCATAAATTAAGAAATTTACAGAAGAAATGAGGAAACTATATCCTTTCAGTTTATGAGGAACTCTTGCATTTTTTTTCAAAGCACAAGGAAGGGCTGCAGGCACATTTTATCAGGAACTTGATCACAACTCAGAAAGCTGATTGTCTGCCCAAGATATGCCAACATTGTCATTAGTATGCCACTGTTTAACTTTCTTTTCTGCAAGTGTTGGACTAAGGAGTACATGTTGCTCCTTTTATCTTAATTGTTCCAAAAGGTAATGCAGAAAGAAGGCCTCTAGCTGAATATGATTATACAACAGTAATATGCAGTTGATAAAGCTGTCTTAGTAGCTCTTTCCAAGCTGAAAGAGAAAAGGCATAGAAAAATCTATTACACCACCTTAGCATCCCTGGGACGCAGTGGCTCAGTGGCTAAGACGCTGAGCTTGTCGATTGAAAGGTCAGCAGTTCAACAGTTTGAATCCCTAGTGCCGCATAATGGGGTGGGCTCCCGTTACTTGTCCTAGCTTCTGTCAACCTAGCAATTCAAAAGCACGTAAAAATGCAAGTAGAAAAATAGGGACAGTGTTCGGTGCGCCTTTGGTGTTTAGTCATATCGGCCACATGACCACGGAGACGTCTTTGGATGGCGCTGACTCTTTGGCTTTGAACCGGAGATGAGCACCACCCTCTAGAGTTGGGAACGACTAGCACATATGTGCGAGGGGAACCTTTACCTTTACCTAGCATCCCTTCTGCAAGGACACTACATAGGAAACAAAACTTTCCATCTCCTGAACTTCACTTTTTCCTTTCTGTCCCTTTAATCCTTTTTATGATCCATTACCAAGAGAAAGTTTGGTTATGCTTAAGGTGCTAGATTAGGGGTGAAATTCAAAATTTTTCCCTACTGGTTCTGTGGGCATGGCTTGGTGGGCGTGGCAGGGAAAGGATATTGCAAAATCTCCATTCCCACTCCACTTTGGGGCTAGCCAGAGGTGGTATTTGCTGGTTCTCTGAACTACTCAAAATTTCTGCTACCAGTTCTCCAGAATCTGTTAGAACCTGTTGGATTTCACCCCTGTGCTGGATTGGAAACCAGGAAAGTGTGAGTTCTACTCTTTCCTTATGTATGAAAGCCAGCTGGGTGATTTTGTGTCACTCACTCTTAGTGCACAATGTATTGAGTTACATTATCCTTAGCCAATAAAATCAATAGCCCTCCTAGTTGGATACCAAGTGAATTATAATCAAACATTTCTGGGGGGGGGGGACTCAATTACAGAACATTAAAGAAAACTAGGTTAAAATACACGACAAAATAATACTCTTTTCATTCATCTAGTTTGTGTTCAAAAGTGAAATTGGATCCTATTTAGCATTTATTATATGATGTAATTAATGTCATACTTATAGCAGGTCTACATTTGTATGTTTGCTTCATATACTAAATGCAGTTGCATCGCACTATTTTTTGCATAAATACAAACACAATATTGCATCTCCATCTACAAATGAACAGTCAAGTAATCAAAGTTTCTGATTATGTCATGCTTCATTTAAACATGATTTAGTGACTAATCCATAATCGGTTGGGTTCACATTCCCGTTAATTTAATTTAGTTAATTGTTGATCGGTATAATTTAACATTTATTTGCTCAAAGGTGAGATTTGTAAACAAGATATTTTCTTTGAAATTTCAAGACCTGTCTTAGCTTTAAGTTCACACATTTTTGAGAATCTTTGTTGGAAGATAGTTTCCCAACAAAATATTTTGGCAGAGGAAGCATTATCTAATCTGAAAGAGAATACTGGTGAATCAAATACATATAATTTTCAATGGAATAATATTTTGTCATACCATATAGGCCAGGTAGCATTCCAGAAAAGTTTATCACTAGAGAATCACAATGAATTGGACAGAAGTCACCCTGAATTTCTTTGCCTGATATCTGGGGAAGCTGACTAACTGAAACTAGCACCAGAAAGAACCGTAAAATTTAGACTGTTTGAGACCTTGATTGTGTGCATTTTTAGTTTAAATGGCCTCTAATTAGTAAAGGAAAAGTGTGAAAAGAATGACTGAAAACAATGCACAGTGATACTGTTCTAAACTACCATGAGTTGCAACATTCAGTAGTATATAAATTTAAAGTCTGATGATACCTATTGTATATTAAAGGTACTTACATTTTATTTCAAAAATGTAGATATCAGTTTAAAAAATTGAAACAATAATGTAATATTATGTTATCTGTCAAAGATAACATGATTTGTTAAGGAATAATTTATTCATTCATTTTTTAAAAAGTTTTTTATTTTGAATACATTTAAACGAGACACAAACACACATTTATATACATACCACTTTTTCCTACAGCTATTTCGAAGTGATCCTTTCTTGCTATTTACATCTATTTACACATATCTTAAACTTCGTCTTATTCAACAATTATTTTCCATCTTTCTTTATTTCGTCTACATTGTACCTTGATCTTCAAGTTTTCCCCTAATCCTTTATTTCTCTTTCTCATTTTCCTATTCTCCAATCATTCATGCCATCTACACCACACTTTGTAATATTCTTTATCCTCTTTCTCCTTGAGTTCTTCTGTTAATTTGTCCATCTCGCACATTCTAAAATTTTTCTAATTAAATCTTCTTCTGATGGTAGATTTTCC
Organism: Masticophis lateralis; assembly: GCA_030761175.1. Lineage (NCBI taxonomy): Eukaryota > Metazoa > Chordata > Lepidosauria > Squamata > Colubridae > Masticophis > Masticophis lateralis. The sequence goes on along the minus strand of JAUDYJ010000005.1, from coordinate 23,644,282 downwards.
TTCTTCCAATTTTGCGCATAGACTATGAGGGCTACTATCAGTATATGTAATATTAAATAATGTATTTCCTTGGTATAGTTAAAGAATAATTTAGTTAGAAAAATGTATAGAGGAAAATTTAAGCAAAAGTCATTCCAGGATAATTCATCCTTCCTTGCTAGTGCAAGCAAAAGAAATATAGAAATATGTTAATCTTTTAATTAGAAGAATGTTATGCAATGCAAATCTACTTTTGAATGTTTTTATACAATTAGCCTACTTTAACCCACAATAGGTTTGTGCTTCAGTAAAGATGATTTGTATCCAGAAATGATTTAAACATAAATCTTGTAAATCTAAAACAGGTTTTACATATTAAGCTTGTTAATAGTTTGGATATTTCATTTTGTTTTGTTTCTCAAGGCATTTCCTTGCAGCCTCTTGGCTACAGAAATTCTGCATGCGGTGTCTGTGATGCAGACAAATAAACATTTGGCAAATAAGAAATATCAGGGAAAATGTCTGCTAAAGAGCAACCTATAACATTTTAAAGCAAAAAATAAAGATTTCATATGGATAACATATGTCAGAAAGCTCATACTGTTAGTATCCATTTCCCTATTTGCACTTTCATTCTAACTGATTTATAGCATAAATCCATAACTTTTAAACCTTTTTCTTTATTTTTGTATATTTTAAGCAATTTCTGTCCTTTGCTTTTGTGCATTACACCACTTTACAGTTGACTATGCAAAAATACTGACAGTGGTTTGCAGAAGTGTAATTACTGGAAACCACATTGAAATGTTTTGAGTAAGAAATTATATGTGCATGTTCTTTAAACAAAATAGTGCATTGAATTATGCGCTTATTTATCTACAAAAATATGAATCCTTCAAAACAGTCCTTTAAAAATGTGAAAATGCTAATAACATTGAAGTGTTCTTAGTAGCCACCTAGGTAACCTGCCAAAGCCCTGAAACAGGGAAATGGAAGATAAAATTTATGATTGAGTGGATCACAGCACATTAGGGGAAACACGAAATAAAAGGCAAACACATAGCAAGTCATATCTCTATATAGCTGTTGGTACTCATGAGTTTCCAACATATAGGCTTACCAAGCTTCATGGCTGGAATTCACTGAATGATGATACAGTATATTGTTAATTTTACTCTGAAGGAGAGCAGTCAAAAAAGCCAACACAATCCTAGTAGGGGTGGGTTCTACTTACCTTTACTACCGGTTCGCAATGAGAAGTTTCTATGCATGTGAGATCGCCTATGACGACATCCAATGTGGTGGGCAGAGCCTCTCGCCGGTTTTACTACCAGTTCTTGCAAACTGGTCCGAACTGGGGCAACCCACCACTGAATCCTAGGCTGCATTAACAGAGGGATAGAATCAAGATCATGTGAAGTACTAGTACCACTCTACAAAGCCTTGGTAAGACCACACTTAGAATATTGCATCCAGTTTGGGTCACCCCAATATAAAAAAGATGTTGAGACTTTGGAAAGAGTTCAGAGAAGAGCAATAAAATTGAAAAGATGCCTAGAAGCTAAAACAATACAAAGAACGATTGAAGGAACTGGGTATACCTAGTCTCATGAAAACTCCAAACAATACCAAAGAAAAATTAAAATGGGATATAGTTGATGAAACTATCATGGCTGCATAAAGTGCTGTTTGATGAACTGAAAAAAAGGACAACTTTAAAAAATGTAAAGAGAATGTATCAGGGAATACTTTTGTCTCAATCTGTAAGGAAAGGTCAGGAAGGTTAAGTCTTAGAATAAGCTGAAACTTGCAATGAACACCAAAAATAACAAAACAAAAAAACAAAAAACCCAGACCTTTGGATACGTGCTGCCAAGATAATCCCAGTTAGGAAACAATTCTCTCTCTCTCTCTCTCTCTCTCTCTCTCTCTCTCTCTCTCTCTCTCTCTCTCTCTCTCTCTCTCTCTATCTCTCTCTCTCTCTCTCTCTCTCTCTCTCTCTATATATATATATATATATATATATATATATATATACACACACACACACACACACACACACACACACACACACACACACACACACACACACATATATATATATATATATATATATATATATATATATATATATATATATATAGTTTCAGTAACTACTAGTATATACTGTAATTTCTCCAAGTTCACCTCTCTGGCTCTTTACATACCTGTTAGATTATGTCTCTTCTCCTGCACCCAAAGAAAACATCCAGAGTCATGAGAATGAATTACAGAGTCCATCTGCCAGTCAGCCCACTTCACATTTTTCCACTACACAAGTCCTGTAACACAGATGTAGTAAAGGGAGGCAGTTCCTCCCTCCCTTTCCTTTGTTATCTGGGATGACTCCCCTTACTCTCATCTGACAGGTCTCCCAGTCTATGCAACCAGAGGTGGATGGAACTGAGGAGTCCCACCTCTTATCTGGTTGCAGGTTCCTGAAAATGCTGAGCTTCATGGGGTCTCCTTTATCCTGGGATCCACTGTCACTTTGTAATGGTAGTAGATCACATGGATAGGCTTTCTGGGGCACTTTAGATTAAACTGGCATACAAGGTATAGATGTTTATTGTGCTTTCCTGTAATCTCTCTGATTCCAAATAGCTCTTCCAGTATATCAAATATTCTGATTGCATTTAGAGTTCAGAATAGCTTTTATATAACACTCTGTAATGGAATGTGTGGGTGGCCGGGGGGTGGGGGTGGGGGGAGAGGAAGAGACTAGAAAACAGTTTCTTCTGTTTTTTTCTGCCTAGAAAACAGACAAGAGAGGGAGGAGCCCCCATGGCTTAACAGTCAGAGAAAAAAATTTAGGAATGATCCGCAATCAAGCAGTTAAAAGTGATAGCAGGAAATATGTACTTGCAAAATTCTGTTAATGTTGCTTTGCAATAAAGTGGAATTAGTTCATCTAGACCTGTTTCCTGCCTGTCTTACTTATTCTCCCTCCCTATTCAAGACAATGGGAAGATATAGAACTATTTTAAAAACTAAGCTGTGAGGGGGGGGGACCTTCTGCAAAAGTAGCAATTGATGGAAAATATGTCATGGGGTAACACTTCTTCCTTTAAAAATAGAATAACATATAAATGGCTATTGTGAATCAGCTGAAATGAAAGGTGAAGAATCAGTCTGTGGATTCCCCCTGAGGTCATCCTTTCCCCCTCCTTCCCTGCCTAGAGAATGAATCAGACTGTAACATCTAAGGCATCAGTTTGCACTACAAATTGGAAGCTGGGATCTGGGTGTCTGAGTAGAGTCTGTAGAGGATTAGAGGAGAAAAAGGATTTTCCTTGAATAGGGCATATAGATTTACATCATTACTTTAGGAGTTGAGATTACAGTCTTCTACAATCTGCAAAATTAGGGATGCATTTTCTTATATAAATTAGCAAAACCTTTTAAAAAATCATTTTACATCACTTCACTTCACATTTTACATGACTATATAAACGTATGGACTGTATTTTCCCAGAACCCATCTCTATGAGATCAAGCAGACAGCAGATTACTGTGGCTTTCTACATGGGAACAAGAGTAAAATCATGGAAACGGCTGTTTAGTTGGTTAGAGAAGATGACAAGATGCTGAGAGACAATAGGGAAAAGACTGACCTGCTTAAATCCTAGTTTGAATCTGCCGTTCAACAAAAGGAAATCTGATCCAACCTGCCAGAAACTGCACCTCAAGAGAAATTCAGGTCAAGATACAGAAGGAAGTGATGAGAAAACATTTAGGTGCCTTAAATTAATTCAAGTTGTTGGGTATTCTATGGTGCTATTGGATCTGATGGCTATGATCTCAACACTGAGCCCTGTGGCACCCCACAAAGCAGAGGCCATGAGCTGGACCTTTCCCATCATCAAAAGAGACTGATGCCAAAAGAAAGAAGAAAATCAGCAGAAAACAGTGCTACCAATCTGCAAATCCTCAACCTGGTCGAGGACACCATGATCAATGGTATTGAAAGCCTTTGTGAGGTAATAAAAGAATGGATGCACCATTCTCATCTTGCTGATACCAAAGTTCATCTAGAAGTGTAGAAATTTTCCACTGAATCATCCCAGACAAACTGAAGTTTGTCTGGGATGAACTAAGGATTCCTTCTCTCTTCTCTTAGGCCGGGAGTTGGACCAAAAGACTTCCAAAGTCTCTTCCATCTCTTTTTTTAAAAAATAAATTTTATTAAGTTTTCCAAGTTAAAATCAACATAAGACAAAAACATTGATTATACATAAAAACAAAAACCATACATTCCCCTCCCTCCCTCTCCCATTCATAACACTAAACATACAAACACGTCTATCCCGGCAGATAATATTCCTGCCCTCATTAGTAAATAATTATGCCCACAACACAGAATAAAGTAAATAATCCCCAAATATGGTTTTCATACAATTATCTTTCAATCTAGATAAGTATATCTCTCCTCATATTGACTTAGGCCCTCACTTCTTCTCAATCCTTTTATTCAACCACCGATGCCAACTGTCCCAACTTTGAAAAAATTCAGAATCCTCTTTTTCTTTCAACCTATACATCATTCTGTCCACTTCACTGCACTCTAATACTTTATTTATAATTTGGGGACTAGCCGGTATCTCTTTTTCTTTCCACTTTCCATTCTAGCTGTGACTAAAATATGTAGAGTGAGATACCATTTTTTCTTACTCAGCCCCTCTGGGCGAATACCTAGTAAATATATCTCAGGTTTCCATTGGAGGTCCACATTAGTAATTTCCTTAATCCAATTCCTAATCCTTCTCCAATACCACTTTGCCATTATACAAGTCCACCATTGATGGAAATACATACCTCTGATTTTCCCATATTTCCAACATAATTCTAAAATGTTATGTAGGTGGCACCTCCCACCAGCAAGAATTGCTAAAATGTTTCCGGGTGCATCTTCCACCTCTTGATTCTATGATTCCCTGACTGATTCCATTTTATGTCACTTGCAGAACAAACCATTACAAAATTGGCAGAAATGACAAGTGTTTGCAAAATGTTTTAATTGCACGAATGACATAAACTGATACACATATTCTTATGTAAATGAGGTAGTCATTATTCAAAAGATGCAAACCATACCCAAAATGTGATCCACTGCCTGCAAAATTGATTGCATGACGTTCCCATAGAATGAGACTTTCTCTTATAAACATCTTATTTTTAGAACATGTGCTTCTATGCAGCCTCTTTCCCAGTGCATTAAAGTAATTGGATAATTAGATACACTTTCACTGTTGTTTTAGTTTTCACTGACTCTAAAGGTATTTTAAGATGAACTTAAGGAAGCATGCATTAATGTTTAACACTGCCTCCATGTCCAACAAGAAGCGATGTGGAGGAGGAATGTTACAATGAAGTGACAATGTGTGCTTCTCTTAATGATAAGAACGCTGTGATTTCTTATTGGGTGACTCACTTCAGTTACTGAGGCAGGCACATTAACAAATTCCTTCAAGCAGAAAAGGGCATTGTCTCTTAAAAGTGCTTTCTGAAAGATAGTTCAGAAAACCTTAATGCATCTGATATTTTTCATAAAAGCAATTAAAAATAATTTAGTTTGACATCAGAAACTCTAAATGAGATTATGAAAAACCAAAGGATTTTTTTTAGTTTAATAACATAATTGCATTTGATACCTATAGCATCCTCTTGGGCTGAGTTTGATCCTGTGACCCCTGAGGATGTGGACAGGATACTGGGTGGACTGAACGTGACCATGTGTTTATTGGACCCATGTCCTTCCTGGTTAGTGCTGGCTTCCCGGGAAGTGACATGAGGCTGGCTCCAGGGGATTATAAAGGCTTCATTGGGGGAGGGTGTCTTCCCTGCCACCTTGAAAGAGGCGGTAGTGAGGCCTCTCCTCAAGAGGCCTTCCCTGGACCTGGCAATGTTGGTAAATTATTGTCCGGTCTCCAACCTTTGCTTTGTGGCGAAGGTTGTTGAGAGTGTGGTTGCGAAACAGTTTCCCCAGCACCTGGATGAAGCGACGTATCTAGATCCGTTCCAGTCGGGCTTCAGGCCCGGGTACAGCATGGAAACGGCATTGGTCGCGTTGGTTGATGATCTCTGGAGGGCACGGGACTGGGGGTGCTCCTCTGTCCTGGTCCTGTTAAACCTCTCAGCGGCTTTTGATACCATCGACCATGGTATCATGCTGCACCGGTTGGTAGAGATGGGGGTGGGAGGCACTGTGTTGCAGTGGTTCTCCTCCTATCTCTCTGACCGGTCGCAGTCTGTGTTGGCAGGGGGGCAGAGGTCGACCCCGAGGCCCCTTATATGTAGGGTGCCACAAGGATCGGTCCTCTCACCCCTTCTGTTCAACATTTATGTGAAGCCGATGGGTGAGATCATCCGTGGTTTCGGGGTGAAGTACCATCAGTACGCTGATGACACTTAGCTGTACATCTCCATCCCAGACCACCCCAACAATGCCCTTGAAGTGATGTCCTGGAGCCTGGAGGTCATGCGGATCTGGATGGGAAGGAACAGGCTCAGACTCAACCCATCCAAGACCGAGTGGCTGTGGTTTCCGACGTCCCGATATAGTCAGTTGGCGCCATCACTGACTATTGGGGGCGAATCACTGGCCCCCACGGAGAGGGTTCGTAACTTGGGCATCCTCCTGGACTCACGGCTGTCCTTGGAAGGGCACCTGATGGCCGTGGCCGGGAGGATTTTCTATCAGGTTTGCCTGATCTGCCAGTTGCGTCCCTTTCTGGATCGGGACTCCTTGCTCACGGTCACTCACGCCCTTCTCACTTCCCATCTAGACTACTGTAATGCTCTCTACATGGGGCTCCCCTTGAGGAGCACCTGGAGGTTCCAACTGGCGCAGAGTGCAGCCGCGCGGGTGGTGATGGGAGCGACATGGCGTTTCCATGTGACACCTCTCCTGCGCGAGCTGCACTGGCTCCCGGTGGTCTTCCGGGTGCGCTTCAAGGTTTTGGGTGCCACCTTTAAAGCGCTCCATGGCTTAGGACCTGGGTACTTGCAGGACCGCCTACTACCACCAATACCGTCCCACCGCCAGTACGCTCTCATAGAGAGGGGCTCCGGGTGCTTTCAGCAAAACAATGTCAGCTGGCGGCCCCCAGGGGGAGAGCTTTCTCTGTGGGGGCACCTACTATCTGGAACGAGCTCCCCCCGGAGATACAGAGGATCCCGGATCTGCGCACCTTCCGCCGCGCTCTTAAGACCTTTCTATTTCGCCAGGCGGGCCTGGCCTAACCTCTCTCCGTTTTTAGCGTTAAATTTTAATCTGTTTCAAAATATTTTGGGGTGTTTTAATTCTGTCTGGGCCAAATTTATTTAATCTGTTTTTAGTTGGGTTTTAAATTTTGTATTTATGTATTTTTATCGTTGGCTGTACACCGCCCTGAGTCCTTCGGGAGTAGGGTGGTATATAAATCCAATAAAAAAAATATCAAATTGCAAAATGTTTTTCTAGACACTATCTAAACAAGCTGTGCTATGCTCCTACCATCGTTTTCTTTCTTCTTGATAGCCTAGAACATTGACACTGGATCTCGGTCAAAGACATAGTCAACAAGATAGTGTTAAATCAGGAAAGGAACATTATCATTTAATCATACTGCTTATTAAAGCACCTTGAGTCAATCACTGCATCTCAGATTAACATATCTAATTTTGACATGAGGACAAATTAAAAAAGAGGAACCACATACACTATCCTTGGCTTCTTAGAGAAAAAAATTATATAGGAATATAGCCAACATTGTTGTCATGACAATCCTTTATATCTCATCAGATAGTTCTTACAACAGAACTCCCAAAACATATCAAGCTGGGCTCTGCTAAGAGTTTAATTAAGGAAAAAGGTTGTCCTGAATGGAGCAAAATCCCTTTTTCAGCTTCAGGTTTTTAAAAAAAGACCCACACATGGGATTATTTCAACATAAACGGATAGAAGTAGAAAGTTTAAGCTCCTTCAGGCATTCCAGATCAGGTCCCTGTGCTACTATATTACCGTAAAAAAATAATAATGAAATCATTTGCACCCTACAGCTGGAGGTATAATGTACCATATGATTTTATCCTTAAAGTGGTCAAAGCTTTTTATATTTTTCTTGCAAAATAATTGCAAGTCAGAAACCTTTCAGAACTGCTGAAAATCACACAAAAATCTCCCGGTACATCTTAATTAACTTTCTGCTCGTCTTTGGTAAAAGATACCATATATTCATGAAAATATGAAGAACCTTCACACATTTGGAAAAGTTATTTAATAACTTGTTTCCACATTGGCTTAATGAGCTGAAAGCAGGATATGAAAGCAGTTGACTTCCTCCACTGTTTCACTGAGATGGTACTCATCAAGAAATATCTTTAAACAATTAGGCAATTAGGCAAATGACCCATCAAAATAGAATTTATTACCACACAAACATCATTTCAAATCAATTCTGAACTGTTTGGCTCATAAAAAATTGTGTGCATAAAGGTAAACATCTACAGGGTGGTATTCAATGAAATATAATGGGTTGACTGAAGGACAAATTGGATGAGGTGCTATCAACAGGTAATTTTTAGATTCAGGTAAAGAGAAAACTGATGCTCTGGTCACAGTTGCATTTTCTTTAAAGACCATATGTGTAGTCTACAACAATACCTGGATTGTCTTATTAATGGAAGTAAAGTGGCCGTATTAGAAATATCTAAAATGACTCTTTTTTGGATCAGAATAGATTGTCCAAAGATATCTATACTGTGTTTTCCCAAAAATAAGACCCTGTCTCATATTTTTGAACCCCAAAATAAGCACTTGGCATTCTTTTCAGGGAGGTCTTATTATTTTGGGGCATGTGAAGCAAGATGAGGCTCCTCTTGCCATCTTATCTAATTTCCAGCTCTGTCTCCCTAATCCTAACCAGAAGAAATGGTGGGGACCAGCTGCATTTAAATATTTAAATGCTGCATTTAAATATTAAATGCTGGATTTAAATATTTTTGGGGAGGGCTTATATTCAGGGGGGTTTATTTTAGCGGATGCGCTTAAAAGCCCGATTGGGCTTATTATCAGGGGATGTCTTATTTTTGAAGAAACAGGGTACATATATGTATAGAATACTGTAATGTGTTCTACATGGGGCTGGATTTTAAGAGAATTTTGACATTTCAACTGGTACAGAATGCTATTGTCCAGTTATTGACATGGATGCCAAGCCAAAGTCATATTCATTTCTATCTGCATTGACTGTCTATTCAATTCTGTTATTTATGTCAACTTGCACAGTCTAAATTCTTGAGCCTTGGCTCTTGGTTTTATTTTTCCCCTTCAGTGTCATTCAGCCCATCCTTTAAGAATTTTTGAAGGGCTTACTCATGGCGTTCCAACAGACAAGGGGCAAAGCATGTGGTTTTTTCCTAATTGACTTGAAATTGTAGGGTATAAATAGTATTGCCTTTAATGTTTGTGTTTTGCATTTTATTTTTTTCAACAAAAGTATTTCTATTTGATGAATAGTAAAATATACATACTTTTAATAATTGCAATAATATAAATCAGGGAATATTTGGAAAAGTTGCATCCAACAGAAACATAATGAAGTGTAGTTATAAAAGGGCTGATAGTAGGAAAAAAGGTACATGTAGATAAGTAAAATGCATATGTTAGGGATTGTTAAGTATGACAACAAATGCAGATTGTGTTGTTGATTTCAGAAAGTCACTTAACTGACAGAGGAAACTAATACTGAATGCATGACATATTGAAATAATCCATTTTCAGTATGATTTGCATATTCCTTAGTAGAACACTGCCTCTCAGTATAGCAGTATATTCATAAGAGCTGCCAATAGATACCTGCTGATATGATGGGGATATATAAACTGCATGCATGTGTGTGATATAATTTTATATATATATATATATATATATATATATATATATATATATATATATATATATATAAACATTCCAGCAGCTATCATGCTAACTGTTTGAATTTAAGAGGGAGACTGGTATAGATCTATTTCCATCTTGTTAGATTTCGTCAGCCAGCCACACCCACTTTTATCTAAATTTGATTGCTCCTGGAAGAACGAAGCCGAGAACACCAGCCTGAAGATGACGAATGAGACTTCGTCGAAACGTCGCCAAGATACTTCCAATTCTACGCGGGAGAAGACCCGAATAACCAAAGACCTACATACAAACACCCGCGAAAACCTCAGAAAACATATATATATATATATCACACACACACACACACACACACACACACACACACACACAGATAGATAGATATATGTTTTTCCTTTAAGCCAGGTTTTTCCTACGTAGTTAAGATTTTTCTGGAACCACAATAGAGCAAAATCACATTCACTACATACTGGGTTCTATCTCCATCTTTTTCACTCTGGCAGCAAACAGAATGTTGTGCTGCATTCTGGAAAAAATTTTGCTTGCTGCCAGAATGAAAAGATGGAGAAAGAACCCAGAAAGTAGTGAATGCGATTTCGTTCAATTGTGGTTTAAGAAAAATCTTGGCTACGTAGGAAAAACCTGGCTTAAAGGAAAAACACACATTAAACCTACGAAAAGTAAGAATATATATATATATATTATATTATTTTATATTATATTATATAAAATAAATATTACCCTGTTTCCCCCAAAATAAGACATCCCCTGATCTTGTGGATAATAAGCCCAATCGGGCTTTTGAGTGCATGACAATAAGGGTTCAAAAAAATATAAGGCAGGGTCTGGCCTTCCTGTCCTCTACCATCCTCTGGAGTCCAATTAAGATATATCTGTGTGTCTCTCTGTGTGTGTTTATCTCTGTCTCTGTCTATCTGTGTGTCTGTATACATATATGTGCACTTGTGTATATAAATATATAAATCCAAATATTCTGTTATACTAAAATTAGTCAACTTTTGATCATAATTGAGCCTGGAATTAGGCTAATAAATCATGGTTGTCATTAATTGCATCTTATTTTATAAATTTCTTTGCAATGGTCATTAAGCAAATGCCATGAGTGGTAAACAAATGCCAAGTTAAGTCTATGCCATGAGTGTTAAAATAAATCCATCATGCTTAGTGGGAGTTATTTTCCAGAAACAGGAAGTAAATGCCAGAATTGGCAAAAAAAAAAAAAAAAAAAAAAAAAGCCACTAAAAATTTCAGTAAAGGGACATCAGATGGAGCTGCCCTCAATGATGGGATCATACTGATCCTTGTGATTAAATGATATTCTCTGCCTACCCACAAAGTTATGGGATTTAATATTTCATCAGCATTTCATTTCCACACTAAGTTTTAATTCATTTAATTTTTTTTCATGTTTCATTTGTTTTATTTATATAACATTCAATTTCCATCAAACAGTGTGTGATTTTTAAACAATCATAATCCACATATTTGTTGTGGTATTCATCACAATAATATTAATAATATAATAATATAATAACAATAATATTTAACATCATCTTCTTTAACCATTCTCCACATTAACATTTCCTCTTTTTATATCTTCTCTTTCTAACTTCTGTTTCTATTGTCTAGCCATTGATAAAATACATACCATTATCAAAAATATTCAGTTTCTTCTTTATCCTTAATAGTGAGAGTTAATCTATCCATTTTTGCGCATTCTAATATTTTCTTAATTACATTCCCCTCTGACGGAATCTCATCATTTTGCCATTGCTGTGCAAATACAATTCTAGTTGCGGTTAGTATATGCAAAACCAGATATATAATCTTTTCATGATATTTTTCCAGTAGTTTTAATTCATTTATAAAGGGGCACCATTCCAGCTTACTTTTACCTAGAAAAAACATGTAGTCCACATTTGACATTGCTGACAATAAAGCCGATTTTTTTTGGTTGCAAAATTCATTTCTAGTATTTTGAAATAAACTAGCAAACAAAAGTGTTTCTATCTAATCCAATGGTTTCTATCTAATCTCAGATCCTTTCTCCAGAAATGTAATCCATTCTGAATAAAAAGACAACCACAAAAAATACACCTGTTTATTTATGTTAGATAAGGGAAGGAAAATGCTGTAGCCTCTTATTTCCAGAGCAAAATTCAGATGAGTCAGGAGAAACTATCACTGCAAGGTAGCAAGAGGCAGATTGAACTATTTTCCAAGTTGCAAATCCAGCCTGGAGACAAGGCAGGCAGGCCAAGCACTGCCTTAGAATAAATATATATACGAGGCTTCCAACGTATTGTTTAAATATGCACCAAACTGGGAAAAAAAAACCTACAAGCAAAATACCCACCAAAAATAGAATGGGAACTGCTATAGCTTTCAGGCAAATATGATAATTTATGCATGGGACTAGCATCAAATGGGCTTTCTATACAGTATTTAAAAATACATTTTTTCCAATCAGGAATAGCATGCATTTTAATCCATCCTGTTATAAATATTTACTTTGTAATTATGTATTTCAATCTCTGACATATTGCAATTATTTTTAAATGTTATCACTTCCTTAGTTTTTGTTTTGCGTTTTTCTTAAACAGTTTGGAAGCAACCCTGAGTCATCTCTGCTTTGACACTAAATAAACATTTGGAAGAAAGCTCAGTTTGAGATATTTTGGGGTTCCTTTAGGAGCTTTCAATTGCTTGTCCACCTGCTTCTGCTCAGCAACACAAGCAAGTGAATTATGGAGACCTTTTATGGAGATTTGTTCTCAGGAAAGGGAACTTGTTAGTATCTCAATATTTTTCCTTCCTTTTTCCTGTAAAAGTTGTTGTTAGACAAAGAAATGTTGTCCATGCAGAGATTCAAGAAACTTGGGTTCAAGGCTACAATATCTGAACTTCTTTTCCGCCTACAACACCTCAGTGTGGCAATCCAGATTTCCACATATTTTAATTAAGCAGGTTTCTTGAAAAGAAGAAAGGGGGATTAGGGTTAGAATCAGAGGTGGGTTTCAGCAGGTTCTGACCAGTTCTGGAGAACCGGTAGTGGAAATTTTGACTGACCACGCCCCCATCTATTCTCTGCCTCCCAAGTCCCAGCTGATCAGGAGGAAATGGGGATTTTGCAGTTACCCTGTCCCTGGATTGGGGAGGGAATGGAGATTTTACAGTATCCTTCCCCTGAAGTGGGATGGGAATGGAAATTTTACAGTATCCTTCCCCTGCCATGGCCACCAAGCCACACCTACAGAACTGTTAGAAAAAAATTCTGAAACTCACCACTGGTTAGAATCATGGAAAGTGTTAATCTGTGGCTGGGCCTCATTTATCTGTAGATGTGTTAAGAAATGAGACAGTTTTAAGCAATGGTTAAGGCACTGTAAAATGTTAGCACCCACCCCTCTCCTAGAAGAATGAAATATTTTGGGAAGCATTTTAAAAAAGGCAGAATATTATATTTCCCTAAATGAGAAATGGAGAAACATGTTTTTTAGAGGGAGAAAGCAGCCCCTTTTCACAACAGATATCAACATTTAAAAGATAAAGCGATAGATAGCTCTATTCATAGGCAAAACAAATACTGCAGGCAGAAATCCGTTCAAGACAGGATATTTTGAAATTCTCTGAAGCAAAGTCTGAACAAATGCAGAGTGATAGGGTTAGCCCTCACTCAAGATCCAAACCAGGACAAAGCCATTAACTCATAATAGGAATTGCCCAACACCCTTTCAGAAAACAAGCCTTTTCATTGCATCATCTCAACAGTCCAAACTTCAACCAATCTTGGGAGCTCAGACAACCTATAGAGCAAGCTATCACCCCTACATAACCCCTACATCGCCCCATGTCAGTCTGATGATAGCCAATAGAATACCTGTTCTTGCACAGGAAGCCCAAGTGCAAAGCCCGAGAGAAGATATAAAAAAAAAACCCACTCTCAACTCCATATGGTCAGCTGCCCATTAAACCATCTTTCCAATCAGCCTCCAGCCTCCATTTTGTCTCCAGTGCCTTTCTCCAGGTTTGAAACTGAACCAGATGGATTTTTCTGCCAACAGCACTCAGCTAAAAACTAGGAGCCTGGAAGTCCTAGTCCTGCCTTAGGAACAAAGCCAACTAAGCAACCTTAGGTTAGTCACTTTGTATGAACCCTAGGAAATCACTTCTGAAAAACTTTGCCAAGAAAACATGTAAGGGACTTGTCCAAGCAGTCTCTGAGAATCTAACACAGTTGAATGAAAAGGGATTTTTTTTTAATGAAGACCTCCCTTTTGCCTTTGATCTTTTTTTAAAGGAATCTTGATAATGGGGGTGGATGCTAATTGCTTTTTTGATGCCATAAAAGTTCCTACTTCTTCTTCTGCAATATTTTGTAAACATCCATTTTTAATTCCTGGTGTCACAGAATTAGATACACCCACATGTTCTCCATTCTGATACCTACCTACTTACCTATCTACTTATATTATATCTCTTTACTCAGATACAAGAATAGTTTTTATGGGCTCCAAAAATTTGGGGATCTATTAATTTATCTGGATGGCAAGCTCTTTAAATTTGTGATTGAAGTGGTCTGTGTCTCTATTATCATCCGTTTTTATTATAATCAACAAAAGCAGAATTGTCATTTATTAATCATATACCATCATCAAGTCAACTGATTCTTTAACCTTGGCATTTCAGTAAATCTGCAAGAGGTGATAGCTACCATTCAGTTCTAAAAGGAAAGGTTAAATCTAATTGGTTCTTGTTCCATATTTAAACCTTTCCCAGCAACCTTCAGAAGTGTTTTATTTCAGTGCCTTTACTTTTCAGCCAATGCATAGTCTTTGAGTAAGCTGTCCTACTGCTGTGTTTTACCACAATAATAATAAGTCCACATACACAAAAATCCAACAAGTAGACTTTTAGATTTCAGCCACGTCCTTTAAAATGTGCACACATTGATCAGAGCTGTTTGCCTTGCCAATTGATTAACTTGAGGGTTAACAACAGATTCATGCTTTGGAAATAAGTCTTAAATTTAAATCAGGTTTCCTTTGTAGCTGCTAAAAAAGCAACTGTATGTTTTTGTTGGCATGGTCCAGCAATGAAGCATTCCTGAATGCATTCTTCTAGTTAGAAAAGAGCACAAAGGAGAATAGAGTAGAGTAGAGTAGAGTAGAGTAGAGTAGAGTAGAGTAGAGTAGAACAGAATAAACAGAGTTGGAAGGGACCTTGGAGGTCTTCTAGTCCAATCCCCTGCTTAGGCAGGAAATCCTACACCACTTCAGACAAATTGGAATAGAATTCAGAATAGAAAATTCAGAATAGAAAAACCCTTTCCTGAGTATTTCTTTTAAAAAAAAATCTAATCTAAATTTCCTACCGGTTCAAAGTAGGATATTTTAGATCTTCAATCCCTTAATTCACATTTAGTGACCCTTATGCAGGCTTTCCAAGAATCCTTTCCAGGGAGGCCATAAGTTGTGTCTAATGTGTTCTTCTTCAGAACTCAGAGCCCTGTTTCCAGCTATGGAAAAAGAAGATGAACAGCATTTATGAATTCTGAGATCTTATCTCAAGGATTGTAGGATTGTGAACTAAAGCTTGCAATTGGATGTGCAGTATTTAGCCATAGATATATTAACCAACCAATATCATACACATTGTCTCGGTATTGAACCATTTGTTGAATAATTTGTTCCACAGTAATTTCTATCATATGATTATTACTATACTGGTCTTATAGCATCAGCCATGGTGGCATAGTGGTTAGAATGCAGTATTGCAGGCTACTTCTGCTAACTGCCAGCTGCCAGCAAACAGTTCGGCAGTTCAATTCGCACAAGCTCAAGGTTGACTCAGCCTTCCATCTTTCCGAGGTCGGTAAAATGAGGACCAAGATTGTTGGGGGCAATAGGATGACTCTATAAACCATTTAGAGATGGCTGTAAAGCTCTGTGAAGTGGTATATAAATCTAAGTGCTATTGCTATTGCACAACAATCAACTGCAAATTCACAGAGAACATTCCCTAATTCCTGTCTATTCAATTCATCATATGCTTTTTCCAAATCAACAAATGCACAAATAAAAGTGTGGGAAAATTTTTAAAAATATTTCAGGATTGGTAAAAAAATAAGTTTCTACTGTATTTAAATAAATTTCAAAGTTATCCTCAAGAACGTTCTGTCGCTTTGTCTTCTCTAATATTCAGAAAGCTCAAAGAAACTTATTTCAGTAATGTAATAGTGAATCAAGCTGCTTTAGAGGTAGTCCTCAACTTACAGCAGCGATTGGGACCAGAATTTCTGTTATTAAGTGATGTGCGTTGTTCTGGAACTTTTGATGACTAGAGAATAAGCTGTGTTACAGAAGTCGTATTTAAAAAAAAGAGTCAGGATATTTGCAAAGCATGATGAAGGAAATAAAGTATACTAAAAGTGGTTTTGTAAAGTGATTTTATTGTTTAAAAATTTAAATATTAAACTACTTGTAATACAAGTTGTAATGAAGGTGGAAATGCACAGTATGCATTAAGTACAATAATTAATTAATTAATTAAATTAAGAATTAAAGAATTTTGATAGAGCCAAGGCACAAAGCAACACTCACTAAACAGAGGAGTCTGTTACAAGTAGTGATTACATTCAGGACATTTGGAAATGATACAAACATCTCTTCTGGTGGACAAAGAATATTTGTTTGAGACAATTTGATGGGCTAATGGGAATGACATTCATCAACATATTAGGCAGATGCAATTGTCTCTCCTTCACAAAAGAGGCAATCTTCCAGAAATAAATGTAGAAAAACTGGAGAAAATGAACAATAGTCTTTATGCTCTTATTTGCCTATATACATACGGTACAAGTTGTGTCATTTAAAAGTAGGCTACTTGCTGGCGTTCTTGGGTTGCAGCTTTAACATTACTTATACTAATGATCTATTAATCTTAATCTACTATTAACTTTACTAATAATATTAATCGGAGCCTCTTAGTGTTGCCCCGAACCATGAAATGGGTGGCATATAAATTTAATAAATAAGTAATCATAGCTTTTACACTCTCGTTCTTTGAATGCTTGTTCAAACTAGACTGCAAGGAAAGAGGTCTGACAAGCAAATGCATGGTAGATAGTGAGGAATAGCCTCTGGTGAGTATTTCAAAGAAGAAGCACTGAATTTCAATTATCACTGAAAAAAAGGTCAGATCTTAATTGCAGGATATATTCTATGTTTCAGGAAGTATTAATTTCCTACATAATCTTACCCAGAAGTCTCACTAGGTTCAAAACATATCAGCCTTTCAAGGTAGATTGGACTAGGAATCCAATGGCATATATGACAATAGTACTTTTATTGTAAAGCTATAGTAACTGAATCTTGCAAGTCTGAGCACTTCCCCACTTCTTCCTTGATCATCACAAGAACTAGAAAGGATCTTTGTGATAATTTCCTCAGGCTACATTCCTTTCCCTAACTCAGTCCTCTTTTATTCAACCATGATCTTGGCATCAGCTCTTTCCTCTTCCTATCAAGAAAAATATCTGTAGTAGTTGATGCTGAACAATCATGGGTTAATACAGGAAATATGTAATCTTCATATTTTTCATCTTCAATATTTTTAAATGCCTGCAAAATGAAAGCCATAGTAAATGATTTACATTTGTTCCCTTTATTTGATAAGCCACGCATTCATAAGCACATCAAAAGATGTTTGCAGTTACCTTTATTTCAATGTGAATGAAGCAACCTTGAGAGAATTAAGAGGCATACATCTTTTGTATGCAATTGCTGATGTTTTTCTGACAGTTCAACCGATATTGAGCTATGGGAAAATTCATAGCCTACAACCAATAGTGAAGAAGAAATTACTCCTATAGTTGGAGTCCCTCTGTGATTCTGTTCAAGCTACTACTTTGAAAGACTCCTAGGCTTTCTAGGAAAGGAAAAATTATTATTTTACCTTCCAGATATCCTTCCTTTATACTTTCTTACTATAGTATACCACAAGGTATTCACTGCATGTGGAATGCAAGGAGAACGTACACTGAGCCAGAGTGACTGTCCGATGCATATGCATTCATCTAACAATCAAAGCTGGACATGTTGAAGATATTCTGCATCAGTAGAACTCAAAACAGTTGTCAGGCTCTGATCATTCAGGGTAAATAAAGCAGACACTGCAGAATAGAAAGCAAAACTAAGAAGGCCTAAATTATAGAGAGGCAACACCTGCACAGTAGGAGATCAAAGGATATAGTGCCCAATAGCTCACTGTTACAATGAGCTGAAACAAAGGTACATAGGTAGTCCTCGCTGATCAGTAGTAATTGGAACCAGGAACTCTATTGCTAAGTGACATGGTCATAAATCATGATGTAACATGACTGTTAACTTACAATAGCAGTTCCAACTGTCCCAGTTGCTGTCATTAGGTAAATCCCATATGGTCTCAGCATTCCATACTTACATGATCACAATGTGCAACCTCCCCAGGCTTCCCCACTGACTTTGTTGTCAGAAACTGGCAGTGAAGATGGCAAGTGATGATCAGATGATTGCAGGATGTTCCAACTTTATAATTGCAAGCTGGTTGCCACACACCTGAATCATGATCTCACGACTTCAAGGATGCCACAATGGCTGCCAACTTCTTGTGGTCTGTCAACCACTGGCCTCTCCAGCAGCCAAATCAGAGGAGGAGGAGGCATGGGAATCAGGGTCAGCATCAAGGCAACCTGAGAGCTCTGAGGAGGAAGAAGAAATGGAACTGGCAGAGAGAGACAGGCAGAGGCAGAGCCTGGGCCATCCATCAGCCTTCAGATGGAGAGTCAAACAGCCCCCATGTCTGGAGGTGGCTGATGCAGAAGAGGAGGAACAGCTGGGTCCAGAGCCTGATGCAGATGTGCAGAAGGCAGAGAGGAGAGCAATGGAGATCCGTGAGCCGATCCTTGGGAAGGAAGAGACACTGCTGCTAGCAAAGCCTCACCCTAGGTCTGGGGAATAAAAGGCAGGGGGCGGAGATGAATAGATTTGGCAGAAAACTATTCATCTTCCAGACAGATGGACTTGTTAGCCTGTGGTGAAAGAGAAACTTTTTGCTGGAGCTGCTGGCTCCTAATAAATGAATCTTTGAGTTAACTTCAGAGGGTTTGTTGTGTTTGGGGAACTGGATCAGAACACAACTGCAAGGATCCATCATAGGACCCTCCTGTTCAGTATTGTTGTATCTTTGAAAGATCCCTGAAGTGGACCAATGGCTAGAACTACCTGTACAGTTTGGATCTACTGGTTCATTAACAGTACGATCTGCAGCAGCATGGAACAAGTTCCAAGATTTCTAAATTCCATTGACATTCTATTCCTATTAAAACACATGGGAGTGAAAGAACAGCTTCAACAATATTATCATAGAATTTGAAAACTTCAGAAGGGGAGGGAGGGGGTGTTATACAATATTCTCATCCAACCTTCAAGCCCATGAAGTAGGAATAGAAAAGAAAGAATACTGACAATGCAAACCATATTGTTGGGACAGCATCAGTGGCTGAGATTATGCTTAAATTATCCAGATAATAAAGTCTAGCACAAGAGGGCCAAACTTTATAAGAACCAGTAAAAATGTTTTTATTCTATATTTAGATTTGAAATGGTTACTCATCTTCTCACATATGTATGTCTGGGTGGCTAACAATACTAAAATAAAAAAAGCACAGAAAAATATGCTGTTTCCAGCAGCATACCAACTGGGAAAAAAATTCCAAATTATTTGCTTGATTCTCAAAGCTTTAAATTAAATGTGGGATCAGGTAGAAACAAAAATATGAGACTTTTGTAAAAAGTGGAAGCATTGCTAAAGTGAAATTTCTTAAAACAATCTTTGGAAAACTGGAAAGTATCTTGATTCATATAATTGATTGTCTACGTATTAATGTTCTGATTATTGGAAAGAAGCTTTGACATCTTAGTACAGAAATATAAATATGATTTAATAGGTGTAATAGAGACCTGATGGGATGACTGTTATGATTGCAATGTAAATCAGCATGGCTTTGCCAAGAACAGCTCTTGCCAGATGATTCTTACCTCATTTTTGATTGGATAGCTTCCTTAACAGAGCCTGAGAATGCTATAGACATTACATATCTTAATTAAAGCAATGTTTTTGATGAAATACTATAACATGGTGATTAGCTACTTAATTGAGGGCTGGATAGCATGACATTTAAATAAGTACATTTCTGGCTTGAAATGTGTGTTTAAAAGGTGTTTATCAATGGTTCGTTATAACATTGGAGAGAGGGTGACCACAGGAATCAATCCTGGATTCTCTGTGTGCTTTAATTATTTTTATTAATTACTTGGATGAAGAGATGAGGGAAACGTTTATCAGATTTTTAGTTGATACAAAACAGGGTAAGGTATCTAATATTCTAGAGAAGATAGAAATAAATGTCAAAAGTGATGGTGAACCTTTTCGGCTCAGAGTGCCCAAACCAAAAGGTGCACACGCGCCAGAGTGTCAGAAAACTGACGACCAGCTGGCCAACGCACATGCATGCCTCAGAAACCTGACAAAACAGCTGGCTGAATGGGGGTGACGGCACGTGTACCCACAGAGAGGGCTCTGTGGGCCACCTCTGGCACGCGAGCTATAGGTTCGCCATCACGGGACTAGAAAATGGGCTGAAAGTAACAGAATGAAATTTAACAGTGGCAATAACCAGGGTCTTCACTGAGGAAATAAAAAACCGCACTGGAAAAATAATTGACAACTACAAAAGAAGTGAAATGCTGTTTGAGGCTGAATCAACAGAAGGATAATTTCCAAATCTCAGAAGTAATCATTTTACTTTATTCTTAATTAATTAGAACTCCTTTTGAGTACCACCATACTTTAAGAAGGATTCACTGCAGATGAACAGATTTTTTTTTAAATGGCAATGAGGAGGAACCAGGAGACTAGAAACTATGGAAATAACAGTTTGAGAAGCTGCATATTCTACCTCATAACTCCCAATGACCGGTAAAATCCCACAGAGTTGGTCTCCTCCAGGTCCTGTCAGCTAAACAATGCCAGCTGGTGGGCCCGCGGGGGAGGGCCTTCTCTGTGGCTGCCCCAGCTCTCTGGAACCAGTTACCTCCTGAGGTCCAGACCATCCCCACCCTATTGGTCTTCTGAAAAGCGGTGAAGACCTGGCTATTCCGGCAGGCCTAGGGCCGTTGATCTCTCTCTTGCAATCCGACGAGATCCAGCTATGAATGGTGTGAATGAGTTTTAATGTTTTTAATTCTTAAATGTTTTTTATAATGATTTTAAATGCATTGTGAGTCGCCCTGAGTCTTCGGAGAGGGGCGGCTTACAAATTGAATAAATAATAAATAAATAATAAATAATATGTTTAGCATTGATGGGGAATACGATAACAGTTTTCAAACACCACAGTATAGGACAAGAAGAAAAGATTCAAAGTACAGGAAGACAGATTTTGACTGAGTGCTAGAAAAACCTCTTAATTATAAGTGCAATTCAATGGTGGGACTAATTACCCAAAAAAATGGTACTCTCTTTTTCATTGGATAAGTTCAAGCAAAGACTAGGCAGCCATTTGTCTTGAATTTCTACATTGATCAGTGGAATTGATTTTTGGTCCCTTGAGTCAGCATTGATTCCTAGAACTGTCTGGACAAGATCTGCAATTTTCCTGACAAGGTTTTTTGGAAGCGGCTTGCCATTGCCTATATGCTAGGGCCAAGTGAGAATGACTGGCTCAAGGTCACCCATCTAGTGTAAGAACTCACAAATCTCTTGATTTTTGCCTGATGCCTTAACCGCTAACTTCTGGGGGGAATGAATACAATGATTAAATGTTCCCTTCCAACTTAATTATGTTACAATTCTTTAATATATCATTCTACTGATATGGAATGTGAAAATCTACAAAAATTGCTATCAAGTCCTTTATTTAATTCCATTCAATATTGTTCTTTTTAGATTGATCTATAATTATTTCATATTCATTTTCATTTTATAAAGGTTACTTTCCAAAGTTTGTATTTGTTTTTCATTATTATGACATTTTATTATTCTGGAAGGGAAATGGGTAGTTAATAAATTTGATAGAAAAAAATAAATAAATAAAACAAATTTAAATAAATAAATAAATAACATCTGAGCTTTCCTCTGCAAAGTTCAAGGCTGTACAAATCAAGGTGACTTTATTCCTATGATTATTCTGTTAGGTAAAGTGATGTGAGTTAATGTGACAAGTCAGTCAAATGAGATCTTCAGCTGAACTTGAACCTATATCACCATGATCTGAGTCTAACACATTTTAATGACTACACCATATTGACTATAAAGGCAATAGGCGAAGAAATGTAAGTTCTGACCAGGCATTGGTTTTATTCATTTATCTTTAGCCAAGTTGTCTTAAGTGTTTCAGATCATGTCCTCTTCTTATGATAGTTTCTAGCAAAATTAGCAGATATGTATTTAGCCTTCCCTTTCACCAATAATCTGGAATTCTTTTCTAGAGACTTCTTTTCTTTTTTGTTATTATAGCATAAATGTATGTCATATACTGCAAGAATACTGCTGTCATCATGATATATTGCTTCATTGAGTCTAAGATCTTAACTGTTCAAAGAAAATGAAATTTCTCTGGACAAATATCAAAAGCTTGGGTTCTTCAAAATATTAATCTTGATAGAAGAAACATGTGGTAGATGAAGAAAACGAACTAAATATGAAGAGATCTAATCATTTTCATCTTAATAGAAGTTAACAGAAGTAACTTAGAATTAATTGGTTTTTCATTAAAATCAAAGTCAATTTATTTTTAAAACTTATAAGAAGTTATGTTTATATTTTAATGCTATAAAGAAGTGGTCTAAGGCAAACAAAAAAACCCCAATTCTCCACTATTTGAAGAAGTGTCCAAGAACAGTTTTATGCAGTAGCTGTTGTTCTTAATGCATTGGCCGCTTATTGTGGAAAATCTGGGTTTGCTGAAAACTTTTTAATTTAAAACATGTGGAAAAACCACAAGCACTATAAGCAAGTTGAATGCTCAAAATAATAGCAGCAATATATTTATTACCTTCATTCAGTTTAATGCTAGGCATGGTGCAATGCATTTCAAATTGATGTTTTACCATCTTTAATAACACTTAAAAATATAAATTCAAAAAATACATTTTTCTAGGTATTATTATTACTTATTAGCATTATGCAATTTAGGTGTCATACTTTACTCAAGAATTAAGAAAATGAATAGATGTACTGTATCTATTATCAGGGGAGTGGAAATAATATTGTATTAAAATGTCTCATATAATTCCATTCTTTTTGAAACCACTTATATCAGGGGTGTCACATTCAAGGCCCAGGAGCCAGATCCAGACTATGGGGTGCTTAGATCTGGCCCACGGTTCCTCTGCCAGAAAAAATGGAGCTCAAGAGGGCTGCACACAGGTCCTCCAAAGCTCCATTTTCACTGGCAGAGGGTTGCAGGAGGCCGTCGCACTGAAAACAGAGTTCAGGAACTCGTTTTCTCCGGTAGAGCACTTGGGCCGCCACAGGCGACCTCGACACAAGTGATGTTGAGCTGGCTATGCCCATCTTGGCCCTGCCCACTCCGGCCCCTTGAGTTCAAACACAACCCTGATGCAGCCCTCAATGAAATTGAGTTTGACATCTCTGACTTATATGTTAAAAAGTGACTTACCATAGTCCTTGCACTTACAAGTGTTGCGATATCCCCGCAATCATGTGATAAAAAGTTGGGCACTTGGCAACAGGCATGTACTTAGAACAGTTGCAGAGTCCCAGTGTCATGTGATTGCTATGGTTGAATGCCCCCTGGGAAGTTTCAATGGGAAAGCTGGATTTGCTTAATGACTGTGTTATTCACTTCATGACCATATGATTCACTTAACAATCATGGTAAAAAAAAGTTATAAAATTGGACATGACTTACTTAACTATCAATAGAAGTTATGGTCCCAATTGTAAGGCAAGCAAATAACAAAGCAAAGAAATCTTTAAACCACGGAGTAAAAATTGCAGTCAAATTGCTTCCTACAGCACTTGCATATCTGCTGAAGACTATCAATTGGCTTTATGTTATAAACAGATTCAGAAGACAGTGCAATTAATGTTATAGTGTTCCAGAAATGATTTTTAGTACAGTATTTGATTTTATAGTACCATAAAAGAACCATTACCAACTCAGAACCCCTTTATTCCTTTTTTAAAAATCATCATCCTTGGATATTAAAGCTGAGGCAAAGAGGCAAAGAGAAATAGGAATGCTTAAAAAGTGCCTCACAAGTTTCCACTTCATACAGGAACTCCTTTCCTGTCTATCAGTCATCAAGGCCATCTTTGGCTGAGTCAGACACTGGGATCTGAGTCAGTGGTGAAATCTAAAATTTCTTACTACCAGTTCTGTGGGCATAGCTTGGTGGTGGTGGGGGTAATGTGACTGGGTGGGCGTGGTCAATTTCTTTTTTTTTTTAACTTTTAAAACCTCTTTGGCAAAGAGGTTGTAAAAAAATGCTTTCAAAAGGCTCTGACGATCCCAGCTGAGTTGCCTGATTAGCAGAGGCTTTTTAAAAAAAACCTCTGCCGATCAGGCAACTCAGCTGGGATCATCAGAGGCATTTAAAAGAAAAAAAGGGTTTTTTTCTTTTAAAAGCCTTTGATGATCCCAGCTGAGCCGCACGATCATCAGAGGCTTTTTTTTTCCTTTTAACGCATTTTTTGGCCGAAGAGGTTATACAAAAAAATGGTTTTAAAAGTAAAAAAAAAAAAGCCTCTGATGATTGTGTGGCTCAGCTGGGCATAGGGGCGGGGGCAGGGATTTTTGCTACTGGTTCTTCGAACCACCCGCCTCCATCGCTATTGGACCGGGTGATCCGGTCCGAACTGGGAGCATTTCACCCCTGATCTGAGTGCTATTGCATTTAAACCCTTCATCAATCAGAATAGAGCTGGAAGGGACCTTGGAGGACTTCTAGTTCAACCCCCGGCTCAAGCAGGAGACCTGATACCATTTCAGACAAGTGACTGTCCAGCCTTTTCTTAAAAACCTCCAGTGATGAAGCACCTACAACTTCTGAAGGCAAACTGTTCCATTAGTTCATTGTCCTTGCTGTTAGGAAGTTTCTCCTTAATCCCAGGTTGCTTCTCTCCTTGATTAATTTCCATTCATTGTTTCTTGTCTTGTCTTGTCTTCTGGTGCTTTGGAAAATAAGTTGACTCCCTCTTAATAAGTAAGTACAGGAGATCTCTGAAACCAAGGGAAGGTGGACAACCTGAGAAAGCTGTGGATCAACTCAAGTATTACAAAGATAGGAAGCAAATTACCATCAGATGGTGGTTATGATTTATAAAGACTCTCATGGCACAGGTCTAGGTTATTTGAAATATTGCTTACCTCTTACCACTATACCACAAGTTCCAACAGGTGGAATATGCTTTGAGTCCTTACTATTTAACTAAGTCATCTGATGTGCCCAGGGAATATGTCTTCTCTGTTGGAGGATGTAATAGCATATCCCTGAGAGTAGAATGGCATTGTTCTTGCCAGCCTTTCATGAGGATTAAAAAACTTGATTTTTCTTTTAGTGAGCTGTCTCTAGGGGTTATTGGATTGTGACTGGCATCAGACATGCTACATTTTTATCTTTGTGGTTTTGAAAGATTTTTAAATTGTCAGTCTGAAAACAATGTAAGCTGCTCGAAGTTTCATCTGCAAGTGGGGTGACCAAATAATTGAATAAATACATACCAGTGAATAAAATTTGTTTTTAACTCTAACCCATTTTTCAACTTCTAAAGTTTAAAATAGCTACAGCAATATCTGTATTTCATCAGCTCATTTTTAATGTCAATGATTTTCATCAGCTTCTCTAGCCCAATTAATTAATTAAATTTAAATTAATTTGCTTACTGTAATTAAAGTAACCACTTGGATTGGCACTCAGTTCAGAAAAACAGAGTGGGCTGTCCAATGTCTTTTGACAGGCCATCTTTTTATTTATTCATAATAAACTTTATATTTCCAAGACAAATACAGACAACACATTTAAACCTGATAAATACTGTCTGTTAGAGCACATGGCTTCATTTTTGCAAATGAAGAAACACTGGAAGTGTTTCTGCTGAGACAGAAAGTTGATTAAATATACATTATGGAAAGCCTTCCTTTGT
This sequence comes from Masticophis lateralis, assembly GCA_030761175.1. NCBI lineage: Eukaryota > Metazoa > Chordata > Lepidosauria > Squamata > Colubridae > Masticophis > Masticophis lateralis. The sequence goes on along the minus strand of JAUDYJ010000005.1, from coordinate 23,618,133 downwards.
AAGAGTGTTTTCTGAAGACTGCAAATTTGTACTATAGAGCAAGCTTCAGTGAACCAGGACATAATAAAGCAGATTAGCTTTTTAACTGAGATATTTATAGGCTACTACTAATTAGTTGCAATTTTAAAAATTGGATAAATCACAAAGTTAGTATAAACTTATAATTATGTGGAGGTACCTATATTTACACCCTCTAGTGCAGCTGTATGCAAAATGCACAGTTAAAAATTCCTCCAAAATCTACACATTAAAAGAATAATGATATGTCACAGGAAGCCCACGTAAAAACATTAAAATTAATCTGCTTTGGATTGTATTTTGAAGCAGGTGAAATCAGGGTGAGAATATCAGGATTAGCCTTCTTTTATGATCATTTTTTTTCCATGAAGGTTTTTCAGAAGTTGTTACCAGCTAATATATGCCCATTACACAGTATATTTATTTAAATCACTTGTCAGTTTGGTTCTCCAAATGAGATACCTGTTTCCATCCTACCTTTTTCATCCTCCAGAGTGGTTGTAAAGAAAATGGAAATCTTTGCTTCTTCCTTTCCCCCTCCTGTTTACTGCAGTTAATGATTAAACATAACCCAAATATCTATTGACCAGCTTTTGCCAATTATGTATTTTCTCATTGGATGTGGTCTAATTGAAGATGCCTCCAATTCCATGCAGTGGTTCTTTGAGCAAGGATCTTTTCACTATGGAATGTCCTGGCTTTGAAGATCCATCAAACAACCCCACTAACTCAGTTTCATAAATTATTCAAGGTATAATGGTGGTAAAGGTGATGTTTATACCATTATAACCTTTCACTGTGAGAACTAATACTGATTTCTCCTTCTGGTTATTTAAACAGCTACAACACTTCGTAAAGAGGACCTCTCTTATTTTCTCAAAGCTGCCAAGAATCTTTGGAGAAGGTTCTTTGTCAAGAAAAGTAAATATATATACGGAGTCATTCCGATGGTGAAAGAGTTCCAAATGACTAGTGAGATAAGTAAGGAACAGATTCCCGGTACATCATGTCCCATTCTACATGCTTAATAATGTCATTAATCATGCATTCTACATTTTATAGTCAACATTAAGCATATTTTGTGTCAGTATAAGCATTATGACTGAATAAGCTGAAATGTGAGCAAAAGCTTCCATTCAGGAGTATATCAGAGAAGGGAAGAAACATGCTTATGTACCTGCAGCTTCCTCACACACCACTAAACCAGTGTAGCATTCTGTCTAAATTCCTGCACGCAAGATGAACCAATAATATTAATTCCATATTAAAACTCCAAAAAACCTCCAAACCTGATGTGAAGTTCAGTGAAAAGTTTCAGATCTTTCAAAGGGAAAGATAGTTGGAATGTCTCTTTATCTTCTCTTTATAGTAATAGCCGAGATCATTCACTGCATATGACTAAATGAAATTGTGAATTTCACAGAGTGAAGGGAATCTGCAAACTGTTTCTGAGAGATTTGAGAGTATATAGAGTAAATGTCTATGGAGATTCTCAGTCATGGTAGTCCCAAAGGTTCTTCTTCAAGAGGCAACTGAACTTTCTGGTTTTTCTTTGAAGACATTTTGCTTCTCATCCAAGAAGCTTCTTCAGCTGATGGAATATGGTACCAGCTTCTTATCTTGAGTAGTAAATTGTAAAGTATGTACAATTTTGAAGTTGGGGTCATGCAGTGTGCTGGCTATCAGCCTATAAAAGCTGGAATGTGCACGTTGCTTGTAGGACAATCATATACATGTTTTTTTTTAATCCTACATTTTATTCTGGAGCTGGGGAGGGGGAAGCTATGCAGAGCATTTCCTTCAGAGGTGAATTTCAGCAGGTTCTGACCAGTTCTGGAGAACCGGTAGCGGAAATTTTGAGTAATTTGGAGAACTGGTAGTAAAAATTCTGACTGGCCCCAGCCCCATCTATTCTCTGCCTCCCAAGTCCAGCTGATTGGGAGGAAATGGAGATTTTACAGTATCCTTCCCCTGCCACGCCCACCAAGCCAGGCCATGCCCACCAAGCCACACCCACAGAACCGGTAGTAAAAAAATTTGAAACCCACCACTGATTCTCTTCTATTGTTCCCCAACACCAACACTCCCGTGAGATAGGTTGGGCTACCAAGAGAGACTATCCTAAAGTCCTGCAATGAAGTTCCATGGCTGCAGGTGGACAAGCCTTGGTTACCTTAGTTTCAATCCACAACCTAACTGCTACATAACATTGGCTTTCAAGGTATTACTCAGAGATTACCTATCACATTTTATTATCACTGGGGGCTTACTTTTTAGACGGAAGATCTAGGTTTGTAGCCATAAACCTATCTTACCATGACTACCTCTTCTTGTAGTCACATTTTTTTCCTACCAGCTACATTCAGAGTATTGTATTAGGATTCAGTTGTATAGTTTGAGAATGTTACAAGTGTTCCTGCTTGTTGGGAACAGCTTCTGAGTTATGCAGCTATTTTGCGATAAACAAAGATGTCTTTGGTGCAACTTCACTTGATTTATAAGAAGCCTGAATCTGTTGACCTTCTGGATTTCTTGCAGAGCTCATCTGTTTCCTCAGGTGTTTTTGGGGGAGGAGGGGCAAAGTAGAGTTTCCTAGTGAAAAGTTTCAGGGATATATATATATATTCTTTTACTACTATTATTTCAGAGGAAGTTGGATTTTTTCCCCCCAACTGTGACTTGTTTGCAGAGTTTATTTTACTTCTATGAGTGTTAATTTTTTACCTGCACGGTTTTGCATATTGCATAGTTGGACATTTTTTAAAAAGCTGGCAGGATGGCTAAAGCTCTGGATGTATATACTAAAAATTGATTTATATAAATCAAAATAATCTTTATTAGCTTTTTAAAATTGAAAGCTTAACAATGAAAGATGAAAACCTCTGAAAGGGGGCTTGTGTAATCCTAATTTTTTTTTTTAAATTAAAGCAAACGTTACTCATTATTTGAGCCAGTGTAGATTATAATCTTGTACCTCATCTTGCAATCATTTGCTTAGTGACCATTCAAATTGTCAAGGAATTCGCAGAGCAACCCTAGAGTAGCAAGGGTGTGCACATGAAAACGATTGAGAGCAGATATGAATAAGCGCAGCCAAGACACAGGTACACTGAGTTGTGTTTACTTTTAGGAAATAGTAATAAGGCATAGTCCAATAAACACTCCAGGTCATACACAGATAAAGCAGTAGATAGTAAACCAATAGTCCAGGGATATTCCAATAACAAAGTCTTCTTACCAGTTGTTGCAGTCATACACAATAAACATATGCAAACAGTAGCAAACACAGCAAAGAGCAACAATGATCAGCAAAGAGAAACAAACCATGTTTCAAGCAAGTGAAAAATGGCACTGAAAAAGTGACTTAAAACTGGTCCTCACACTTACAGCCCTCCAAGCATCCCCATTGTCACAGGATCAAAATTCAGGCATCTGGCAACTGGCATGTACAGGCAGTCCTCAATTTACGACCACAACTGAGACTAAAATTTATGTTGCTAAATTTGAAACATCTGTTAAGTCAGTTTGCCCTCATTTTATGACTTTTCTTGCCACAGTTGTTAAGTGAATCATTGCAGTTGTTAAGTTAGCAACATGGTTGTTAAGTGAATCCGGATTCCCCCTTGACTTTGCTTCTCAGAAGGTCTCAAAAGGGGATCATGTGACCCTGGGACCCTACAACTGTCATAAATATGAACCACTTGCCAAGCAGCTGAATTTTGACGTGACAATCGGGATGGTGCAATGGTCATAAGTGTGAAAAATAATCATAATTTTTTTCATTGCCATTGCAACTTTGAACGGTCACTAAACTAACTGTTATAAGCTGAGGACTACCTGTATTTACAGCAGCTGCCCATCCCAGGGTCATGTGATCTTCATCTGCGATCTTCCCAGCCAGTTTCCATCAAGCAAAGTCAATGGGGAGGGGAAGTCCAATCCGCTTAACCACCATTGCAATAAAGATCATAAAATTGGACTTAACTCACTTAACAACCATTGGAATGGAATGGGAATGGAAATTCTGGTCCTGGTTGTAAAATGGGGATTACCTGTCCTTAAAAGTATGGATTACCATACTTTAAAAGCAAGTACATTGGCATGTACTTCTGAGTAAACAGGCACAAGATTGTGCTATGTACATTTATCTGAGAAACACATGGAAGGCAGTGGTACAGGTAGTCCTTGACTTACCACCACAACTGAGCCCAAAATTTCTGCTGCCAAGTGAGATATTTGTTAAGTGAGTTTTGCCCCATTTTACGACCTTTCTTGCCCCAGTTGTTAAGTGTATCACTGCAGTTGATAAATTAGTAATCTGGTTGTTAAGTGAATATGGCCTATTGGCTTTGCTTTTCACAAAAGGGGAATCACATGACTTTGGGGCACTGCAACCATCATAAATACGATCCGGTTGGCAAGTCTCTGAATTTTGATCACGTGATCATGGGGATGCTGCAAAGGTTGTAACTGTGAAAGTGTTCATAAGTCACTTTTTTCAGTGCCGTTTTAATTGGTCACTAAATGAACTGTTGTTAAATCGAGGACTACCTGTATTAGCTGTGCGTCTTTTGAGCCCTTGCCCTCAGCATGTAGCCCTGAAGAGGAGAAAATTCTGATTACAAGGAAACGTAAACCATCTCTCGGTCAGTTTAAGATTCGAGAAAGCAGTCGGTAGTTTCTAACCTCGTCGTCCTATAGTCAGGTAATTAGCTAATTTATGGTTCAGTGTGGTACACAAACATAATCATAGTGCTTAAAAGGAGTCTTTGTTCAACTATGGAAAGGTTCTTCATATTTTAAAATTGATGGAAAGGTCAGCTATACACTTTGCGTTTAGCAGTCTATCTTGCCTATCCTGATGCTCTCCAAATGGATTGAATCAGAAGCCTCAACCAGTATGGCCATACTGCTGGGGAATTCTGCAAGGTGCAGATCAACAAATAGGAAAAACTGCTGGACTGACTTCGGTATAACCGAATTCAAGGTGACAAAATATGACTCATATGTGGCCTTAGGACTCATATATGGAGTTAAAGAAGAGCCTTGGTGGAGCAGCGGACTAAAGCGCTGTTAAAGTAGCATTTAGCTGCCAGCTGGCTGCAATTACTGCAAGTTCAAATCTTACCAGGCTCAAGGTTGACTCAGCCTTCCATTCTTTCGGGGTAGGTAAAATGAGGACCCGGATTGTGGGGGCAATAAGCTGACCGTATAAAAAAGAACACTGCTTAGGGGGGGCCAAAAGCCCTACTAAGCAGGTATATACAAAAGTATGAATGCTATTGCTTAATGCATTGTAAGCCACCCTGAGTCTCCGGAGAAGGGCAGCATATAAATTGAACCAATAAACAATAAATAAATAAAGCAGAATTAGTGGAGTTAAGCAGATATAATGGAAGAAATCAGAAGGAATTCTGCAACACTATAGAACAGGGTTGTCAAACTCCCGGCCGGCGGGCCGGATGCGTCACCTGCTGGCCACACCCAAGCCTGGTTTAATGAAGGGGGAAAAAGTCACAATACATCATGTGATGACGCCGTGACGTGAGTTTGACACCACTGCTATAGAATAACAAAATAACAGAGTTGGAAGGGAATAAATTACAATGAAGTCAAATGATCTGACTTAGCCTATTTGGTATCGGGTTTCCTGCTAGAGGGGTTGGAGATCTTCTAGTCCAGTAGTCAATCAAATGGTGATCCGTGGACCACTGGTGGTCCGTGAGAAGATTTTGATGGTCCACAGAAAAATTATTTGCATTTTTTATATTGCATTAAATCAGGAGTCCTCAAACTATGGCCCCTGGGACAGATATGTGCAATGAACGCTTTGTTACTGCAGAGAGTCTCCCCCTTTGGGGTCTTTTTGTGAGGGTCGGAGCGGGGCAGAAATTCTGACTTGGGGGCTCTTTCAGCCTCCTGGTGCAGGGCTTTGGGCGAAAGCTGGGGGGAAGCACAGCTGGTGGCAAAGAGCCGGAGGGCCTTGTTCCACTGGGACTGTATCATGGCTCACCATCTCAGCCTGCTGAGCCTCCAGGTGCCTGTACCTGGCCTTGCACTCCCACAGTCTTCCCTCTGCTTGGAAAGCCTATGCTCATAGTCATCAGTAAGGTGCTTCTGCTGAGCCTCCTTCTCAGTCAGATCCAATTTGAACTGAGCCAGCTGTTTGCCAACTCTTTCTCATGGTGGCTGCTTAGGTCCAACAACTGCTTCCTGTTGGGACCCTAAGGAGTCCGGGCAGGCAGGCGAGGAGTAGCTGGGATGGGAGGGACAAGTAGATGCTGGCGAGGCGCCCCTCGATGTGAGTGACATCGAGTTGGCCACACCCACCCACCCAGTCACATTACCACCTAGCCACGCCTGCCCACCCAGTCATTAGGCAGATCATACTAGTGGTCTGCAGGATTTAAAATTATGAATTTAGTGGTCCCTGAGGTCCAAAAGGTTGGCGACTTTATTCTAGTCCAACCTCCTACTCAAGCAGGAGACCCTATCTATTTCAGACACTATCACTAGTCTAAGTCAGTGTTTCCCAAACTTTTGACATATGTGTACCCATTCTGTAATTGCTGAGTAACGCTGAGTACCCCTCATAAAAAACATATCCTTTAATAAAAATCAAAATATATTGATTTTATATATATATATATATATATATATATATATATATATATATATATATATATATATATATATAAAAAATAAAAATCAGTGGAACTTACTAAAGCACGATAACAGGCACTCGGAACTAACTATTAAAGAAGTAAGTTGTCTCTATAACGAAGTGCAGTATATTCATGCCGTGTCACACCTCACAAGACTGTCTAACCGTTAGATAACACTGCAATTCTCCGGCTTTTAAACAGCTCCGAGGTTCAATGTTAACTGTTAATGTTCCCGCAGTTTAAAAATGGCCGAACCAGAGCTACGCGAAGGATGCGCAGAAGTTCCCGCCATAATGAGTTGCGATACGATGTATGATGCTCCAGTTCCTGTGTAAAAACTGCGATACGCGCCTATTTCCTTCTTTGTTCTGTGGGCGCAGCTAAGCACGGTGCAGTGGATATTCCCACGGGATCCCCACTAAACTCCGGTGCAACGCGTACCCCCACCAAACTCTTCCCATACCCCTGGGGGTACACGTACCACACTTTGGGAAACACTGGTCTAAGACATATCATTTGACTTCATTGTAACGTTCTTTTCATAAGTAGGGATGTTTCTATCATTGTTAAAATTTGTTTGCCATCCAACTCCCAAGAACTTTGGTCAGCTGGCAAGTAAATAGATTAAATGCACAAATTTCGACATTAAAAGAATAAAAGATAGCAAAGATCAAAAAAGCTGGACAGGAATAAAGAAGAAACAAATCTTTATTCACCTTTGCCAAAAGTCTGGGCAAGGAGCCAGGTTTCCCAATCTTATACTGAGTGTCAAGAAGGTAGTTTAAATATACAATATCATGGATTTCCACCCATAGCTAGCCTCTCTTCTGTATACAGCTGAAATGCTTTGAATGCTAATATTAACCATATTAGTGAGAATCAGGGGAGAAACTTGCTCTTCTGAGTTCAAAATAAAGACCATCTGTAAGAAGCATCTGTCACTTTATGGAAGGGACTCAAAGATTGCCACTTATTTTCTTCTAAGTATGGAGCAAGGAAAAGAGAGACAATTTAATTACAGCCGCTTTTTTGGAGTTGCTTTACAGACCGCTCACATGAACTGGACATAAACTGTTTCAACTCCTACCCTCAAAACAATGCTATAGAGCACTGCACACCGAACAACGAATGCCATCACTCTTGCCATTTCCCGAACGTCATCACTCTGCTAAACAAGTAATTCCCTCAACACTGTCAAACTATTTACTAAGTGTGCACTACTATTAATCTTCTCGTTGTTCCCACCACCCATCTCCTTCCATTTATGACTGTATGACTGTAACCTTGTTGCTTGTATCCTTGCGATTTATATTGATATTGTTTCCTGATTGCTTATTTGTACCCTATGACTATCATTAAGTGTTGTAGCTTATGATTCTTGATGAAGGTATATTTTTTTTATGTACATTGAGAGTATATGCACCAAGACAAATTCCTTGTGTGTCCAATCACACTTGGCCAATAAAAAAAAAATCTATTCTATTCTAAAAGCCGAAACGTTCCCACTTGTTCTTTCGGAGTTTTCCTGTGTTTGAAAGGAAGGTGCAAATAAATGCACAACAGGATTTCCTTGTTATCACACTCTTCATCTAGGTCAGAGGTGTTCAAACTCGCCCGCTTTAAGTCTCGTAGACTTCAACTCTCAGAATTCTCCAGCCAGCATAGAGTTGAAGTCCACAAGTCTTAAAGTGGCCAAGTTTGAAGACCTCTGACCTAGGTCTTCTTTAACCATGTCAACCTCCAAAGTAATTAAAAGAAAACTACCCTGCTTCATCTTGGCAGCACCTGGATGTCCAAGAGAAGAAAGCACTTTGCATATGTTCAGAGGCTGTCTTTCTTTGACTCCAAAGTTTTCAAGGACTTAAAAATAAAAGAAGTCATAGCTGGACATTTGGCCAGGGGAAGCACATGACAGGAAGCGAATCAAATAGTTTTTCTGTTGGAATGCTCAGGTGGATATTTAACTTTTCATTTTTCAATTTCCAATCCAGGTGTACCAACAAAACCAAGTTGAAATATAACCCAAAGATTTGCTCAGGGTTTGTTTGTTTCTTGCCACAGACACTTGCTCTTTCCTGAACTATTGATTCAGGACGGTAAAAAAAAACCACAGGGAAAAGGACATTGACCTAGGATACAAAGAGAAGGCTTCTTCAATCGTTATTTCATCCTCCTGCAGACTATCAAACTGCCTGCCCTCCGTCCCTCCCTAGACACACAACCCAACTCGTTGCTGTGTGTCTACACATGCCGGCGCTTGAGACAAGGGTGTGGCCCAGCGGGCGACAATGCCCGGCTTTCTGGAATTTGCAGGAAGGGAGGAAGAGCAATTAAACCGACCCGCCAACCCCGACGCACCTCCCTCGCTTCTCTGCCTCTGCGTTAAGCCTGCAGTTTCTCCCGCCAGGTCTCTCTCTCTCGGGCGATACCGCAGGGGGCGATGTTTTCTCATTGACTTTTTTTCCCCCTCTTTTTACGCCGTTTACGTGGGGACGGGCTCTCCGGCTCTTCCACTCTCCTCTTCCCCCCCCCCCTCCCTCCCTCCTCCGCCCGCTTCCTTTTTCTTTTCAGCGCTACCGGCGTAGCTTTTTTTTTTCTCCCTTCTGGTTTTTCTTCGCAACTGGACGCGAAGGAGCCGGGAAGTTTCCGGTGCCGGTTGCGGGAAACTGTGGTGGCGTTTGTGTGTCTCGCCGCCTCCACCGCCACCGTTTCCAACTGCCCCGATGCAACGCCGGGCGATGTTATCAGAAGCATCTGGGCGGCTGTGCCCGATGAGTGTCTAGGTGTGGGGGGGGAGGGGGCAGCAAAGCCATCCATCCCTTTCTCCCGGCTGAGTGGGGGGGGGGGGGGATTTCCTGTCTCCTGCCTGGAAAAGTGTCCCCGTGCCTGGGTGGGTGAGGGCTTTGCAGGAAACTTTGGGAAGTGACGGGAGTGCCCCCCCCCTCCGCCTTTCCTGCCCTTCCCTCTCCTCCTCCCCCCCTTCTTTCCATTAAGACTCCCGGCAGCATCTGGAGCGCTTGGTGCTGAACTGTGCCTGGTGGGGTTGGTTACTTCTGGAGCGGGGGAAGCAGCTGCTGCCGCCGAGCACAAAAAGAAGTCTGTCTTTGCTCTTGTGTCTCTCCCCCCCTCCCTCCCCCCATCTATCTATAATGCTCTTGGTCTCGCTCTCGTTTTCCTTCTCCAGGATGGCATGGATCTAGGGAGCGACCCCTGCAGCAGCCGCTCCAGCTCCGAGTCCAGTTCCAGCAAAGTGACTCCTTGCTCGGAATGCAAATCTTCCCCGTCGCCGACCAGCCTGGATTTGGCTGCTTTGGAGGACTCAGAGGAGGAAGAGGAAGAGGAGGAAGAAAAAGGAGGAAGAGAGGGGGAGGAGGTCGACGGGGAGGAGGAGGACGACGACTTCCAGGAGTCCACCGAGAGGAAAGTGATTGATGTGTGGAAGGAGGATGGGGACACTGCCCGCTGCCATGCCAAAACCACCCCTACCAGGAGGAGTTTAACCCAAGAGCTGGTGGAGGTGAGGAGTACTTGCCTCACCCTCCCCACTACCACCATGCCCCCCCCAGCTCCCAGCACTATCCCCCCTCCTCATCCTCTCCAGCCTCATCGTCACCTGCTGGACCTTAGGCACAATGCCAACATGGTGCCGTCCAGCCACCGGACTGGACACAAAGGGGGTGGGGGCTACAGTAAAGCCCCCTGCCTCCAGAGAGCTCAGCAGGGAGGTCCTTTGCTTTCCTTCCGCCCCGTGGAGAACTCCTTAGGAGGAGATGCCTTGAAAGAGCAGGAGCCTCCGCTGCCCACTATGGACTGGGAAGCACTGGAGAAACATCTGGCGGGGTTGCAGTTCCAAGAACAGGAGCTTCGGAACCAGAAGAGCAACTACACCTCTGTAAGTTGTCTCTTTCCTTTCTTCCTTGCTTTTTTTTTTTCTTACATGTTCAGAGTAACAGCGATGAGAATTAAAGTGTTAATGTTAGTGGAATTGCTGCTACTTAAGGAGACCGGAGGGTGAGTCATTTCCCATGCGAGGGAGGGCATTGGATGATTATGTTTTTTTTCCCATAGAAGGTAATTTCCAAAGGGCAGCTGTGATTACTTAGATTGGGATGGCTGGTTGCTTCCTTTTCTCCCTCCAAATATGTCCTGGTATGTGGGCTTGCAAAAAACCGGACCTCGTGTCCATTGGTGTATTCTGTAGAGTGGGAGAATGGCTCCCTTGGATTCAGATTGAGAAAGGAAAGAGTCAAGTGTTATCCCTTGTCCCTTTTGTTCTGTGAGAGGGAAGGAGTTGGTTGATTGGCCTGCCTTGGTCTTGAGGATTAGGGGCTTTGGTGGCTGACCTTTTCTGTGGGGAAGAGAAGATAGGGCTGGGAGGGAGGTCCTGAACTACTTCCTGTTCCTTATCAGAAGAACACCTGGCTGCATTCAGAAAAGCCAGACATGTGGGTGGCCTTAAGAGGGAGAGGAGAAGGAGGGGGAAATGTAAGCAGGAATCTTAGCCAGCTGGTGCATGTCTCATTGTGAATTTGCCCTAGTGAAAGGGTTCGTGCTATCAAATGCATGTTTCTCTGCCCTTCCTTTCTAAAGGTACAGCAGAACTTGCAGACTTGGGTAGTTTAGAATTTCTATTTTTTTTAACATGTGCTTTGTTCTGCAAAAAATGTCTTGTTTAATCTAATTAATAGCTCTGCTAACATTGCATCACTTTTGCCTTGGGATGTGACTTGAAAATCTAGGGCCTTCAGCTCTTAGAGATTGGGTGTAATGCTCTTTGACTTTAGGGCATGATAAGTAACTTCATTTTTTCAGCATAATTGGCACTGCTGCTTCCAGCAAGAGAAGGGCAAAGGGAAGGGGACTTTGTATGGTGTCTTCCCAGATGGACAGAGCCAGTGAAAAACTGTTCCATATCAGAGTCTGTTTTAATTGCCCTTCTCCCTTTGCATCCAGAGCACATTATCTATAAATACTGAATAGAAATGGAAGACACGATCTTCACTAGATTCAAAGGGAGAAAGCTTTCTTTCAAGGTTTTTTTTATTATTATTATTATCTAAAAATTTCTCTGTAAAAACAGATCAGATGCAAAGTCCAATAATAAAGTGCTATTATCCCAGCATATGTAACTTCAATAATATTAGATTCAACAGAGATGCTGATGACACTGCATTTTAAATAAGCTGTACTTTTGGAGACAATATGTGATTTTCAGAAAGAGTATGTTGCCTGTAGATAAGAAATCAAGAGAGATAGCTGAAATGTCCAGCTTTGTTTCTTGCTGGGACAGCAAAGTCTGACATTGTTCTCTAAAGCAAAGAAGCTTGTTTTAGGCTTCAAAAAACTCTTAGTGCCTGCTCTGTGAACAGATATCTGGTTTTTTTGTTTTTTCACTTTTGCAGATCTTTCAGCTTAGCAGGTGTTTGATAATGACTTGTGAGAAGATGCCCAATTCATGTTTCCTAACCCTCTAGTTAAATTATATCTCAAACAATCTACTTTGCCTGTCAACGAGCATTAATGTATTTTCATTTTTATAAACAATCTGTAAATATATTTTCTAAAATGTGGCACCCTGAAACTTACTTAAATGATGCAGTGGAACTGCACAATGAATTACAAACACTCTTAATAAAATTAAATTAAATGTGGTAATTTGACTTGAAGACTATAGTTTTACTTTCAAACTTAAATGATTTCCCAAGGGGTTTTTTTAAAAGTTTACAACTTGCTGATGATCTTCTCATGTGACTTTAATGGATCGATATACTACTAAAACTCTTCTAGTCTATAACCTTAAATTAGATGAAATTTAGGATAGGCGCATCATAGGATAACACTTTTCAAATCAAGATACCTCAGATGGGCTAACTTAAAGAATGCCACCCAAAACCAGTACCTGTATGATTGAAATTTCAAGGAACTTCAGACCAATGATATTGGAAAAGTTGTGGCCTCTGCAGAGTCACCATATTGCCACAATCAACTGCGGGCACATGATTGCCATTTCCAATGATTTCTGCCAGCTTCCCACAAGCAAGGGAAATGTGGAAACTGGCAGGAAGTTGAAATTAGCTCCCATTCTCATTGCTTTTTTTCCCTGCACATAATCATTCGTATTATCAGTTTAGGTAAGGAAAAATCTCTGAAACAATGACTTAACAGATCATGGATTGTCTAGTTTCCTATTAATGTTTATTCTTTGAAAATCTATCATTAACCCTGACCCTTAACAGCCTACTTTTCTTTCTTTTTGCGATCCTGTAGTCCCTTTTTATCGGGGTGGAGTCTGGGCAACTGACTGGAGTTGAGCGTTTACTGGCCAGATGCTCTTCCTGATGCCTATGCAGAGTTCGCAGTAGATATTTTCTCTTTGCACCCTGATAGAGAAACATCTTTCTCTATCAGTCTAGGATTGAACTCTCAATCTTCCAAGTGGGAGGCGATCGCCTTCACCTCTAGGCCATTGCGCTACTCTTAACAATCTGCACTACTTACAACCGTAATTGCAGGCTCAATTAGGGTCATTTAGTCCAGGGGTGTCAAACCTGTGACAACATGTTGTCATATGATGTATCGGAACCTTTTCTCCCTTTGCTAAAACGGGTGGACGTGGCCAGCATGTGATATATCCGGCTTGCGGGCCGAGAGTTTGACAACCCTGATTTAGTCAAATTGAATTTTTGTGTTAGTATATTTCCAAATAATGAATGCCAAACATTGAGTCAAGACAGAAAATAGGCAGTAAATAGGCTCCCAGATTTTGCTGAATGCCAATTCCCATCACAGCAGATAGTATTATTCACAGTGGTATCTACTGAAAATTAATTGCTAGCCTAAGTTCACATGACCATTGTTCTAAGTCAGGAGTGGGCAACCTGAGAATAGTGCTAAACAGTTGAGCCAAATATCCTCATCTTCATTCATTCTATCTTGCTGTGAAACTAAGGCTATATCTGACTGTGTGTACCACCACTCTGATGTTTAATGTAGAGCAGTGATGGCGAACTTTTTAGGCACCAAGTGCCCAAACTGTGCACGCGTGCATGCCCAAACTGAAAGTGCACGTGTGCACGAACATGTGCAAACATACAGACATGCATGCGTGCATACACGGACATGTGTGCATGCATGGAGATGCGCAGCAGAGACCGAAGACCAGCTGGCTGGTGGGAAGCAGGGCATCCCAACACCGGCAGCACGGCAAGAGGTAAGATCTTTTTCTTTCATGAGCTTCCGTTTCATCGTTTTCAGGGAAGCAGAAGCACACGAAAGAAATGCCATGGAAATCTGACCTGGGACGACGGCATGCGTGCCAGAAGAGAGGGTTCTGCATGCCACCTCTGGCACGCGTGCCATAGGTTCACCATCACGGACCTAGTGTATTTCATGATACATTGGCCAAAATACATCATTTGAGTTCCTGAATGAAATGTGGTATATAAATCTGATAGCATTAGCATCCTAGTGTACTCCTTTCAAGGAGCAGCAGGGAGTTTTCAGTTTATCTAGATTCTGTTTCAACTATAATTTTTTTCTGGAAACTTTGGAGGGTCCAGTGATGCCAGTATAAAATAAACTTTCATAAAATGCTCAGAAATAACTCTGTTTAAAACAGATGCTGATGGAACCATTGCCAATGCTCTTGATATGTAACTTCCGGTTGTTCTTCAGCTAAATAGTTTATGACAATCCAAATAAGATTTGGTTCTTCTTGTTTATTATCCGTACCTTTTGGTTTCTTGTCAAGCTCCATTATGTTGACTTATTGCTTGATTTTTATATTTCCTATTGGTATTCCCACCCAATAGCATCAATAAAAGATTAATGAATTGTGCTGCCATTACTCACTGTACTTAAATGATTAGCCTCTATTTCACACTTCATCTGAAATAACTTATTTATTTGTTTGTTTTGGTTCTTTAATAATGTCAAAGCTAAAGAAACTCAGAACTGACTTAACACATTGTGCTAAAGAAAGGTATTCAAACTACATTGCTGGATCCCAGAACATACTAAGCCAAAACTATATAAAGCTACGTATTGCTTAATGTGATGTATGAAGCCAGATAGTGGCTTGTGTATCATCACAATATCTTTTATGAGCATTTCTCTCTCTCTCCATCATGCATGGGAATTGAAAGTGGGGAGGTTGGGCTGATAGGAAAACTGTTTTCAGAACACTATGCAGATCAGCATCCAAGGCTGTGAAACATGTGGAAATAAAGTCAATTACTACTTAAAAGTGAGACATAAAGATGCAGATAACCAGGTGATGTTTCCAAGGCTTTGTCCCATTATCTGGAACTAGTTGGAATAGAAAAGGCTCAGGCTTCTTAAACCATCCAGGGCTGGAGAAATTTAATCTTAATACTAAAGGCAGTTGCACTTCACTCTTCAGGATGGTGTGTGATTTGGGGGTCACAATTGCTATTCCAAGAGCAGGTGGCAGCTGTGGCAGGTCTGTGACAACTCGTTACAGCCAATTCACCACGAGACAATTCACCATGGCCAACTTACCATGGGACAACCCGCCATGGGACAAGAGTTACACTAATATCAAAGAAACAGTGGAATAGAATCATTGAAGAAAGGATGCCAAGGGAGGAACAAAATGTTATGTGAAATGACAAAAATTAAAATAATTTTTAGCTAGTTTAAATAATTAAATTGAATTGTTGAATTTTCCCACAGCGAGTTGCCCTATGGCAGTGATGGCTAACCTTTTCCGGACCGAGTGCCCAAAGCATGCGTGCGTGAATGCATGTGTGCACCAGAACCCCCAAAGTGCAATGCATGCATGGGCCCTATGCATGCCCCCACAGGTGCCCCGCCCCCATGCATGCCTGCACTCCCTGCAGCGCCCCCCCCACATGCGCGGCAGACCATAGATTTGCCATCACAGTCCTATGGCAAGTTGGCTGTGGCAAATTGTCCCATTCCGGCTGTGGCCAGGGAGGCTTTTACACAAATTTAAAGGTGTTCATAGTGTGCCAATTGCCCCTATACTTGGACAAGGAGGACCTTAAAATGATTACTTGCCTTTGGTCATTTGGACTATTGCAACGCTCTGTAGGCAGATCCAGAATGATCCCGAATGCAGCAGCTCTAATAGTTATTCTTCACTTATGCCCATGTGACACCTCTGCTTTGTGAGCTGAACTAGTTACCAATAAGCTTCTGGGTACAATTCAATGTGCTGGTTATAATTTATAAAGCGTTTCATGATATAGGGTCTGATTATCTAAAGGACTGTCTATCTCTATAGTTTCTGTCCATATCATATGATCCAGCAGAATCAGCATAGTCTCGGAGCTAAATAGTGAGGGGATGAAGCAGTATCTTATCATAGATCTATTTGGCCCCTATCCTGACCTTATTTAAACAAGCCTTCAGAACCTGAGTTCCCAGACTTTAGGTGCAGCGGTGAAATGCACTTACTTTCACTAGCGGTTCGGGAATGTGAGCGTGCGCGCCTCTTCTGCCCATGCACAGAGGGTCAAAAACAGGACATAATGACATCCTGGCGGGTGGGCAGAGCATCCTCCTGCCGGCACTGCCAGTTCACATGAGTCAGATAGATCTGGCCGGATTTCATCGCTGCTTAGGTGGACTCCTTATGGGACAATTGCTTTGCCAGATTTTGTTATTGTGTTTGCACGTGTTTATTTTTCACTTTTTGCATTTTATTTTTTTCAGTTGCTTCATATTGCATCCTACTCATAGTCATGAAGAAGTCAGGCAGCTTGTAAATGTAATAAATAAATAATGAGGGTTTTAAACACTGGAGATGACATATAATGTACACATGGTTACATTCCTAGATTCTGAAATAGCAGGTACTCCTTTTGATTAGATTTGCAGTAACAGTAGCTTACCTATCTCTGCCTTGTCCTTGAATCCTCTATTGTTAAGCTCAAGAGTGTGTGTTTACATTTATAGAGGGATCCATTGTCATGCTCAAGGGGAGGCTCTGGCATCACAATGATTTGAATTTTGACAAATTCCTGGTTCAAATCTAAAATGAGACCCTCTTTTCTTTCATTGCAATAATGCTTTTGGAGTATTGGAATCCATTGAAAAACTTAAAATATTCTTCAAAATAATACTTCAATCATTTTGTAGGTGCTGGATTATAATAAAGTTCTGGGCACTTATGTAAGATTTTATACAAGACTTGACCTTTTGCATATCTACTAATGTTAAATCATAAAAGGAAGCGCCAGCCACGGGCTCAAACAGAAAATCACATCTTCGGTTATGCTTATTATTTTCTTTGGTCTGACACATGTGAATTTGATACTTTTTCCAGCTGTATTGCTTCTGCTGGAAGATTCCTGTTACCACTTAATCTGCTTCTTCAACAATGTAGCATCCAGGCTCTAGTCTGGAGGACAAGGGTTTGTTTGTTTGTTTTTTGTTCAGCTGCAGCACATAAATCACCTGGAGGAGGAATTTATGAATGGTAGATTTGTCACTATGGAACACTTGTATTTCTCTCCTTTTTCATTAGTTGGTCTAGCACGGTAGAGAGTTTTTTTCAATGTACTGAAGCTGCTAAATCTATAGACCCTCACATTTGTTCCAACTTATTTCCACAAACCTTAATTAACAAATGTTATACTGACATTGGGGGGGGGGGGGGGAATTGCTTCATTTAAATTTTACACCTTTAATTTTGATTTTGTTATTTGTGCGTGGCTGCTTCATATTTTGGTACCATAATCAGCCACAATAACTGTAATTACTGAGCCTAGGCCTTGTAAACAACTTTTCATAAGAATATTTTTGTAAACAAAATCTGCAAATGCTTCAGTTGCATTTCATCTCTAATTAGCATGCAATGATTGTAGCAATCTGGCTAACTCTCTTTTTTAAACTGAGCTAGAGATGCAGTGCACCAAAGTGCCAGTCACTGGATGCCTGGATGTGTGTGTGTGTAGGTCTTTGGTTATTCAGGTTTTCTCCCGCGTAAAATTGGAAGTGTCTTTGCGACGTTTCGACGAAGTCTCATTCGTCATCTTCAGGCTGGTGTTTTTGGCTTTGTGCACAAAGCCAAAAACACTGGCCTGAAGATGACAAATGAGACTTCGTCAAAACATCACCAAGACACTTCCAATTTTACGCGGGAGAAGACCCGAATAACCAAAGACCTATATACAAACACCCATGAAAACCTCAGAAAACATCTCTCCCCCCCCCCCCCCGCTCTCTCTCTCTCTCCACCTAGTTCAGTGAAATCACAATCCACTAGTTTCTAGGCTTTTTTTCTGGCAGCCAGCAAACACTCTGCTACCCATTGGGAGACTAAGGAGCCCAATGGGCAGCAGAGTGTTTGCTGGCTGCCAAAAAAAAAAAAAAAAGCCTAGAAACTAGTGGATTGTGATTTCACTGAACTAGGGCTGCATAAAAATCTTGGTTTACGTAGGAAGAAGCTGGCTAAAGAGAAATACACATAAAGCCTAGGAAAAGGAAAGAAAACATTATTTATATATGTATGTATGTATGTATGTATGTGTATATGTATATGTACATGTACACACACACACACACACACACACACACACACATATATATATATATATATATATGTTGGAGATAAGGTTATATTGCCTAGCAAATCAGTCTGTAATAAATTTTTTCTCATTTTCATATGTGAATTTGATATAACAATAGTAATCTTAAAACCTTGGAGGAAGGAAAGAGAAAGTACTTGAATGATGAGCAGACATAGTTGTTCATATATTTATGAGTTTTATGAACCAACCAAAGTATGTTCAGGCAGGCCCCAATTTAGGATCACAATGGAGTTTGCCCCTCATGGTTGTAAGTCATGACAGTCATAAAATCATTACCAACATAGTTTTCCAACTCTTTGTAGTGGTTGTTAAGTATCCCCTGCAGTCATGAAGTGGCCACTATGGTCATTAAACAAACCAATGGTCCATTATGAGCACAGTTTGGCTGAAAACTGGAAGTAAATGCCAGTTTGGGCAAAATGTCATAAAATGCAGTCAGTAGACCAAAGGATGCTGCAAACACTTGTAAATACGACCTGGTTGCCAAGAGCTTGGAGTGTTGGTGGGGGAAGTGATCATCAGAACTTCAAATATAGGTCAGGAGTGGATGCAGTGGATCAGTGGGTAAGACGCTGAGCTTGTTGATCGAAAGGTTGGCAGTTCAGCAGTTTGAATCCCTAGTGCTGCATAACGGGATAAGCTCCCATTATATGTCCCAGCTTTTCCAGAGCGCTGCTCCCACTATCCATGACTGGGTTAATCCTCAGCCTTTGGCAAACAACTGAGAGAAAAAACAAGGGACTTTCCCCTTTCCCTACTGTAGCCACACCCCTTACTCCCATGATACCCCAGTCTTCTCTCAGTTGTTGGCAAACGCTGAGGTATTTTCCTGGAGCTCCGCTCATTCAGGTAATTTCACTTTAAATCCTTTCTTCTTTCTGTTGGGACCAATTCTTTTAGATTCTCCCCTTTCCTTTTCCCCTTGAGGGGCTTCTAGTTTTGTTTTATTTTTGATTAGAGGATTTTATTTTCAGGCAATTTTTCTGTTTTGCCGAGCGCCACGTGGAGGAGCGCTCATCAGCTGGCCGACGGATTCCCCAAGCCACCCACGCTGCTGCAAGCAAGCGGCGCTTATTTATAGCTCCGCTGCTTTCGGAAGCCGTTTTTGGTGCTTTTAAAGGCTTCAAAGAGTCGTGTGCAGAGGGAGGCTTTCCTGGGAGCGCCGCTCACCGCCCATCCTCAGCAGCTCCCGCAAGCCCAGGCACAACCGCGCAGCGCTCCTACACTACAGAAATAGAAGCGGCGGCCATTTTGGACCGGAGCCAGCCGCCCACGTGGCAACGAGCAGCGCTTCCGCCCTACACTACAGAAAATTAAGGGAGGCCAATAGCGGGGCGCGGGTCTCAACCCCCACCACCACCACCCCCAGCGCTGCACAGCGGGAGCATCAATGCCTGCTCCAATTTGGAACGCCCCCCCCACCTGCAGAAGAGACTGCGGGGGAGGGCTATTTAGCCCGGCATCTGGCTGGACCCTAGGGCCACCAGTACAAGCCCGAGGCTAGTGTCCCAGCGCGAGGCACGTGCTGCGGACAAGGCTCCAAGCACGGCACCTGGTAGGACCTTTGGGCCGCCAGCATAAGACCGCTGCTATTGGCCACCACAGCTTGACCACACCCAGTGGTAGCTACCCCAGGTAGGCCTCCAGAACCGCTCCCACCACTGGGACTGCTTCTGAGCACTAAACTGCCAACTGCTGCCTACGCCACAGTCACTTGCTCACCCCAAGCCGAGCCAAGGAGGCGGTGGTCCTCATCGGTGCAAACGTCCAATCAGACATGGCAGATTCTTCTTTATTTTCTGACCTGGAACTCGACCTAAGTCCTGTGCGCAAGTCAACCAGGTCGGGGACGAAGGGTAAGACATCCAGCAGAGCAGACAACCGCTCTTCCAAGTCAGACAGGCCAACCACAGTCATGGACAGGGACGCCCTAAGCCGCCATAAAGCACTGGAGCGGCAGTGCGACAAGGCACAAAAGGCAGCCAACGTCTCGCCAGCCAGGGTGCCATCCGGGGCTCAGGGAGAGACAGAACGGGGCATTGCAAGCCTCACAGAGTTGGCCAGGACACCAACGACTCCCCCACAGACCTTATCGGGCCAGACTTCCTCAAGGCGCGAGGCACAACCTGGTCAGGTGCCACAGGGCCCAGGGATTCAGAGTCCCTTCCAGCTGCACAGCCGTTTCCAGGGACCAGCCGCCCCAGCTGCCACAGCTACGACAGCTCAGGCGGGGCTTCAACCACCCTTTCCTATGACTTCCAAACAATGTTTTCTTCGGCCCTTTCGACATTCCTCGCCCAAGCTGGAAGGGGCACAGCAACAGCCCCTTCCACAACAACCGCAGGCGCATCACCGTAACCAGCTACCACATCACTAGCCCTCCCAGGAGTTGCCATCCTCATCGGAGGACTCGGACCAAGCAGAGGAAGGGCCCGAAGACATGGAGTTCTCAGAGGACGAGGGGCTACCGCCTGACACCCCAACTTTCACCGGCCTATTCAGGCCAGCACTCTTCAAGTCACTGCTCCATAAGGCCCAGCTTACGACCAACCTGGGTCTATCAGGTGATGTGGGCCCCCCTGCACAATCATCAACAGCGGGGCCCCATGACGCTCTATTCAAGGCGTCTAAACCGGAAAGGGACTGTATTCCGTGCCCACAGCTGTTCACGGAGGTCATCCAAAACCCCTGGGGCCAACCAGCAGCTTCAACAGCGCCTAGCAGCCTAGACAAAAAACTTCTTTGTTCAGCTCCGGAGCTGGAGGACCTACTAGCCCTTCCAGCAATCGACCAACCAGTAGCTTCACTGTCCTCACCGTCACTCATCTCTACAGATGCCCTTGACAGTCTCAAAGCAGAGGACAAAAGAATGGAGGGGGCCTTCCGCAAGACGCACCAGGCGGCTGGCTGGGCGATCAGGACTGCGACGGCATCTTCGTTCTTTAGCAGAGCAGCCCTAATTTGGCTCCGCCAAATGCAGGACCGGCTCCCCCCTGGGGATACCAGGTTGCACCAGGACATCCACAAAATAATTGCAGCTACAGAATACACAGCAGATGCATCCCTTAATTCCGCCAAGTTCGCCTCCAGATCCCTGGCGTCCACCATCACGGCTCGAAGACTATTCTGGCTGCGCCCCTGGAAGGCTGATCTCAAAGTGAAGTGGAGACTGGCGGCAGCACCTTACAAGGCTCCAGACCTCTTTGGGGCGGCGCTTGATCCAGTCCTAGTAGAGGACAAGGACAAGAGGAAAGTGCTACCCTTGGCTTACCGTCGCAGAGAACGCAGGTACTCTCCTTACCCGCTACAGGCGCCCTTTCGTACCGCTGCGGGCCCCAGGGGGCCCTCCTCACATCGCCCTCAATACCAAGGGGGGGAGAGATACCACGACAGACAACAGTTCCGGGACCGGGGTCGAAACCAACAACCCAAACGCCCCTTCCGAGGGGCTGGATTCAAATCAAACAAGAGGGGGAAGTGACTCCAGGCTCCGGGGGCCCATAGGAGGAAGACTCCGCCTCTTCCACCACCAATGGGCCCAGTCCACCTCGGACGCCTGGGTATCGCACACGATTTCTGCTGGGCTTTATATCGAATTTTCGGGCCCTCCCCCACATCGGTTTGTGCGGTGCCCTGTCCCTCACTCCAAAGAACTTTAAGCCTTGATGTTGCAGGAGATCCATCACCTATTGCAGGTCAATGCAATCGAACCAGTCCCATTGACCCAGCGGGGCTTGGGTTTCTACTCAAGCCTCTTCCTGGTGCCCAAAAACTCGGGGGGCTGGAGAGCCATCTTGAACTTAAAACATCTGAACCTGTCGGTCCGCTACCGCAGGTTCAAGATGCACTCCCTCCGTTCAATCCTGGAGGGAGTCAGACGGGGGGACCTCCTCCAGTCAGTGGATCTGAGGGAGGCATATCTCCATGTTCCAATTCACTCGCACCAACGACAGTTTCTCAGGTTCGAGTATGGGGGCCGACACTTCCAGTACCGAGCCATGCCCTTTGGCCTGTCATCAGCTCCCCGCACCTTCACCAAACTGGTAGCGGTAGTGGCAGCCAGCCTGAGGACCATCCCCGTGAGAATCCTCTGCTACCTCGACGACATCCTGATCCTCTCGTCGTCGCGAGATCAGGCGGCCAGGGACAGGGAGAGCATCCTGAGAGCCTTCCAGGCCCACGGGTTTACCATCAACCACGAGAAAAGCCACCTCCAGCCCACCACCCAAATTCTATATCTGGGGGCTGTGATAGACTCTGCACGAGGCCAGGTGTCCCTGTCACCGGAAAGAATCCAGAGCCTCCAGAGCCTGGCGCGCCAAGTGCTGTCAGCAAGGAAGGTACCACTAGTCCAACTGGCGTGCCTCCTTGGCAAAATGGTCTCCTGCTACGGTATTGTTCCGTGGGCACGCAGACATTCGAGAGCCTTACAATGGTTCCTCCTGCCTTACCAACGCTCAGGGGCGGCCAACTCTCGACAAAAAGTCCGACCCTTTCTGTGGCTCCACAACTCCCTCAAGTGGTGGACATCCAACTCCCTTCTCAGGGGTTCAAAGTTCCTAGTACATGACAGGATAGTCCTCACGACAGATGCCAGCCTGCGAGGTTGGGGAGCCCACCTGAGCAACCTGGTAGCACAAGGTCAGTGGGCCAGCCAGGAACAACTCTGCAGCATCAACCTGCTCGAGCTGCGAGCAATAAGGCTGGCTCTGCAGCACTTCCAAGAACAAATACAAGGACGCCACGTGCTAGTGCTGACCGACAACATCTCAGCAAAAGCACACGTCAACAGGCAGGGGGGCACATGGTCCCGGTCCCTGATGGCGGAATCCGAGGCACTGTTCGACTGGGCGGAGAGACATCTCCTATCGATCAGGGCAGATCACATCTCCGGGGCAACCAACATCAGAGCAGACTGGCTAAGCCGGGAGACAATAAATCAGGCGGAATGGCAACTCCATCCAAGCCTGTTCCAAGAAATCGTAGTCCGGTTCGGGCAGCCGGAGGTGGACCTCTTTGCCTGCCCGGCCAACGCACAACTTCCCCGGTTCATAACCAGATACCCGGCTCCCCAAGCGGAAGCGCACAACGCCCTTCAGTGCAAATGGCTGGGAGGCCTACTCTATGCATTTCCCCCGATTCACCTGCTTCCAAGACTGGTCAAGAAACTGCTCCTCGAGAGGGCCAACCTGCTCCTGGCCCAGGAGCAGGTTGGTACGCCGACCTTGGCCCAGAAGGGCATGGTACGCCGACCTCGTGTCTCTTTCAGTAGACCAACCGTGGCTGATCCCCCCCCCACAAGGTAGTGCTACGCCAGGGAGAGGTACTCCATCCCGATCCGCAGTGGCTCCAATTAGCTGTTTGGCACTTGAGAGGATAGTCTTAAGGAAAGGCAACTTACCAGACAGCGTGGTCAGCACAATTCAAGCAGCCAGACGGCCTTCGACAACCCATATTTACGAGGCATCCTGGCAGGCATTCTGTCACTGGGCTTCTCGACAACATACTGACCCCACAACAGCCTCGATACGGGAGGTGTTGGTGTTTTTACAGGCGGGGTTGGACAAGGTTCTAGCCCCAGCCACTTTGAAGCGACAAACAGCTGCATTATCCACAGTTATCAAGTGCCCTCCTTTTCGAACGCTCTCTCACCATCCACTAGTCAAGGATTTCTTGCATGGGGCCACGAACATTCGCCCCCCAACAGTACACCGCTACCCGTCCTGGGACTTACCCCTGGTGCTGAAAACGTTGACAGGTCCACCTTTTGAACCACTGGGGACAGTCGGCCTCAAGTTCCTATCCTTTAAGGTCACCTTCCTCCTGGCCATCACATCAGCTAGGCGGGTCTCAGAAATAGCTGCTCTCTCCATCCGCAAGGACTTATGCATCTTCCGAGATTCCACGGTCATCCTGCGCCTCGACCCAGCCTTTCTTCCAAAGGTGAACTCCTGGTTCCATCGTGCCCAGGAGCTCGTTCTACCGGACTTCTGCCCATCGCCGCGTGACGAGAGGGAGAGGCGTTGGCACACCCTCGATGTTCGCCGTGCCCTTCGCCTGTACATCAGCAGAACGGCCTCGTTCCACCGCACAGAAGCGCTTCTTGTCTCATTCAATCCTTCATCCCTTGGTCAAAAGATTTCAGCATCCACAGTGAGTAGATGGATCAAGGCTTGCATAGGCCTGACATACGAATCGAACTCTAAACCGAAACCGGCCAGAATCCTTCCACACTTCACCAGAAGTGCGGCCACGTCGGCAGCCTGGGCCACACAGGCGTTGGTGCTGGACATTTGCAGAGCAGCCACCTGGTCGTCTCTGTCGCCTTTCATCAGACACTATAAGATAGACGTCTATGCGTCTGCCGAGGCAGCCTTCGGTCGCAGAGTCCTCCAAAGAGTCGTGGCTGACGAAGATGCGGAGGACAGTCAGCCTCCCACCCGTAGTAGTTAGCTTGGGTACATCCCATTCATGGATAGTGGGAGCAGCGCTCTGGAAAATGGACGTTGACTTACCTGAACGTCCCTTTTCAGGGCGCTGCGTACACTATCCATACCCTCCCTAGCTGACCTGGCTGACTGCTGAGGGGGGAAGGGCACTCCCCTGCCTTTTATTTTGTCTTGCTGTTGTGTTGATTGTTAATAAAGTTATGAGTTGTTTCACCTAACAGCCGTTTTTACTCTCTACTCCTTCGTTCAGACTGGGGTATCATGGGACTAAGGGGTGTGGCTACAGGAGGGAAAGGGGAAGGTCCCTTGTTTTTTCTCTCAGTTGTTTGCCAAAGGCTGAGGATTAACCCATTCATGGATAGTGTACGCAGCGCCCTGAAAAGGGACGTTCAGGTAAGTCAACGTCCATTCTACCAACCTAGCAGTTCGAAAGCACGTAAAAAATACAAGTAGAAAAATAGGGAGACTCTTTGGTGGGAAGATAACAGCATTCCATGCACCTTTGGCGTTTAGTCATGCCAACCACATGACCACGGAGATTTCTCCGGACAGCTCTGGCTCTTCGGCTTTGAAATGGAGATGAGCACCATCCCCTAGAGTCGAGCACGACTAGCACATATGTGGAAGGGGAACCTTTACCTTTACCTTACTTTATTGGATACATTTGTACTCATTGTTTGCTTAAAAATGTTACTCAAGTTACAAAATCTTACCTTGCTGAAAAATCACACCAGCACTTACAAGTTAAATATAATTTCTTAAGTAAAAACATGGCAAGGCATGCTTCAATGAACAGAGAGAAGTGGCTTTCTTGTCAGACTTCCTTAGGAAATGAGTTCTATTTGTGGAATGTGTGTGTGTATCCAACTTGCTTGTTTCACTTTATAGTAAATTCATTTTTAAACCTGCAAGAGGTTTGTTTTTTTTCCCCAGCCTCTGATACATAGAATTAGTTTGGGAATGACATGGCTCATCTCTAATCCAGTGAAGTGCACTGAGGCCTTGTGGCTCTGGTGGCAGCATTTGTCAGGCTCCAAAAACCAACAAAGGACATGTTGAGGCAGTTTTCTTTATTGTTCCTCAGCTACAGATAGAAATTTTGACAAACTAAAGCACACTATGTATACCAGTGGTGCGCTGCTGCTGGTTTAACAACTGGTTCAGTGATTGTGTGCGTGTGCCTAATGCGCGCTTTGCGTGCATGCACAATTTTACAAATACTAACCTTCTGTGTTACTACTTGGGAGTAACACAGCTGAGGTGTGGCAATCTGTTCTGCTGCGCTAATCAGCTGAGAAGATAAAGATAAGTAAAGCGCAGGGGTGGGGAGGTCAACCTGATCATTGGAGCAAACCAGTTCGCTCCCAGCTGATCGGCGCTACCAGTTTGCCCGAACCGGTTTTAACCAGTAGAATCCAAGCCCTGATTTATATCACATAAAACATTATTTGGGAATTATTAAGGAGGAGCTGACTTCCCCCTCTTTCTCTCACATAAATTATCAAAAGAGTGATGTCTCTTGCTCCTCTGGAATGCATCCTCTCCCTCCTAGGAATCCAGACAACATTCCATCACAGCTGGATTGCAGCTGGCAAGAAAACGAGGCAGAACTTTGCATTAGAATTGCTGAAAAATATGTCCCTTTTGAAGATCTACTTAGTGTGCTCCGAATGCTTTGTATTACAGCTCCCATCCATCTCAACTCCATATTGAGGACCAAAAGAGGTTACAGTACTGCACCAGGATTGAATAGACCCAGGTTCAGTTTCTCAATCTTGTCATGTTAAAGGCCACACTGAGATTTTCTTTGATTAAGAAAACATGCAATTCACAGTTTTAATACTCAAGTGCAACAGAGATTTTATTTTATTTTCACTGAAACAAACATTTTATTATATTGTGTTATTCCTGTGTAAAGAGAGATTTGATTTCCTTTTGAATGAGATGCTAGTCAGTGAAAGGGCCCCACAGGCTTCCTGCTAATAAGTTTGAATTTTTATAACATTTTTTTTCTGGTGATAAATTTATTCCCTTCGTGTTTTACAGTTATGGCAATAAAAATTATTGTCAGTGGTATTACTGCAATGTTTTAGGTAGTTAAATGTGCCATAATCAAAAACCATAATAACAGAATAGATGTAAAGGTATAAATATCTGTTTTGTTAAAAAAAAATTGCTGTGTTTGTTTCTGTCATGGCAGGACAGGTTCTATAAAAGTGCAGTTAGCAGGATTTATAAAAAAAATAAAAAGCTGAGAAGGATTGATCTCCTGGATCAATTTCTAAAGATTCCAACATGCTACAATTTTGCTTTAATTTTAACCAATGCAAATTCATAAAGTTTGGTCCAAAAATATTATGCAATATAGCTCATAAAGTATTTGATAGAACAGGAATGGCTTTAAATCAACAATGTAAGAATTGGAATGTCTTGCCTTGTGATAACACAGCCAACTTCAGAAACATCTTGGATATTCAGAAGTTGTCAGAAAACAGGGATTCATGAAGGCTGAAATGGGTATTTTTAAATCCCTGAAGTGTTTCAGAGCAATATGTCTAGACTCATACAGGGCTGAGGTGAGAAGAAATGCTGGAAACTTTCCAAAAATATTTGCAAAAAGGCTTGAGGCAGAGAAGAAGTGGGAGGAAATTCAGGAAAAGAAAACATTAAGAGGGCAAAAGATTGCTGCAAGACTCTTCGTCTGACTTAGAAGATAAAGAAAAGGTGTGATTGGTTGAGAATCTGAGGAGCTCCAGGAGCAAATAGACAGCTCAGAGGAAAAAGTTGCGATCAGTGTGTTATAGACACAAAGATCGCATCTAAATTTTTAGGTTCTGGAAATCAAATTTCATTCTACAGTGCTTTTGTGCAAGCAATGACAACGTTTAAATTTAGGGGTGAAAAGAACAAAGTTGTTGTCTTGATTATACAACACAAGAAGTATTTATTACGGCAAAACACCGCCTCTCCCTGTGATCATGTGACTGCATCTTGGTCCCTTGGCAACTAGCTCGCCTGTACGACTGGTTGCAACATTTCATAGTCATGTGACATGATTTACAATGTTTTCTGCTGGAAATCGACCTTTTTGGATGGTTCTCAGCAAAAACCACCCATAGTAATGCATTGACTCACTTAACAACCGCAACATTTACTTTACAACTGGGGCATTTGCTTAATTTGCTCAGCAAAAAAGGTCAGAAAATTGGGTAGATCCCATTGATGCCCGATCTATTATGAGTAACGATGAAAATTCCAGGCTCCATTAGAGTTGTAGGCCTACCGTGTTTCCCCCAAAATAAGACCTCAGAAAGTAAGTCCTAGCTTGATTTTTACATATGCGGCCAATATAAGCCCTCCCCCCCCATAAGCCCTAATTAAGACCCTACCCACTCCAGAGTGCACAGGTAAAAATTAAGCTAGGGTGGGGATGGAAGGTGGAGCTGCCCTATTACTTACCTTCAGATAGTTGCAGCAAGGCCTTGCACACCTTGGCCCATTTTTTCTGCAACTGGCAAGGCTTTCCTGAAGGCCTCTGTAGCTGATAACAGAGCTCTGGATTGATCCGGAGCTCTATTATCGACTACAGAGGCCTTGAGGAAAGCCTTGTGGGCTTTACCGGATGAAGAAGTTCCTGAAGTTCTCTGATATTGAAAAAGAGGCCGGGGGAGACGCGCACAAATGAAGTGAGTCAATGGACGACATCCCCCTCCAAAAATAAGACCTGGTGCCCTTTTTGTGGCAAAAAAAAAATCAGACAGGTCTTATTTTGGGGAAAACACAGGTACCTACACTGTCTTTGCTAATGGCGCAGTGGAAATATGATGTCAACCCTAACTCAAATATCTAATATTGATTGCAGCACCAGATTGTAGTGCTAGATTGCAGTACAAGTATTCCTTGATTTAGGACCTCAATACAACCCCAAATACCTGTTGCTAAGTGAAGCATTTGTTAAGTGAAACTTGCTCCATTTTACAACCTTCCTTTCCACAGTTAAGTGAATCACTGCAGCTGTCAAGCTGGTAACACAATTGTTAAGTGAATCTGGCTTCACCATTGACTTTGCTTGTGAGAAGATTGCAAAGGGTGATCACATGACTCCAGGACACTGTAATCGTCATAAATATGAGTCAGCTGCCAAGCATCTGAATTTTGATCATGTGACCATGGGGGCACTGCAATGGTTGCAAATGTGAAAAACAGTCACAGGTCACCTTTTTCAGTGCCATTGTAACTTAGAACGGTCATTAAACAGACTGTTGCAAGTTTCATTTCTATTTTATTTTTTTATTAATGAGTTAAATACAAAACAAAAGAAACAAAAACATACAGGACATTTAAAAAGAAAAATAAGGCCCTGTGCTGAGGGCATCCTCAAAACTAGAATCAGACACTGTGTCATTTACAGACTAACATGGATGAATTCGAACAATATACAGAGGAGCTATATTATAGGTTAGCTTTGATTTTTGAACCCAAATACTGTCTCTGATAGACAAATATATTGGAATAAGCCAACTTACCTTGGTTAATAACCACCTAGTGTCAAGCTTTCATTATGTCCAATTTTCAGAAGTTTCACAGTGAGATTTAAAGGCTGTGCTGACTAGAAAATGTTGCATCTGTCACAGGTCAAATTTCTCGTGAATTTAATAATAGGCCTATGACTGCCTTTTATTAAATATTTTAAATAATAGGATCCTTGCATTTAGAGGTCCACTGGCTCATCAAAGCTAAATCTGAATGAAACATCTGTACTGACATCTTAATGAACATTAATGCCATATTAATTTAACTTGAGCCCCTGCTAGAAAAAAAAAATCTTAAATGGAAGAGAGTTCTACATTTGAATAAATTCAATCAGATACATTTAAAAAAATGTGCTTTAGCCCTGGTATTTGGATCTGTACTTGGTTGCTATGATTTTGGCATGGTCAGGAATGTTTTATTAGGAGATAAATTCTGCTGGATGCAGTAATTGTGCCTGCCAAGAAATTCTGCCTAACATTGCAAGGTAAAGGCCAAAGAAGAGATACTGGGCAACAGTGTAAATGCAACTTAGCCCTTCCTATTTGGCTGAACATCAATGATTTTATACATTTTCCTCTCAGCTTAGGCATGTGGTATTTAATAAGCAGATGTTACAGGAGCTGCTTTGTTTTGCCTCATGACAGTGCTGCATAAAACCTGTTTTGAAATAACAAGAGCTGAACCAAAAGTATAAATGATAGGCAAAAAAGGAAAGGCTACAACTTGAGCCTACATTATTCTTAGTTTTGCTCAAAGTGATAGCAATTCTCTGAATTCTTTATTGCTGCTGCAAAGGTTTATTTTTATTTAGGTGAAGAATTATTATGTGTCACCTTTTGTTGGGCAAACACAGGGAGGGCAGATTTCCTCATTTTTACCAAAGTGATACTTGGTACTGAATTTTAAGGAAGCTGCTTATCTGCTGGCCACCATTGCAAAGCCTTGTCCTCACTTTTCCCGATGTAACTAAACTCTTGGATAACAATAATATTATGGTTAAATGCAGGGATATAGGTAATCCTCGACTTACGACCACAATGAGCCCAAAATTTCTGTTGTTAAGTGAGACATTTGTTAAGTGAGTTTTGCCCCGTTTTACCACTGCAGTTGTTATCACTGCAGTTGATAAGTAATAAGGTTACTAAGTGAATCTGGCTTCCTCATTAATTTTGCTTTTCAAAAGGGGATCACATGATTTGGTACACAGCAACGGTCATAAGTATGAACTAGTTGCCAAGCATCTGAATTTTGATGTTTCAGGAAGAGCCATATAGGTCCTATAGCACGGGTGTCAAACTCGCGACATCACGTTGTCATCATGTGATATATTGCAACGTTTTTCTCCTAGCTGGGGTGGCTGGGGCCTGCGCATGATACATCCGGTCCGTGGGCCGCCAGTTTGACACCCCTGTCTTATAGTATTTGGTCTCTGTTCTCCCACAAGAGAGTAAATACAGATACCACCACACTTGAGCCTAGAACCGTGATGGCGAACCTATGGCACGGGTGGCACAGGTGGCATGCGGAGCCATATCTGTGGGCACCCGAGTGTTGCCCTAGCTCAGCTGCAGCATACATGTGCGCACCGGCCAGCTGATTTTCGGGCCTTCGGGGCCCAGCATAGGGGCCTCTAGAGGGCCTCGGGGGTGTGTGGAAGGCCGTTTTCACCCTCCCCAGGCTCCAAGAAAGTCTCTGGAGCCTGGGGAGGGTGAAAAACAGGCCTACCAGGCCCACCAGTAACCTTTTTGCCGTCACGTGCCAAAAGCAAGGGGAGTGTGGGGTGTGCATGTGCGCGGGGGGGGGGGGGCAGGACATGGGGGCATTGAATTATGGGTGTGGGCACATGCATGCGTAACCCTCCCACACTCCCGATGCTTTTGGCACATGATAGCAAAAAGATTAGCCATCACTGGCCTAGAATAACAGTTATAAATCATGCTGGTTGTTAAGTGGTACACTATGTGATTGTGGCCATTTTTATGGCCTCTTTTGCAGCAGCCATTAAGCGAGTACGGCATTTATAAAGCAAATGACATGGCTTTAACTGCCCACAATGGGCATTTATTGCTAGAAACCAGCAGAAAATGTTATAAATTATGGCCATGGGATGCTCCAAACGGCTGCAAATGTGGACCGCGGGGAAGGGGGCAGCAACCAGAACTTAAAATCTGAGTTGTAAGTAGCTTTTGGCAGTCCTGTCAAAACTTTGAATAGTTGCTAAGTAACCGGTCATAAGTTAAGAACTTGTTTATTTAGCGTATGACAAAAATGTTAAAAAGCACATCACAATTACATTCTCAATGAACAAATATGAAACTATTCCATTTACAATTTCAAAGCTAGGCTGTTTAATCAATACATGATGGAATTGCATACAGAAAGGATTGTCTGTATGATATGAGGTATTTGGGAAAGGCAGAATTGAAATCTAACATTCACAAAAAGACTGTTTCTTTGGGTATTTAGTCTCCAGACTAAATAACTGCATCCCAGGATAATGAAATAACTTGTTATGGCTATGGTTGAATCATTTATATATTATCCTTTAGAGGTCCTGAAGGACAGGTAGAGTACCAGGTAAGTGGGTAAGGAAAATACTTTTTTTTTCCCAAACAGGGAAACCACCATCACTGATATTGCTGACAGTTCTAACAATTGCTATATTTACACCTGAAAATAATGTAATAGATAGCAGGAGTCAGCATGAATTTGGAAAAAACAAGTTATTAGACTGATCTAACTTTTTAATAGGACAATTCCCTTGATAAACTGTGGGAATGCTGTAAACATGAAATAATTTTCATTCAGTATTATGTAATAACCTAGTTAAATGTGGGTGGGATAGCTTAACAATTAAATGGATAAATAGCTGGCTCAGAGATTGTACTCCACAAGTGTCTTTGTCTAATAGGAAGAAAGTATTTTAGTTGAATACCACAAATTTACTTCAGAGCAGTGGTGAAATTCAAACTTTTTTACTACCGCTTCTATGGGCGTGGCTTGGGCATGGCAGGGGAAGGATACTGCAAAATTTCCATTTCTACCTCACTCCAGCGGAAGGATACCGCAAAATCTCCATTCCCACCCCACTCCAGGGGAAGGATACTGCAAAATACCCATTCCCACCCCACTCTGGGACCAGCCAGAGGTGGTATTTGCCAGTTCTCTGAACTACTCAAAATTTCCGCTACCGGTTCTCCAGAACCTGCTGGATTTCACCCCTGCTTCAGAGTCAACTATTTTTCAATATTTTTATTAAAGACTTGAACCAAGAGGTGGGAACCTACCAGATTCACAGATGACAAAATATTGAGTGAGATCACTAACAAAAACAAATTCAAATTAGTCTGGAAAGAAAAAATGGTCTGAAAATAATGAAATATAATAATCTTTGTGAAAAAATGTGCTAAAGTAGCCGATTGCTAATTCACACTGCTGATTCATTTATTTGTCAAAGAGCGCAAACATAATTTTAGAATGCATCAGCAGAAATATAGCTACTAAACCACAGGAAGCCATAGTTAAACTTTTATTATTGTGTCTCCTTTCAAATATTGTCTCCAGTTCTGGGCATCTCTGGGTTTTAGATATACCACAAAAAGGTTCAGTGAAGTACAATGAAGTTGAATAGAGCACTGGAAATAAAGTCTTGTGAACAGTGATTTGAGCAGAGAGTGGGGAATAGGATAACAATCTTCAAATATCTGAAGGGATTTCATATGAAAGTAGGTCAGTTGTTTCTCATCAGCCATACAAAACATACAAAATAATGATTTAAGGCAGAATCCAATTGATTGCTCAGTAAAACAATTCAACAGGTGAATTGCCCTTCCCTGGATGTGCTTAAATAGAAGCTTCATTGGGTATGGATTGAGGGAGGTAGCTGGACTCAGTGACCTAGATGGTTCCAGTTCAATGATTGATAGGGCAGTCACTTCTCACATACAGTATTTATAGCACTTACCTCAACCCTAACCTTTTAAAAGAAATTTTATTTCTAACATTTCCTGGGAACAAAATGTAAACTAATAGCATTCAGTGGCAGAAAACTGCTATCATTATTTCTTTTTTACAGCCAAGTCCAGGTTTTAGCTTATATGACACAGAATAGCAAATATGTCACTGCATGATTTATTATGCTTAGCAGGGGATATAATAAGATCTTTTTTTATGAATAGGAAATACACCCCTTATATTCTCGACATTGATGATATTTCCTACAAAATCAACATTAGCTTTAATAGGTTTAGTTTCAATCTTCTCATCATTTTTCCGTGGAGCACAGTTATCATTTTCCCAGAATATCAAGTCTATTGATTATATGTTGAGTGAATTAAAGACACTTTTTCCAGGAGGTAAGGAATATAGTTACAAATAGGCCTCAATTTACAACAGTTCATTTAGTGACTGTTCAAAGTGCTGAAAAAAGTGACTTACAACCCATTTTCACACTTGCGGCCATTGTACCATCCCGATGGTAACGTGATCAAAATTCAGATGCTTGGCAACTGAGTCATATTTATGACAGTTGCAATGTACGAAGATCATGTGATCACCTTTTGTACCCTTCTGATAAGCAAAGAATCTGGGGAAGCCAGATTCACCTAACAACTGTACTATTAACTTAACAACTACAGTGATTCACTTAGCAACTGTGGCGAGAAAGATTGTAAAAATGGAGCAGAACCTATTTAACAAATGTGTCATTTAACAACAGAAATTTTGGGCTCAATTGTGGTTGTAAGTCAAGGAATACCTGTGGATGTTCTTTCTGGTCACCATTTGTTTGTCTGGAAGTGGTAGTTGTCCAGATCTAGAGGATAGACTGGGCTTCATAATATTTAATAAAGTATACAGAGGTGTAAACCAGACGTGGTCCAGTGAGATCTCACAATTTTTTTGCTGAATAGAAATAGAATAGAACAAAACAGAACAGAATAGAATTCTTTATTGGCCAAGTGTGATTGACACACAAGGAATTTGTCTTGGTGCATACGTTCTCAGTGTACATCAAAGAAAAGATACGTTCATCAAGAATCATAAGGTACAACACTTAATGATAGTCATAGGGTACAAATAAGCAATCAGGAAACAGTATCAATATAAATTGTAAGGATACAAGCACCGAAATTAGAGTCATAAATGGAAGGAGATGGGAATGATGAGAAGATTAATAGTAGTGCAGACTTAGTTTGACATAGTTTGACAGGGAATTATTTGTTTAGCAAAGTGATGGCATTCGGGGAAAAACTGTTCTTGTGTCTAGTTGTTCTGGTATTAGAAGTATTTCTATAGAAAAATCCTTTCTGATTTACAGTATTTATGAAAATTCCATTTCAACTTGAGAACTTCGCAAGGAGACTAATTAGGGCGGGGGGACACTGGATTTCCTACAAAAATTGAACATTGGATGAAAATAAAAATGCTTGCTTCATCAGTTGCAATAGCAATAGCACTTAGACTTATATACTTCTCCACAATGCTTTATAGCACTCTCTGGATGGTTTACAAGATCAAAATATTGCCTCCTACAATCTGGGTCCTCATTTTAGTGACCTCAGAAGGATGGAAGGCTGAGTCAACCTTGAGCTGGTCAGGACTGAACTTCTGGCAGTGGCAGAGTTAGCCTGCAATACAGCATTCTAACCACAGAGTTAGCAATGCAATACAGCATTTTAACCACCACGTCTCACTCATAGTTGCGATAAAGGAAAGAAAAATAAAAATAAAATTACCCTTAATCTGAACTGTTCTTTCCCCCCCCCCCCCTTTAAATAAAAGGCCATGAAAATAGTTGCTTCTAATACAAATCCTGGCTCCAGATGCATGCCGTTTATTTTCTTTACTTTGCCAGATCTTTCTGTCCTCTTCCTCAGATGTTTCAGAGTGGTAAGTTTTAGAAGAAGGACAGTTGAATACTTTGCCAACTTCCCAACAGTAATACTTATTCATGAATTATATATTAGCCATTGAAGGCTACTGCTACATATTTTGACAGCCCAACATATTGCCTGTAAATTTCATTATTTACTGTATTTTTTGGAATATAAGACGCACCTTAGTTTTTGGGGAGGAAAATAGGAAAAAAAAATTCTACCTACCAGATATTCATCTGGCTGGCTTCCTTAGCCTGGTCAACTTCAGCGTATTAGTTTGCCTGCTGGTTTTGAGGTTGGGGCTGGTTGGGGCTAAAACCAGCTTCTAAAGCACAGCTGATCATTGAAGGGAGCAGAAATTAGAAAAGCAGCCAAAGCACGGAAGGGGTAAGAGAAGGCAGCAGCTGTTCTGGGTAGCCATTTTGGGCATGGCGCTTTGCGTTTTCAGCCTCCAAATACTTCATGTTTTCAGGCAGAGATCAGCAGCAATATGCTTTGGTGATCTCCACAGTCTTGAAGGACTCTCAAACAGAGTGTTTGGAGGCTGACATCAGGATGTACAGAGCCCCAAAACACAAGCCATTGTCATTGGCAATCTCTTCAGCCAGGAAGACGCGCGGCGGCCGAACAGTGGGGGCCAGCGAGTGAGTGGGGTTACATTCTTTTAGGAGGGGAAAAAATGTATTTTATACTCTGAAAAATACAGTACTTAACTGAACTTTTAATCCACTTTTTTTAACAAACTGAAATGAGCACTAAAAGTAAAATGACTTCTATTTCCACTCCTATTGCAAATAAAGTTTTTTCTCCTGAATGACAGCACAAATGAATGTTGCTATTAGTCTAAGAATATAATCGTATTTGATGGGTACTTGTTTATAATAAATGTTGGTGAACTTTGGACAGTTTTCACCCAGTTCAAAGGTTGAATGAGGTTGGAAAGATTTTAGTTTTCTTAAGGTGCATATTTCTGGAACCTATAGGTTGCATGCCATTTAGAGTTTCATGCAGTAATTTAGGCATTCATCATAGAATTTTAGCTCATATAACTACAGACGGCATTTTACTGTCAGTAACTATGAGGTTCAACAAAGTCTAAACATGTACAAATGTACAAACGTGAGAATACTTTACCAATATCATTCTACTTTACCAATATCATTCTAGTATGGCAGCAAATCAGTTGCTTGCATTTCATCTTCGTTGGGTAAGTGACAATTTAATATAGTATATAGTGAAATATTACGTATAGACAAATGACAAGATTTGAATTGTATCTACACTAAAAATCTTAAATATGCTTTCATATAGAGAAATTGTTAGGCTCGTTGTTAAAATAACTGATGGAAAGGTAGCTTTGTATTACATTAAACTAAACATAAGTAAGTGAATCTATTCAAGCATGAATTTAAGTGTGATTTAAACTCCTATTTATTTATTTATTCAAATTGTATTCTGTTTTTGTACTCTGTATGAGGAGTCAAAATTTGTGATACAGCAGAATCAGTATATTTTACAATGTAAGATAATAGAAACTTCATCTACTTCTTCAGTCTGGATAAATAAACATTAATTGTATTGCTGAAAGAATTTGCTAACATATTTACAGAATAGAGTTTTGAGATGCACCACTCAGTCAGTCATTATTACTAAGGTCTACCTGATACTAGTTAAGTATATTCTTAACATCTGTTGGGAATAAACCTTGGAATCATAGGTTGCTTTCTGAATAAACACATCATTAAAGTCCTCCTATATCCACACTGATTAAAAAAATATAGACCACTTTCTAATGAATGGCACCATCACTCAGAAATTCTTAGATGAAATTGGTTTTCTAAAACTGTATTTTTGTACTGTTTACTATATTATGAGTTGCCGAAAGTTGTTCTAGAGTTAGTGATACTAGATCTGGGGGTCAAACTCATGGCATCAGTTGTTGTCACATGACACATCGTGACTTTTTTCCTCTTTTTTTTCTTTTTTTTTTTCCTCTTTGCTAAACGGGGTGGGCGTGGTGTGTCATTTGTCATTCTTCGCTTAGTGTCTTGTTTCTACTAGTTTTCTCCTCCCCTGTCCACCATTCACAGTTGTTATGAGCAATCTCACAGGCAATTTGAGTGGATGGATGGATAGATGAAGTTGAGGTTTCTGAAATTTGCATCACAATGCAATATGAACATGAGTGTTCAGTTGTGGGAGAAGTTGAAGGAATTATTGAAGGAGAAGCCATGTTTCCATCCACACTGTTGAAACACAAGATGCTTCTTTGACTCTTTCTGAGGATTGTCTTCAGTCATTTACAAAAATAAATGAAAGGGAGGTAAAATATTGCCCATTAATGAAACAAAAGTTGTGATCTGAAGGCTCAGTAAATTTGTCACAATTAACCATCTGCTTTGTGCATTAAAAGTCCAAGTGGACAAAGCCTAACATGATTAGGATTTATAGTGTTTTCAACCAGCATCTGCAGTATAAAACTATGGGTTTTATGGTGATACAAAACATTTGGTGCAAAAGCAAAGTAGTAACTTTTAGTCTTGTGGCAATGTTATAACGTGCTCAACACCTGCCATCATACAAAACCCTCAGCCCTTTAAACAATCATTTGTAAACTGGGGGAAGTTTAATGAAAATGTAGGCTCAGCAAAGCATGAAGCTTTTTCTGTGTGTAGCAATCAACATTGAAATGCCAGGCTGCTCTTGTACTAGGAGTAATTGCATATCCAGAGCATACAGGTTAACTGCTGCTGACAAAGCTCATAAATAATAAATACCATTTACCATGCCCCATGTCCATAAGGTGCCTAACACAGAGTGATAAAATAAATATTACAGGTTGAAAAGCAGCATGGCCCACCTACCGAAGATTTTTTTTCCCCCTTCTAAGGAGTTTCAGTGTGCATCAAGAATGAATACTTAATACATTTAAATGTATGAATGAACCACTCTAGCCCTGGCAACATGCTTCTGTTTTCTTTCTGCTAGTGTGAGTCTTGGAAAAAAATCAGCCTATAAGGCAGTGATGGCTAATCTTTTTGCCGTCGGGTGCCAAAAGCGTGGGGAGGATGGGGGGGTCATGTGTGGGTGTGCCCACATCCATAATTCAATGCATCCCACACTCTCCTCCCTTTTGGCATGTGATGGACAGGTGAGCTCGATAGTCCCGTTTTTTGCCCTCCCCAGGCTTCAGAGGCTTTCTTGGAGCCTGGGGAGGGCAAAAACGGCCTTCCCCATCTCCCCAGAGGCCCTCCAGAGCTGAGCTAGGGCAGTGCTCGTATGCTCGCTGATATGGCTCCGTGTGCCACCTGTGGCACGCATGCCATAGGTTTGCCATCACGCTATAGGGCAAGGGTCCCTAAACCCTGGTCTGCGGCTCATTACCGGGCCGTGGCCCATTCAGAACCTGCCCGCATGAGGGACGGGCCAGTTAAAGAGTCTTGGTGGCGCAGCAGATTAAAGTGGTGTTAAGTGACACCAGCTGCCTGCAATTACTGCAAGTTCGAATCTCACCAGGCTCAAGGTTGACTCAGCCTTCTATCCTTTTGAGGTAGGTAAAATGAGGACTCTGATTGTGCGGGCAATAAGCTTTGTATAAAAAAAAAAACACCGCTTAGGGCGGCCCAAAAAGCCCTACTAAGCAGGTATATACAAAAGTATGAAGGCTACTGCTTACTGCATTGTAAGCCGCCCTGAGTCTCCAGAGAAGGGCGGCATATAAATCGAACCAATAAATAAATAAATAAATAAATAATAAATAAATAAATAAATAATAAACAAACAAACAAACAAACAAACATAAATAAATAAATAAATGCACATGCAGCTCAACTTGCACAAGTGGCAGGCCAGTTCCCCTCTCCTCATCTGTTGGGCCACCAAGCTATAATGGTTGGGGACTATGGGGGGTTTTGGGGGTGCTCAATTTAGGTGGATGGGAGGTGAGTACAGATTTTGTTGGCTAGAGCTAGTGTTCAGACCTAAATGAACAGTTCTCAAATTATTTTTAATATATAGTATTTATGTCTTCATATTGGATGGGGTATAAAAGTTTGTTGTTCAGGAAGAACACATTGTCATACACAATTGTTTCACAAAATAAACATTAAAAAAAATAAGTGGGCAGACATTGTTAAGGATATTTTTGAGT
The DNA here is from genome assembly GCA_030761175.1 of Masticophis lateralis. Taxonomy (NCBI): domain Eukaryota; kingdom Metazoa; phylum Chordata; class Lepidosauria; order Squamata; family Colubridae; genus Masticophis; species Masticophis lateralis. The sequence goes on along the minus strand of JAUDYJ010000005.1, from coordinate 23,578,863 downwards.
TACACCCGAAGTTGTGGTTTATAAAGCAGAGTACTGTTACAGTTTTACACAACCTGTCCTTTAAGAAGACGGGTTTTAAACAGTTTGCGTGTAAGATGTACCCACACTATCACGAACATATATTCTCTTCAAATTGTTCCAACACCTAGCAGCGGAATTTTCACCACGGATATGGACTAGCTGCTGGTCACTCAGTGTCAGTCCAATTATGCAAAGAGCTTGTTTGTTACCCCAAGTAAATTTGCTAATTTCTTCTCATCTTCATCATTATCTGGATTCCATGCAGTTACATCTGGTGGATTATTAACTACATCCCATAGTCCTTCCCTACGCAAAAGCAGGTTTCATTTCATGGACCAGGAAACAGTTTGTTCCGCCAACCAGGTTATCATGGATATACTGGATAACTGTTCTTATGTCATCTTCACTTGGATACTTAATAACAAATACAGCTGTCTGAATAAATTACTGTATCATTCACGTCACCTCTCAGTGCTCTAGATATTTCTGGGTAACTCTGGGTGGCTCTGGGCCCATAACCAATGTTAAGGATATTTTTGAGTTACGCCCGAAGTTGTGGCTTATAAAGCAGTGCACCGTTAGAGTTTTATGCACGGAAACGGTTTGAGAGTAATTGTGAATAACATACAGACAAACTGGGTTTTATTGTATTTTACTTTTAGGGAAAAGCAAAATCATAGTCCTTTAACAATCCAAGTTTTAGCCATATAAAGTGCAATATAAAATCAATCCAGGGATATTACCAGTTAGTAGAAAAATACAAGGAACAATCAGGAACAATATAAAAACAGTTCAATAAATATCAGAAAGCAGTAAATAAATAATCATGATCAAACAATTGACCATAGAGAGATCAAAAAGAGTTACAGCGTAGCAGCAGGTAAAATGATGTAGTGTCCACACTAACCATAATTTAGCTCTCCTTAAATACATTGGCTACAGAGCTCAGCCAATCAGGATGCAGAATGACTCAGCACAGTTCTTAAAGCTACATAATACATTCACATAATACAAACATACAATGTTGGTTTATATATTTCCTTACCAACCAATTAGGCAATAACCATTTCCTAACGGACGTTAATTTGTCATTATCTTAATGTCTAATTACAGCAAGGAAGAAAAAAAGGAAGAGACAAGCTTTGTTAGTGCAATAAGGCTAAGACACTTTAAACCAAGTCAGTTGCTTCAATCAATGGATTTTTTTTTCCATTTTCTGGATTGAGGTTGTAGTCTAGACTGTAGTAAATTGTTCTGATGTTGTATCCAAATGCCATAATTATCACTGTCAAATTGTCAACAACAATTACTGTTAAAAATGTAGGAAAGGCTTATTGTCAAAGAATAGGATAATTAGATATATCCTGAAAAAAATAAAAACTATAAGAATACTACATTGGTATTATAAAAATGTTTGTGTTGGGTTGACTGTTATAGTTGTCTTCTGAAGCCAAAGCAGATTGTCCACTTTAGGGCAAAAATTATCTTCCACACTGATCCTACACCTGGGTTGTAAGAAGGTTATTCTAGCTAAAAACCAAAAATGTTCTCCCACCTAGGAAAACAATGTATTGATCTAGCTTTGCTTATGACCTACTTGAATTTATTAGTCTGTCAATTCCTTTTTGTGAAACAGCATTGATTCTTATCAATCTCCATTTGCTGTCTGAATTGGAAAGACCCATGCACAGTGAAAGCCATATTTCTATCTCAGTGAAAGCCACATTTCTTGGAACGTTTCTGTGTGCTTTTTTCTGCTAATTTAAGAAATCTATAGAATTGGATGTAGAGAAGAAATGATCAAAATAGATGGGGCACCATCAATATTAAGCCTGCCATATGGTCATATTTCTCACTTCTTTCATTTCTTCTGATAGCACTTCCTTCACCCATATGTTAATGCTACTTTATGAATTTAAGAATCAAATAAACTTTGTGTATGCTTACAAAATATATTGTCTCTGAAGGCAAATTCTCATCCTTTTTTGCAAATATTAAACAATATATAGGGATATATTTGGGATTGTTAAAATAATTAGGAGCCGCTAGTTAAAAGTATTTGAAGATTGAAACATTCTCCGACCTAGCGCCCACAGCAGTCAGGATTGGGTAGTGGCAGGTCTGGTATCCAATTAGACCGAGCCTACTGAACTTTTCTGGAACCTCCCCTTCCTGTTAGTCCAGTTTTTCGGCTCGGTCTAATTCGAGACCAGACGTGCCTGTAGATCCTCTCGCCTTTTGGCTTTTTGTTCCTAACTCCTACAGCTTCATCATAACAGCTTCATCATACCAAGTAAGAATCCGGCGTGAAGGGCAGGAGCCTGTATCCGCCGAAGGCCGCTTGCGGTAGGAGCTGCCTCCGGGCGGCTCCCTTGGGGCGCACGAGCTAATAGCTTTTAGCTCTGACGTTTTCCTTCCTCTCTCTCTCTTCCCTGGGTTATTTCTTAGCTGGGAGCTGCGAGGAGTGTGTCCGCGCTCCCAGCGATCTAAATCTTTCATTCGGGCCGCCGCGGCTTCTTCAAAGGCCCGCTCACCAGCTGAGAGTCGCGGCCGCCATTTTGTTTCCCCCCCCACTCGCCGCTTTATTTCGCCGGCTTTCCAGCTGCTCTTCGGACTTTTTGGGGACCCAGCCCAAGCAGGGGAAGCGCGAGGAGTGTGTCCGCCTTCCCCTGCTCTTGCCTGGAGGCTTTTTTTCCGTGTTTCTAGCCTTTTCTTTTTCGCGGCCGCCATTTTGTTTTTGGCGCGGGCGCCATATTCTGGGCCCTATTTTGGCGCCATTTTCTCCAATCTCTCTCCGGGGGCCTTCTATACGAAGGGGAAGTGCGAGGAGTGTGTCCGCATTCCCCTTCTTTCTTCCTAGACCCCCCCCCTCCTCTCTCAGTAAATAAAATAAAATAAAATAAAAATAAAATATAATATAATAGAGCCTTTTTTCACCTGAGGCCTCCAGTGCCAAGCCTCACAGCAATCTCGCTTAAGGGCCTTCTCCTAGCGAGAGAGAGAGAGAGAGAGAGAGAGAGAGAGAGAGAGAGAGAGAGAGAGAGAGAGAGAGAGATCAAACAAAGGAGGTGTTTTTGCCCTTAGAGGCTTGAATTCCCCTCTTCTACTGGCACCCTTCTCTGCATAGAGAACCAGCCCTGAACATGGCAGATCCTCCTCCTCAGAAATCAGGCCGTACCAGATCCAGCAAAAGGCCAAGGGTGGAAGACCCTGGAGAGGGCCCCTCCTCCAAAAGAAGCAAGAGTAATCCTTCTTCTGCCAAAGGCACTTCTTCATCCAAATCGTCCATGTCCAGGGATGAAGGTCGCAGACATAAAGCCATGGAAAGGGCCTTTGACAGAGCTCAGGCCAAGAACCTGCCCCAACCAAAATCAACGACAGCAGCTCAAAGGAGCTCTCCCCGTGGTGCTTCTGCATCATCTGTGGCCGCCCGGGAGGCTTCTCCCCATCGCACTACCTCCTCTCTGTCTCCTGATAGGTCTCTGGCAGGAGATTCTGTTCCTTCCCAGGCTGTTGCTTCAGTCTTTCCGAATTGCCCGGAGTCAGAAACTCAACCACTTCAGCCACTTCCTAACCCCTCAGCTAATCCAGGTTCTTCTGCTTCATCCTCGGCTGACCCGCATTCCCTCCTCCAGAATCCTCTTCTACCTCCAGATATGAGGCTTTCCTTAGCTGATTTGATTTCTGAGGCCATCCGGCAGGGTATTGCTCAAGGCCTTCAACAACATCAGGTGTCTGCTTCTCCTAGGCAAGGGGATCAATCTCGACCTCGCTCCCACGCTCGTACAGAGGAAATCACGGAGGACCCCTACGATCAGGACTCAGACAGCCAAGCTTCTCTATCAGAGGGAGAAATTCATCCTGATCAGGACCTCTCCGAGGATGAAGGGCTGGAACCGGACCAACCTGCCTTTGTGGGATTGTTCAAACCTCACATGTTTCGGTCCCTTCTTCACAAGGCCCAGTTAGTCACCGGCCTAGGGACTCCTGCCACTTCTCCTGAGACTCCCGCGGCGTCTGCAACAGCATCCTCTGCCCTTTTTCAAGAACCCACGGCGCATTCCGACATTGTTCCGGCGCCTAAACTCTTCTCTGATGTTATGAAAAGACAGTGGTCCAATCCCAGTTCTGGACCTGTTCCAAATAATCTGGACAGAAAGTTTTATAATGTTGCCCAAGATTACTCTGCTCTTTTGCAGGTCCCCTCAGTGGATCCTCCTGTCGTGGCCCTCTCTTCTTCCTCTCCCCTCACCGGTCCCTCCGAGGAATGCTTAAAACCAGAGGATAAGAAGGCGGAGAGAACCCTCATTAAGAACCACCAGGCCTCTTCATGGGCTGTTCAAGCATCTTCAGCGGCCTCTTTTTTCAATAGGGCCACTATCCTATGGCTAAAGCAACTGCAAGAGCGCATCCCTGCAGTTGATCACCGAACTCATCAGGACATTAATAAAATCCTAGCAGCAGTGGAGTTCTCCGCTGATGCCACTCTCAACGCCGCCCGGTTCTCCGCCAAAGCCATTGGAACCTCAGTCACTTCCAGGCGCCTCCTCTGGCTACGAAACTGGCAAGCGGACGCCAGGAACAAATGGCGCCTCGCTTCTTCTCCTTATTCCGGAGGCAAACTCTTCGGACAACAACTAGATCCCCTCCTCATAGAGACCAGGGACCACCGCAAGATCCTCCCTGCTCTTTCTCGGCGTTCAGATCTTCGCCACCTGGGGTCCTTTCGCTCTTCTTCCTTTCGACCATCGGAATCTGCCTTCTCATTCCAGCGTCAACAAAGGAGCTTCCCTTCGAGACAACGCCAACACGACGGTCAGGTTAGGCAAGGTCCCCGTTTCAATCCCAAACGGCCCTTTCGGGGTGGGAGATCCAGGCCCTTTCGGAGACCTCGTTAATTACAGCCCAGATCCCGTAATCGGCGGCCGCCTATCCCGGTTTGCAGATCGATGGGACTCCACTACCTCTGACCTGTGGGTCAGAAACACCATTAGATTTGGTCTGTCCCTAGAATTTTCTTCCCCCCCGCCCAACCATTATTTGCCTTGCCCTCTATCGGCTGACCCAGTTAAACGGGCTCAGCTCGATGAGGCCATCCAACACCTACTAACCATCGAGGCTATCCAACCGGTCCCCGCTAGCCTCAGAGGTCTAGGGTTTTACTCCCGTTTATTTTTGGTACCAAAGTCCTCTGGAGGTTGGAGGGCTATCCTCGACCTAAAGTCCCTCAATAGATACATTGTTTATCATCGCTTCAAGATGCAGTCTTTAAGTACCATCCTACTCTGCATCCGCAATGGAGACCTTATGTCTTCCATAGACCTTACTGAAGCTTACCTCCACATCCCCATCCTTCCCGCCCATCGTAAATTTTTGCGTTTTTCTTATAATGGCCGCCACTTCCAGTACACGGCCCTACCCTTTGGACTTTCCTCCGCCCCTAGGGCGTTTACCAAGGTTATGGCCGCCCTCATGGCTCATATTGCCTCTGTCCCTATTAGGGCGCTTTTTTATTTAGATGATATCCTTATCCTCTCCCAATCTTATTCCAAGGCTATCCAGGATGTCTCCGCCACCATTACCATATTGCAAAGTCACGGTTTTTCTATCAACTGGCGTAAGAGCCAGCTGTCTCCCTCTCTTCGCATTCAACATCTAGGCGCTCTCATTGATTCGTCAACCCTTCAGGTTTCCCTTTCCCTTGACCGCCAAGCTAGCATTTCCGAATCGGCTGCCCGCATCCTGAGATGCGGATCCTCCTCTCTCCTGGGCCTCTCCAGTCTTCTGGGCAAGATGGTATCAGCTTACGATATTGTCCCCTGGTCTCGCCTACACAGCAGGGAGCTCCAGTGGCTTTTACTTCCGTTCCAACGGACCAAGCGTGCCACCTCAGCCTCCAGAATCACCTTGCCCCCTTCGGTAGCAGACTCGCTGACCTGGTGGACATCGTCGGCAGTATCCCGGGGCTCTTTCTTCGGGCAAGCGACCAGAGCTGTCATCACTACAGACGCCAGCCTCTCGGGCTGGGGAGCCCACCTGGACGTCCACATGGCTCAAGGCCTATGGTCCCCTCCAGAACGGCAGCTCAGTATCAATGTCCTGGAGCTACGTGCCATCTTCCTAGCCCTTCTGGCCTTCGAGTCTCAGGTCCTTGGCAAGGATGTCTTGATACTCACGGACAATGTCTCGGCCAAGGCGCACATCAACAGGCAGGGCGGGACTCGATCCCGCTCCCTACAGAAGGAGGCAGCCAAGTTGTTCCTTTGGGCCGAGACTCGTCTATCCTCGATCAAAGCCGAACACATATCGGGGGTAGACAACACCCAAGCGGACTCCCTCAGCCGTTTCCAGATCGATCCTTCCGAGTGGAGTCTGCACCCCCTTCTCTTCGAGGAGCTGATATCCCGATTCGGGACTCCGACAGTCGACCTGTTTGCCTCGACCTCCAATCACCAACTGCCCCGGTTCTTTTCTCGCTTCCCCTGCCCGGGAGCAGAGGCTGTGGATGCCCTTCGCAGCCCTTGGCCGGCGGGTCAGCTCCTCTATGCCTTTCCCCCTCTTCCAGTCCTATCCAGGGTAATCCGCAAGATTCTGATCGAGAAGGCGGAGATCATCCTTCTGGCTCCCCACTGGCCTCGACATCCATGGTTTCCCGATCTGTTGTCCCTGTCGGTGGCCCCCCCCTGGAGGGTTCCCAACAACAAAATAGTCCTCCTTCAAGGTCCTCTTCTACACCCGGACCCTCAATCGTATCAACTGACCGCTTGGAGGTTGAGCGGCTCCTCCTCGCTAGAGCCTTAGTCTCTCCGGACGCCATCACCATCATCCAGGCAGCCAGGCGTCCTTCTACCTTGCGCATATATGACTCCACCTGGCGTTCCTTCGTCAAGTGGTGCTCTAAGAAGCGGATCGTTGCTACGGAGGCGTCCACTGCGCAGCTTATAGACTTCCTCCGGGATGGCTTCCGCTCAGGCTTGGCTCCCAACACCCTCCGCCGACAGGTGGCGGCCTTATCCTCCATTCTTTCTTGTGGTTCTCCATCTACATTAGCCAACGATCCACTGGTCCATTCCTTTTTACGAGGCGCTACCAATCTCCGCCCTCCCGTGATCCACCGGTTCCCTACATGGGACCTCAACAAAGTCCTACAAGCCTTAACTGCTCCTCCTTTCGAGCCCCTCCGCACGGTCAGCCTGAAATATCTCTCTTTCAAAGTTTCCTTCCTGGTCGCTATTACCTCCGCACGTAGAATCTCCGAGCTGGCAGCCTTGTCGGTTCGTGCTGACCTCTGTATCTTCCATACAGACAGGGTTGTCCTCAGGCTCGACCCGGCCTTCATCCCCAAAGTCAATGCCCCTTTCCACCGGGCACAAGAGATCATTCTTCCGGATTTCTGTCCTGCTCCCAGATGTCATCAGGAGGCGGTTTGGCACAAGCTGGACGTCCGACGGGCTCTCCGCATTTACCTGTCTCGCACCTCTTCATTTCGTCGATCAGAAGCCCTGTTTCTGTCCTTCCAACCATCTTCGATGGGTGCGAGAGTCTCTTCAGTCACGATAGGCCGTTGGTTGAGGGCCACCATCGCATCCGCTTACGAGTCACAATCTCTTCCGGCCCCGCGCAACATCACCGCTCACTCCACCAGGAGTGCATCTACTTCCGCAGCTTGGGCCACACAAGCATCGGTAGAGGAAGTCTGTCGGGCAGCTACGTGGGCGTCGGTGACCCCTTTCGTCCGACATTATCGCCTAGACTCCTATGCATCGGCCGATGCAGCATTCGGCAGGAGAGTTCTTCAAAGAGTCCGGCCTATCCCGCCCTAAGAGACACCAAGCTTTGGTATGTCCCAATCCTGACTGCTGTGGGCGCTAGGTCGGAGAATGGGCGTTGGTCTTACCTGATACGCCCGTTCTCGATGAAGCGCCCACAGCAGTCAGCCCCACCCTGGGCCGTACCGGAATTCATGGGGGTGGGTGGACTCTCAATTTCTTCTTATATATCTACAGGCACCTCGGTCTACTGAACGAACTCGCCTCCAAACTGGACTAACAGGAAGGGGAGGTTCCAGAAAAGTTCAGTAGGCTCGGTCTAATTGGATACCAGACCTGCCACTACCCAATCCTGACTGCTGTGGGCGCTTCATCGAGAACGGGCGTATCAGGTAAGACCAACGCCCATTATCAAGAATGCCGCCCCCTCCCCCCCTACATCTTTCCTTCATCTACTTTCTGTAACTATACCTGATAAAAAGATCCGTTCCTGAAAAAGGATTTTTTTTAACTGGATTATTAAAGACAGTGCTCGGATGCGTGAATTCCACCCCCAGGTTACAGTGTCATCAAAATAGCGTTGGAAGAAATATCCTTCTGGGTTCAGCTCCAAGTGGGGAAAAAGACACTGGAAACATGGGGACTGCTTGGAAAGATGGTTTAATGGTGGACAGGATCACATGGCTTGAATTCCTGAACAGAAAAGGGGCCAAGATACAGCAAGTCCCTGGGTTTTATGCTTTCTTTGGCTTTGAACTTCCTGGGGCCCTGAAAGAGTATCCTGATTGGTTGTCAGACTCCCAGGGGATGGGGGTCTTAGCTAGCCTTGCTGGCTGACGTAATCTTCCCAGGTGCCATGTGGTGAGTTTCTGTCCTAGATCGGTCCCATTGTGTTAGTTTCTGTAGCTATTGTGTTGCAGATGGGTCCGATTGTCAAAGATTGAGTTTCTACCTCTGGCCCATTAACAAAGGGGGGGGGAGGTGGGAGTTGCTTTGTTTTTAAAACATGTTTCTCCGTTTCTCAACCAGGGGAACATAATATTCTGCCTTTTTAATATGTCCTAAAATATTTCATTCTTCCAGGAAAGGGTGGGTGCTAACTTCCTACAATAGTTTAGGTAGGGATGGCACCATTCAGTTGGAGAGATAGTATAGTAGTATCATACCTAGCTTTTCCCTGCTGCCCAGTTTCACCTACAAGGCCTCACATTTTCTGGCAAAACAATTTCAAATATTGATATCTTAAAAACATAAACCTATAATAATTAACTTCTGAAATTTGGAGCAATTTATACTATATTTTTAAAAAATTATTATGTACCTCAAGTTGGTGTCAACCTTTAGCCAACCACACAGAAAGACCTTTTGCAAGATGATCTGTTTCCAGTCTGGCCATAGTATACAGTAATCCACTTCATATATCTTGCTGCTGGTTTGTCTTTCTTCTCTGCTTTCCCATCTTTATGGACTACTCAGGAGATTTAGGTCTCCATGTAATGCAGCAGTCTCCAAACCTTTGGGCACCAGGAACTGGTTCCGTGGAAAGAGGTTTTTCCACGGACTGGAGGGAGTGTGATTTCACATGCTGGCTGCATCCCACAGATGGGACTTCGCCTGTTTAAATTACCCAGTTTCTGGCATGCCACACCCGAGTTCCAGTCCATGGACCAGGGATGGAGACCCCTGATGTAATGTATCAAAATATGATAATTTAAGTCTCATCATCTGTGCTTCCAGACAAGTGTCTTGTCTGGCTTTATTTTATTTTTTTTGATGATCCATTTGTTTGTTTTCTTGGCTATCATAGTATTATTGGGAGTCTTTTCCAAGATTCAGAAGTGTCAATTTCTATCCTGCTTCTTCCAAAAAAAACCAAAAAACAACCCGTGGTATTTTTGTAGTATTATTGGCAATTTAAGCAGCTTTTATCTTTTTGGGGATAATGTGGGAAGAGAATTGCGACAATCTTTTAGGATTGCTATTTTTAAGTGATTATAATGAGAGCATTGCAAGCTTTTATTTTAAAAACAGTTGTGCATGTGTATTAATAGACTGATTTTCTTGTATAACTAGGACATATACATTCTGTTTTAAATATTAAATTATAAACCAAACATTTCCAAGTAGCAATATTTGAAGCAGAGAAGAGGGTAATTAAATAACTTTCATGGATCACATCACTTTAATATTGTTCTCTGACAATATATTTAAATATAGTATGTTTTAAGTACATATTATATTCCATAACATTTGGCATTGTAGACATGGAGTTGCTGTAGTTAAAATAGCCTATTGCAAACTGTTCTTCCTAAAAACTGGAATAATGTAGAGATTAGTAACGTTGTATGCCATTAACCTTATATGTGAACTGTGCTAATAATTGCATTTAAAACTTTGATCTCTAACTTGTAGTGTGGCAAACATTTTACTTCCACTGCTATTTTATTTCAATATCAATCTCACAAATAAGTAAAAATTTCCAATCACTGGAGATTATGAATGTAACACTGGACAAAGTCCATAATAAACATAGTGTAGTAAAGATTCAGCTTTTCTTAACTGCCAAGCAAACTGTCATAAACTTGGGAAGCCAGCATGTAACTGAAATAACATGTTCTCTTATCTATTTATTTATTGCAAAGGAACAAATATATAAATTGCTTGTAAACATTAGTTTGCTTTTCCTAATAGACTACATCAGCAAATTCCTGCTCTTGTTTTTTTTTCTGAGGTTACTGTTGTCATATAATGTTTTGGTTCTTCGTAGAATTACATAGAATTAATTCATAGACTATGGTCATTTGTTACGTGCATTAAGGCAATGGTTCTCAAATATTTTGGTCTTGGGACCCATTTACATTCTTACAAATGATTGAGAACCTTTGATTTATATGGGTTATATCTATCAATATTTGCTGTATTAGAAATTACAATTGAGATATTTAATAATATTTATTTATTTGACTATGTGTGTGGATTCACTGAAAGAATACCATGGACCACTAGGTCCTTAGACCACAGTCTGGGAATCACTGCAATGGGGAATTAATTGTCAATTAAATCTAAAGGCCAGTGAGGGAATTTGAGTTACTATAAAGAAGTGGAGGAGAAGAGTAAACCAGTTGCCTACAGAAAGAGAACTATACTAGTCTATGGCAGGGAAAAACTTACAAGGAGTCTGTTGCATCTTTTTAGGCTAACAAAATTTATTAAAAGGCATAAGATATCATGCCTCTTGAGGAATTGAGCTGCAACTTCTATACACTTGTCTGTATAAAAAATGTGTGGTTAGAAAATCAGAATCCTTTTTCACACAGTGTATTGAGTGAGCCGAGATATTGTATAGTGCGACTCTAATCTTTATCTGCCCATTGAGATAAATGCATCTGATCTGGAAGCCGTATTCCTTTAGAGTGTTTGGGGAGTATTTGGAATTGGCAATTTTGCTTGTGTCTTGAATAAGTATCTCTAAACATTCCCTTAAGGGTGGTTGTATATACCATAAATGTATCTACTTCAGGACTCACTTCTGACTTCCCCGATAAATGCCAATTAGTAATCAAATTAGAATTATTTCATTTGTATGTGAATTGCCTGTAGTACAAATGTGACTCCTCCAAGACTACCTTCCTATTCATAGTCTCTTCATGCCTATTTTAAATCAGTAGATGGACACAGGCTCATCTCATTTTTCCACAGAAGAAAGAGCAAGACTGAATTTCTGTTGTAAATTTAAAATGATCTGAACATCTAGTCAGTTTGCATGTGATTGTTACATGTAATTGATGTCCATATTGCTGTTAACAAGATGGTGGGTGCTGAAAATCAAGCCTTAAATTATTCTGCAACATTTTTTATCTGGATAGTTTATGTACTTATTTGAAATATTCTTTACTCAGCCGTCAGTGAAAGGTATGATTAGCCTTAGCCCTTGGCAAAAGAAATATAATATATAGATGCAAGCTTTGAAAAGTAGAGTTTTTCTTGAGATGTTTTTGGCTCTCAGTATAGTAATTGTAGTGGTAATAATAAACTCTGATTGCTTTGTTGAATTGTAATGTCTGAGATCTACCTATATTTGTGCAACTCAAAGAACAGTTCTGCTGGAAAACACTAAGAATCTCTTTAGCTAGTGGTTCCTATGGTTGGAAGCCCAGCTGACGTTGGACTAAAATGCCCATCAGCCTATTAGAGGTACTGATTGGCATTAAGATCAAGAAATGATAAAGCACCTGGGGTCTTCTAAGCCAGGTGCCCAACCTTAGCAACTTTAAGATTTGTGGACTTCAACTCTCAGAGTTCCTAGCCAGCTTTTTGGCTGAGGAACTCTGGGAGTTGAAGTTCACAAATCTTAAAGGTGCCAAGGTTGGAGTTACCTGTTCTAAGCAACAACACCCAGCCAGAATAGATGATTCAGTAGAAATGTTAAAACTGTATCGGAAACAAAACAGAAACTTGAGGGATCACAGCAAAGATGTCCCCAACATCTCTTAACAAAAATAGATTCTTCAGAAAAGAGTGTGATTCCCCAGACTGCAGTCCTCCAAATCATATTAAGATTTGACAGCAAGCATAACTCTCCAGACTTTTAATCTCTTACACAGGATTTGACTTGTCCTGGCAGAAAACTTTCAGATACAGGTTGGCTAGAGTAAAAAACATTTCAGGCCAGAATAAAACCTGTAATACAACAACCAATTGCCCATAGTAGAGCAAGGTATTCAAAACCTTAGATATTGATGCGGCAGTGTTTAAACTCTCTTTTGCCTTACACTATCTCGTGTTTGACTGGTCTTTTGATGGGAGACAACTGGAATATGTGTCCAGTTCTCTCCAGCTTATTAATCAGTTTTAGGTTCTACAACAACAGGAATACTCCTTCTGGACTAGCTGATCTGCCATGACTAATGTTCTCTTCAGACATTCAGAAGAATGTCTGAAAGGATCCAAATGATCCACCACATCTGGGAATATTGCCTCTGGCATCTTACTCAAGAAAGTAATTTGGGTTATTTTTTGCAAAATGGGTCTTGGTACTTACTTTTCTAAGCATTCTTGGCTTTTAGAAGTTGGACATCCACAAGTTTGTGATTACAGGCCTCACAACCTCTTGCTTTGAATTATGCTGGCTAATAGTATCTGTAGGACATCAGAATGATATAAGCAATTTTGCCATCTCCATCTCTTTTCTATATGCATCCCGACCAAGAAAGGGCAGAGCTTATGGCACAACATTGATGCTTGTTAGGGCTAACCAAAATTGAAGTTCGTTTGATGAGCAACAAACCACCAGTGCAGGTACAGACTGTTGCCCAATCTCAAGAGTGGTTGAAAAAAAGAATTCTTGCATGAAGAAAAGTAATCTGTGTAAAATGGGATAAGTGCTGCTTATTTTAGTAAATAACCTTAGTAGCCACAATAGCTTTTTTGGATGGAAATCTTTACATAATGTGCAAAAGCAGCAACAGAATGCTTGCAGCTCAGAGCAGTGCCAGAGCTAAGTGACAAAAACAGTGTAACTAGTAACTTAACCATAAAGGAAACACCATCAAAATCCCTCTCCATTTCTGCATACAAAATGTCTTGTCTTGGCTGTGCTTCTGGTCTACCGAGAGTAAAAATGCTTTTAGTGCATTATTAAAAATTCAGTTGAAATATGATTTTTATTTAATGAGAATTCTATGTTGAATGTATTAAATTGAGACTTGGAGACTAACTGGTATGAACACTGTGTAAATATAAAATCTAAAATAAGACCATTTAGGGCTGTTGATTTGTTTTGATCTTACCATGCCTTTTTATAGTCAAATCATTACATTTCCTGTCGTATTAGAGTTTTATTTTGTTAATTTTCTATATTCGAAATATAGATACATATTTAGCCTAAGCTTTCTAGAGGCAAACACACACACACACACACTCACCTATCCTAAGCATTATAGAAGCAAAGTTTAGGACATACCCAATATATTGAATAGGTTTTCTTTCTTGCTCTGCTTCCCAAATTCTTGACATTTCCATATCTGTTCTCCTTGGAGTTTGTAATGTTGTGAAAGCAATATCGACTGTTCCCGTTCCCAAATCCCAGGATACAGAGAACCTTTTCATAAAATGAAGTTGTCTGGGCCCCTTAATTTCTTCATTGCTTAAAATTTTATATACAAACCTAATCATTTTTATTTTAATGTTATTTGTTCAACATGGGGATGTGATTAGGTCACCTCTCTTAGTCAAATACATTAAAAGTTGACAATATGATTAAATAGAAGAGATTAGAAAAACAGATGGCTGCTGAACTTTAAATACAATTTAGTATAGAGTTTGACTTTAATTGGTCTGTTAGCTGCTACCAAAATGTTAAAATGAAGCTTTTCAGCTGGAAGACAAAGGTTTATTTTTGAAGTATATATAAGCCTTCTAGCCTTATAATCCTCCACATACAATCTTTCAGGCTGCGATCCTATACATGTGCATGTCAGAGTAAATTTTATTGATCAATATAGCCATTTAAAAATATCATATTTTTCAGAGTATAAGGTGCACCGGAGTATAAGACTCAGCTTAGTTTTGGGGGAGAAAAATGAGGGGGGGGGAGAATCTGCCTATCAGGTATTCATCTGGCTAGGGTCCTTAATCTGGTCAGCTTCAGCACATTAGTTTGCTGGTTTTTATCCCCTCCTTGGAGATAAAAACAGCTTCTAAAGCACAACTGATCTTTGGAGAGAGAAGCAATGAGAAAAGCAGGCAAACTACGGAGGTCGCTTCACTTGCTAGCTCCTCTTTAGAGCTGAAAAAAAACTTCACAGCTGAGAGTCGGGGGGAGCAGGCAAAGCACAGATCACTTCACTGAAAAACGCTTAGCACAGAGATTGGTTCACTTGCTTGCACCTCGTTAGGGCTGAAAAAAAGCTTCGAAAAAGCTACATTCGGAGCAGGAGTCATTCTACTTACCTTTACTACCAGTTCGCACCAGGAGCATGCAAGCCTGTGCAGAAGCTTCTGTGCATGCGCAGATCATACCTTATGATGTCCAGCCAGGTGGGCCGAGCCTTCCACCGCTTTTACTACTGGTTCTCAAGAACAGGACAGAACCGGGAGCAACCCATCACTGATTCGGAATATAAGACATACCCAAATTTTCAGCCTCTTTTAGGCGGGAAAAAAGTGTGTCTTATACTCTGAAAAATATGGTAGTATATTATCAAATGTTTAGAGGAGCAGTGAAGACCTGATTCTTCATCCAGTCCTTTGACATGAGAAAGTGAGATTCCTTGCTTGGCGAACTTCCATCTTTTATCTTTGTCTTTCAAGTTTTACTAACTCTTATTATGATTTCTTAGATTATTGTGAACTCACCAGAATATTGAGTCTGGAGGCATACAAGTTTATTAAATTGTTATAGTTGGGCACACTGTCGGGCAGATGCAGTATTTAGACTGGCATTTTCAGTTTCCTACTGAGTTCTTCCTAAGCACCTGCCATAGGCAGATGCTGTTTCATAGTGTTAAATGTATTATGTTAGGATTTAAACTGTTCTAACTAAAGCTGCCTTTTGCAATTGATTGGGGATGGTTTTGTCAATGCCAATGGTGTTCAATGGCTTTGTATGCATTTGTTCTTAAGGCTGGGCCTTAGGCAGCCAGAATTAATGCCTCTATCTCCTTCTGTAACTTTCCTACTCTTAGCCATTGCTGGTCTTGTTATCATCTGCTTTGTCATGTTGTGTGAGTGGATACTGGCCATGTCATAACCTTACCATGACTTTTCTGTTCTTCCTTTGGTCTTTTAGACCTGTTTGGCCTCTTTCAGTATTGAGTAAGCCTTCATGGTATACTAGTATCCTTTTCACTGTCCTTTAGATATTCTTCCAATGCCTTTTTTTTCCTTCTTCAGCTGTCTGCTATACTTGCAGCATTCCACACCCACCTATATTCCTTGATAAATAGAGTCTGTCAACGTTACTGCGTGGATGAAGTGCATGATTCATTGCCATTATTTTTCTGGTCTTCCTATCCAGGGCTTTTAATTCTACTTGAGTCCAGTCCACTCTTCCAGCTATATATCTAATGACTGGAATTGCCTTGGTATTAATTGCCTTGATGGTATTTCCACCCCTGAGTTTGGACTTTAAATTTAAAATCTTCTTCACTCTCATGATGTATTCACTTCTAACCCTCTTCTTGACATCAGTGTGCTTAATGTTGTCAGCTTGAAGGATGTCCAGGCATTTATAGTGATTTTCTTTATCCAGACTCTTGATGTTATTTCCATAGAGCATCGAGATTCCCTTAGTTTTCACTATCTTTCCTCTGTTGATGGCAAGACAGCCACATTTGTCAGTCTAACAACTTTGACAACTCCATTGCGGTATCTTGGCTGCATATATGGGCTGTGTAGAGCAGTGATTCTATTTCAGATGGTGGTTTTCCATACAGCTTTTAGGTGAAGGAGATGCAAGGGTGAAATCCAGCAGGTTCTGACAGGTTCTGGAGAACCGGTGGTGGAAACTTTGAGCAGCTAGGAGAACTGGTAGCGGAAATTTTGAGTAGTTTGGAGAACTGGCAAATACCACCTCTGGGTGGCCCCAGAGTGGGGTGGGAATGGGGATTTTACAGTATCCTTACCCTGGAGTGAGGTGGGAATGGAGATTTTGCAATATCCTTCCCCTGCCATGGCCACCAAGCCACATCCACAGAATCGGTAGTAAAAAAAATTGGATTTCACCACTGAGGAGATGTGATAGCTTGGCACACGTTTTTGATATTTGATAGCCAGAATAACTTGTTCAGTATTGTTGATAGAGAAATCAATGCAATGACAAACTGTAGTGGTGATATTGAGTCTCATTGAAAAAAATCCTCTTTTGAGATCATAGCATCTTAAAGTCTATCACCATTGGTCAGCAGTTGTGTCTTCCATGGTGCCACTGATATTTACACAAAGCTTCTGATGTTTCTGCTGACTTCTGTTAGTTCTTGACATTTAATTGTTTAACCATGTGGCAGAGAGTTGAATGTCTTCTTGTAATACTTTTATCCTTATATAAGGATGCATCAGTATCTGGTTTATGTAATAGATTTTCTTTGGGGAACCTAGCAGTTTAAAATCTGTTTGTTTCTTTCCTGCTGTTTAAGCACTGTTTTCTAGCACTGTGTCATAGGGACCTCTAGTGATTAAAACTGCATTACATCCTTTGATCTTATAGGTGATACTGGCTGTGTTTGGCAACATGAATATGACTGCAAAAGCCATTTCACACTACATAATTATGCCATATTGTGAAGATGTTCTTTTAGATTTCATAATTTGCATATATTCTCTAATCTAATTTGTTTTCATTATTTTTCCATTCAGTGACTGAAAACTGTCTTTATTGGACAATATCAGTGTTTCTCTATAGCTAAAGGTTTGGAGAAATACAGACTTGATAAACTGGGGAAAGGGATTCTGTTGTTGTCTGTGAATACATGGAAGTTAGTTAGTTAGTACATACATGTTTTATCTGCTTAGTCTGCCCACCTCCCCAAAAGAAGAAAAGCCATTCCTTAGTTTATCACTTTTCTTTCTTTCTCTGCTTTGTAGATTTGATATGTAAAAGCGAAATTGGTTGGGGAATGGGTGGGATTCCATCTTAATTTCTTTCTGGATCATAACTAATCAAACTTTTTGCAGCTAGGAGTATGTAATCACAAGCCAGTAGACAGTATCAGGGGAATATAGAGGTAGTCCTTGATTGAACTGGTTGCTTAGCAACTGAAGTTGTAACAGTTTCAAAAAAGGTTCCTGTGACCTGGATTCAGAATTTCAATGGTCACCACGCCCCAATGATCAGATGATCATATTTTGAGTGCTTAGCAACCAATCCACATTTACAGTATCCCGTGATCAGATGGACATGAATTATGGTGATTTTTGCCAGAAACAGGCATTTACTTTCAAGTTACTGGCAAAAAAAACTTCCATTATGAACAATGATTTTGCTTAGCAACTGCAGCTTTCACTTAATAACTGTGGAATTCCCTTTATGACCACTGCATTCACTTAACAATTACATCTAAAAAGGTTGGAAAGTCAGACACAGTCACATGATGATCCCCTTAGTGGCCAGCACAGCTCACAAAAGTAATTCTGGGTTCAATTACTTGTAAGAAAGGACAACAATGATAATGATGTCATTGGAAGGATAGGGACCAGAATTGTCAGGTTTTGTTGAAAATAAAAGATAAAGCAGGGAACAATCAATGGAAACTTAAGACTATTTTAACTCCCTATCTATCTATCTATCCATCCATCCATCCTCCATCCATCCATCTATCCAAAACAATAAATGAGTTGGAAGCAAGTCTGAACATGGAGTTATAAATACTACCTCTGAAGGATCAAAAAAAAGTGCTATCTGTTTACCAAAAGGATTTTAAACAATGATCTCTATTCACCAAAAGAGATTTTAGCATATAGCAAACATTGTCTTGCGTACAAGAACTAACTTTAGTATGAGGAAATAGCATCCTCAGTGGAACTATTTGGACGGTAAACAAACTGAAGTGAGTCAAACACTGGAGGGAGGCTGGGTACAATAAAGTCCTTTATCAGCTTTCAAGACATTTCATAATGATGGACATAAGTGCAACCAGACGATAATCATTAAGACCAATGAGTGAAGACTTTTTTTGGCACTGTCAAAATAATGGCAGTTTTAAAACAAGATGGAACCACTGCCTGCTTCAATGAAAGATTGAAAATAACTGTAAGAACACAAGCCAATTCATTGCACACTCCCTAAGAACACGCCCAGGGATATTCTCTGGTCCTGCTGCTTTCCAAGTGTTAATTTTCTGCAATATCTGGAAGCCCCTATTCAATTCTGGAGCCAACAGGAAGTCCGGTCCACCATCATAGTCTCCTCCTAGCGCGGCATCCTTTTTCCTCTACCTGTCCTAACTGAAAGCCTTATCAATTGTGGAGCAGACCAGCAACAGGGAGCCACAGCAGAGGGATGAAAGAGCCACATTCGGCTCCAGACCCATGGGTTGCTGACCCCTGCTCCAGACAGAGTTAATATCAAAGCTAAGCACTTTCTCATCAGGATGGGGCATAGCTTTCTTTGCAGGGGTACCATTTGATGCCTTGAGTCTTCCCAAAAATGTGTTCGACTAATTTTAAAAGACTGTGTCATCCTTACAGCACGATGGAGCTACCTTATAGTCTGTAATGGCCCTGATGCCTTGCCACATATGCCTGGTGTTCATAGGATCCTGATAGAAGTTCTGAACTAAATGAATCTAGGGGGGGAAATCAATATTTTCTTTGCAGTCAATTCCAAAGATTCCACTTGCTCATGTGCTGAACTAAAGGCAGGATTTGATCCTAAATTGAAGAAGTTCAAAATCTCACCATAGTGGAATTAGTTTTCTATACTGTATGAAAACAAAGCCTCACAGAATATGGGGTTCCAATATGTATCCTGACTTTGCAAATGTCAAATATACAATAAAATTTGCCATAGATTGATCCTGCTCACTCGATGGCAGATTCAAAAATCATAAATTATTCCTATGAAATAGACCCTATAGACGGATGACTTTATCTTTATTTACTGTCAACATTGTTTCAGTTTCTTGGAGCACTTCGTTTGTAAGAATATTTTTCATGTGAATAAATCACTAAGGTTTTTCACTCCCCCATTTTCTGAGCCAAAGATCCCAATGTCATTCATCTCCAAAAAGGTCTGTCTGTCTTCAGCAAATGCAATTTACATCTGCATGAATTCAGTCATTCTAAAAGACTGTAAATCTTTTGAAAGACCTTTAAATGTTAAGCAATTTCACACACCTTTATTTCTCTATTTTTCTCTGCTACATGCTTATGTGGGTCATGAATAAAAGTACATTTTAGTTCTTTAGCACAAGCCAAGGCTGGCCCTCAGATTGGTGGGGGCGGGGATCCTTGCTTGTGCTGTATTCTTAATTTAAGACTCATAATTTATTAATACCAAAGCAGTAACATAAACAAAATGGAATAATGTTTTACCTTTTAACAATAAAATAGTCAAAAAATTAGCATGGTGGAGAACAATTATCTTAAGTTCAGGACATCAAAGTTGCTTTTTGTGTGATGAGCAGTCATTTGATGGATGGGTAGATCCATCAAATATCACAGTTCAAATCAAATATTCTATTCAGTCCTACATTTATACATAAGGAAAACAAAGCACTATTGAAAAACCTCTTCATGCATCATTGTGAGAAGGCTTTGTGGAGAAATGGGCACCATGCCCAAAGTTGCTTGTCAGTGCCCAGTATATGCAAACAAAATTCTGATCTTTTCTCAGCTCATCAGTTTGCTCAAAACTATTGCTTAATCGGTGAAAGCAGTTTAATTGAAATTAATTAGAATTTTTCAATATAGTGGAAAAAGGTCCATTCTGTGAATTTGTGATGCTTCTGTGATCAATTACAAATTAACAATGTATTCTGTCAATGTAGTGACTGGGTACATAATAAAATTTGCTCTGAATAAATTCAAATACATACCAAATTTTCACTATGCGACTGTCCCTGATATTGGGCTCCTGTGATAGAATGTAGAATGTTTACCTGGAGAAGCAAAGAAAGGAGGGGGGGTCTCCCAGGGCGGAGTCAGCACATTCCAGAGAGAAGCCTAAAATTAAAAGATTGTGGAGTCCTGAGCTGGATGGCAGAGAAGGAAAGTGATTCAACATAGCCATACCCTAGAATCTCTCAGGATATACCTATCAGGGTAGAAGGTTATAGTTTAGGTCTGGCAAGATTTTCTCCACTAGGTGTAAGCAAATAAAGGATTTAACTCAATTGGATTTGTGTGCTCTTTAGACTTAGCCTGCCACCTTACTTTTATTTTGCTCATAGTAAGATAGTCTGTGGTTTCTTTACACTTCTTCTTGCTTTCTTGAATATGATCTGGAGCAGTGGTGAGTTGCCCCCGGTTCGGACCGGTTCCATAGAACCGGTAGTAAAATGAGCAGGAGGCTCCACCCACTGACCCTGATGTCATCAGAAGCAATCTGCGCATGCGATCTGCGTGATCCCATTGCGAACCGTTAGTAAAGGTAAGTAGAACCCGCCCCTGATCTGGAGCCTTCAGTCTGAAAGTCTGCCCCCATCCCTACAATTGATGGCTTGGGTTCTCTGTCCTTAAGATCAAAACTCATATAAATACTGATGGTATATATAATGTTAAACAGGAAAGCTTTCAGCAATAAAGCTTTCCTTTGTTGCTGAAAGGCAATATAAAAATATAATCAATAAAATAAATTTTGGAACAATTTGTGCCAATCCATACATAGGTCTGTCCATGGATTTACATATGAATAGGGCTTGGGTTTATTCTAAAGGTAAAGGTTTCAGTCCTACCCTGGTCTTGGAGCACTGCTCATCTGCATTTCTTAGCCGAGGGACACAGCATTGTTCGAAGAACCTTTCTATGGTCAATTGGCCAGCATGACTATACGCCAAGGCGCACAGAACACTGTTACCTTCCCACCAAAATGGTACTTATTTATCTACTTGCATTCTCGTGCTTTCAAACTACTAGGTTGGCAGGAGCTGGGACGAGTAATGGAAGCTCACCCCGTCGCACGGTGCTTAGAGTGGCACTGAAAAAAGTGACTTATGACTGTTTTCCCCACTTACAGTCCTTGGAGCATCCCAACAGTCAGGTGTTCAAAATTTGGATGTTTGGCAACTGGCATGCCCCAGGATCATGTGATCACTTTTGCAACTTTCTGACAAGCAAAGTCAAGGGGGAAACCAGATTGCTTAATAACCAAGTTACTAATTTAACAACTGCAGTGATTCACTTGACAACTGTGGCAAGAAAGGTCGTAAAATGGAAGACAACTCCCTTAACAACTGTCAAGAGAAATTTTGGGCTCCATTGTGGTCATCAGTCAGGGACAACCTATAATGCTATTTTCATATTTTAAAAATACAGCTTTTTATATATCACGATATAACTTTCTAAAATTCAGGAGAAAAAAAAATAATCACAGCTCCAATTGCACCCTCAGTTGCTGTCTTTTGGGTTTCTACCCTATAGAGAGTAAATGAGACTGAGAGACAGTGATTTGTTTAAGCATCTAATTTCCCACTTTAGCTGATACAATTCAGACGGAGACTTATGCCAGGAATTAGAAAACGCCATTCAGCCTTGGACAGCCTGATTCAACTGTTTTTTTTTTCACTTTTCTATTCAACTGTAACAATAAGAATAAGAAACACAGCAAGTCTCAGGGCAGGTTTTTTTTTCAACATAAGATGGAAGGCCTCAGTCTCTAAGTGCCATTTTGCTGAGAAATCTAGTTCCCCATCAAATCTTTTCTGAATGTTGGTAAAGAAAGTATTGAGACAGTGTGGGAAAAATTTCTGCACTGCAGCAAAAGATCCATGAAGCAGTCTTTATCTGAAGGCTTTGAATCATCTATACCACCGCCTACCCTTTTATAGGTAGTTCTCGACTTACAACCACAATGGAGCCTGACATTTCTGTTGTTAGGTGAGACATTTGTTAAGTGAGCTTTGCCCCCTTTTACAATGTTTCTTGCCATAGTTAAGTGAATCACTGCAGTTGATAATAGCAATAACACTTAACTTTACAGTGCTTTTACAGCCCTCTCTAAGCGGTTTACAGATTGCCCCCAACAATCTGGGTCCTCGTTTTACCAACCTTGGAAGGATGGAAGGCTGAGTCAACTTTGAGCCTGCAAATTGCAGGCAAGCAGCCGTCAGTCAGAAGAAGTCGCCTGCAATACTGCACTCTAGCCACTATGCCACCACGGCTCAAATTAGTAACCCGATTGCTAACTAAATCTGGTTTCCCCATTGATTTTGCTTCTTAGATTTTGCATCTCACAAAAGATGATCACAAAGATGACCTTGGCACACAACAATGGTCATAAATTGCCAAGAATTTGAATTTTGATTATGACTGTGGAGATGCTGCAAAAGTCATAGCTGTGACAAAGTATCATAAGTCATTTTTTTTTCAGTGCCATTGTAACTTTGAATGCTCACTAAATGAACTGTTGTAAGTCAAGGACTACACGTATTGCATTTTTTTCCCTTTATCCAGCAAATAGAAGCAAACACAATTGAATAATAAAGAGACCAGCTTACTTTAAAAAGAGCACAGAGTATTGACCTAAAGAGAGCTTGTCAGGGGAAATCTTTATTTTTAGAAGCATGCAATTTTGGTAGCAGGGGAATAAAGCAAATAAGAAAACATGTTGTCTTCCACACTGGAATATCACTTGTTGCAGGTTCATGATTTGGTACAGACTTGAAACAATCTTTTTTTTCCCCCCTATAAAGCATAATAGTGACTAAACAATGTATTCAAAGGAACATTTACTTTGATTAAAATAAATTATGCATAAGTATGGATTGCTTAATGGCTCATATAAATTTAGTTGGGAGGCAACAAATACGCAGCAAAATTCATCTTTGTGATTTTAATGAAACCTATATGGACAAGAGATGGCTTGTTGATTTTATTTGGACTGAAGGTTGACTCAGCCTTCCATCCTTCCGAGGTAGGTAAATTGAGGACCCAGATTGTGGGGGCAATAAGCTGACTTTGTAGAAACACTGCTTATGGGGAGCCAAAAGCCCTAATAAGCAGGTATATACAAAAGAATGAAGGCTATTGCTAAAAGTGCATTGTAAGCCGCCCTGAGTCTTCGGAGGAGGGCGGCATATAAATTGAAATAATGAAATAAATGATAAATAAAATTCATTTGTTTATTCAAATTCTGTGGCTGCCCATCTCACATTCTTGATTCCATTCCAGGGAATATGTGCATTTTAATACATATAGCATCACGTTATTTTTCTAATCTTCACTGTGACTCAGAAAGATTTGAATATATATTGCCACAAATAATATTCCAAAAACAGGTCATTCCAAAAGTATGACTAATAACAGACAGAAGTGCACAATGCAGGAATACATAAGAATGTGTTGTGTCATTCTTGTAAGTAAGAGATAGGTGTTTTCTGGCCCCTGTAAATAACCAGCTATGACTAATATATTACTATGTCTCATGTGCATATAATAAATAAGAAAGGAACTTAGATTTTACTTGTAGAATAAATTGTGGATTAAATTAAAAGTCCATCAAGTAGATATTTTTATAATAAGATCTAGTGTGGAGCTCTTAGAGAAATACCATTATTGTCAGAGCTTTATGAGCTCAAATATTAGGAGTTATATGCCTGAAAAATATCTGTAAAACGATAAGGCTTAGTCTTGAATTAAAAAGTACCTGGAGCCTCTGATTAATAATATTCTTGTGGTGCCTTATCAGTTTGAAACCTGGGTCACATTTATATGTGTATATACATATACATATTGTGTATATGTCTCTGTGTGTGTGTGTGTATGTATATATATCTCCTGCACCATCCATGCCTTTCAGCCATTTGTAATCGCATCTCCCAGAATTTCTATCCTGATTAAAAATATTTTGAATTGAACATCAGCTACATTTGGGGAGACTGTACATGTTTATACTGTAATGTGCATTTCAATCTAAACCCTTAAGGCAGTTAATAACGGCAGAAAAAGTGAAATTTAAATGCAAAGGAAGAGAAAAGAAAAAAAAATCAGCAAATTTAACTTGCAGATACACTCATTAAGTTATATAATTGTATAGCTAGAGGCCATTTGGAGTGTGAAATACCCGATGCTGTCAGTTCTTTGTTAAGGCAATAGAACAGGGGTGTCAAACTCGATTTCATTGAGTTCTGCATCAGGATTGTGTTTGACCTGAGGGGCTGGGTGGGCATGGCCAGGATGCATGTGGCTAGCTTGTCATCACTTGTGTCAGGGGCGCTTGTGGTGGCCCAAGCGCTCTGCCAGCAAAAACAGGCTTCTGAGCTCTGTTTCTGGCTACAACGGCCTCCTGAGACCCTCTGCCAGTGAAAACGGAGCTCACGAGAGCCACATGCGGCCCTCCCGAGGTTTGTTATTGCTGGCAGACGCATCGCGGGCCGGTCCTTCATTGTTTCCAGGGCACCCTCACGGGCCAGATCTGAGCACGCAGGCCCTGAATTTGACACCCCTGCAATAGAAGGACTCTGCCTTATTTCTGCTCTGGTGTTTCAGAGATGATCCCAGCTGGGAAAAACTAATCCTAACTCCCACTATCTCAAAAATGGCAAAATTAGCTTCCTCCAGTTGAAGAGAGGAATGTTCCACAGTTTCTTGGAATGTTTTATCTACATTTTGCACATGCCTATTTAAAATTTATCTTGGCAGCAGGTGAGGCCACATGGCAGATTTTAGCTTAAATTGGAAATTGAACAGAATCCAACTTGAGGGAATTCCAAAGGATTGGAAAACACCTAGAATACTAAGGCTGTAGTATAGACTGAACACAATGGAAAACCTCTTGTCATTGCTGCCAAACAATTTGCATGGAGGTTTCCATGAGCTCATCAGGAATCAAACTCAGTCAAAGAAAGCTTTATGATTGATTGGTTGGTTGGTTGGTTGGTTTGCTTATTATTTGTTTTATTTTTATTTGAAACTACAAAACTTGACCAATATTTTTTATCCCAAATGGATGTAGCAATTCAGACATTTTTTCTTATTAGACATTTTTTCCAGTTATTCATATGATGATATTTTTAAAAGCCAGAAAGTCAACCTTTTTAGAAATAAATCATTGTAATAAATTACTGCTTATGTCAGGCTTTGGGCTTTAGCATCTGTCTCATCTTGTCTTTTATTCCATAGTTATGAAAGATAATTTCTCATACTTGGTACATGTTCTACTATTTCTACCTGGAAAATATTTAAAGGGAACTAATTTCACTTAAGATTGACTTTGTGTAAAAAAAATGTTTCCAAAGGCATTTAATAGTAGATGCGTGTTACTCACATTCATTCAAGCTGCAGCTTTCTTTTTTCCTTTCAGTAGCTTAAAGGATTAGAGTTAAAAGTCATAGAAATTCCTGAAATACCAGGATAGGGTGTAACAATGAGCTTGCAGACAGTGGAACATTTCAGCCAGCTTGTTGAATTCAAAACATGTAGGAATTTAAGCACTGGAAAGGTGTTATTTGTGCACATCACAAAAGAAGGAAGAGATAAGAATATTTTGACCTCTTTTTAAGGAAGGCTGACTTCCTAAGCACTTTATCATGCAGTTGTATTTGACAGTTTCCTATTTTACACACACGCACGCACACACACACACACACACATATTTATATAGAGGTTCTTCTATATGTACATATGCTCATCTGTATGCTCCTTAATTCAGGTAATCACTATGGCATGGGGAACATTACCTCATGCTTGGGAGATCTACCAAATGCAACCATTTTTGGAGTACCCTAAAATGTCCCAGGGGAATTCACATGCCTTGCCACCTATTATAATGCTGACTACAAAAACTGCTGTTGGAGATCCTTTAAGAGCTATAATTAGTCCAAAAGGTGGCACTGGGAATTTAATTGAGTCTGAAAGATCAAAGATGTAGTTCAAGGTGCTGGCGGTGGACTTAAATGCTAAGTATATCAAGCAGCAATAGCACTTAGATTTATATGTCACTTCATAGTGCTTTATAGCTCTCTAAGCAGTTTACAGAGTTATCATATTACCCCCAACAATCTGAGGCCCCATTTTACCCACCTCGGAAGGATGGAAGGCTGACTCCATCCAAGAAGAGAATCGAACTCCTGGCAGTCAGCAGAATTATCCTGCAATACTGCATTCTAACCACTGTGCCACCACAGCTCTTAAAAGTACATTAAAGGCTACACGAATCTAGGTATACCTTACAATCTGAAGCCATTCTGGCATCAATAGACAAGACTTTCTCAGTGATCATCTTCGTTTTGTAAAACCATCGGAAATTCGTTTGGCGCATAAGGTAAAGGTTTGACATTTTTGCATGTTTTTGACTAAGTTTATTTAGTAAGTTTTCTACAGTATTTGGCTCTCAATTATCTGCCTAGTTCTACTAAACATACGGAGAGTCCTTAATTTTCAACTATAATGAAGCCTGGAGTTTCCACTTTATGTCATGATGGTTGTAAGTTGAGGCACTCGTATGACTGACTTGATTTTACGATATTTACATCAGTTCACTAATTCATGTTAAGTGAACGTGACAGGTGTAAAGTGAATACTGCAGTCATTAAACAAACTTGTGGTCCACAATGGGCATTTTTTTTGCAAAAAACTGGAAGGAAACACTGATCAAAAAATTATAAAATATGGTCAATGGCTGTGGGACACTGCAACAGTTGTAAATGCAGCTGGTTACCAGGTGCTCAAAATATGATTATGAGATTGTATCAGAACTTCAAATGCTTGCTAAGCTACTGGTCATAAGTCAAGGACTTCCTTAAATATTTTTTTCTTAATAAATTTTATATTATTCATTATTACAATGTACAATATAAATCTTGGGTTTTTGTTATTTTCTTCTTACTTGAGTAATATTGATATTGAGTATTATTCATTAATATTAATATTAATTCATTAATATTAATTAATTAATTAATTAATATTAATTCATTAATATTAATATTAATAATATTGATATTGAGTATTATAATATTAATATTGAGTAATATTAATAATATTGAGCTGCAATATTTGGGATTTTGGGATATCCAGATGAGGGGAAGAAAGAGGTAAGGGCAATCATAAAGGGATTTATGATTGACAGTTCTAACTTTTAACTGGAGCATGCTGTCCAAACTGGAGAAATGCTAAAATAATAGAATACAGCAGCATCTGTTATTTATTATACTTTGCTACCTTTGCATTATCTGCACTCAAAAGCGTCATCTCAAAGAAAAGAAAAATGCTATAAATAATTGTATGTTCAGGTTGACCACTAGATGGTGGCCTGTAGCATTTAGATAAATGAAGATAGTTACTTGTTGAAATCTTGTTTTAGCCATGGTTTTATTCACTATCTTTCTATGAACTATTAAGTATGGAGAGACAATTATATCGATGAACCAGATAGTCATTATCAAAACAATGTGTCAGTATTTCAAGGTAGTTGAGATTAGGAATCCAATGCCATGTAGGTCAGTACTATTATTATTGTAAAGCTATGGAGTCTGAATGCACTTCCCCTCCTTTCTTTTATCTTTATAAGAACTAGGAAGGGTCTGGTCTTGGATGTTTGTTCAGGTTATATTCCTACCCAAAATTCAGTCCTCTTTTATCTGAACATTTTCTTGGTACTGTCCCTTAAGGTAATTCCCTCTGTCCTCTGGAGTAAGATAAGCACTTTGTAGCAACAATATATTGACACAGCAGGTGGAAACATCTACCCTGTTTTCCCCAAAATAAGACATCCCTGATAATAAGCCCAATTGGGCTTTTGAACGCAATTTAAGACAGGGTCTTATTTTAATATAAGACAGGGTCTTATTTTCGGGGAAACACGGTAGTTGCTTTTGGCTAATTTGAAAATTAAGCAGAGATTTAGGTTGTGATATTTGGATGAGAGACCACGAGAAAATCCCTGAGACTAGATTGGAAAGTTGAAAACAATCTTCCCGAAGGCGGCTTCTTGCATTTTCTTAGCAATATGGATGTGTGTCCTTGTTGCAACCAAGAATGAAGTTTAAATCCTGGGAGACTTTCCTTAACACAGGATTATTTCCCCAGCTGTCAATGTCTCAACCCTTTCTTGTAAGCATCTGTGTTTTGCTTTATGTACAAGAAATTGTCCAGTTACACCAGAAAGTTGGAAATAGCTTGTCTTTCCCTATCTGGTTTTTAAAAAGCTTTTTTTTTTAATTAAATGGAAGGCAGGGGAGATGTTAGCTTCTCAGAGCTCACTTAGGAATTACTGAACACATGCTTATACTTTTTCTAGTCAGTTTGCACAATAAATAATTGCAGTACTTTTAAAACTGTTCAAAGTCCAGAACAGTTTTAATGCCTGTGAGCTATATTATCCAATTAGGGAAAAGGTTTAAACCAAAATAACATCTGTCTGAAACCTTCCTGTCAATCTTTTATTGAATATTTCCAAGGTAGTAATTTGTCTCCCTTCAATCACCATTAGTACTAAGATTGGATCTTCCATCTGGAATATTTATTCAGTTATTATATATTTTTCTTTGTAAAGGCCAAAGAGGAGAAGCTCTCAAAATGTACCCTTGAATCTTGGAGAACACAATATGAAAGGATGAAAAAGATAGACACAGAAATATAGGTACCATAGAAATGGACAGAAATAAGAACAAATGTTTTAGTGTTGCATGAAAACTGCTAATTCTAATGAAATTGTTTATTATCTGGGTTCATCATAGGCTAACGTTTACTGAATAACCATCATACAGTTTTATTTATAGAGGGTTGGGTTCTACTTACCTTTACTACCGGTTCACATCGCACTCGCACACGATCGCTTCACTCGTGCCTGCATGCACTCTTCCTATGATGACATCCGGGTCAGTGGGCAGAGCCTCCCACTGGTTTTACTACTGGCTCTTTCGAATTGGTCTGAACCGGGTGCAACCCACCACTGATTCATAGCCATTTACTGTATTTTTTGGACTATAAAATGCTTTGGAATATAAGAGGCACCTAGCTTTTGGAAGGAAAACAAAGGAAAAAAAATCTGCCTCTGCCTCCCAGCAATTTGCCTCTTGACATCAAACAACCTGGTCAGCTTTAGCATGAGTAGCTGATTGGCGGTTGGATCTGCCTCCTGGAATACCGCTTACCAGATGTTCCAGGCTACAGGGATCACCACTGTCGCCTCCATGTGCCCCATTTTTGGCCATTCCAGGCAGTGGGGATAGGTGGTGGCGATCCCTGCCACCTGGAACGGGCCAAAAATGGGGTATGTGGAGACTGAAAACGAAATGCATGGAGGCCAAAAATTGGGCACGTGAAGGTGGCGATGGGCAGCGACGACGATCCCCACAGCCTGGAACAGCTGATAGGCGGTATTCCAGAAGGCAGATCCAACCTGATTAAGTGCTTGTCCTAAATCAGGCTGTGTTGAAGCTGATCAGGCTGTATGTTGTCTGCTGCAAGGAAGCAAATTGTTGGGAGGCAGAGGCCGAAGAGTGGGAGCCAGCAGGTGAGCAGGGCTTCAGCAACATTCGCTGTATAAGACACACAGACATTTTCACCCACTTTGGGGGAGAGGGGAAGCGTGTCTTATACACCAAAAAATACAGTAATCTGTTTTTTAATATTTACAAGGATGGAAGAGTTTTTTCTAATAAGGATGCTACATTTCATTGAGAATTATAGGTTCTATATGCAAGTAGGTTATGGCATCACAATTTTATGATCCTTGCAAAAACATCTACAGAAAAAAAAAAGTTAGCCCATCTTAAAAAGAATCATATTTTATATGAGCTGTTCGTTTGTTGTTTTGCCAGGTACACCAAAGGTGTACCTGGCAAAAGTCAGGCCACAGCCTGACTTTTGCAGTGTGCAGTGTGAAATAGCTCTGAGTCATTTTGGCTATTAATATAATGGTAATTTGTGAAGAAAGGAGTTGTTTTATTTGAATTGTTTATGAGATATGTGACATGAAGATACAAATTAATATATTTATACATAAAAAGAATTTGTATAGGAGAATAACATAGACAAAATCACAGAAATATTTATAATCCTAATAAAAATCATAATCATACATCTTTTTATTTATTTAGAATAAATGTATTCCTTTAGTTGGAAAATATTCAAGTTACAATCTTGGTTGGGTTAATTTTAAAAAATCATTAAAATAATTAAAGCAATATAATTTGTAAAAAAAATGAAGAATGGATGGGCTGAAAAGAAGAGAAAAATGAGAAAGATGTGTTTGAATGCAGATGATGAGAAACTGACAAAAAGAGAGATCCAAAGAGATGTTTAAAGAACAATAGTCAGTACTTGAAATAGTCTGTGGACCTGGTGGAAGCAAGTTTGATTTGTAATGATAAAAAGAGACAATTTATGATATTAGTACAAACAACTTTTTGCAGTGTTTCCTTTTTTAAAACCAGTCTTTACCTTCTTGGGTTTACCGTCACTTATTCCTTCTTCATTCTGTAAAATGATGCTTACTCTGAAGGGAAATAGGGTGAGAGTTATGTATATGTCGAACATTTTTATCAATTCCAAAGATAAAATCCCAACCTGGATTACCTGTGCAGTAGTTTTAACGACTTTTCTATCCCTTTCTGGAGGTCTGCCTACCTATCTAAGAATCAAGCAAAGGATTTATGACACTAAACCCATTCATGTGACAGTGCTTCCAGGGTCTTGAGTCCAACTGATAAGGTGTTCAGTAACCTTATACTGGTATGACAGGACAAAGAATATGGATTGATTTCTATCACTTGAACATGTTTTTCTTCCAGAATTTGATATTTGTTTCTTTAATCGATTTAATGTCCCATAGCCAAGTGCTTTTCTTTGCAGATTTTTTAAGAATTTATTCACAAATGCTATTATCCAAATCATTAAGTTGCACAGGTGGACTTTCCCTTATAATATGCTTATGCATCCCAAAAGTACACTTGTCTTTTTAACAGTCAAGTCATACTTTCACCTCGTATACAGCTTGTGATTAACTATTGCTCCAAAATCTTTCTCACAGATACTATTATCATATAAAATATTCCCTATCCTATACTTTATTCTTTCACTGTAGTTTTCCTAAATATGTAACTTAGCATTTTTCTGTTCCTCTTTTTATTTTCAGCTTGCTTCTTAATCTTTTAGTATAATTTTGAATGCTTTGTCTTATATAACATTAGCTAATATAGTTTGTCTTATCTGCAGATTTAATTAATGTTCCTTCCATCCCTTTCCCAGTCATTGTAACTGGGAGTTCCAAGACCATTTCAGCTACCACTTCAGCCACTTTAATGATAAATCATGGATGGGCACTCTTGGTGTTTGTTTGTTTATTATCTGTTCCATGCAGCTGTCAGATGTTTGCTCAGATCATCTGTGATTTCAATATTCCCACAATGTATTACCGGTAATTCTTTTTTTTTAAAGAATGACATAATACAAATGACATAAGTCTTTGAAAAGACTTATTTTTAATAAATCCATGCTGATATTACAAGATGCAGAATTGCATCACACCTGACCCATCACAAGACCAATCAAAAGACACTCACTTGACACACTCACACCTTGAAACCCTTATAAACAGAAGAATATGGACACTGACATCTCCTAAACTCTGCTGAAGTTGTTACCTAGCCTGGTTGCAGAAACCAACCCACAAGCTCAGAGAATGAGTCTTCACCTTCAGAAACAAGTATATATCTATGACTCTAAAACATGTTAGAAGTTGGATTTTGTAAGTCCATTTTACCAGCACCACAAAATTCCTTAGTTCCTAATCATTGGGTTTTTGTTTTGTTTTTTTGACCTTTCTAAAGCTTCTAGAAATCATGCTGTGAATAGCAGAAGTAGAATTTCCTTTGAGTTTTGGCAAGAGAAAAAAAAAAGGAAACATACACAATCAACTGGAAATTCTTATTTCTCATGCCATGCCATTTTTCCTGACTCTTTACACTCCTTGATTGCTGACAAAATAACCTTTAAAAAGTTCAAGATATGATGGATGTCAATTCTCAACCCCCATCCCTCAGCCAGAATGTGTATATAGGAAATTGTGAAAACCTGTTTCGATTTTATATTAAAACAACAATACTTCACACTGAGATAGTTCACAAAGTGTGCTAGCATATGTCAAAGCATTATAACAACCTTTGGAAGGATGCCACGTAGCTGTTCTCAGCTATGTCTACATACACAGGCAATACTTGCACTAGATGCCATCGTTGTGCATGCATATAATGTTCACATCAGCTGTTCATCAAATCAGCTGCCCATGCCTCACTCAGTTATTGGCCTAAAGTTGTCTTTGGCTGTTCTAAAGCAATGATTTCCCCTTAAGCAGCCAGCAAGTCACAGTAGAATTGAGTACAATTCAGTACATTTAACCATTCATTGTGTTGAAGATGTGTCAGTGGACTGCTAGGGAACTGCTTCATACTAGCACCTTTTGGCTCTTTTAGGCTGGTGATGGCCTGCTTCTTTCTCTCTGGATCATCCAAGGCAGTATTGAGATTTTCTTGGAGCAGAGATTGGCTAGTTCTTTCATATAAGGCTCTTCTTGCATACCAGCATGTATCTAATCAATCTTCCAGCTTGCTTAGTAAAGCTCGAGGGCTTTCTCTCTGTTTCTTCATGAAATACCCCTCTTCCCCATTGACAGGATTTGTTGGACTGCTTTTTAACTAATGTTGTGCTGTTTTTGAAGCTTAACACTCTTTTTAACTAAAGAACATATAGTACCCTGGCCTAGCTAATCCCACGGTCTGTTGTCACAGTGACTAGCCAATAACATAATGACGCCCACTAGTCTATGAGCATATGGCCTTCAGAGGCAATCATGCAGTCATCAAGGTTAATTAGCCATTGATTACCATGACGTCCTTGAATTGATCCTATTGATTTTTGAAAACAGCCAAGCTGGTAGCCAGCAGCATATGTCATGGTAGCTAGCAAATTCCAAAGTTTGATTATATGGTAGGTAAAAGAATATTTCCTGATTCTTCATTTGGTTCTGGTATTTAGGAAAACAGCTTCTCCTTGTCCACTTTATTCAGAGCCCCCAATGTTGCAACCTTTTCTCATAGGGAAGCTGCTCCAGTCTCTTGATCATCTTAGTTGCCCTATCCCGAACCTTCTCTAGCTCCACTATATCCCTTTTCAGATGTTGTGACTAAACTACACACACTATTCTTGATGTAACTTGTGTTCAGAACCTGCCAAACCACAGCTCATGGGGAAGAACTGTCCAGTGGACCAGCAGAATGAATTGATGGTTTATGAAACTCACTTTAAGGCACTTATCAGCTGCCATTTCAGCTGTCACATCTATGAATCAATGCAGATCTCTGAGCCAAGGATTATTCTCTTGTCCTCCTCACCTGCTACCTCTCCCAGGCCAAGCAACTGATCTCATAGCAACACTGCCACTGTGGGATTGTTTCGCCAGTTGATGATACAAAGATGTCATCTCTGCATGTGAAATGAGTACACTATCTTTGATGAAAAGAAGCCATTGAGTAACAAACCCTCTGGCAGTTTAGTTTTCTGCTAGTTAACTGGTGGGAGGACAGATGTGAGGAAGACGCCTGGTTAATCAAGAAATGGAAACTAGGACTTTCGGTCTCTGCTTAAATTAGAGGAGTGTGCCAACCAGAGAGGAATTGTGTTAATGTCCGTAATGCTTAAATTTAACTTAAATCTCCAGCTTCATGACTCTGTAAAAGCCAATTCCTGCTTCTCTTTCTAGTCCGTTCTAGGGGCCTGAGAATGCTGCCATTGCTGTTTTGTCTTAAAAATAAGTAATACAGAAAAATAAAGTGTAGCTTAGTAAATTGAAATATTTTTAAATCTTTCTTTTTCCCGCCTAATATTTTACATTTTATAAAGTTCATATTTTTTTTAAAAAAATCCTTAGAAAAAGCAAGTAAAAGATAAACCTAAAAGATATTTCCAAAAAGTTGCAGAAGATAAGCTTTCACAAGTTCCAAAGTAGACCTGGAAAACTCTGGATGGCAAGCTATTCCATTGGTTGATTGCTTTCAACGTTAGGAAATTTCTCCTTGGTTCTAGTCTGCTTCCTTCTTTGGTTAGTTTCCATCCTTTGGTGCTTTGGAAAATAGTTTGACCCCCTGTCTTGTTTAGGAATCATGTTATTTAAGGAAACAGTCCATTTCTTTTCCTCTTAGAGTAATTGGATGGACATGGATGTGTGCAAAGCTCCTTTGAATGTATATTAATCTTACTAAAGAAACAATTTAACAATTTAACTTGTTTACCCCATAAAAGATGCCTTCAGGGCTAAAGAAAAAAAATACCAGAGAATATTCTAGTAAAGAGCAGGTTTGCCCATGTTCACCACCATTGTCATCCATAGTCAGTCATTGAATGACTTTGGATCAGTCACTCATTCTCAGTTCAATCTACCAAAGACAGGGTGTTGGCGGGGGAAAAATAGCAGGATGGCACACTATGTATGGAATCTTGAGCTCCTTTATAAAAGCAGGGATATAAAGAACATTAATAAATAAGAGCTGATTTGAGGATGGCAATATTACTTAATTGATTCCATGAAGCATAAATTAGAATAAACTCTAGTTTGCTTTACTGAGATAAACTGTTTTTTCCTTTTAGGTTTCTTTTAGACGAACCTCTAAAATAGGAAAGTTGTGTTCAAATTCAGTGATGTAACCAATCTAATCTAATTAGATTTTTTAATCTAATCTTTGCATATGGGAGGTGATCTGACATTCCACGGCATCTCTCTTTTGGGTAAACACAGCTCAACAGTACACAGAAGTAGATCAATAGCAATTCAACCTGTGGTGGCTTCAAGCCACTGTTGAAAAGGGTTTAACCAAGTCTAATGGTTTATTATGAAAATGTTAAAATTAGAAAATGTTAGTTTGCATTGTTTTAGAAATTAGTAATTAACAATCTCCCAATTGTTGAATCTGATTTTAGTGATTTGTGTGGTTGTTCTGCTGAAGGAAAAAGA
This sequence comes from Masticophis lateralis, assembly GCA_030761175.1. Classification (NCBI taxonomy): domain Eukaryota; kingdom Metazoa; phylum Chordata; class Lepidosauria; order Squamata; family Colubridae; genus Masticophis; species Masticophis lateralis. The sequence continues at coordinate 23,543,472 of JAUDYJ010000005.1, read as the reverse complement.
TCCCATCTCTTTTTTCCACCTGATTTTTTAACATTTCATTTTTAGTATATTAAAAAAAAAGTCATCAAAGCAACATTTTGGTATTTTCTTAAGATGGCTGACTTTGAAAAAGTTCTTAGGATGTAGAAGTTATTACGCCTTCACGTTTGATTAAAGTCTGCTTATCAAGAAAAATGACTGCAGGAAAGATAGGATTAGACCTTTGTGGCAGTGCTTAAGTTCACCTTTTTTCCTTTCCTTTTCCTTTTTAATGAGGACTAGAATATTTCCACTGTGAACTGCCTTCATAGAGGCACCAAAAGATCACACTTGCGTCACACCAATCTTTTTCTTTGTGCCTATAATATAATTGGCTGATTGTGCTAGCAACGCGTGAGCTGCTCTCCCCCCTTCCTTTCCCCTCAGAACAGCCTTGGCTACCTATTATTAAGCCTTGTTGCTGGTTCCCTGAGAAGAACTGCTCTGCTCTATTGCTTCTTGCTAGCAAAGGCAGTGCCATTGCGCAGGTTGAAACAGCAGAAGCAGCATCCATTTTAATCTGCAGGAAGCCTCTCTCTCTCCCTCTGTAGAAAGCCGTCCTCTTCTTCAGACCCAGCAGGGTTTTCAGTTTGCAGCTTCGGTAAACAGTCTCAGCTCTTCAGTCTGCTTTTCTGGATGATGCACTGAGATGGTACACCAGGAAAACTGTTCTTATCAGGTAAGGAAAGGGATCTCTTTTACCCTAATCTTCCATCGGAAGAGATAGAAAAAAGGCCTCCCCTCTGTTTTTCAATGCAGCAAGTTGCTTCTTTTCAGCTTCTGCAAAACTGGGTAGCTTTTTTTTTTAAGCTTGTATTTTCTTCTCCTCTTATTTTTCTTCCCTGCTCATCATACCCCCTAGCAGCTGCACTATGATGAGCAGGGAAGAAAAATAATCCATATATTTCTTTAAGGTAGTCGGTTGTTAAATATCTGTTGCTAAATCTGTATCTATGTGCCTGCTTAGAGTGAATGAAAACAACTCTGGACAAAATAATAATTAGTTCTGCTTCCTAATTGCATTTCATTAGGATTGAAAAACTGATAGATTTCAGTTTATCCCATAGAAGAGAGGATGTTACTGGCTACATTGAGGATATTTTGAGAAAATGGTTAACTGTTGGAAAAATAAATATTGTTAAAGTATATCTATTACAGGAGTTATGCATTCCAGCTCTCCTTAGCTTGTCAGCAGCATCGGTATATGTGGGTTTTAAACTAGCAAGAAATATGCCGATCAGCTGCATCAAACATTTGTCATTTATCTTTAAAATCAAAATGCTGTGTTTTGATTATAGTGCTTACATTTACTTCTTAGTTACTACTGACCTCAGGAGAAAGAAGTCGCTTCTTTTCTAAAGAACATTACTACTGGTTTTCATATGAGCATTATAACACTTCAAAAACAAAATATATAAAATGTAGATAGCATGCAGTTGACAAATAATATTCTACCATTTTATATCTTTTTGTACAGGGACCTTTCAAGACTCCAGTAGGAGTTATTGAGCTGTATTGTGTTTAGACTGTGTGTAATTGGAAGGTGGTATCAAGAATCAGTGGTGTGAGAAATCTTATCATCGAAGCAATATAAAACATTAAAACAAACTCAGATGTGTTTTCATTTCTAATCAGCATTTTCCTATATTTTCTTTATAATGGAATATTTCAGTGGGTTTTTAGTAGACATGTTAGTTTATATAGTGCTGCTCCCTCTTTTTTAAAATGTATTTTATGTTTGCAGTTTGTTTAGACAAATCGGCAACTATAGAAGAAAAGTTGATATAGGACAAATCTGACATCATACTTTATTTTAAAAGATAAGTCCCCGTAAATAATCATTTAGATGAAAATCCAAGAAGATAATGCTATCTAAGGACAGTGTAGGGGATAAACAACAACTGGCTTTTTAATTTTTAATAAATACCCCAGCTGTGTCACAAAGAATTCTTCTAAAGCCTTATTTTGAATTCTTGTTGGTGTTAAAGGTCATCTTTTATCTCTTTGGAAAAAGAACTCAGTTCTTTAGCAAGTTTGATTAACAGAAAGTACTCTGAGCAGCATCAGGGATACTAGAGTGAGCAGATTTTTACATAGTTTGGTATTTAAACTCTGGGTGCCTGGCATAATGAAATCGGTATGGATTATAAATTGCAGGTTAACAGATAAAATCTTTGTAATAAACAAATTACTTTAAAAACAAAAAGAGGGTATCACACCATTGGTAAGCAAAGGAAAAAACAGTAATTTTATGTTAATTCTTATTTTTAACCCAATCAGGATACAGAATCTAGATTCTAGAGTCCAGTCGAAAAATAACATGATTAGATTCCCACAATGCAAGCAGTAAAAAGCTGCTTCTTTCATGGAGGGAAGGAAAATCTTAAAATCACTGCCATCTGTGGGTAGATAATAAATGCCTTGTTTGCATCATCTTTCTAGGTGCATTGAGTCACCTAGCTATTAAAACATTGTGCTCCATCCTTTTTAAAGACAAGGTATTCAAACTTATTTTGAAGTAGAACCAAAAATCACTAAGGACATTTTCACACTTTGGTTTCCCTCCCTTTATCATCATAATCCATGAATTGTGGCTTAATAGCCACAAGTGAGCAAACTAATATATCACCTATTTTCTTCAGTTTTGCCCTTTTCTATGTGCCAAATGGACAAACAATCCAGAAATGAGAGAATTTTGTATGAGGTCCAAAGCTGAGATGACATTGTATGCTGTTTAAATAAGCCAGGATTAGTAAACCAGCTTTGAACCTGCATCTTGCTATCGGCTTGTAAACCATTAGCCTAGGTTATTTTTACCTTCCTCTTCAGACAGAGATAAAAAAAAAATCTACCAATGAATTGCTTATACAAATTCTGATTTATAAGCAAGGATTCATGACTTTCTTTGGGGTTATTTTTTTTTAAAAAAGAATGGGAAATTAAATACAGAAAAACAAAGCCATCTCCACTTTGTTTACAAGATTGTTCTCGTTGCACAGGAGCCCTTTCAACATTCTTGGAATGAAAAAAAAAATAAAATAAAAAAATGGTAGATGGCTGCAACCCAGTGTTTTTCTTCGATGTTTGCTTTTCCAGAAAAGAAAAGAAAAGATAAGGGAAGCACAGGGCTACAATGGATATTGGAGAACAGAACTCAGCCATTTTACTTCTGTCTTACGATAGTCTGATTACCATGGCACTCATTTTGCAAACAACCACCTCCACCCCAGGGAAGCCATTTTGTATGAGCATGTATGAAATACTTGCAATGTTCAAAATGCCTTCACAGACCCCATACAGTTTCTCTAACCAGAGATTCATACAACCATGAAGAGATGAAATACTTGTACTATGCTAAACCAACAGAAGACAATGCTTCAAACATACCATATCTAGTACGTGTAGGAGAATGGATTTGAGTTATTCTTTTGAACATTAGAACCAATTGTGTAGGTACAGTAGCTCCAAGATGTATTTGCTGGAAATGAACATTTCAAAGTCAACTGTTGAATTTTTGTTTCAGTTTGTCTGCTTTTGGCAAGCAGAGATGAGAGAGGAGATCAATATCTGTGCATAAATAAATAAATAGGAGGAGAAAGGACCATTAGATATGTTCGCTGATTTGAGTTGTTTATAAAAACTAATAAAGGCAGGATAAAAAAAAATCTTTAAAATGGATAAATAAAATGAGGATTCTTATTCAAATTTAATATATCATCTTTTCTTTGTTTAGAAGTGTTGTTTCTCTACTCCTTGAATTTTGAATGTGTGTTTTAGCAGAACTAGATATTTAGAGGCTCTGTGCATGATACATCACTTCTAGTACAGATTTCTCTACCAATAAAGAATCTAGAATTCTGGACCAAAGTCAGTTTGCAAAATCACTATACTATTGGTGGTTTTATTATGGCCTATGAATGATAGCTAATGAATGTATGACAATTACATTCTAACAAAGCTGGAAGGAAGCAAATTGAATAAGGCTGGACACGTATGAGCAAATTAGGTGAGTTCATTCAGAGCTAGGCAACTAGTACATTGCAAGTCATCTCTGACCTCTATCCAGTTTCAACAGGAAACAGCCAAACACTGGAAGATAAGACCTACATAACCTGCATTGTTTATAAACAAACAGTCCCTTCCTAAAATCAAACTCTACAAGGGGAGGGGTGGCTGAAAGTTGTGGTTCTCATACTCATTACGATTCTGTTCCCACCCATGAAAATACTCCAAAAGATTTCTAATGCCCACTCCACTACTTAATTTTAATCCTGATCTCATGTAAGATAGAAAGCTTAGATTGAATTTCTGCACATCCACACCCAACTGCATGGCAGCTTGCCCAATGTGTAAACCCATCACCAAAGTTTCAAAATTATCTTGTAGGGCTAGAAAAAATTGGGTTAAATTGAGCCACTAGTTTTATAAGACACTAAAATCAACATTCAATTTTAGACTGCATCAACAAAAATATAACTCTAGTTTCAGTCTATTTGGTCAAACCCTGTCTCAGTTGAGTAGCCAGTCTGGATTCATGCATTAAGAAGGACTCAGAGAAATTGGATTAGGTTCAAAGAAGCACAGTAATGATGATCAAGGTATCAAAAATTAAATTTTCTAAGAAGTTGCTATTGTATTTTCTTAGAACGGTGCTTTCTAACAATTGCTAAGATGAATTTTTACCATTCTTATCTCCTCTGATATTTTCATGGCCGTTCTCCAATCTCTTACATTGTCACAACACATTCAGAAACCATTAGTGCATTACTGATGATATGTAGGAATACCCCAGTGTTACACTGAAGATATTTTTGAAATTTATCAGTTTACTTGGGTTTTCACACACACAAACATTCACAGGATTATTCTCAAATATAGCTATATTGGTATTTTAAGCTGACTCCAGATCATTTATGGCCTTGTTGCCAATGTAGTATTTTGTTTTCATTTTTTTTAAAGCCTGGGTGTTTAAATATTTTAATATTATATCAAGGAGGGAGGGAGCGAGGAAGGAAAGAAGGAATGTAATTCTCTCCATTGTCAAAGTAGGCTATATATTCCTAGTCTTCCTTCTCATATAAATTAACCAATAAATTAAATTTATTGAGAAAACTTTGGTGAGAGACTTTGTTCAAAGATATTTGGAAATAATAAGCATTAAGTACCAATGAGGCTTTGTAGGAAAACATATTATCTACATACTTGAAGGATTCATTCCCCTGATACTGTAGCAGGAAATGCCTCATTGAAGCCACTTACAAATCTTTCCCTAATGTAAACCAAAGCAGATCAAAAATAAGCAGCATACGTGAAGGCTGATCTTTTATATATATATAAACAAATGATGCACCAATTCTCACTATTGAAATACATTTATAAGGGTTGAATAAAAATTAATAAAGCCAACAGAAAGCAAAAGCTATGACATGTTCTTTAACACCTGTTTTTTTTCCCACTTTGCTAGGGGGAGCCTTCTGTAAGAAAGTGTGTTGTTACTTATTATATTATTTATTCGTAAATTTTATTGGTTACCCATCTTACCACAAGATAACTCTGGAGGCTTACAGTCCTAATTCTGCTTTAAGGAACATACTATGATTGATCTTTTTTTAAAAAAATGTGATAGAAGTCACTTCCTATAGCAGTTCATTGACAAATGCATGTTGCTTATGGAAATGAGTGTGTTGATATGAGTGCTCTGCATCACTGGGTAAAAATGTAAAAGATGATGAACAGGAAGTTCTGATTAGTGTGATCAAGAAAAAATTGGGACAATCTGTGACAATAAGAAACATGATTTACACCACAAAATTTAATGAATCTATCAAGGACAATCAATGAACCACTTAAAAGGAAACTCCTATCCAGCTTGGCATTTCACAGTAACATATGGGTCACATTATTGATATTTATCAGTATCAGGTGGTTTCTTTGCATTTCAACAGCAGAGATGAAAAATTTTAAGAGCTGAGGTTTTTGTTACACTCCAAAAATAAAGGAATTTCTTCACAGCATCACAACTGAGGTGGCGCAGTGGTTAGAGTGCTGTACTGCAGCTACTTCAGCTGACTGCTAGTTCAGCAGATCAGCAGATCAAATCTCACCAGCTCAAGATTGACTCAGCCTTCCATCCTTCCGAGGTGGGTAAGGACCCAGATTGTTGGAGGCAATATGCTATTTAGTATACTGTCTTTGGGACCTGATATTCCCAGTAAGCCGCCCAGAGTCCTCGGAGAGTGGGCGGCATACTGGGAACATCAGGTTGAGAAAGTTTTAGAGAATGAGAAACTCAAGATCTTGTGGGACTTTAGGATTCAGACTGACAGGCACTCCACAACACACCTGACATAACAATAGTTGAAAAGAAAAAAGTATGGTTCATTGACATTGCAATACCTGGTGACACACGGATTGAAGATAAGCAGCAAGAAAAAATCACAAAGTACCAGGACTTGCAAATTGAAGTTGAGCGACTGTGGAAAAAGAAATCATGTTGTCCCAATTGTAATTGGAGCCCTTGGAGCAATACCCAAAGGACTATCCCACTATTTAGAAATTCTAAATTTACCGGACTTGAATATTTTGACTCTACAAAAAAACACCTTACTCGGAACAGCTTACATCCTCCGACAATACCTTAACAGTTCCTAGGTCCTTGGTTAGGACTGGAGCTGCTGAGCTATTAACCAGCCTCAAAGGCTGTGAATCTCACTACAGATTAAATAATAATAATAATAATAACAACAACAACAGCAGCAGCAGCAGCAGCAGCAGCCAATGAAACAAGGTCTTATTGCTATGGTGAAGAAACTAAGCATCAATCCATGAGATATCTCAGAGCTTTCATTTTTTTTAATAAAAAAACGAACAACAACGAGCAACTCACACTTACAATTTTTGAGATGCAGATGGTTTTATACGCATGGATTTCCTCGATCCTGGCACCACTTATCAACTTAGACTACTATATTGCAAAAGTCAAAAGTTTGAAGAAATGATTAAACAGAGCTCAGAAATTAAAAAAAAGGAAATGTTGTTGTAGCATGACATGGCTCTCACATCTTATGAGCTACCCAAGAGGCAATTGCAAGGTTAAATCTCAGTGCCTTATCTCATTTGCAATTGTTGGAAGAAATGTCCTTCTGGGTTCAGTTCCAAGTGGGGAAAAATACACTGGAAATATGGAAACTGCTTGGAAAGATGGTTTAATGGTGGACAGGATCACATGATTTGATTTCCTGAGCAGAAAAGGCGATCACATGCTTCAAGATGTTGGGTGAAGAAGAAAAGGAGAAAAGGGATGCTGAGAGTGCCTTGGTTTTATCCTCTCTTGTGTCCCACTTCCGAGTTTCCTGTTTCTGTATAAGAAATGTATCCTGATTGGTTTCAGGCTCCCAGGAGGTGGGGGTCTTAGCTAACATTGTAGGTTGTTTCCCAAGCTTGAGCCTTGCTTGGTGAGTTTCTGTTGCTAGATGGGTCCTATTGTGTTGCAGATGATGGTCCATTGACAAAGGTGTGGGGAATGAGTTTCTGCCTCTGACCCATTGACAAAGGTGGGATGGGGATGCAGGAAGCTGCTTTGTCTTTAAAACATGTTTCTCCATTTCTCATCCAGGGAAATATAATATTGTGCCTTTTTAATATTTCCTAAAATATTTCATTCTTCTAGGAGAGGGATGAGTGCTAACTTCCTAGAGTCTGACCATACTGTCCAGATTTGATGTCCTGCAAATCCCATCCTTTCCCAAAATCAAAGAAATACTTTCATGGCCATGAAATGCCAGTACTTTCATGGCAGAACTGCAAGGACTTTTTTGAAAAGGCAAAGTGTGAGGTGTTGATTGATTGATTGGTTTTTCCTTGCTTCTGAATGTGCCTTGTCCTTACAATACTCAATTTCCAAAATAAGTAGGTCATAGCAGTCTAGAAAGCTATTGGGTTGGAACAAAATGATACTGAGGACATAATTTGGAATCAAAAGGTTTTGTGAGATGGAAGATTGGGCTTCTTAAAGCATCCTGGAAAAGGGTAAAATTCATTGGAAAATATTTCTAAAGAATTGTGTTTAAGGTTATATTTTTAAATTTTACTATCTATGTTGTTTGTGGGCACAGAAGTTCATTTGTGATGCAAGGATATTCAATTACCGCGCATTGTTCTCACAGAAAAATACACAATTTTCTGCTATTGTTACACTGATTAAATGCAAAAAAAGTATATGATATTTTTTTAAAAGTTGTCAGCAATACCTTAGGAAGATTTCATCATAATGGTATTTTAACATTCTTAGCTAATAAAACTTTAAAATCTCCACCTTTGTAAATGAATAGATTTTTCACAAAATGAGTAGATTTATCTTTAGTTTGCCTGGTAATTGAACAAGAAAAGGGAAGAATTAATTTTAGTAACACTAGGAAATGACTGAGTCAGCTGTGAAGATGGGAGCCATAAAAAAAAGTAAAGCATATTAACATAATTCCTATGTGCAAAAAAGTAATTACACAGAAGCCTATAAGAAAAATAATTGAATTTAGCTTGCCCGGCATACTAATGCATGTCTTCTTCTTTTAAACTTTTGAATCGTACATACTAGAGGTTTTAAGTCTCTTACAATTGATGTAAATGTATTGTAGGATTAAATATTTTCTGTGTATTTAATAGATTTGAAAGGAAAATATTATAGCAGTTTTACTGATATTCTTGTACATAGATAGAATTCATAGCACAATTAATTTTAATTTACAAAGTGGGTCATCCACATTTTTTTCTTACGTTTTACCCATCGCAGTGGAAGTCACATGTTCAGGTCTGAAACACTAGATAGATAGATAGATAGATAGATAGATAGATAGATAGATAGATAGATAGATAGATAGATAGATAGATGATGGATATCTAAAGCAATATTTGCATATTTGAAATCTCATTTGCACTGGAACTTTTTTCATTATTCCTCTGTATATTATCTTTTGCAGTTAAATACCAGACACATTATATTCAAATTTCCTGAAAATCATGACTAACCATTACAGATTACCTTGGTAATTATTACCTTGGTAATTATTGGTCTTGATTGTTTCATTTGTTCCTTTAAGTGTAACAGAAGGACAAGCTTGGAAGGTTTTGAACAAATGTATCATAGCATTTTGTTGATCCTAATTTTCTGTCACTAATCTTAACTATGTTTTCTTTGGAAAAGGTAGGTTTTAAACCATGGGCAATAGAAATAGCTTCTTAAAAAAAACAAATTTGGATTGACTTCAAGCAAAACATCACTCTACAGTTAATCCAAAATGGATGGAAACTTTTCTGAATTTCAATTCAGTCATGCCAGAAACTAAGTTGGCCTTGAGCTAAATCCAGTAATATATTAAATGCAGCTTACTGTATATCCAATTGCAATCATAATTATTCAATGACAGTAAAAGCCTTCATGGAACAGGGAGGATGTCTAAACATCCATCATTGAAACTACATTTGCCAACTGATACCATATTGTAGATGTGTTTGGACTATAATTTCCAGATAGAAGTTCTGCCAATTTATCTGAAGAATAGTAACTTGGAACAGAACTAATGTCTTTTTGTATAAACTGTCTAAGGAAACTTCTTACAGCAAATGTTAAAGAATAATGTTCTTCAGAAGTAGCTGAATTTTCACTGCTGAAAATTCTGGATATGGTGGCTTTGCAATATCTGGAATCCCATTCCCAACCCTGGTTTGAAGCAAAACATTCTTATAGTATCTCATGTGTAAGCTGGTGATAAGTCTCCCTACCCTTCCAATAAAAGATAACAGCATAAAAGGGCCTTCTTCAATTAAATAGTTGTCAAGGTTGTTAAGACATCTCTCAAACATTAAGCCACATAAGTGCAATTTGAATCATAAATGGCACTTGTTTCTTTTTAGATGTAGATAACTTTTTGAGTAAATCTTATTGCTTAATTTAACAGAAAAGTGTTAAAAATTCTTGTGCTTTTTGGCAGTTGCCTCAATCAAAAAGTAATTATTTTGAAGTAATTGATTTTGATTGATTTATTGAAATGAAAGAGATAGGGTTACAAGAATTTGGCAAATGGGTGATTTCCCAGTTAGAGCAGTGATTCTTTTTTTAACCTTCTTTCTAACAATTTCCTGTAATCCATCAACAAAGCAGGTATTTTCACTAATAATGGATAAATTTGCAGCTGTTAATAAGACCATCTCCTGAATTTTTACCAGCATGAGAACTCACAATTATAATTGTGCCTCTCAATTTGCAGTGAATTTGACAGTGCAGAGTTGTTGGCAATTGTTTTAGCACCCTTTAAAAAGGGTGCTAATAGGTCCCATGAGGTCTCTACCAGAGGGCTGCCCAAACTCTATAAAATAATAAAAAATAAATAGCTAATAACTAAATTTGTCTCAAGGTGACTTAACCCACATCACTTTACCCAGATTCTTCATGCTGGTGTAATGTAATTGACTAACATTTTATTTATTTATTTATTTATTTATTTAATTATTTATTTATTTAATTACTTTTTTATACCGCCCTTCTCCCGCAGGACTCAGGGTGTGTAAAGCCAGAATAAAAACACCATACACTATGAATTTAAAAAATTTAAAAAGTATTAAATAATTTGGCCCAATTTTGTTAAAAAACCCAAAGTTAAAATATCCAATTAAAAATTTCACTTATTTCGTCAGCCCAGCCTGTTGGAATAGTAGAGTCTTAAGAGCATGGTGAAAGGTACAGAGGTCGGGGATCCTACGTATCTCCAGGGCAGTTCATTCCATAGGGCGGGAGCCACCCACAGTGAAGGCTCCCCCCCGGGGGTCGCCAGTCGACATAATTTGACTGACGGCATCCTGAGGAGTTTCTCACTGTGAGAGCGTACTGGCCAGTAGGAGGCTATCGGTGGCAGAAGGCGATCTTGTAAATACCCAGGTCCTAAGCCATAGAGTGCTTTAAAGGTGATAACCAACACCTTGAATCGCACCCGGAAGACCACTGGGAGCCAGTGCAGCTCACGCAGGAGAGGTGTTACATGGGTGCTTCATGTTGCCCCTATAATCAACTGCACAGCTGTATTCTGGACCAGTTGGAGCCTCCGCGTGCTCTTCAAGGGGAGCCCCATGTAGAGAGCATTAAGCCTTGAGAATGATACTTAATTCTCTCACAGGCAGTTCTGCTTTGGTTATCTTCGGTTTTGGAATCTTAAGGGTAATTTGAAGTTAAGTTTACACAAGATCAAAAGGGAAATAAAGAGCTACTATTATGAAATTAACTAACAGCAGTACATCAAAGTGAGATGCCTGGAAGTTTTGTGGGAAAGCCAAACCAACTCCAGATGTCCAATCGGAGAGGCTGTGAAGAATGTCAAAACATATCCAAAATGTTTGCTCAAGCAGACTAACGAAAATCCCAAGCACTGCAGGAATTGGCACCTGTTCATTCCAGAGGACTTTTGTCTCTGTGAATTGATTGTTCTTTGTGATCAAACAGTACTGTTTCCAAGGTGCAGCTGGTTTTCAGAAATGTCTCTTTTACTACTACTTTGGGGGGGGAGAGAAATATTTTGAACAATTCCCTGAACCAAGGACTTATACTCTAGATCTAGAGGAAAGATTGTCTAAGAAATATAGGAATTGCAGCATCCCCGTGGTCACATGATCCAAATTCAGATGCTTGGCAACTGACTCATATTTATGACAATTGCAGGGTCCTGAGGTCATGTGATCACCTTTTCTAATCTTCTGATCAGCAAAGTCAATCGGAAAGCCAGATTCTCTTAACAACTGTGTTGTTAGCTCAACAACTGTAATGATTCACTTAACAACTATGCTAAGAAAGTTCTTAAAATGGGGCAAAAAAATCACTTAGCAACAGAAATTCTAGGCTCAATTGTGACTGCAAGTTGAGGACTACCGTCTGTAGTAGAAAATTTTCTGTTAGTCGGAGAGGCAAATTTGATAGTTCTTTTATGTTATTAATTATCTAAGATTATCAGTCACAGCTACCCATCAAAAGTGGGATTTCAAAAAAGGGGAAAAGAAAAAGAATCAAAGGAGAATAAAGAAGCAGCTTCATTACTGCAGAAAACTTGCCTCAGGCGTGGAAGCTGACTGAGTGACTTTAGACCAATTGCTCTCCCTCTGCCCACTCCACCTCACAAAATTGTTGTGGAAACATTGAAGGGGAGACAGTATTACATACGTAATCTTGAGATCTAAAAAATAAAGGCAGGATCTAATAACTGACCACAGTCTGAAGAGATAAATCAAACAAGATTTTTTTTCTAGATAAGAACATTTCAGGCAACTGAGTTTTTTTTTTAAAAAAAACCCAAAAAAACCAGGGAGATAGCCTCAGGACTCCTGAATATAAAGCAACTACAGTACTCTACTTCTGAATTACTGTCCTATGCTTCAGAACATGAATAACAGCAAGCTGATTTTCCATAGTAGAGGGGACAGTTCCTTAAGCTGTTTCTGATACGTAGGTGTATTTTTAGGACAGGGATGGGCAGTGTTTTTACACACTTAATATGGGTGAGTCACTAGTAGGGCTGTGCCAAACCTCTGGGTAGGACCACAGTTTTGTGTACTTCTGAAGTTAAACTGGTCTAAAACTATTTTTTGAACTTACTACGCTATTTATTTATTTCTCAAATGACAGTAAACAATACCACTAATTTTAAGAAATGATGCTTGGTGGGGGGAAAAGATTTAGGAACCCTATGCAAGTCTGAACGCGCAATCTGTTTTATGATTTTTGTAATTCGATTACAACTGCGTGCATCCTTTGGTTATGACTAAGCTCCCTGTATCTTTGATTTTTATACCTTTTTAAAATAGGAGGTTATGATTTGGGCGTTTGTTTCTCCCTCCCCTTCTTCCCTCTGCTCTGGTGTAGTCTGCTAGGCAGGCCTCCATCTATTTTTATCCTGAACTACCAGGGACTGGAGGAAGACTGTTGCTTTCCGTGTTCCAAGAGCAGAGAAGCCCGTTGCCGTTTAAAAGAAGCAGCCTTGCCTTTATTAGGCAAAAGGAAGGCTGCTTTGGAGTGGATTCTAACAGCATAGTTCAGAGGTGTGCGTGATAGCAGCAACTAAGACTGCTTCAAGCATCATTAACAATGAGACCTTCTTTTGGAGAATGGGAGCTGTTCTTCCATCGAAGTGAAAAGAAATAGATCAGGAAGTTCTTCTCATGAAGAAGACATCTGAAATTCCTGGCTTTTTTTTTTTTTTAAATATGCCACTTACTTAGAACCGTTTGAAGAGCAAGCTGTGAAAAAGGGAACCTTGGATCCAGATTATGGTGCAGGAAAATGTTATTTTCTTTTTAACTCTTTTGGTCTTCAAGCAGTAAGGAATGCATTTTGACAGTGATGGAATGGATGACATTGTCACTGAAATATCCAGATTGGATATGGAGGAGAATTATAAAAAGGTAAGAAAGGGAAAGGGCTCTTTTGTCTTGGCACAATGGTTCCATTTTTTGCAGAAAAGAAACAAATGAAAGCCCTTTGCCAAAAGGCTGGGGCAAGTGAGCCATTTATATAGCATCCTTGAAGGCTGCAAAACACAGATATTTTTCTTCACAGTGTCTCTTTATTTTGCCACAGAATGCCTTTTATTGTCGGGATTGATGTTCAGAATCTTGGTTAAACTACATAATACCTAGTTGTATGCAGCCTGGATTAAGATTAGCTGTTAAGAGTATGTTCCTGTAGATTTCAGCCTACTAAAAAAAAAATTCGACAGCGCATTTGAAAATAGTTTTAATGCATGATTAAGACTTGCAAAAGGAACTTATTTTCTTTCCTATACTCTCCCTACTTTAAAATAATATAACTTTTTGAAACTGAATGGGACTGAATTTGCTAGAGTACAAGAGATTTCTATAAACTGATATAATGGCATGTCTTGGGGGAAAAAACCATGCCAGCTGTGATATGTAACTTTAAATATAGTAATTTTCTATGCCTGGTAATAACAGGCACACTTAAAAATAACTTTACTTACATGGTTGTGGTCTTGACATCAAACTACAGATACAAGCTTATCCTCCTTATGGTTAGAGGGCAAAAAGTTAGTTTTTGTTATTGTTATCAGCAATTGTTTCTTACCTATTTGCTCTAAGTTTTTAAACGTATTTACTGTCTTTATATACTATATTTGTAGGCTTGAAAAGTTGATTTCCAGGGAATTCATTTTGTTATTCTTAAAGTAACTAAAAAAATGTTTAAAATTTTAAAGAGTGCTTGGTTTGATGATGTTGTGTCATCAAGTTTTGTTGTTGTTGTTTTTTTACTCTTAGAAACAACATAAATTTAATTGGTTTCATGGAAAACTAAATCAAAGCAAACGTACAAAATAACTTGATGAGTGTCTCTTTAAGAAAGTTGATTCAACTTCCATGTATTATATCTTTATTAAGCCATATAAAATGGCACAAAAGTAAATAGATAACAGTAAATAGATAACAAAAGTAAATAGATAACAAAAGATAAAACTGTGCAAGTAGCAAATGCAATCCAAATGTTTCAGGCAATAGAACTATAATTTAAAATTGGACTGAGCATATTGTCCATCCTTAGAAAGAGTATAGCTTCAGTTGGTGCACATAATTAGATTTCAGGAAGTCTGGAGGTCCTAACATATCCTATTACAGCACTGGCAACACCCTAGGATCCAAGAAGACTGATAATCAGAATGATATTAAATTCTTGGCTAGGTAAATTACAGGTTTCATGAACTGTAAGACAATTTCATATCTCTGGACAGAAAATCTAAATCTGCTATTGTTCATTTATAATATTAGGATCACTTTTTCCCATATATAAATCAGATGTGGTGTATTCTAATTGTGATACCGGAAAGGGTTGCTTATTTTTTTAAAAAATATCCAAACAGATACGGTTGGAGTCTAGACTTTTGAAAGATTTCCCAGTTTGTTAAGTGGATTCTATATTCCCAAAGGTCTAAAATGGCACTCTAATTGTTTGCTTTGTTCATTTGTTTTTAAATAAAGAACATGTTGTAAATGCTATTGAATTACAGATTTGTACAATAGATTCTGTGTAATTTTTCTTGTTCTAAATTCTGTGGACTGATAATATTACAGTCATATGCTGTAAATGCTAGACTGATGTAGAACATTGGGAAATGTGACTATGCAAACGTTCCCAAAATGCCAAAACCACTTGGGGCGGGGGGGGGGGGGGGGGAGAGATCCCAATAAGAACCAGGTTCATATAAATATTGACATATTTCCATAGTCTGCATAAAAATTGTATATAACTCACTAGGAATATTCGCTAGTAATACATAAGACTCACTTATTGGTAATGTAGGAAATAAAGCATACTTTAAAAGCCTTGTTAAAATTATCTTCTCATCTATTATTGCTGCTGAGTGAACTATCAATAAATGAACCTGCTAGCTTTTGTGGAAATCAGGCTTTTCTTAACAGCTCAGACAAAATGATAGAAATGAGTCAGCAGCATTTCTGAAACATGGCAAAAAGCAGCAATAAAACTTAGCCAGTAAATTTTGTTTGAAGCGTATCAAGAAACATTATTGGAAATAATAGCCATAAATGTGTTTTCCTCATCTTTTAGTCATGTTATTTTGACTTCATATTCTGTCAAATCTGTAAAAATTAGAGTACCAAAACTACTGAGAGTTCAAAAAGTAAGAATAGATTGATAGAAAATGATATAATTAGAGGACAGACAAGATACACTGTTGGGATATGGGGAATTTCTGTTTACTTCCTGATCTGAGGCAGGGTCTGCCTAAATTTATATTTTTTATACATATGAAGCAGCTATTTTATTTCTTTAAATATGATAAAATGATTAGTATTCCTGGCAGCTTCCAGGAAACCTGAGAAATAATTTCTTGGATGCGATGGCAGGAGCTGTTCTTCATCTCTGATTCAGGAGGAAAGAACTAATACGAAAGTATCTTTTTGATTATGATCATATATTTTTAAGATACCCTAAGGATATTGAGGACATTGTGAAACATATTCTAATATTCCTGCAAACAAGAAACAAGAGTCATGGATAGCAACAATTACAATATACATTATTTAATAAAATCAGCAAAACTTCTTATACATAGAAACTTTCTGGAAACTAGAAGTTACATATAAAATATGCTGAATGTGAGCACTGAAAGAGGAGAAAAGAAATGGAACCAAGTGAAGATGCCTTACTAGTTGTTTCTGAGGGACATGTCTACAAGATATTGTCTCCATCTCATTTCCAGCCTATATAAGAGGTAACTTAGACAGATCTTCAACTTCCAGATTTGAGGAAAGTGTTTTCTTCCTCCTTCCAATAGAACTTCATGGCCAATCTAAATCCAATAGCAAGGAACTGTCAGTTGGACAAAGAACAGCTGTTTGTCTATGGAGATTCTCAGTCATCCTGGTCATAATTGCCCCAAAGATGCTTTTTCAAGAGGCAACTGGACTTTTTTTGTTTTTCCTTGAAGATGTTTCACTTCTCATCCAAGAAGCTTCTTCAACTCTGAGCTGTTCTATCCTACATTACAGTATTTCAGGGCTCATCATTCATGTTCATATTCCTTTGCGCATAAATATTGCCCTTTTTTTCAAAAAAATGGAGAGAATTCAGTATTTCAGGCTAATTCTGCTGACTGCCAGCAGTTCAGTTCTCACCAGCTCGAGATTGACTCAGGCTTCCATCCTTCCAAGGTTGCTAAAATAAGGACCCAAATTGTTGGTGGCAATATGCTGATTAAGCCACTTAGAGAGGGCTGTAAAGCACCATGAAGCTGTATGTAAGTCTGAAGTGCTACTCTGTCTCTCTCAATCCATAGAATTCTATATCACCTTTTCTTTAAACTATTGCATTACATTTTTATTTTTAACTAAAGGAAATTAAAGGTGCACAAAAATTAGGAAGAGTTACAGGTCTAGTAGAAATCTCTATAGTTCCCATCAGCATGCTTTCAGATCTGTTCATTTTCTCTCAACTCCATAACATCAATATTCCTGATAAAAATACAACCAGTCTATCAAATGGGATAAGTTCAGTACCATAAATGAAATGGCTATGTTTATATTATAGAGAAACATGCAAGGATGTTAATAATGTGTAGCCTTTGAAGATGGATGTCTTAAAGCTACATGAGTCTTCTAGCTTCCCTTGCCCTCTTAGTTGATCTGATGTGACTGAGCAGTTATTGTTTTTACAGATCTCGTACTGGAAGCTGTCCAAAATGAATGACCATGTAGGCATTAAATAATGAATGACTTTATAGATAGATTCAGATCAGACTCATAAACAACCGGGTTGCTATGAGCAAGCCTTTGGTCCAATTAAAATGTAATTCCATGCTCAGTTAACATTTTTCCTCTTCCCTTAGCTTCCTGCCTTTCACAGCAAAGCACATTTTGCACTTGTACTAAATCAGTAATCTGTGGTTTGTGTTTGATATGCAATTTTGATTAAAGAGATGTTAAAACTTTATGTGGTTGTTTCCAGAACTTGAAATGTAATGATAACCTATAAATGAAAGAAAAGAAATGGACCTGTAGCAGATTACGGTAAAACAGATAATATTGCTATTGTATCATGAGAAAGATCTCAGCTGATTAGGGTCTCTTCAACTTGAGTTCTATTATATTGACCATGGACCATGTTAAAAACCCTTTTAATTCCATTATGAGCCCCTATGTTTATAGGAAAGCCGCTTCACACATACAACTGTCCTTTCTTGGCTTCCATGTTGGCCAAGTTCTAATATCATAGAAAAGGTCTTAAGGATCCCATGTATGCAAATATTGAATTTTGAAATAGAATACATTGGCCATAAATAGAGTGTATTAGTGACAGTTCTTTGTTGGTTATTACATTGGCATTATCTATGAGTCTAAAAACTTAACTATAATTACTTGGCATCTGATTAGTCCATTATAGCAAAGGAGCCATTGAGCCTTTTGAAGGTTAAAATTTGTTCTCAAACTTCTAGGAATTAAAATATCTACACTTTAAAAAGTAGATAAATGACCCATGAAACAACTTTACAATGTATAAAGAATTACCAGCAGATTTGTAATTGTGATATAATAGGTGGCATTTAGATTGTTTGAAGTGATTTGGCCTGGGTTACTGAACTGTGATCTTACTTTCCCTACTATAATTACCAAACATCTGATATGCACATATAACATTTGCTTTATACTGTACAGTATTGGAAAAACACAGTACTTTTCAGTACTAAAACTAACAATTGTTGAACCATAAATGCATATGCATTTCTTTTTAAAATTATATGTAAAATTATTTGCTAATAGCTCTTTCATCTTCTGCTTGTGGATATTTGTTACAGCCAAAGATCTTTTATGACTGGTCCTCACATTTAATTGCCTCCCATTTTATAAATATGTTAATGATCCTAATTTCTTCTGTCTTGTTAGATACCATTTTGAATGTGTGGATGTTGTTCTGTTTGCATTTACTGTACATTGCTTTAATATTTAATTTGTCCCTTTATATTTTAAAAGCATTCGTGCCACTATTCATCATCATCAAATCCAAGAACAGTAGTATATAAAATATATTATAGCAAGATAAAAAATACATTAAGCAGCTTTTAAACCAACCAATAATCATTTTAAAGGAACCAGATTAATAAAAAGAAATTATCTTAATGATTTTCTGAAATGCCAAGAAAATTTATATGTCCTTGTCTGGCATTTTTAAGAAGGCAGACAAATATTTTAAAGGACACAAACATGCTAGCAATAATTTTAATAATAAATGTATAATAATAAGAAATTGATGTTATATTTAGATATATTTTTTGCTAATAATCTGTAGAGATTCTCAGTCATCCAGGTCATGGTTGTCCCAAAAGTGCTTTTTTAGGAGGCAAGTTGGACTTTCGTGTATTTTCTTGTGATTTTGCTTCTCATCCAAGAAGCTTCTTCAGCTCTGACAGGACGGTGGGGAATGGAAGGATTTATATTCCTTGCAGACAGCTGGTCATCTGCATCCTTTTAGCAGGTCATTGAAGCACTTGGAGGTTTACCTGTGTCCTCAGGGTCACCTGAGTAGTGCTAATGATTCCTGTGGTCTGCAATTTTTTTCTCTGGAAATCCATTCCTACTCCCACGCCATTCAAAGGGGGTTCATTTCAAACTGTATAGCTAAACATCTAAAATCTTGCACAGCTAAGATTCCCCACTCTTCCATTCCCCACTCTCCTGTCAGAGCTGAAGAAGCTTCTTGGATGAGAAGTGAAACGTCTTCAAAAGAAAAAACAAGAAAGTCCTAAAAAAGCACCTTTGGGATATTTTTGCCAATGTTGTATATTCTTAGAGCATGAAAAATCTTCCCGTCTTCATAAATTCGGTTTACCATAAAAATGGCAGAATATTGGATGAGGGGGGGCATCAAATGAAAGAAACCTCTGAGGTTTCTTTTACCTTTGTAGCAGCACTTGTGGTGAAGTGAAAATGAATACACCAGCTTATTAAGTTCAGCAGATATGCTTTTAAAACCATTGATTTTTCCCTCATGTTGCAGTTTGTTTGCCTCTATACCTTTTGAGACAGAAAAGCTACGTGCCAGATGTATGATGTTCTCTGCAGATATTTCTTAGAAGTGACGAGGAATAGATTTCAGTTAATTGTGTACTGTACTGTAGCAACATGACTAATGAGTGTTGCTAAGGGTTTGCTGCTCAGAATTGCCAAGCAAAATAGAGCTTGCTGTAATTACTTGAGATATGGTGCAGAGGTGTGGTGTAGGCCTCCAAGTATAATAAACAAAGCTAAGAATCTAAATGTTGATGAAAGAAGAGATTCAAACTCAGCTCCCTGCCACAGAGATCTTGTCCATCTGTGATATGTATCATCTTTTCATTTGAGATGATAAACCACACATTACAGGACCATTTTGGTCCATGTTTGCATTTTGGCTCCTATCAATAATGATATGGTTTCCAATTCATTCATCACCAGTTTGACAGGAAGAGAAAGAGGAGGCTACTTTCAGTAGGATTTTTTAAAATAATAATATTATTTAGCTTCTTAATTTCTTTATACCTTGTGCATTGGTTTAGACCACACTTTGACCATTGCTAAACTATTATCAGAGGTTTGAAAGTGATGCCATTCTGGCCGTTTTTACTAACAATGGTCTAAAAGCTTACCATTTTATTATTGATGTATGATTGCAGTCATTTTGTTCTATCTCTGAGCTATATTTCTAAGTATAAATCAAAGTTCCTCCACCTTTTCAGCTGTTTAGAATGCTGTGTGTGGACCAACAGCTCCCCTTGTTTTCTGTTCAAAGATAATTTTTGTCTCTTTCTGTTCAAATACTTAGGTTCATTTGTTTTATAATGAAAATGTATACCAAATATTGATTTGGCAATGAGACTATGAGTGCTTTTGTGAGTCTTGCAATCACAGCATTTCTCTAAAGGCTAAATAGGGAAGTACATTGAGATATATATTCTATACTAGAGAAGTAATATATCACTAATGTCACAAAGAAGAGCGGAACAACGTATTCTCCAAAACATCCAGCAAGAAATGATGGATGGAAACTTATCAAAGAGAAATCCAACTTAAACTAAGAAGAAACTTCCTGACAGTGAGAACAATTAATTAATGGAATGGCTTGCCTTCAGAAGTTATGGGTGTTCCAACACTGGAAGAGGTTTTAAAGAAGAGATTGGACAGCCATTTATTTGAAATAGTGTAGGTCTGCTCTTTGGGCAGGAGTTTAGATTAGAAAACGTCCAGGGTCCTTCCCAACTCTGTTATTCTATACTCTGTATTCTTCTCTGGAATAGGATCCTGAACTGATTTTTTTTTCTTTCTGAAAATTCCCCATTTGTCCTCCAAAATGGTCCTCCAAAAATGCACTTAAAACACTTGCAGAAAAACTAACAGCAAAGAAGCAGTTTTAAGAGAAATGAGAGGGAGGGAGGAGGGCTCTCTTATTTTGCAATGGCAGATTAAACTCAGTTTCAATAGAGTAACATTTATGTATCTCAGGGTTGAACTGTTTAGTGCTTGGGGCTCTCTGAGCTTGGCTTTTTGCTTACAGACATTCATTACTTAACTAGGGAATGTCATCAGTGCTTTAAACTGAGTGTTTAAGAAGGTTTTTGTTAACTAAAATGATAATGGTATATATATAATCAAACTTAATTTAGGAGTAAATTAATATATTTTTATAATGTAACTTTTCTTAAAGATTATGCATAATTGTTCCCCATTATTAAAGTGCACTTTTATCTCATGAAGAAATCATAGATGCCATGACATCAATGTAAATTGGGAAAGCTCTTAGTCCAGATTATTATCCCATTGAGCATTATAAAACATACGTTGAATTATTTTCTGGAGATCTATAATAAAACCTTTTTAAATGTGCTTTTTCCATTTTTTTCAGTGAAACATAATAGTAATTTTCCAGGCTGGTAAAGTTATTTCTTAGTACGCAAGCTTATCGTGACGGTGATGCCAGCATGTAGATTACGTATGATATAATCCATCCTCACCAAGGTCATTTTACAAAGGGATGAGGAGTATCTTTTTATATCAGATTGTGCAGCCCCTACCCTCTGGAACGATCTTCCTCCAGAACTGAGAACGATCTCCGACCTCCGGACTTTTCGTCGGGCCCTGAAAACTTATCTTTTTCAGCTTGCCGGTTTAGCCTGATCCCTGCTGAATTTTAAAATTTTTAGAGTTTTTAGTTTTTAGAGTTGATGTATTTTAATATCTATTTGTTTTTAATTTTCAGCAAATTTATATTTGTTTTATAATATTTTAACTTTTATGTATTGGTTTTTTACTCTGTTGTCCACCGCCCTGAGTCCGTAAGGAGAAGGGCGGTATATAAGTCAAGTAAGTAAGTAAGTAAGTAAGTAAGTAAGTAAGTAAGTAAGTAAATAAATAAATAAATAAATAAATAAATAAATAAATAAATAAATAAAATTAACATTCTGTCTATATATTTTTTTAAAAAAGTAAAGTCAGTGGTGGTTTTGTTGAATGCAGAAAAGGCTTTTGATACAGTGCAAGGGAAATTTTTGAAATAAATCCTGCCTTGTATATAACAATCAGTGGAGTTGGACATGAATTGTTAATATATGCCAATGGTATACAGCTAGTTCTTGACTTTTGACCAATTGCTTATTGATACGATGAGCTCTGACACAAAAAGATGTCCAGTGAGTTGCGTAGAACAGATACAAATACTATTACTATTACAAGTAATGATAAACATTTTGGGACAATAAAAGAGAGTAAAATCTGAACACCATCTTTTACTGCTTTCATTATTCTTAAATAAAATATTTACTTCAAGGATTTTTTTTTACTCTTTCCTAACTTTTTTCATTTTGAAAAAAAATGGGGGCTGAACAAAAAGGGAATATTTTTTTCTCTCTTTTTTTCTTTTCTTTTCTTTTTTTTTTTGGTTGTCCCTTTGCATCTCTAGCTGTAGAGCACTTGGACCTACTTTTACATTTATTCAGTATTTGCTAAATGCAGTGGGAGTAAATACGCTCTCTGTCTGTAACAGTTTTGGTGTCTCATTTTAAATTATAAATTATGACTTCTGATGTTTATACAACTTAAAAAATGTTTACGAGGAATGTGGTTTGTTACCAGTAGCTTAATTACCGTTTTTCCCCCTTAGGCGCAAAAAAATGAAAGAGAATCTATCAGGCAAAAACTGGCACTTGGAAGTTTCTTTGATGATGGCCCAGGAATTTATACAAGTTGTAGTAAAAGTGGCAAGCCAAGCCTTTCTTCTCGGTGAGTACTTGGCACATTTCCCATTTTAACACATTTTAGCAGGTAAGAGTTTAAAGCATGGTAGAATTCATACTATAAAGCTTCAGCTTGTGCTATGAGAAATCCATAATGTTGGCTTTGCAAAGAGATCCGTCTCAGGTATCTGAGCTCCATTTTGTGAGCATTTCAACTTCTTTCATTTCTAGTGGTATTTGTGGAACTGTGCAAATGTCATCTACGTTTTCACTTTGATAAATGTGAAGGTTTTCCAGATATTGGGTCTGACTTTCTTTAATATGTGTTGAAAAATATGTGCCTTTCTATTCTTTTCCAGAAGCCATTTTGAGGTTGAGACACAAGATATAAATATTTTAAAAATAATGCCAGTAGCATATTTTATTAATCATGCAATATTTAAAGCTCTAAAAATATTCAGAACCTTAAGTCCTGATATAAATTGAACTCCCAATGTAGGTCACAAGGCTTTTGACATTGTATTATTATATATTTGCTTTGCTGTGTAGTCAGTGATATTTGGGTTGCAACATAATAATTCAGGACGTGAAGAATTTACAGGGGTTTTCTACTGTGGTGGATTTAATTCAACCTAATCTTATAAATAGCTATCTGGAGTCTTGATATCATTCTTGGGGTTTTTTTCTGTTACCACAAAATGTTGCAAGAAATCTTCCCCAGACACTGCTATCCAAGAGCTGTGTTCTCATCATCTGAATCTAAGTAGGTTGCATCTGCTTGAGAAGGATTCAAAGGATCAGTCAAGACAAGATGGTAACTTGTCTTTGACCTTCACAACAGCATTACATGAGTAATATGATCTCTCCTACAGTAATATCTTAATGCAGTAAACATAGCAGTGGCTACCTCTGTGTAGCCATACACGCACACAAACTCTTACTTTAGATTGAATAATTTATAGGCTCTTACTATTCCAGGAAAACTGGAATATTTTTAGAGTTAAAACTAGATTTCTCTAAGTTTCAGGGATTCCTCTAGAGCAGGGGTATCAAACTCTTATTTCATTGAGGGCCACATCACGGTTGTGTTTGACCTCGGGAGACCAGGGTGGGTGTGGCCAAGGTGGGCATGGCCAGTTTGATTTTACTCTTGTTGGGGGCACCAATTGTGGCCAAACACTAAGGCAGGACTTTCCTCAGACCCACACTCACTTTCACTTTCACTTTCACTTTCCTTCCTTCCTTCCTTCCTTCTTTCTCTTATTTTTCTCTCTTCCTTCTCCTTTCTTCTTCCTTCCCTTCTTTCCTTATTTTTCCTTCCTTGCTCTCTTCCCATATTTTCTTCTTTTTCTTTGTCTTTCCTCTCCTTTCCTGCCCCTTCTTGCATGCTCAAATGCAAAAGGAGAAACATTTATTCTTTTATTTTTAGTTTGTTTTGCTAGCCCTCTGCCAGCGAAAACAGTGATCGGGGAGGGGGGGACGTTTTTGGCCTGGACAGTCTCCTGTAGCCCTCTGCCAGCAAAAAATGGAGCTGGGGGACATGCGCAGCCCCCACCCCGGCCTGAGCTCCCTTTTCACTGGTAGAGGCACCACGGACCAATACTGTGCTAGTTTCAGGACGGCCAGATCTAAGCATCCCACAGGTCGGATCCTGCCCATGAGTCTTGAGTTTGACATCTCTGCTCTAGAGCAAGAAACCAACAAGCAATTAAATGATTACATTTTGTTTTAGAATTTTCTGTTACTAAATGTTTACTCTTTATATTTGGCAGCTTAATATAATTAGCAAAAGTGGAAAGCATTTTAGATTGCAATTTTATTCATGTAATTGTGCCACAATGTGCTTGTGTTATTTATTTATTTTTTTCTTTTAAAATAGATTATTAAAAATAGCTTGGAAGACTATTTTATGACTTTTTTGCTGCTGTCTTTCATTGTCTGCTCTATCTTACAGGCTATTGTTGATTTGTGTTTTAATGATTTTTTTCATAATGCAGAGGTTTCAAAGCATATGAAAAACAAATATTTTAAGAAGTAAATTATAAGCCAAAGGATGTTAAATACTCAGGTACAATTATTTGGGAGTGACATGTCTCCGAAACAAGGTAGTAAGGTAGTAAGGTGGTACTTCAGGTAGTAAGATTGTTAGACAGTATACAACAGAATCCCAGTTCTGCTTTATGCTACTGCAAAAAACACTTGTATGTCATGGTATGAAATTGCCAGACAAGATATTCTGTAACATCCTATGATTTCATGTTGTTCTCAATCATTTCTCCCCTTCTAATCCCTGACTATTATTGTTCAATCAAACTGACGCTTACATTTTTGCCCAGATTTTAATACATACACCAAATCAGTTTCTTCAAGATCATATTCTGGATCTCATAAATCTTTCAAGTCACTTTAAAAGTCAATATTTTCTGATCCAGTGAATTTCTCCTGAGTATTCAGTAATCTGTTTGCTAAATGGTGAACCAGAAGAACAGCAGCCATAACCATACATCACATTGGTAGTATAATGGAACAATTAATTGAACTATGAAAGTTAGGTTTGATGATGTCCCCAGGTAAGTTTTAAATGGGGACTAGAAAAATACATGGAGACTAGATCTGCAAATGCTGTTTCTCTTGCTAGTACCTCCAGAAACACAGCTTTGGGGGTGGGGGCTGTGAGAGAGGACCACGGCTTCATTTCATCATTGTGTCTTTCCTGATATTGACTGTGTTACGCAGAATGTCAAACTATATGGGCTTTTAAAGGACTAACGCAAGAGGTGGATTTATTCAGAACTAATTTCTGTTAAACTTCATGAATTTATTCCCATGTAAATGTAACTAAGACTACAGATAAGTCTTTAAATTATTTTACTTCATACCTGGAATTAAGAATGCGCTTACACATTTGTCAGGGATATTATGCCTCATGCAAAAAAAGCTACAAATTAGCCTAATGGTATTTCCCTTTGCAAACAATACTAGAACAAAGAGACAGTCCCTGGGTATCTGTAATTTATGCCCTAAGACTTAAAATTTAGATCTAATATCCATTGGAAACCTTGTTCAGCAGAAAAGGGCATAGCATAAAAATATGCATATAATTATTCATTATATATTACGTATTAATAATGCATCCAAAGAAGCATTAAAGTAAATGGAAAGTAATATTTTACTGTCCTTGTGCATGAAGAGTAATACAAAATTAAATTTTGGGTGAGGGGAGCTATCAAGGAATAATATAAATCAAAGCATATGCTTATTATGTCTTTGCTTGGTGATTACTTTCATTGTCTATCGTATTTCAAGTTCTTAATGAAAGAATAAATTTGGAATAATTTTCCTATAAATTATGATTCCTACATGAATATTACATATATGCCTGGAAAAAGCATGAACCTACTAAGTATCTGTGGCTATAAATTATACTTAATTGTTTTATGTCTTGACATCACTCAATTCAGGATTTATTTTGAGAAGGCTGAATAGGAGTCCAGATATCCAGAATGATAAGAGCATAAAGAACAGTTTTGTGGAGCAATTGTTTTGTAGTAGGTCAGCACCATGTAGTACTGAAATACGTCTTTTAAAAAATATTGCTTTATTTCTGCCTCACATGTAAGTTAATAATGGTTTAGCAGGTGCCTCTCTATAAACACAAATAGATGTCTGACAGTTGAATTTTAAATATACGTCCTTTAATATGTATGTAGATTCCACCACAACATAAATCAATGCTGCAAATTGCAGAAAGTACCACAGGCCATCTTGTGGCTGATCTCAGGATCTCAGGTTTAGATAGCAGAAATGGTGGCTAAAGCATTTGTTTATGTGTCTAAATAAGAAGTGATTGTATTTTTTTGTTACTGCTGTAGGTAAATTGGTTTCAACACCATTGTGATTTCTCCCTTCCTTCTGTCAAAATTAGGACAATATTTAACATTCAAGGTTTAGCTTTATCTATGCCCTGGTAATGTATTTCATATGCTCATCTAGTAAATTATTTCATTTTTCTAAGAGGTGCTTAATAGAACAGATAGAACAGAATAGAATTCTTTATTGGCCAAAGGTGATTGGACACACAAGGATTTTGTCTTGGTACATACACTCTCAGCGTACATAAAAGAAAATATACATTTGCCAAGAATCATAAGGTACAATATTTAATGATAAGGTCTCTTCATAACAGGCGTGAGTTTGCTTTTCTTTTCTTTTTTTAATGTTCTATAATTGTAAGTCAAACTGCAAGCAATTTGTCTTGCAGAAATCCCTTCTACTTAAGATATAGGAATAAATAAAAAGAGCAAGGAATATAGTTACTCAAACTCACTATAAGGTGATATTACCTTAATTTAGCTAACTTTTTCTCTCTAAATATGTTGAACTTCAATTTCAGTCTGGTTATAGTGCTGCAAGTTGAAATCCAACACCTTTAAAAGGAAATGTGCTTTACAGTCAAAAGAAAATTAAAATCAGTTTTAAAATTAACCTGTAAACAGACTTAAAAGGCTTAATTCTTAATATTAGAATTACACCACTAAGAATTATACACGGAATATTAGTTTTTTCCCAGTTTATAAAATAGACTATAATAATTATATTATTATTGTAGATTATTGATGAATAAACATTTAAAATAAATCCAAACAGATTTCTGTCTTCTGACTCAAGACTCCAACAATTATATTTTAAAATTTAGACGTATCCCTTTCTATACCGTTGTTCATGTTATATGTTCAGGTTTAGATACAGAAAAGTGCATTTTTGTTTATTTGAACAACACATGTCATGACTCATATTCAAGGAGGATACTTTAATCTTCAGTTTCAGCAGAAGATTAAAGTATCTTTGTATCTAGCTTTGTTTATTTAGGTCAGAACCTAAGAAGGGCCAGGCTACGTTTGGACTGGAATGGGAGACCTTGAGGGAATGAGCATGGCTGAAAAACATCTGAGAAAACAACAGCAAACAACATGATTGTGTCTGTGGGGTTCTGAAGACCTGAGATCAACCGGAGTGTGTCTTTTTTTTTCAACCTTTTATGGCCCATAGAGAAGCTACTACTAAATCACTATTTCTTCTTTTATTCTCCTTATTTTAAGGTGCCTTTTAAGGTGCCTTACCTTTCCTACTCAGGAGGACTTAGCAGCAGAAGATCCATCCCTGTGATGGCTCTCTTTGCACCATTAACTCTTCAAAGAAGCCTATGAGTTGCTGTAATGATGTAGACATTTGTTGCTTAGACAGATGCCTGCAACCTAAATTAAATATGTTGTGGTTTCTGATGTATTTTTATTTTACATCAACCTGCAGTATATGTTTATACATAGAATTCCTATTGCTTGTCTCCAAGTACCTATCTTAATTTGATTATATGACAGCATTTGGTTATATTAAGTTTTTGTTGCCACAATATATATTTTAATTGCAAAATCACATGATTTTGAATCATGTTTAAAATGAATATATAAACCAATTTACAAAGCTTTTTCCGAAGAAAAAGACAAATATTTCATTGGAAATGTAGTATTTTCATATCTCCCTTGAAACCAAACAGATTAGTCTTCTCATTGTTTGAAATCCCACATTATTTTCTGTTACAGCTATGTCTCTGGTATAAACATCTATGCAATATATTTTCCTCTTATTTTTATGTCTAAGTATTTAAGTCAGCATTATTCCTTTTTGATAAACAGACATACTTAATCCTGTAAAACATTAGTGAACCCTGAAGGCCAGATGTGATCTTTTGAAGCATTGATGTAGCCTCTGCTGCAGAATTCATTACTACAGAATTTTATTTTGTAATGTGACATGAAACAATTATCAATATTTATTTATTTATTTATTTAATTACATTTTTATACCACCCTTCTCCCGCAGGACTCAGTGCGGTGTACAACCAGAATAAAAACACGATACATCATGAATTTAAAAAGTTTAAAAAGTATTAAATAATTTGGTCCAAATTTTGTTAAAAACCTCAAAATTAAAATACCCAATTAAAATGTTCACTTATTTCGTCAGCCCAGCCTGTTGGAATAGTAGAGTCTTAAGGGCACGGCAAAAGATACGGAGGTCGGGGATCCTACGTATCTGTGGGGGCAATTCATTCCATAGGGCGGGAGCCCCCACAGAGAAGGTCTCCCCCTGGAGGTCGCCAATTGACATAATTTGACCAACGGCACCCTGAGGAGTCCTTCTCTGTGAGAGCGTACTGGTGGGTGGGAGGCTATCGCTGGCAGAAGGTGATGTATTAAATACCCAGGTCCTAAGCCATGGAGCGCTTTAAAGGTGATAACCAACAGCTTGAATCGCACCCAGAAGACCACTGGGAGCCAGTGCAGCTCGCGCAGAAGAGGTGTTACATGGATGCGTCGTGTCGCTACCATAATCACCTGCGCAGCCACATTCTGGACCAGTTGCAGCCTCCGTGTGCTCTTCAAGGGGAGCCCCATGTAGAGAGCATTACAGTAGTCCAGACGGGAGGTGACAAGGGCATGAGTGACCGTGCGCAAAGCGTACCAGTCCAGAAAGGGACGCAACTGGTAGATCAGATAGAACCTGATAGAACCCCTGGCCACAGCCGTCATATGATCTTCTAAAGATAGCCATGTATCCAGGAGGACACCCAGGTTGCGAGCTCTCTCTTTGGGGGCCAGCTCTCCAGGCATCTTTTCCGGTGCTTCATCTCTCTCAGCTCCTCAGAAAATCAGGGAGACAATTGAGATCGGCACTGGGTCAGAGGCTGCAAAGGCACGACACGGTCCAAAGCTCCAGTTGCCGCCCTATCCCAGATGATCACCAGGTCTTCAGTCGAGTCATGAGCCAGAGTTTCAGGGAATGGCCCAAGCTCCGTCAGGAACCTCTCTGTCAGGCACCTGGGACGGAACCACCTGGTCGGTTCCGTCTCCCTGCGGCAGGGGGAAGGAAGCTACTCCTATTTATTTTAATCACTGTCTTGCTCACTTCTTTTTCCTACTTTTTGGAGTATGGATTATTTTGCCTATTTTTTGGTGTGCAGACGACGATAAAATTTAAAGTTCAAATGTTGGCTGTTAGATACCCTTCTCTATCCAAGATGATAATTTTACAGAGCATAGTGGCATTTATTCTAACTTGTTTTCCTGCATTTCAATTGCTGAATTCACTGTATTAAAACTACAGATCATCGACTTAACAATGTCGACTTAACAACAGTTCACTTAATGCCCATTCCAAATTAAAATAGCACTAAAAAAGTGACTTATGATCTTTGTTTACGCTTATGACTGTAGCAGCATCCCCATGGTCATGTGATCAAAATTCAGAATGCTTGGCAATTGACTTACATTTATGACTATTGCAGTGTCCCAGGCTCTTGTGATCACCTTTTGTGACCTTCTGATAAGCAAAGTCTTATCAGAGCCTGGATAGCTCAGCAGACTAAAAGCATTCTTATTAACACCAGATGTCTGCAATTATTGTAAGTTTGAATCTCACCAGGCTCAAGGTTGACTCAGCCTTCCATCCTTTCTAAGGTAGGTAAAATGAGGATCCAGTTTGTGGGGGCAATAAGCTGACTTTGTATAAATATACAAAAGTATGAAGGCTATTGCTTAACACATTGTAAGCTGCCCTGAGTCTCCGGAGAAGGGCGGCATATAAATCAATTTTTTTAAAAAAAAGTCAATGGGGAAGCTAGACTCACTTAACTGTGTTACTACCTTAACAATTGCAGTGATTCACTTAACAACAAAGAAAGGTTCTAAAATAGGGCAAAACTCACTTACCAAATGTCTGACTTAGCAACATAATTTTTGGGTTCCATTGTGATCATAGGTGGAGGACTACCTGTACTGATTCAGCTAGATATCGGGAAAGGATGTAATAGCTACAACTAAAAATAACCTTCTATAGATTTCAAAGCAGTCTTAATAGGTATTTGATCTGTTAGTTGAATTTTGTATTATGATGAGTAGATTTAGTTAGATGTATATTCATTTTTATGGTTTTTATATTTTTACTTATCCTTTTTATAGTTTTTCATTTTAGGTTATATAGATATTAATTTTTTAACTTGTATAATTAGTAACTGTATTTTTCCTTCCTATGCTGGCCTATGACTGTGATAAAGATTTGATTTGATTTGATTTGATTTGATTTGATTTGATTTGATTTGATTTGATTTAATAAACATTGATAACAGATATCAAGAAGAAGTATATCTGGAAGTAAAAGGCTTCTGTTATAGATTTGTTTGTTAATAATTATTCCAATCTAACCGTTTTAGCAATTTCATATACGTTAATCAGCCTCCAATTGGATTTTATTTAAATGTATGAGGAGTAAAGTATGTAGCTTTTGAGTATAAATATTTAAGATTAGAAATAATCCTGTTTAACTATACTTTTAATCCACTTTACAGTGATTAAATGTGTCTACTATCCCTGCAGAAAATGATAGCTGTCACTCTTTCTCTTTCTTTTCAAGGTTACAGAGTGGGATGAATTTACAAATTTGTTTTGTCAATGACAGTGGAAGTGACAAAGATAGTGATGCTGATGACAGCAAGACTGAAACTAGTCTAGATACCCCTTTATCTCCTATGGTGAGTGTTGCTGTTGATCTGATAAGCATGTGTAGATCCTTCAGAAATTTTGGGAAGGATAAACCACCTTCTTCCATCATTGTTTCAATATACTTTTAATGCAATACCTTTTTTGGCAAACTAAACATTGACTTTATTCAAGGCATTTGGGTCAGTGGTGGGTTGCTCCCAGTTTGGTCCTGTTCTACTGAATAGGTAGTAACTTTAGGAAGTAGTTCTCCAAACCGGTAGTAACGGCAGCCAGGCCATGCTCCTGAACCGGTTCCCCGGTCGCTGTTTGCCCACCTACCCAAAGCTGACCGGAGCAAAGAAGCCGCCTGGCCGCAGGGTGCTGAAAAGTCCTTCAGCCGGTGAGAAGAAAGCTGTGCATGTGCGAAGATGGCAGCAGTGACCGGAGGTCTTTCCCAGTGGCTGGGTGGAAAAGAAGCCTCTCGTCTTCCAAATTCAGCAGCAGGATCAGTCCCTTCACACAGGATCACTTTTCTCTATGCCCGAGAAAGATCAAAAGGCGCAGAGCAGCCTTTAATGACAAAGTTGCCTAGACGAGGTAAAAGAAAACAAACCACTGAGGGAAGGAGCCCACCGAAACTGCCGGCATTGCAGCCGCCCCCCCCCTCGCAGCTTGGAGCTCCAAACGGAAGAAGTCCTCAGCTGTTGTGAAGAAGTGGTAGCTCTGGGTGCACCACGCCCACGTCTTTCTCTTTGAGAGCCGCTTTGCAACCAAGGTGCAAAGCGGCTCTCAAAGAGAATGAAGAGGGTGTGATGCATCCAGAGCTGCCGCTTCTTCACAACAGCCGAGGATGGAAGAGTTCACTCAGGAGCGACGCCAGCAAGGAAGGTGGCTGGGTCAGAGGGAGGTGTAGCCCGAGTTCTCTGGGATGGGTAAACAAGTGTAGGGAGGCAAAGGGGAGCAGACTTGGGCCTCTGCATGTGGCACCTCCCTCCCAGTCTTTGCCTGCACAACTGTGCCATCAAGATCTTCCGAAACCACACCATTGGAGCCACGATAGGGACTGGGGCAGCCAGGTAGCACCCATGAGCCGTGCTTTCCTCTAAGTGCTGTGGGTGGCAGAGGGAAACAGGTGCTTCTCTCTGTGAGACTTGGAGGAAAGCACAGCTCTTGGTTGCTAAAGCACTCAATCAGCTACAGCCCAGACAAGCTAGCAACTGCGGGGAGCCTCCCATGCGTTGCACCTCCCTCCCAGCCTTCACCTTCACCTGTGCCTCCGTGCTGCCAGCATCTCCCGAAGCTGGCACCGTTGGCGCCACGACAGGGATGGGGGCAGCCCAGTAAGCTGGGTGCCTGAAAATGGTGCAGAGGTGCGGGAGGAAGACTGGGAGGGGGTGCAACACATAGGAGGCTCCCTGCAGTTCCTTGGCTCGTCTGGGCTGCAGCTGAGTCCACTGCCTTGAGCTGGCGGAGTGGGTTAATCCGACTGCAACCATGAGAAAGGCCCATCAGAGGTGACAAGGGGCACTTTTCCAGGAATGGAAGGAAAGCCGAGATGACCACCTCTACCCCACGCATCCTGACCTGGATATGGGCCTGGAGTGTCAAAAAAAAGTTTCAAAAAGTCACAAAAATTTTAGCCACCTTTTCGGTGGGCATGGCTTGGGAGGGTCATGTGACTGAGTGCATAAGTGATGTCATGTTGGCCATGCCAAATCATCCATGCCCCCCCCACCTAGCCACACCCACCAAACGGGTAGTAAAAAATTTTAGAACCCACCATTGATTTGGGTTTATGTAGTTTGAGCATGTAAAATCATGTTTCTTGGCTTTAGTGTCTTTAAGATGTGTGGGCTTCAACTCCCACAGTTGCTTGCTGGAGAATTCTGGATGTTAAAGTCTACATATTTTAAAACTTGCTGAGATTGAGAAATACCAGTATAAAAGATGAGTATCTTTTCTAGTGGCATCAATTTTCACCAGAAATTACATGCATGGGAAGGACTGCTGCTCTTGACTGGCATGGTTTGTCCATAATCCAGTCCTAATAATGTTTTGAAACAGTAATGGACAACAGAGAGGCCTTATACAGCTCTCTAAGCCAGGGTCACCATCCTGTGGGTGGTGGCCCACTAGTGGGCCATGAGGGGTTTGCAACTGGGCTGTTAAAAATGCTGTGAGCACGCGCATGTACATCCTCACTTGCTCAAGCAGCAGATAAGTATATGCGTGCACTCCATTTGCGTGAGCAGTAGATGCGCATGCATGCCACTGACACAAATGGAGCTGCACACACGTTTGCCAGCCACTTCCGCAAACCATCTCCTCCCCCCGCCAGTCCACAAAGCCAGAAATGTTGGGGAACTCTATTCTAAGCTCTCTACTTCTAGGATAGAGATGCACTATATGCTGTCTAAATTTGACAATGACATTTAAGTATGTTTTAAATAATATTCAGTACTTGTCCTTTATGATTAAATTTCTCAATAAAACATGGGACTTTCATTTTGGATGTGACCATGTATTTCCTGGCCCTGTTGATTTTCTCTGATGTGGCCCTACCCACTGCAATCCATCACGAGTTATTGGAGGGTACAAAAGCTATGGAAGGATATAGTTCTATTTATTTATTCATTTATTTATGTGCTGCCTGATCCCCAGCAACTATAGGCAGCTTACAGATTGTTAAACTTTAAAACACTTTAAAACAACCAGACAAACTATTCTAAAGAAAAATAGAAAAAAGAGGGCAGAAGAAGCCTCCTTTTCAAAGAAGAAAAGGAGGCTTCAGTTATCTCTTGCCAAAGATAACTTTATGCATGTATATGTGCATACACACATATATAATAGTGCTGCCCACTTATATTAACTACATGAATGTTTGGCTTTTTTATTTGTACATATATTGCGTAATTACAAAATGAGGTAATCCTTTTTTTATATCCGTAGGTGGAAGCTTGAAAAAGACATGTCCATGCTTATTTTACATTTGCTTTTTTTTTTTTTTTTTTTTTTTTTTTTAGAGCAAGCAGAGCTCTTCCTATTCTGACAGGGATACTACTGAGGAGGAATCTGAATCCTTGGATGATATGGATTTTCTCACAAGACAAAAGAAACTTCAAGCTGAAGCCAAAATGGCTCTGGCGATGGCAAAGCCAATGGCCAAAATGCAAGTAGAGGTGGAAAAACAGAATAGGAAAAAATCTCCAGTAGCTGATCTTGTATGTATCACATAAAAATTCATGCCTATCATTTCCTTACATTTTGGGGTTACCAACTTTCCGTAATGACCTTTGTGGAGGGAAGCATTTGTAAATTAAAGTGCATGTGTTATTTTTTGTAGACTTCGAATATGTTTTTAAAAATAATGTACGGTTATTCCTCAAGTTACAGCCATTTATTCAACAGCCATTCATAGTTACAAAAGCACTGAATGGGAGGGCACAATGCCACAATGTTGCGGCTGTTGCAAGTTTCCTGTAGTTATGTGATCACATTCTGGGCTCCTGGTGACCAGATTTCATGTACGATGGTTGCCACGCACTGTAGTCACATGATCACAATTTGTAACCTTTCCTGCCAGCTTCCCACAAGCAAAAGCAATGGGGAATCCAGCAAGTCAGTCCTGTTAAGTCTTGCCTGTTCCCATAGTAGCCCTCACTTGATGATAGGCGATCCTCACTTAAAAATGGCAATGGGGATTGCCATTGCTAAGCAGCACGGTCAAATGACGTCGTGCTTTTTGACCACAGAACTTAGTAAAGGAAATATTGGTTCCAATTGCTGTTATAATCCTAGTACCACCTGCAGTTGAATTGTATTTCATATATCAGAATAAAGGTAAACAAATTTTGTGTCTTACAGATTGGGCACTGCAATTCAATCTTATGAACTGCAGTAGCAGTCTTGTGTTTGTCTTTTCAGCAACTGCTGAAACTAAGTAAGAAAAGTATCTAGGAACATAGTTTCTGAATGAGTTATGTTTCTATAATTCATTGAATAGTGTTGATTCCTGGATGTCACTGGAACTAAGCAAACAGCACTCTCTCCTGATTTCCTTCCCGATAGACACAATATGCATCTGTAATGTTTCCAGTTGCATATTTTGGCAACCATGACCTGAGACATTAGGTAATGTCGAAGACATTATCAGCTTGTGTTACATGTATTCCTCAATTTACATCTGCAATTGAACCCGCAATTACAGTTGTAAAGTAAAGCAAGTTATCCTGTGATCAGGATTATGACTTTTTATGATGATTGTTAAACGGAAAGCATTGGTCATAAAGCCAATGCCACAATTGTTCTGTAAGACTGTACACCGGTATAGAATCAAGAATTCTTTATATTCTGTACACCAGTATAGAATCAAGAAACCATTGTTCACTATAGAGTGGTTTTTTGTGGGAAGCCAGAAGTCTCTGGCAAAAACGTTATAAATTTTCAGGTGATCATGAGGCACTGCACATATCCACAAATGTGGGCCAGTTGCTGAGTGCTGAAAATGCATTCATGTGACATTCAAATCCAGGTCATTTGAAAAAGACATTCAAATTCAGGTCATAAGTCCCTTTATCAGGATACATGATAACTTTGAACAATCGCTAAGCGACAGATTGTAAATCAAGGACTACTTGTAGTAATGCTAACCTTTTAGGAATTGAAGTGATGAGACAAAGGAGATAATGAAGATAACATTTTCCAAGCCTTCAAATTTTTCTTGCCCATGCCAGTTTTGCCATGCTGGATGTTTATGCTTTACATTTTCCTGTTTCATAGAACAGATTCTCTTCTCTTTCCAGTCTAAAATTGTATGGCTCATTAAATACAGTACCATAAGATTCTGTTGCAAGTGTGAATGGCATCAAAATGCAGTTTTGGTAGATAGGGAGTTTCCCCTATAATTAACCATTATGATTAATGATTGTAACTATGATCTATGACCTATCACTTTGTTGTATGTACATTGAGAGCTTATTTTATGTGTACATTGAGAGCAACCTAGAACTAAGAAATTTCCTGACAGTTAGAACAATTAATCAGTGGAACAACTTGCCTCCAGAAGTTGTGAATGCTCCAACACTGGACGTTTTTAAGAAGAGATTGGATAATCATTTGTCTGAAATGGTATAGGGTTTCCTGCCTAAGCATGGTGTTGGACTAGAACAGGGATTTGCAACCTTAAACACCGAAAGAGCCATTTTGACCCATTTCCCACAGAAAAGAAAACACCAGGAGCCACAAAACACTTCCAGTGACTATTTTTTGAGCAGCCACAAAACATTGAATTAAACATTCTGTTTTCTTCTGAAACTTTTCTTTTCTTGGATTTATCCATGGTTGGCCTACTGGGGTTTGAAAAGCTCAATAAATCATGTGCTTGCGGGTGTCCCACGTTGGCGGTTGTGATGCATATTTTGAGTGATGGAGCCACAGCAGAGGGGTGAAAGAGCCACATGTGGCTCCAGAGCCACAGGTTGCTGACCCCTGGACTAGAAGATCTCCAAGGTTCCTTCCAATTCTCTTATCCTATTCTATTTTATTATGCACCGGAGACAGATTCTTTGTGTGTCCAATCACATTTGGGCTATAAAGAATTCTATAAGACTGTATATTCTGTACACTGGTATAGAATCAAGAAATTATACAGGTAGTCCTTCAACTTATTATCACAATTGAGCCCAAAATTTCTGTGGCTAAACAGAACAGTTGTTAAGTGAGTTGTGTCCCATCTTACAACCTTTCTTGCCACAGTTGCTAAAGTATTTAAATCATTGCAGTTGTTAAGTTAGTAACACAGTTAATATGTGAATTTGGCTTCCCCATTGACTTTGCTTATTAGAAAGTCAAAAAGGTGATCACATGACCCCAGGACCCCAGGACACTTCAATCATCATAAACATATGCCGGTTGCCAAACTCCTGAATTGTGATCACATGGCCATGGAGATGTAATGGTTGTAAGTGTGAAAAATAATCGTAAGTCATTTTCTTCAGTGCCATTGTAACTTTGAATGGTCACTAAATGAATTTTGTAAGTCAAGGATACCTGTATGTGCACTATTCAAGACACTTTTAATATATTATTAAAAAATTATCAGTGTTACTGCTACTATTTTGACATAGGAAGTTGATTATTGCAAACAAAGAGTGTGCTGCTCAAACTAATGCATGCCTTAAATATTTTAATGTTATTTTTAGCTGCCACATATGCCTCATATAAGTGAATGCTTGATGAAAAGAAGTTTAAAACCCACAGACCTGAGAGATATGACAATTGGGCAACTACAAGTGATAGTCAATGATCTACATTCACAGATAGAAAGTAAGTGGAAAATTCTAATTCTGCCTTTTTTCTTTGTCTCTCTATTATTCACAGCATTTTAAGGTCAAAGTACTTTACATTACGTTCCATTGTCCCCATGGCAAGATTATAATGATATACCAGATAAGAATAAATCTTATGATTGGACACTATCCATCTACCAGTAGCCTGGGAACCAATTGTTATTTTGTGATTTGCATACAGACTTCCTTAGGGTTCTTTTCATCCCCAGCTGAATAAACTGACAATTACCGTAATAAATTGAGATTAATATTCTCACCTAAGGTGGGAGAATAGATTATACAACTGAATGGGATGATGGGAGAGAGTGCAGGTGTTCCCAAACAAAAAAATGAATTCTAGGCTAGCAATACATCTGGTTTGTTTGTTTTTTTCCAGTCCGGTATGAAAGAGCTTGGGTTTTTTTCTGGGAGTAAAAGACAATTTGGGGTCAAATTCAGCTTTTCGGTTGGATTAATGATTTGCCAGTGCATTCTTTCTGTCACTTTTATTTCCCACTCTGATCCCAAAGAATGGATCAATTTGTCATGGAGAATTTGTGAATTTTTACCTAAATACATCATGTTGTGTATGTTTTAATTGTGTATGTTTTAGTGCTATGTGATTTTTTTTTCTTTTCTTGTTTGTTTTCATCTGGTATGCTGTCCAGAGACATATTGTTTGGGCTGGGCAGCCTTATAAATGTAGCAAATCAATGAAAATAAAATAAAATAAAATAAATAAATAAAATAAAATAAATAAATAAGCAAGCAAGGGTTCTGGGGAGACTGCAACTTGTCAACATTAGTTATAGACACATGGAGAACAGCAGGTTGGGAAACACTGTGAGGCCTTTATCTAATTAGGGAGTGAAGAATCCATTTTAGTTGTTTTCTTCTGACGTGAAATCAGTAGCTGTTATGGTAAGAACAATAGCTGCTTTCATGTATCGGTAGAGCCAGGGCTACATGTTACATCAGTCTTTCCTATCATGTGGTGCTCCAGATGGGTTGGCATTAAAACACAAGACATTTAGTCCCAACACAATTGGAGGGCATGAACTCTTAGATAATGCAGCTTCTGGCCTTGGCAATCTGCTGATGGCAAATGCAGCTTTAGTCCCTTAGATATCCATCCAGTCATGAGGATTTTCCATCAATTCCTTCAGCTGAAGCAAAGCCAGATGTTCCATTGACTGCCTGACAACTTAACAATTTAAGATTCTGTGCAGCTTCTAAAATTTGTCCTTGATTATCCCATGAGACCTATAACAGTATTATTTCACTCTTTTGCTACCCACTATTCTTAAAACATGACTTCACATCCTTCCTAATTTATATGCAAGCCAAAAAAACTAATGGAAACCATTATATTGTTTGGAATGAGATATCAAAAGTCTGCCTCACAATGGCTAAAAGTATCCAAAATGTTTGGGACAGAAGAGAACTAATTACTGTATTTTTCAGAGTATAAGGCACACCTTCCCCCCCCTAAAAAGGGGGTGAAAATTTAGATATGTCTTATACACCGAATGTAGCCCCGCCCACCCACTGGCCTCCACCCTTTGGCCTCTGCCTCCAAGAAGTTATCTCCTTGCAGCAAACAGCAAGGAAAAACAACTCCTTTCAGCTTCATCACATCCTAATTAGCACAAGTTGATTGGATTGGCCTCCTGACTCTCAGCTGTTTTGCCCTCTGCTGCTTGTTAAGGAAGTAAATTGCCACAGCAGATTTTTTTTCCTTGTGCTAATTAAGCTATGCTGAAAATGAAAATGAAAGTAAACAGGCTGTTTGCTGCAACGTGGCAAAATTGCTCAGAGGCAGATTTCTTTTTTTTCTTTTCCTCATCAAAAAAGATAGGTGTGTCTTATAGTCCGATGAATCTTCCAAAAAATACGGTAAATTCCTTTCTTCCCCCCCCCCCACCTCCCCTTTTTCAAAATCAGGTTTAAATGAAGAATTGGTGCAACTGCTGCTTATTCGAGATGAATTGCACACAGAGCAAGATGCAATGCTGGTAGACATTGAAGACTTGACCAGGTTAGTATCAGTATCTATTAAGTTCTGTTGATAATGCCTGTATGAAAATCATTTGATGGAGCAATGACCTGTCGCTGCTACCATGGGTGGGAGGAAATGTTCTGAATTTCTCAAACTACTTTCTCATCAGTGCAAAGCTTGGATCGTATCCCAAAAGCTATAAAAAATCTCTAAGACCTATGAGTTCTCAGGTTGAAATGGCTTATTTTTTTTATGGCTTCCCAACAGTGGCATTCACAGCAAGCCAAAAGTTCATCAAAATGATGAAGCATGCACCATGATGCTACCACATGCCCCACTTATTTGGCTGCTTGCTTCTATTTTATTTTACAAACCAATATCATAAAGTAACATGCAGAGGCTTTATTTTGCCAGAATTCTTACTCAGGGCAGAGGTTGAATAAATAGCATGGGAAGGAATAATTTCCAGGAGAGGGGATTTATTTTTATTTTTTTTTTTAAAACCTATCCTCTTAATTTACAACATTCTTTAAGCTGCAATGCTTAACCTTCAGTTTGTACCAAACAAATTTGGCCGAAGTACCCAACCAAAAAAAACCTCCTACCATTCTTCCTTGGATAGAAAATGGTGTCTGGGTAAATACCCTCTTTTCTCTTGGAATGAACATTTAGAACATTGAAAAAAAATCAAGTTTGATAAAGGCTGTCATTATTGCTGATAGGGTTTTTGATTCTGTGTTTGTTTGTTTCCTTGCTTTGCTACCTTATTTTTAACCAGACTAGTACCTGATTCTGTGTTGATTTAACATGGGTGGCTTTTCGTTTAAAATCAGAAGATGAAGTGCAAATTTTGCCAATCAAACAATTGTCTGGGATTTATATTTCCCTATCTGGCTATTAATGGAGCTTCTTGAATCATTGAATCAATCTGTAATTTAGAATCCAACACTTTGTATTTCCTCTAATTGCTTCTAGTGTAATAGTTCTGTCAGTTTCTGTCTCTCCTTTGCTGTGGGAAGATCTTGTTGCAAGGGAAATAGTAAAAGTTGTCAGAGAATTGCTTGAAGTGCGGGTATAGCCACTTCTTTATTTAGAATCTGTTTTGAGATGTTCATCTCATAGAATGCCAAATGTTGTTGGTTTCTACTTCTGCCACATCCCTTTCTCAATAAACTCGCTATTGTTTTTTTTTCCCCCTAACTTTTCTATATCTTGCTAAAGGCTCTTTCTCACAGTTACATTAATATGCATGCTCGTGTTGTTGTTAGAAAAGTGTGTTGCTATACTTTGGCTGCCTGGACTGTTAAACTCTAATCTGTGCAACTTTGGGTATTGCAAGTTATCAGGTTCTTCCATTTTTATCACTGAACAATTTGAGAGCAGCAATTAGAGGGTTCCCTTAACATTGCGTCACCTCCCAACCAGCTTCCCCAGTCACTCACCTGGAGGTGTGGAAGGCAGGCTTGGGCAAGTGTAGTGGGTGCCTGGGATGAAG
The DNA here is from genome assembly GCA_030761175.1 of Masticophis lateralis. NCBI lineage: Eukaryota > Metazoa > Chordata > Lepidosauria > Squamata > Colubridae > Masticophis > Masticophis lateralis. The sequence goes on along the minus strand of JAUDYJ010000005.1, from coordinate 23,502,334 downwards.
GCTTTAGCTGCCTCTTGCTCAGCTGAAGTGATGAGTCAGAGCAGCTTTGCAACAAAGTCGTCCAGTGTGACTCAGATTTGCAGAAGCAAGTCTTCCCCTTAACAATCCATGAGCCTAGGAACTGTGTAAACTTCTGAAAAACTGCTTTAAAAAGCCAGAACTTGAAACCCAGACTGTTTCTAATCATGGTTTATGGGTGTCATGGCTGCCAGGTCAATAGAGCAAAAGAGGAATGCAGTGTGAAGCAGGTACACAAGCTATGGCTACACACAAAAAAAGAGTTCCATCCACTTTATCTGAGGCTCATCGTCTACCTTTTCAGTCAGTCAGCTGTGCTATTTTTGGACAGCTGTTTACTGAGCTTCCTTTTGCTTGGGCCCAAAGAGAAAACTTTTGAGAACTCTTTGTGAATTTCACCCCAGTATATCCCAAATATACCAAAGGAATAAGTACTGCAAGAGAGAGCAGTGCTATCAATAAATAGCTGTGATTGGTGGCAACCAGAAATATCTTGATAGCCCAACCGGAAAATGGCATTGGAGTAGGCAAAATGGCACCCACATCACTCGCCCAGATCAAAATAAAAGGAACAGCAAACAGAACAGAACATAATCCTTCTGATAAGAGAAAACCTGTAATGAATCTATGAAAAATCAACTGGCAGCCTTTTTTTAAGGAGTATGTATGTATGTATGTATGTATGTATGTATTAATTTATTTATTTATTTATTTATTAAGCTTATATGCCGCCCTCTCTCCGGAAAGGACTCAGGGCGGCTCACAGCAATAAAAACAGATAAAATCAATATTAAATGTTAAAAACCATTAAAACTCCCCTTAAAAACCCCTTCAATCCAATCCAGCCTGGCGGATTAGTTGCAGTCTTTTGATAAGCTGCTGAACACAAATTCAATAAAATTCAATAATAGCAGTTTCTCATAAAAACAGTATACTAGTATCTATAAGGAGCTCACAAAACACAGGTCATGCATTAGATAGGTAGATGCCCCAGCAGAAACCCAGTGTCCAACCTCTCTTTCAGCCCAAGATAAATTGGCTGTGAAGGGCAGTGGTCACTGAAAGATGCCTACTGCATCCTTGACAATCCAGTGGGAGTCAGCAAACACCTGTCCTCAAGCACATCATCACCATGGTAATGAATGAAGTATCATAGATCATACAAGCTCTAGGATGAAGCAGATGGAAAACACCACTAAGAACTAGAACTGTAAGGATTAATTTGGATCCTTCTGCATTAAGTTGGGAATAACACGTAGGTTACTTTATGAGGACATAACTCTCTAAAAACAGTGGGACATCTATGCCATAGATAACAGGACTTGAGGATGAGACCTAAATCATCTTTTTAAAAAGATCATGTAGTTCCTTTGTTTCCTACTTCTTGCTTCATGGGATAATTGACATATCTTTACTAATGAATTTTACATCCAACCAGAAGGCTGCTGTTAATTATTTAAAGAATTGAACCATGGCTGGCCATAGAAAATGACTTTGTACTGTTTGATTTGAGGGAGCAAAATCAATCAAAATAATCCTAGAGATGGCTAGAAGATCAATGACATTAAGTTTCTAAATATAGTTTTACCTTCCTTCCCCCTCCCCCCAATTCTGAGTGATTAAAGAGGAGACCCACATAATAGTGCCAATATGTATTTATCAAATAATCAAATAGAGGATAGAATTTGCTGGAAAAAGAAGTGGAGATGTGATAGGGAAATTCACAAATTACATGATTCAAAATACATGTTGTGTTTCTGTGATAAATTCATAGGTTTTTGCCAATAGATGCATACAATGACTTGAAATTGATTAATTTTGCTCTGGCTGGATTTTTCACCTCAACTTTTGATAGATTTTAATCCTAAAAGAGAAGAATTCATCATCTATAAACCAAGACTTAAATGAGCCAAAGCAAACCCAACTATGTTTTTTTTTCTGTAATATTTCTCTTACAGTGTGGCCCCCTATCAATGCCATGATAATTTAGCACCATTGCTACAGACAAGGTAAAATATAATAAAAAGCTCTGTTTATCCAGACCTCTCTAATCCGTCCCCTCCTCATGCAATATTCACTCTCTTTCCCTTTTTGTAAACCCTTTGTTGTCCTTTGCTCCAATTACTTTCATGTTTCCCAGATTGTCTCATTAAGAAAGTCTCTGTAGTAATTTCACAGCAAAATATGCTAGTCTGCCTTTCTTTTAACTTTCTTCCATGTGATATTGTGTGCTCCACCACTGATCTAACATCTTCAAAATTCCAGGAACTTAAATTCACACAGTATCTTCAGTGCGTATTTATGATGTCATGCCATTGATTATTCAACCAGATGATCTTTTTGATGGAGCCAATGTTTAGATGGGGTAATTTAGGGATGACTAATTTGATAAATGCATTTAGACTGCCCCTTGTTATCTCAAAACCCACCCCGCCCCCCTTGCCAATACTTTTATACATAGTAGCCTGAGAACCTAGAAGTTTTGAACTCTTAAGTTTCATAAAGACCTGAAGGATTTGGAGTGAAAAATCACTTCAAATTGTGAAGAAAGAGAGTTGTACTTACAACACATCCTATTTTAACCCAAATGCTTTTCAAATATATAATTTCTCTGCATTAAAACTTTGGGCTGCTGTGATTTAATTCTGAATATTGAAAAAAAGGAAGTATAGATTTATCTCGATTCATCAAGACATTCATTTTGAAATTGAATCCATCTGAACTCAAATTCAATACTTGCAAGAACACATTTTATAGGCAATGAAATATCTAAGCTTTTCCCAATTTTCGAAGTGTCCTTCAAAGTTGTTGAAACTGCAGCTCTCCTAATATGCATAACCAGGATATCTAAGAATCATAATAGAAATATAGAATGTAGAATAGAAATATAGAATGCCAGGTTAGAGATGAATGACTGAAGCATATTAATGTTTCATGTCTTTCTGAGCCTTATCGGTAAAATACGGTGAGCACACATCATATTCTCTCGGCAATTTTTGAAGCACTTAATGATCAGATGGTTCTTATCTATAGGTCTCTGGAAAGATTAGACTGCACTGTTTCAAAATTTAGTACTTTCATTAATATGTTTATATTATTATTATTATTATTATTATTATTATTATTATTATTATTATTATTATTATTATTATTATTATTATAATTATTATTATTATGTGGGTTTGCCTGAAGTTGAGGAAAGAGACAGATACATAGTAAGAAAAGGAATAGGTAACATCTACAGAAATAATTGCATGCCCTCTATGGACAAAATTTGGAAATGCATTTTTGCCCAGCTATAAAAACATCTGTGACTACAAAGGACAAAACTGGACAGACATTAAGCATATCACTGGAAATTTCTTAATGGTTTCTAGCAAATATCAAGCTCAAAGATTTTACTTTTAAAAGACTAGCTGCATGGAAAGGGTTGTTTAATTGTCCGCTTGTGGCAATCTCAATAGAAGTGCCCTTTAATTACTAATAGCTTCTGAAAAAAAGCAACTTCCCTTTAGAGAGTTAAAATTTAGATTGCTACTATCTAAATTAAAACAAAAACAAAAGCTAAAGAGCTTTATAATGACGCCTTTTCCTTTCATCTTGTTTGGAGCTGAAAGCGTAACCATTTTTAAGCATAAATCAAAGATTTATGCTTAAAAATGATACTACATCTATACTCTAGTACTTTGATGGCAAACCTATGGCATGTGTTCCTGAAGTGGTGCACAGAGCCATCTCTCCGGGCACGTGAGCCATCACCCATTGCTCTTCTGGGTTCCAGTGCACGTCCAGCTGGTCTTCATGCGCGAGGGTCTTCATGCGCGAGGGAGCACTGAAAACCAGAAGAGCAGCCTCCCGACATGCACACCCTGGGAAGACGATCTTCTGGTTTCTGGCACACGCATGCACACCGGCCACCTGGTCTTCGCATGCGCATGCATGCCAGAAATTGGAATACTAGGTGGCCGGTGTGCATGTGTGCGCCAGAAACCGCAAAATCATCTTCCCGGCGAGCGCATGCACACTAGGCGGTTGCTCTTCTGGTTTCTGGTGCATGCTCCCATGCCGAAAAGGTTCGCCAACACTGCTCTAGTAGCGTTTATTACTCCCTGTTGAATCTGGAAGTCTGCAAGGGAGACATTTCTTCACTTACTTAATTGCTTAAGTAAGTGAATAACTTGCTTAGATGGGAATAAGTCTCTTTGAAACTCTGCTCTTATAGAAACTCAGTATAGCAAAACTGGAAGTTCAGAAGCACAGTTCATGCACATGCTCAATTCTCAATCATCCAGGCCATGGTTATCCCAAAGGTGATTTTTCTAAAAGGCAACTGGACTTTCTTGGTGTTTTCTTTGCAAATGTTTTGTTTCTCATCCACGAAACTTCTTCAAAACTGAAGGAGCCTCGTCTTCAGTTGGACTGAAGATTCTTCTTTGATGAGAAGTGAAACATTTTCAGAGAAAACACCAAGAAAGTCCACTTATCTTTTGGAAAAAACACCTTTGGGACTTAGAAACACAGGTACTAAGCAGGATGGGAAAGCTGACATTATTAGGCCACAAGTTATTAAAGCAACAGATTCGTGAGATGGAACTATATTCCACTGTAAAATAATGTAATTTACAAGCAACGGTATCTATCCACTTAATCTAGCCACTTAAAATTATTAGATAATAGGAAGTGGAAGAAACCTTTTCCTGAAGTTTTTGGCAGCTGCAATATGTTAATAAATAAATATCAAAATAATAGTCCAATTTGATATAAACTTGCAAATTGTTTCCTCAAAATTAGCTGTAAAGAGATGTGAAAACATCCAAACTCAACAATATATCAAAATCTTAGATAAAGCCATGAATACGGGTAGTGCTCAACTAACAACTGGTCACTTAGCAGGGTACTTCTGACTTGGATTTGAAGTTCTGATGGTTGTGGAAACCATGGACCCCTGACTGCATTTTTGGCAACTGGGCTGCATTTATGGCCATTTCCTGCAGTCACACGATCGCATTTTATGATAGTTTTGCCAAAAAGCAGCATTTACTTCTGGTTTTTAGCAAAACTGTGTCCATAGCAATTCATCCATTTCCTTAATGGCTGCAGTGATTCACTTTACCACCACCACAAAAAGGGACATAAAGTCAAATTGGTGATGTGACCAACTCAGTTTACAATCACCACAAGTTAAGATTGTGATGGGCAGATTCCATTACTGTTGTACTTAGGGCAGAAGTGTCAAACTCAAGGTCCGTGGTCCAGATCCGGCCCGCAGGGTGCTTAAATCTGACCCAGAGGGCCGGCTTGAAAATAGCAAAGGACTGGCCCATAGTGCCTCTGGCAGCCAAAATGGGGACGGAGGGTATGTGCAGTCCCCTGCAGCCCATTTTCAGCCTGGACGATGATGATGATGATGATGATGATGATGATTAAATTTATATGCCACCCTTCTCCGGATACTCGGGGCAGCTTACAATGCGTAAAGCAATAGCCTTCATATTTTTGTATACACCTGCTTAGTAGAGCTTTCGCCGCCCCCCCCCCCAGCGGTGTTCTTTTTTTATACAAAGTCAGTTTATTGCCCCCACAATCTGGATCCTCATTTTACCTACCTTGAAAGGATGGAAGGCTGAGTCAACCTTGAGCCTGGTGAGATTCGAACTTGCAGTAATTGCAGACAGTTGGTGTCACTTTAACACCACTTTAAGCTACTGCGCCACCAAGGCTCTTGGTGGAGATGGCCTCCTGCAGCACTCGGCTGGCCAAAACAGGGCGTGGGGGGGTTCCCGTGTCCCATTTTGGCCAGCAAAGTGTTGCAGGAGCCGTTTATCCCATCTCTCCCTCCCCACTCCCGGCCAGTGGAGGAGAACTACAATGCTGATCCAGCCCCTTGAAAAAATTCAGTTTGACACCCCTGACCTAGAGCACTACCTGTAATGTGTTGTTTCTTATCTCTCCTTCCTCCAAAATAATCAAATGAGCAAAATGTGACTGCAGTAAGGAATACATCTGCACAAGTATGTCTAATACTGTGCCTCTTGACACTATTTCCAAATGTTTGGCTACTATTATGGCTATGACCATAACTACAGTCCAGCAGCATAGAAGTGTGAATCCCTGATTCATGACGTTTTTTGAAGTCAAATCGGGATGCGTTATTTCCAGTGATAGCATCCAAAATGTATATTACTCATGCACTTTTAAGTAATACATACACAATACAGTTTTACCATTGGTGTCTTTTCATGCATTTCCAAACAGATATCGAAACATTCTGGATTTCCAAAGCATGGACGTGGGTGGATGTAGGCAGATGATACAGTTTTGTAAACAGAAAATACATTTTTCTTATCATCTAAATATCCAGAATAATCAAATGAACAATATGCAGCTGTAATAATGAGCATATCAGCTCAATTATGGTAATAGGATGCCTCCTGACACTATTCCTAAATGTTTGGCTAGGGCCAATGTTGATTATTGCGGAGCTACTCCTTAAAAAAGAGTGCAAAATGTAGCCTTTAGGCTACAGTTGTATATTTTCGAATATGCTTTAAGGCTTCATGGGCTTTCAGGACAGTTAAAGCTCTAAAGCAATGTTTTTCAAACTTTAAGGAGTGTAGACTTAAACTCCCAGAATTCCCCAGCCAGCATCAAACTTAATAATTATTTTTATAGATTTTTTTCTCTTTTTGTGTCTCTTTGTTTCAGTGAATGCATTCTAACATTTGTTCAATCGTGAAGGAGAATGATGGGCTAGTAAAGAAAGAAACTATAGTTAGTGCAACAATTCCCATGAATTAAATAATTTTTCTTTCAAATTCAAAAATGACAACGTGGTCAAAACTTTGAATAATTGTAGAGCACGGGTGTCAAACTTTCCTCATCATGTTGCCATCACGTGATGTTTTGCGATGTTTTTTCCCTTCGCAGAGCTTTCCCTGCATGTGACGCATCCAGCTTGGAGGCCATCAGTTTGACACCCATGCTCTAGAGAAAGCACCTGAAGTTATCTGAGGATAGGTGTGGCCCTGGAGCCACAAGTTGTTCTCCCCTGTTGAGATAAAAGTGCTAATGTTTATGTGCTCTTATACAAAATGTTTGGGAGCCAGGCTGTAATCCCACAATTTCTGTGTATTTCCTGGTGTTCGCTTCAATGGCAGCAAAATGTAACAGGCCTGAGAATATTTCTGCCATAAATTTATTTGTTGGAGGAAAAAAATAGTGGAACAGCCACTATTCCAAACTTGCTGGTAATTTTGATAAGTACCATAGTAGGCTATTGTTCATGAGAAGGAAAAGGGTGCAGTATTTACTTTGAATTTTATCACTGAGTGATGAAGAGAGTTGCGTCATATTTATTTATTATTTATTTATTTATTTATTAGATTTATATACCGCCCTTCTCCTTACGGACTCAGGGCGGTGAAGATGAAATAAAGTGTGAAATAGCCCAACATGATCATACAGCACCAAAGCAGCTCTTAAATTGGTTTAGGCAAAAGAAACTGAAAGTAAAAAAATGATTTCTACCCTTGTTTTTTTCTGATGACAAAGATTACGCAAGTCTCATGAAAACAACACTTGATCTTCGCCAAAATGCTGAGAAGTGATTCTTTGTTCTCATCTTCTTGGAAGGTGGGGCTTTTGGGATGAGTTTCAATTTGGCAGCAGATATAATGTAGAGTACATCAAGGCCAGGTGAAATCCGAGGCAGCACCTTGGTACAAAATGTGTCTTTTATCTCCCCTGTCTACGTCTGTGAACCCTAAGCTGAGACAAGTCAGAAAGATTGAAGAGAAAAGGTGTCAACACCTAACTGAACCTGGCAGAAGCCATTTTCCTGATTCAACATAACCATATTGTCTGGGAGGGAGGGGAGAAGGTTGGAATATATTACGAAATACAACATAGAGCTTTCTCATGACAACCAAGGTCATCTCCTGGGCTATGGAGGAAGGAGGAGATGAATACCTGAGAAGCCCACCAACCTAATTGGCCAACTTTACAACTAATAACATTGGGACAAAGAGTTCATTACTGGTTTTAATTATACTGTAACCGTGGGAAAAGTCAGAATTGGCTTTCCTTCAAGTGTGCCGATATGATTTACCTAATAAAGAAATTCTTTGAGGAAATGCTTGGCCTCAGAGTTCTGATTTGCTTGGGTTTGTTAGTTGGAACCTTTACACTCAGCATGGCTGGCTTAGGAATTCTGGGAGTTTATTTATTATTTATTTATTAATTATATTTCTATACCACCCTTGTCCCGCAGGACTCAGGGTGGTGCACAGCCAAGATAAAAACAAAAACACGCAAACATCATAAAATTAAAAATTAAAATTATTAATCAATTTGGCCCAATTAATTTAAAAACCCAGAATTAAAATACCTAATTAAAATTGTTTAAATGGTCAGCCCTGCCTGTTGGAACAGAGGGTCTTGAGAGCACGACAGATGTTACGAAGGCTGGAGATGTTAAGTATCTCCAGGGACAGTTCAAAGGGCCGGAGCCCTCACAGAAAAGGCCCTCCCCCTGGGGGTCACCAGTCAGCATAATTTGACTGACGGCATCCTGAGGAGTGCCTCTCTGTGAGAGCGAACTGGTGGGAGAAGGCGGAAGGTGGTCTCATAGATACCCAGGTCCTAAGCCATGGAGCGCTTTAAAGGTGGTGACCAACACCTTGAATCGCACCCGAAGGACCACTGGGAGCCAGTGCAGCTTGCGCAGGAGAGGTATTACATGGGCACAACAAGGTGCACACATAATCACCCGCAAGGCCACAATCTGGATCAGTGGGAGCCTCCGAGTGCTCTTCAAGGGGAGCCCCATGTAGAGAGCATTATATGGGAGGTGATGAGGGCATGAGTGACAGTGCGTAGGGCATTCCGGTCCAGAAAGGGACGCAACTGGGGGATCAGGCAAACCTGATAAAAAGCCCCCCTGGCCACAGCCATCATATGGTCTTCTAAAGACAGCCATGAAAGCAGGAGGACACCCAGCTTGTAAGCCTTTTCTGTGGGTGGCAAAGTCTCCTCCCCAATAGTCAGCAGTGGCACCAGCTGACTATACCGGGATGCCGGAAGCCACAGCCACTTGGTCTTGGAGGGCTTGAGCTTGAGCTTGTTTCTCCCCATCCAGATTTGTACGGCCTCCAGGCAATGGGACATCACGTTAAGGGTATCATTGGGGTGGTCCAGGGTGGAGATGTACAGCTGCATATTGTCAGCATACTGATGGACCCTTACCCCAAAACCACGGATGATCTCACCCAGCGGCTTCACATAAATGTTGAACAGAAGAGGTAAGAGGATTGACCCTTGCAGCACCCCACAAATAAGGCGTCTCAAGGTCGACCTCTGTCCCCCTGCCAACACAAACTGTGAACAGCCAGAGAGGAAGGAGAAGAACCACCGCAGCACGGTGCCCCCTATTCCTAACCCCTCCAACCGGTGCAGCATGATACCATGGTCGATGGTATCAAAAGCCGTTGAGAGATCTAATAGGACCAGAACAGAGGAACAACCCCTGTTCTGAGCCCTCCAGAGATCATCAACCAATGCGACCAATGCCATTTCCATGCTGAATCCCGGCCTGAAGCCCAACTGGTACAGATCCAGATAGACAGTTGAAGTTGAAGTTGAGTTGAAGTTCACAAAGTGCCATGGTTCCTCACTCCTGTTCTAGACTATGAAGGGGTGTTCTAGACTATGAATCTTAACAAGATTAATCTCTTGAAAAAGAAAGCAAAAACTGTTTTTTCTCTTTAGCCTTCTAAAACAAAATGTGTGTTAACATTAATGCATCAAACACACACATACACATTTTAAAGTAATCAGTAATCTTGGGATATGGCCATTTAAACATATATATATATATATATATATATATATAGAGAGAGAGAGAGAGAGAGAGAGAGGTATAGGTATACTATATGTATAGGTATAGGTATAGGTGTATATGTATTAAATTTATAAATATAAGACTAACTTCTTTGTCTTTCCTATCCCAAAATAATTCTTCTGTGCAGTTGTTTTACATTAAAATGGGAAAAAATGTTTCCTGTTGGGTTTCTATGCAATAACATAGCTTTTTCCATTTCTCTCCAGACATGCTGAAAGTCAGCAGAAGCACATGACTGAGAAAATGCCAACAAAATAAAATGGGAAGCCATCCAACTAAAAAACAGACTAGAACTTTTTTGCTTCTGTGGTTGTACAAACACTGATGTTCTACACTTGGCACATGAGAAAATCCGTGTTAGCCATTGATTCTGGGCACAATCTGCCAAGCACCAGGAACCCTGCACGAACCCCTCCTTAAAACAATGGCGGATGCACAAGAGTGCTTGGTGAATTGCTCCCTACTATCTGAAGCTTTATGTCCAGTGACTGGCCTAATTGCTTTTTTTAATTTATTTGCTGTTGGTTTAGGGTTTTTTTTACTTGTGCCACTAAATATTGGACATGTCAATAATCTTACTGTAGAACAAAATGTACAATACTTATAAACATTGCAAACATGAAAAGAAGGAGGATAGTTTTACTTTTATTTTTGTTTATTTAGAGACTTTTAAGTTCAAACAGTATTTTACCATTGACTACTTTTTATCATTTCACCATAGTTTTAAACAAATGAGACTGTAATTTGAAGGTGCTATACAAGTAAAAGAAAAAACATACATGCCTGCCTCGTAGTGAACTTGTAGCTTTCAGTAATATATATATATATATATTTTACTCAGTTTTCAACATTTTGTGAATGTTGACTACCGAAGGTTCATTTTTAGATGTGCTATTTAACATGCAGTTGGGTTGAAAGAGTTACCTTGAAAGTTTTATGTATAAATATGTAAAATAAAAACTAAAAATTTCTTTCATACGATGTCTTCTTGGTTCTTTTTAATTAATACTTTTATTGCATTTTTACAACAAATCTTACTCATCTTATGCAGAACTGCAACTATTTACATTATTATTATTATTATTATTATTATTATTATTATTATTAATTTAATTTCGATACCGCCCTTCTCCCATAACATTCCAATTCAAATACCTCTATACATTTTTACTATACATTTTAATTTTAATTCTACTTCTATTTTGTCTATTTATTTTCTTTTTTTTTTCTGTTCTCACTCCAATTATACCATTTCTCCCATATTGCGTAGTATTCTGAATCTATTTGTCCTTTCAGTTCAATTGTTAATTTACCCATTTCAGCACAGTCAAATACTTTTTCAATTACTAAACCTTCAGAAGGTATGTTTATATTTCTCCAACATTGCATGAAAGCTAACCTTTCTGTGGTTATTATATGTAAAATGAAATATATTATTCTTTTATCGCATTTCCTTTTAGCTATCCCTAGGAGAAATAGTTCCGGGGTATATTCCATCTATGATGTCTTCTTGTTGATTAGTGGGAACAATGACTTAAATGGTTTATATTTCACCATATATGAAATCCTATTATTTTCATTACCAGAAAAAATATCTGTGTACTTGTCGATCATTTTAAACATTCACATTTTGTTACTCTGTATTCACTGAGAATACACAAAGGGTTTAGTTTAGTTTACTCTACTTTATTGTCATTACACCTCGTACAATGAAATTAAATGCCATCTTCAGTATACATTATCCATAAAAAATAAATAAAACAAAAACACACATCCCTTCTATATACTTGAATTGAAAACCCCTGATATTGCATTAATATTGCACTATACAGTAGAATTCAATATAGTTACTGCTCTGGGATAGAAGCTGTTTTTCAGCCTTTTTCTGCAGGAAGAGAGTTACAATGGCTTAAAACTAGCTATTCCCATAGCTATATCTGTAGTTAGGCAAATAGTTGCTTTAGTCTGGCAAAAGTGAAGTCAGCTCCAAGCACCAAAAATGGCACATGGAGTTTCTTATGAGTAGTCTCCTTTATTGTCTTCACTTACATACAACTTGGTAGACTAAAGCAACTATTTGCAAAACTACAGAGGTACTCTGGGAATAGCTAGGGCAGAGCCATTTTAGCCATTTTCTTTTGGTTTAGCTTACCAAACTTTACAAATTCCACTGCCTCTATATTCTGGAAAGCAACCCATCCTTCTTGGAAATCCAGACTACATTCCATCACACATTTCCCTGCTGCACAGCAACCTCCCTGTCAGAGGTTCCTGACTACATATCTGGGTTGGCAGTAATATATCTCTGACTCTGGCAATTTAAATTAAGTTGTCTTCTAGTGTCTGGAAGCTGTTACGATCTGGATGGGGAACAACAGGTTTCAGCTGAGCACTGTCAAGACAGGCTTTGAGTTTTGGGATCTCCCAGTTCAAGGACTGTGCCAACTTTGGTGCTGGATGGGTTGGCACTGCCTCAGACAGACCTCGTGTGCAATTTGGGGATCTTCCTGCTCAAAAAGCTGGTAGTAATTATGGTGAGGAAGGCCTTTACACCACTTCTTGTGGTACACAAGTCGCACACATTCCTAGTCAGGAGGCTGGGCACAAGTCACTTCTCAGTGTGCTTTAGATAAGGTGTCCTTAAAGAGAATCTAGAAGCTTCAGCCTGTGTAAAATGCAGCAGTGCAGGCAGTTATGTGTGCCTCTAAAAGAATATATGTTATACCTCTGCTCTATAAGCTGCATTGCTTGCCAGTTTGCTTCCAGGTGCAGTTCAAAGGGCTGGTTTTGACTTTTAAAACCTTTCATGCCATGGAGCTCAGATTAACTGAAATAACACCTTTCCCTAATTATATCTGCCATCTCATCAGATCTGACAGATGAGGCATGCTGCGAGTCCCATTTGTAAGGAAGCTACACTTGGCAAGTCTCAGAAGCATCTTGCATAAAAGTCTGGTTGAATTAGATCTATAAGATTTTTGGCAGAAAAGTGAAGCGAGAAGAAAGAACTATTCTTTCAAGAACTTCAAATACAGAAAGAGAGACCCTGGGAGAAGTTAGGATAAACAGAAGGATCAAGTCAGGAGTTTTTAGACAAGGAGCACACATAACATAAACGTGTTGATAAGACTCAAAGCCAACAGAAAGAGCAGTTTAACAAAAGATAGATGAAGGGAGAAGAGACAAATAAAAGAAAGAAGAGAGCGCATTGAAAATTTCTGGATTAGAATTATTAAATTCAGGAATGCTAAATTTGAGCTTTGGGACTCGAGCTTGAACCAATTGAATTCGTAATTCAAAATAACATCCAAATGTATCTATTAAATCTGCATTTCCCCCACCCCCACCCCAACAATTCTGCAGAAAGAAAATAATTATAATTAATCAGGTTTAAGCAAACAGGAGCACTCCGTAGCAGTAATTGGTAAAGCTGGAGGTAGACCTGATTGAAAAGTAAGAATACTTGGGAGATTTTGAATCATTACAGACAATGTTGATAATGCTTTGTCTTCTGCAAAAAAATTAGAACATGCCTAGAGGGTATGATAGAAAGATTTGCACTTATTATTGGAAGGATGTGATAGAATAACAACTTTTCCAGTGAGTCAGCGTCTCCTGTGTAATCTTAAGGCACTCTGAGTAGCGTAAATAATGCAGTTGTGTTTAAGGGTATGGTGGAATGTAGTAGCAAAGTCTCCCCCTGTATTTGACCACCTTCTTGCCTATCTTGATTTGTTTTGCTCCACTAGTTTGTTTTCCCTAACTAATTATGGCCTGTTGACTCTGAGTGCTAATGTTTTGAGCTTCTGTGAGAGCTGCTAACTTATCTGCATCACTCTTCACAGAAATTTCAAAAGCTGTTTTTACAGAGCTTACACTTTGTTTTATAGAGATGTTCAATGTTCAGGAGACAGACTTTACTGCTTTTACAGTCAATAATGATTGCCTAGTCATAAAGTCTGTTTAAATTCTTTTTAGGGTTGCATAACTTGCTCATTCTTTTTTGAAAATAAATTTGCTGAAGAGCAACCAGACTCTTCAGAAGGAGAAGATAGTGAAGGCAGGAAATCATTCCGATGATTTAATTCCTCAAGAAGAGAGAGAAAGGACACCAAAATTTATTGCTTTTCAAGTTCTGTTTCTAAATTGCAATTTGGGATTTTAGTAACTGAAGAATAAATAGATAGGATTTTTATTATTATTTTTTACTTATTATTGTTCAGCATATATGTGTCGATATTTGACTGCTTTGATTGGTAAAGGAGATTAGATTCAATTCCAAGATATTCAGGACATTATAGCTATTTGATTTTCTTAAGCGGGAATAAGGTAAAGGTAAAGGCTCCCCTCGAACATATGTGCTAGTTGTTCTCGACTCTAGGGGGCAGTGCTCATCTTCGTTTCAAAGCCAAAGAGCCAGCGCTGTCCGAAGACATCTCTGTGGTCATGTGGCCAGCATGACTAAACACCAAAGGCGCATGGAACGCTGTTACCTTCCCACCAAAGGTGGTCCCTATTTTTTCTACTTGCATATTTTGGCAGGAGCTGGGACAAGTAACGTGAGCACACCCTGTTATGCGGCATTAGGGATTCGAATTGCTAAACTGCCGACTTTTCGATTGACAAACTCAGCATTTTAGCCACTGAGCCACCGTATCCCTTTGAGCAGGAATAGGAATGGTCAAAATTGGCTACCAAGCAAATAAGTAAAAAAGAATAAAAGCAATAAAATATTAATTTTAAAAACCCTTAATTTATTTAAGATATTTAATTTTCTTCAGAGGGAATAGGAATAGTCAAACAAGTAAAAAAGAATAAAAGCAATAAAATATTGTTAGTAAAAAAGAAAAACCTTTCCCCCTTGTATGTATACTCGCATGGTCTTTGGGTTGTCCCAAAATTCACTGCATGAATTTTTTCTTTAAAAATATTAAACTGTTGAATAGTGATGGCTTTTGTGACTCTGGGGCCAGGGTGACAGAAATGTCTTGCTATTGCTTTCTTCCAAAACTCGCTAACAGCTCTAAAATTTCCAATATAAGAATATCTGTAGTCCAAGGCTGAACTGTGGTGTCTGGTGCTATCTGAGTTTGGTTGTTCCCTTGCAGATGTTCATTATCTAACATCATCAGTGTGAGTGAGTGTTTGAACAGTGTATAAACCACATTTACACACCAGTCAAAACATAAATCTAAGAAGAAAACAAAACATGCTCTCTAGCAGCCAACACCTAGATATGCAAAGATTAACACTAGACAATCAAGAAGAAAATATAATGTGCTAATCTAGAAACTACTAAGAAGAAAAAAACATCTCTACCAACACAATCAGGGCAAGCTACTATATATAAACAGGCAGCAAATATCATTATCACTGATGATGTTACCTAGATGGGTAATGCAAACAAACAATCAAACTCAGAGTATTGTCCCAGAAAGGTTGGGGGTTCTTAGCCTGATGTGCTTCACCAAACTGAAATTACACCAGATGTAGAAATTTTTGCAAAGCTTTATTCTATACAGAATAAATGATGCTCAGGAATACATTCCAAACTAAGTACCATATTTTTCGGAGTATAAAACACACTTTTTCTCCCTAAAAGAGGGTGAAAAATTGGATGTGTGTTATACACCAAATGTAGCGAATGTAGCAATGGTCTGTTGCAATCCCTGCAGCCTGGAACAGTTGATTGGGAGTATTTTGGGAGGCCGATCCACCCACCAATCAGCTGTTCATGCTGAATCAGGCTGCAATAATGTGCTGAAGCTGACCTGGCTGTTTGCTATTTGCTGCAAGGACTCAGTTTGCAGGAGCAATCACATCCAGAAAGCACATACAAATAACTGATTCAGCAGGATTCAATAACTTCTCTTTATATATAATACATGAAATATACAATACCAAAAGCAGGTTTTCCAACATGCAAAACACAAGCAGAGGAGAGGAGTTTCAGTTTCAGTTTTGAGCAGCAGTTTACAGCTCAGCAGACTCAGTGCTGCATAGTTAAGCCACATTCAGGCTCTTTGCTGTCTCCTTCCTTGTTGCTCACATAGCAAATACAGTTTCAGTTTCCAAACAGCCCTCAACTCTCTCACACACTGACAGAATGCTAGCCGGATGAATACCGATGGATGCTAGTAGGCAGAGGCAGAATATTTTTTTTTCTAATTTTCCTACAATATTGCATTCTGGCCACTGCGTCACCACAGGAATCAAAAATATCAGGAACTTGGCACAACAAACCCAAAGTGCATGTGACAAACCAATTACAAGGTAGAATTTTTAAGACTTGTCACCCACACAAGAACTATAGGCGTGGATAACCAACCTAGGTGGGGTTTTTTTTTTGTTGCCAGATCATTTTTTGGTTTAGAAAAACACAATCTTGCTTTAACTATCCAACAAATCCCCAGAGTTGATACAATTCAGTTCTATTCATTGCTTCAGGGCTTTTCTAAGCAAGTGAAACTCTTGGTAGTCCTGTCTAACTATGAGCAATTATTAATTGATAAATGTTTTCCTATTCCTGATCAAGGGGAATACCTTCTGATGCCATTCCATTTCATAATTCTGTTGAAAGATGCCCACATATCCAACAATCAATGTTGTTAGTCATTCTTGCCACTCTATCAACAGTTCTGAAGTAACTGTTTTCCCTCCAGGCTCCTAAATCTACAGTCTATGCTGAATTGCCTATGCTTGTTAATATTGCTGATTTTATCCAGAAGCTGGCCATAGAACCTTCGTATCTTATCAAGAGCACCAAGATCTCCACAGCTGTAGAATTTCGAAGAGTCATCTGGATTAACCTTGTTCAGATTCCAAGAACAGCAACAATTTGTCAGATGCTATCACCTAGTGTGAATCTGTTACAAAGACCTATATCTGAAAGAAATTCAACCCAGCAGTCATTACACTGGTGAAGTTTTTTTCACCCGCTATCATGTCTGCGAGGAGTTTTGTTTTTGTTTTTTTTGCTTTGTATTCTGTTAAATCTAGCATTCCTTATCGGCCACTATGAAGGAGAGACAGGTAGAAGGTTAGCAGACCATGTTTGCAAACACCAACTGGCAGTCACAAGATGTAATGAAAATTCCTAAAGTTCCCAATGCACTCAGTTTCACTGGGAAACTGTTGATATTTTACATCAAGCCAAATCCCAAAGTGCCAGAGAATTCCCCTGGAAGTTGGCATTCAGACAAATCACAATCAACAGACCCTCATCTACACACTATTGAGAAGATATAATTAATAAATCAAGGAAGGAGACATATAGCCCAGCGCTCATCTTCTGTCATAGCCAACAGCCAGGTAAACAGGAGACAGCACCAGATAAAAAATCAAGAAAAAAAAACTAAGACTCTAATTATGAGGTTAGGCTAAAACATATGAAGATTGATTGCAGGAATTGGGTCTGTCTAGTTTAATGAAGAGAAGAACTAGGGAGAGACATGATTGCAGTGTTCCAATATCTCAGGGGTTGCCACATAGAAGACGGAGTCAAACTATTCTCCAAAGCAACCAAAGTGGTATAGAGTTTCCTGCCTGGGCAGGGGGTTGAACTAGAAGATCTCCAAGGTCCCTTCCAACTCTGTTATTCTATTCTAAATCATGTCCTAACAAAGACTGGCAGCACAAGAAACTAATATCTAAATCAGCATCAAATTTCACTTTTCCAGGCACTGATGGTGCTACCTAGCATGAAACATCTACAAGAAAACATGCTAAAAAAAAATCAAGAACCCAAAATAGTTAAAATCTAGACTACACATATTCTGTATTACTGCTGGCCTCTCTTTTTTTTTTTTTGAGTTTTGAAGGAAGGACTGCTGTGTTTAGCAGTTATTCTACGGCAGTGGTGGGTTCCTCCCGGTTAGGCCCAATTCAGCCGAGCCGGTAGCAGTGACGATATGACGTCACCGAACTGGTTCTCTTTGTTCGGGAGCTGTGTCCTCTCACCCCCCCCCCAAATGTTATTCTTACCTTTTATTTGGCCCCGCCCCCAATCTATTTGCCAAGTCCCAGCTGATTGGCTAGAAGGAAAAAAACTGTTTAAACTCTTGCTGCAGGGCTTCAAAGGGCCATCCTACAGCTGATCAGTGTTAAAAGGCAATGTGGTGGTAGACCAGTGCACTCGAAAAACAAATGGGTAGACAAGTGCCTCCAAAAACAAATGGGTAGACCGGAATGCTCCAAGAACAAATGGGTAGACTGGTACAGCTCTGCAAGCAGTAAAAGTCTGGTAGACCAGTACCTCTGCTAAATCCTAAAGAATTGTCATATGACCATCAAACCGTGCCCACAAAATAATCCATGTCCGCAGAACCAGTAGGAAAAATTTTAGAACCCGCCTCTGTTCTACGGTTACAAATTATTTTTACTGCCATTTTGTAACTATTTCCTTTCCCTTAATGTTTCAGATCATTATTTCGTCTTTAATCCCCAAAGAGAATTGTTCTAATGCAAAGTAAGTGTTTGTATGGCAAATACAAATTAGGCTTAGCAATGTAACACTTCCCTGAAGATCAACAACAGTGGCAAAGAATCTGAAAAATTGGAGGGATATTGTCTGGCACCATAATACTATGTTTCAGAGGTAATAACAGGATGACTTGCCATTCTTGTTTTCAAAATGTTTGACATTCTGATACAAAACTAAAATACACTTAACCTCAAATTTTCATTCATGTTAAGACTTTTATTAATTCCAATGTATTAGCCCCAATTTTTCTATGCAGAAAGCGAAACCGAGATCTTTCAATACTATACTCAAGACATTTTGTAATTAAAATTGAATTAGTGTGCTAAAACAGATAACGTATATAAAAATGCTGATACTGATAACATTCAATATTCAGAGAGAATGGAGAAATTATCATCTGCATGCCCTACAAAGGGAAGTCTTCTGATAGAAATAATTGACTTCCACTTTAGAGCAAACAAATAAGCAGTCCTTCATTCACTGCTTAATTTATGAATTTTTATAGAACATTTTGAGCTTAGCAGTGTTTTTGTTTTTAAAAAGCCACTATGTTTATAGAGTGCTCTTTGAAATTAAATGTGACACATAAAATTGAAGCATCTATATGCACAGCCTGCAGCTGTGTTTGCAGCAAACACTAGCCTAAAAAAAATTGGCTCACAAGCAACAGCGTTTTGATGATTCAGACAAAATGAGTAAGTTGCATCATACTCTGCCCAGTGGCAAGTGTAATTGCAAATAAAATCCCAGGACTTCCTTCGCTTTTAGGTGACTGAACAATGTAGTTTACATTTTGCTCATATTTCCCAATAGCTCCATTGACATCAAAGGGAGTCCTGTCTGGCTCTTGGCAAAACTGAATATGCGTGTATTCTTCAGTGTACAAAGAGCAATTAGCACAGGTACTAAATGTCTCAAAAAGACCTGAGTAACTGATATTCAAACAGTCCCTTTAATGTATAAGTATTTATTTTGCAAACTGTATTTTCAGGGGAGAGAATTATATATGTGATAGAGAATGATGCATGGGTTATGGAAATCTAAGAACTGACACTATATAGATATAGTGTTTAAGGTATGTGTTCATCATGGTTACTGATCATAAAGGATACTGATTATTTTAAAGCAAATATTAATAGAAGACTTTTATTTGGAGGAATTCTTTTTCAGGATGTTAATAAGTTATTTAACTGATGACAGCCCTGAGCAGCAGTATCTTATCATTAAATAGCAGTATGTGTGCATACATACATACATTAAATGTATGTATGTATGCACAGCTTCCATGCACAGCCCAGTGTGCAAGGTGAACATTACAATCTTTTGTTTTAGAAAATAATCTGGTACCCATGTAGATACTCTTCATACTAATAATCTTTCAGGCAGAAGCATCTCCATGGGAGAGGCAGGGGGTGCAAATGAAGAAAGCAGAGTGGTGCTGTTACAACATAAGCTCTGTTTCTTTTGTAACTGTGCATATACCAGAGGTGTGCATATATCGTGTCATATACAATGACCTATTGTATATGACATGATACGTCATCACGTGACCTATCATGACTTTTTCCCATTCATTAAACTGGGGTGGGGTGAGTTTGGCACCCTTAGTGTATACAAAGAGAGAGCTTTCACCAGAACAGTATAACACTTCTGTTTTCATGACAAGAAAAAGGAGAAAGGCAGAGTAAGCCAAAGTGAGATAAGGAAAAAATAGATAAATAAGATAATATATATATATAAGCTAATCAGTTTGGAATAGTCAGGTTTGGTATACCTGTCTAGAAACTGAGAGACTGTGAGTTCTCATAAAGGAAAATATTTGTAGCTTAAGATTGAAATGAAGGATCTGTTGTGGCATGTCGGCCCCTCCAGCAGCTAAATCAGAGGAGGAAGAGGAGGTATGGGAGTCAGGGTCAGCATCAGGGCAACCTGGGAGCTTTGAGGGGGAACAGGGAATGGAACTGGCAGAGAGAGAGAGAGACAGAGGTGGAGCCTGGGCCAACCATCAGCCCTCAGATGGAGAATCAATAGCCCCCAGATTTGGAGGTGGTTGAAGAAGAAGAGGAGGAACAGCTGGGTTCAGTGCCTGATGCAAGGGCTGCCAGAAGGCAGAGAAGAGTAGAGCAGGGGAAAGCCATGGGCTGATCCTGGGGAAGGAAAAGCCACTGCTGCTAGTGAGGCCCCACCCTAGCTCTGGGGATAAAAGGCAGGGGGCGGAGATGAATAGGTGTGACAGACACCTATTCATCTCCCAGCCAGATGAACTTGGTAGCCTGCGAGATAAACTTTTTGACAGGGCTGCCGGCATTCCTAATCAAGGAATTTTTTGAGTTCACATCAGAGGGTTTTTCGCGTTTAGGGAGCTGGGTCAGAACAGGGTCCTTGGTGCTTTCTGAGCTTGTTTGTTTTCTTGCAGACTTTTTATTACCCAAACTAGGTAACATGATCAGGGCACTGTGAGTTCTAATCCTGTTTTAAGCATAAAGCCATTGGGATGACTTTCAGGCAATTACTGTTTGTCCATCCCAAGAAGAAAACACTGGCAATCCACTTCCCAAAATGTTGCTCAAAAAATTGCTCATTCTCGCCAGGCAGTTGCCAGAAGTCAACACTGACTTGAAGACACAAAAATATATGCATAGATGCCAACACCATTCTGTAGAACTATACAAACATTTCTACAAACCATTGCGAACCATTGCTATTTACTGAGGGTTTTTAACTTCTCTCCAGTTCCATCAAAACATAACTTCCTCTGGCTTTCCCTTTGATTCAGTCACTTGCTCATGGTTTTTTTTTTAGTTCTTATTTAAGATGTGATGTCATCAGGAATTATTAATCCTTTAACTTTAATTATATGTAAAGATAACAAGTACATATATCTGCATTCCCACTTACATATTCTATCCTGTGTTCTGATGTATCCCCTTCTTAATTCTGTGCCATCTCCAAGAGAAAAACTCTTATTAAGATTTCTTATTGATGAATATTCCGGTAACTTTTGTTTCACCTATTTAAATTGCAGTGAGCTAATGAAATGGATAACTATGTCACATTCCTTATAGTCAATTCTACAGAACTAAATTGTCAAAACATGTTTGGAAAACTCATTCACCATCTGCCATCTGAAGTTTCAAAAGGCCAAAAAAGGTATTGGATGAAATTTGGATCGAATTTTAAAAGCTAGTGCAATTGAGCTTTCTTAATCCCAGGTGTTTCGGTATGGGTGAATTGGCATATTTGATTTGATTGGAAGAGCTATAACATTTCTTTCCCAATTTCATGGTACTGATAAAGAACCCAGGCTCTCATATCATTTATTATTGGGCAATTATAGGCAACCTAGCTTTTCTCCCAGAAAAGGCTGGGATTGAAGGTTCTCTCAGGATTGAGGAATAAGAATGTTGTATTATCTAGGCTTGAGGATTAGGGGAGAAGAATACAGGCTCCAAGCTTTCGCTGATGATCTTATATTCATCTTGGAAGACCCCCCTAACTTCAGGTCCGATATTGCTAAGGAGAATTGAAGAAGATGGAGAGGTAGCAGGATTAAAAATTAACAAAGATAAAACTAAAATGATATTCAAAAACTGATAAAAAAAATGAAGTGCAGGAAGCCATGGGACTTAAATTTACTAAGAAGGTAAAATACCTAGGGATTTGGCTGACAAAAAAATGTTCTAATATTAAAGAGACTAATTACTTTAAATTATTGGCTGATACAGTAGAGGATCTGGATAGATGGAATAATATACAGTTTTCACTTCTGGGCAGGGTTACTGCAATCAGAGCCCATATCCTCCCACGGTGGATTTTTCTATTCCAAACGGCTCCTGTAAATTTGGATAAAAATTTCTTTAGGAAATTGGATCAGGCAATAAGCAAATTTATTTGGAAAGGGAAAAACCACAAATTAAAAGAAAAATGCTACAGGAACACAAAACAAGAGGGGGGCCTGGGGCTCCCAAATTGGGAGTTATACTACCAAGCCTTGTCCCTTCTTTGGATAAGAAACTGGATATCCCTTTCGAGAAAATGCATATTAACGCTTGAGAGATTTGATCTTCACCAAGGCTGGCATTCAGCTTTGTGGGCACAAGAAGGAAAACAATATTTTACTAATCACTATATTAGAAGAATTTTAAGGTGAAGAAACAAATTTATACCCAAGTTCCTAAATAGGCCGTCCCATTGAAGATGGCAACCTACCCAATTGTTTACAATATAAAAAGAAATTGGACCTA
The DNA here is from genome assembly GCA_030761175.1 of Masticophis lateralis. Taxonomy (NCBI): domain Eukaryota; kingdom Metazoa; phylum Chordata; class Lepidosauria; order Squamata; family Colubridae; genus Masticophis; species Masticophis lateralis. The sequence goes on along the minus strand of JAUDYJ010000005.1, from coordinate 23,479,692 downwards.
CAATATCTTGTTGGATGGAGGAGGGAATTTAATATCAAGAAAGGAACTTCAATTAAAAGGAATAGCTATAGATTGGTGGTCATATACCCAAATTCAAGCTACATTCTGTAAAGACAAACAAGAGTATGGTATTTACCAAACGACACAACCACTGGACAGATTTCTTCTGGGTGTTGAAACAAAATTCATATCTAAGACCTATAATCTTTTGCTATCAAGGTATGTAGCCGAGGAGATAGTAAAAGATACAATGACTGCCTGGGAGAGAAACTTAGGAAGACCGATGCAACTTGAAGAATGGCAGGGAATATGGACTAGATCAATGAAATTGACGCTATTAGCGGCATTCAAGGAGAACTTTTACAAAATGATTTATAGGTGGTACCTCCCACCAGCTAGGATAGCTAAAATGTTCCCTGGATCCTCAGACAAATGTTGGAAATGTAATTTGGTCAGGGATACTTTTTTTCACCAGGGGTGGACCTGCCCTCAGATTAGGAAATTTTGAGAAAAGATTCAAAAATGGTTGAACGAGATAACAGATGCAAGTTTCCCCCTAATTCCAGATTCTTACTTACTCAGAATCAAATTAAAAGATGTGGGCAAGCAAGATTGGCACCTATTCATCCATATTACAACAGCAGTGAGAATGGCACTTGCCCAGCAATGGGAAAACGCAAATACACCATCAGATCAACTTACAATAAATAAGATATTGAATTGTGCTGAATTGGATAAATTAACGTATATCCTAAAAGAGAAAAAAGAATCCATATACTACAGTAACTGGGAACGCTGGTATATATGGCTCAAGAAGAGGACAAACATAGAGTAAACAATATAGTATTACGTATATACTTAGTCATAATTAGATAGGGCTTGGTATTTAAAATAGTCAATGTCATCTGAACAAAAAGATTTACCGGGATGTAACTATGATCTGGGGGATCGATACGACCCCTGGTTAGCCCTTATATGTGGCTGTCTTTATGTGTTGTGTTGTGTACCTATATATAACTCACATCTGTTTAATAATTACATTATATATTTTTTATTTGTAAATAATTAATAAAGATTACATTTTTAATAAGAATATTGTATTATCTGGATTCCTCCTGTTCTCTGAGGCCATGTCATGTTTTCAAGGTCTGCAGCAAAATCCATGGGTTTTTTCCCTCCCATCAGAGAATATTCCACACAGCAGAAAGAACTGCTTTAAGAACATGGCTGTTTTTGAAGGAGTTTTCATACGACGGCTACTTGGGAGCTTTATCTGTCTGCTACTATTATTATTTTTTAAATTTTTTTCCCCTGGTTCCTATTTGATACAATCTAGTATTACAACTTGTTGCACAGTAAGCCAGTTGTTTATAGACTGAATTTGGTATTTATATCCACCTATCAAGTCTTTCCCAAGAACCTGGGATTGGCAGATAAGATGTTTGATTGTGTTAATAGTACTGTTGCAGGATATATGCTTAAAAAGTATTATTGTTGTTATTATGGTTGGTCATGCAGCCAGTTGTTTAGACTGGATTTGGCATTTTTATCCACCTATCAAGTCCATCCCAAGGACATGAGATAAGCATGAAACTCAGTCAACTGAACATTCAAAAATGTATCACAAATTCCATTGACTGGTGCTAATGGTACTATTATTATTATTATTATTATTATTATTATTATTATTATTATTATTATTATTATTATTATTTTGTTTCTTTATTCTCCATTATTACAAATCTCACAGAAAACGATCATCAGCAAACAAAATGTAAATGTTGCAGCTACTGCTTGGTTTCAGCTGTTTTATGTATTTCTCAAAAAGGAAGAATTCATTTTCAGTAATTTATAGGTTTCTGAGCAACTGTAAACTATCCGAAGTGTCTCAAGAGACCATGAGAACAGTACCAGCCTTTGGCTATCAGAACCGTGTACTTTTCTGTGCATTCTTTCTGTTGGAAACTTTTTTAAGAGTCAGTTTGGTTGAGCCATGAAAAGTAGGTGGCATTGGTGGGTTTCTACTGGTTCGCACCGATTCGTGCAAACCGGCAGCGGTAATTTGGCCTGGGTCACAGAACCAGTAGCGACTGCTGGCTGGCTATGCCCCTGAATCTGTCACCCAGTCGCCACTCACTCCTCACTTCTCCTTGAGAGTGGAATTTGCAAGAGGCCGATCTAGGGACTGTAGCACAAACATTATTTGAGATTCCTGGCTGCAATGGCAGCAAAGCTAGGTTCATCTCCTTGATCCAGCAGCTGAAAAAGGGAGAAGAGAGAAACAGTCCCATTGCCAAGGTATGCACAGATCGAGGGGGGGGGAGAGAAATTAGAACTTCAACCTCCTGGTGCGGCGCGGGGCTTTGGGCAAAGGTTGAAGGGAAGGGCCTCTGGCTCACTTGCGCTCTCTCCCTGCCCATCTAGGTTGATGCAAGCAGAAACTCACATTGCCTTTGGAAGCCCGCTGTCAGTGAAGCTGGGCACCAGTGAGGGTGGGCTTTTGCCTAGCTTTGTCTGGCTGTCAGAGGGGGAAATGGATGGGCCTCGGGGCCTGGGGAGGAAGCCATTCCCCCCCCCCTTTTTTTTTTTTTGCAAAGCTATGCAAAAAGCCAGCCCTCACCAGTGCCCAGCTTCACTGACAGTGGGCTTGTAAAAGCAATGTGGCTCCACCTGCTATCAAGCTAGACTGGGGAGGGAGAGCACAAGCAAGCATTGAGGAGACCACGGGAGGAGGAAAGCCAGGCAAAGGGGCAAGCAAGGGCACCCGCAGCATGCTGAAACACATGAACTTTTGCTTAACGCATTGTAAGCCATGCTGAGTCTCCAGAGAAGGGTGGCATATAAATCAAATTTTTAAAAAATGAACTTTCCCTCAGCCCCCTGCTTGCGGAGAGCTCCAATCGCTTCTCCACCTCTCCTCTCATCCCATTAGCCAGCCTGCCAGCAGGATGTGAGTGAATGGGCTTTATTGCGTTCCAGGCATTTCCTATCTGAATGACACGCTGCATTTGCAATGGGGGAGGTGTTTGGGAAAGGCAGTGGGGGAATGGGGGGGTGGCAGAGGACCCGCTTTCAAGCCATTGGTTTTTGCAGGATGGAGAATCTCCCCCTAGTTATGCAGGCAGAGGCATACTTCCCATTTCAGTAGCCCTCCTGTAGGGAAAATAATTTTTTAAAAAAATACACGGTTTAAGGTGGGCTGCCAGGCTAGCAGCAGAACTTCTGTGCCCTAGATGGACCCAGCATCCGCCAGGAGCAGATGGTTTGTACAAAATGAGAGGCTTTGCCTATCCTGGGCAGTAGAGCCGCATCTCTCATTAGTACTAAGAGGCTGAGGAGAAGACATTGTGTGCCTGCCAAAAAGTCTTTCTGACAGCCTCACCTGTAACAGAAGTGAGAATGTCAACTGTCTAGCCCCTAATTCTCCCTAAGCATTGCCAAATGAGGAGCAGCACTGGCAGACTTTCTAAGCCTAAAGCAGAGAGGAAGGGAAGGAAGGAGGGTGGGAGAGAGATATCTAATCCAACTTCTGTATCTGTGTGTGTGTGTGTATGTGTGTGTGTGAGAAAGAGAGAGAGAGAGACAGACAGACAGACAGACAGAGACCAAGGAAGGGAGGAGAGGCTGTCCAGTCTCTTCTTGAAAACCTCCAGTGTTAGAGCACCCAGAACTTCTGGAGACAAGCAGTTCCACTGGTTAATTGTTCTTACTATCAAGAAATTTCTCCTTAGTTTTAGGTTGCTTCTCTCTTCGTTCAGTTTCCATCCATTGCTTCTTATTTTGCCTTCTGCTGCTTTGGAAAATACATTGCCCCCCTCCTTCTTTCTGGCAGCCCCTTAAAAGCTGTTGCCTATCACACTCCTGGCCAAAGCATCTGAGCCATTACCTCCTTTCCTTGGTCCATGAAAGTACATCTATAGTATGCAGATAATAAAATCGAAAATAGGTGAACAACTTTTTTACAGAACTATAGATACGTTGAGGCTGGGTGTGACAAGGAATGGCTGGGAGGGGAGGGGCTAGGCAAGACACCCCTTGACGTGAGCAACATTGATTTGGCCATGCTCACCTAGTCACATGATCAAGCCTCACCTACCCAGTCACATGATCACCAAGCCATGTCCACAGAACCGGTAGTAAAAAAAATTGAATCCCACCACTGGTATGTAGGTGATTTTGGGCCAGTCACTCTCCCATTCCACAGGGTTGTTGTTGTGGGAAAAAATAGGAAGAGGGAAGTATGTTGATATGTTCACCACCTTGAGTTAATTGTAAAAATAATAAAGGTGAGATATGAATGAATGAATGAATGAGCCTGTTATTTTAATCATTCTGTTTTCATCTCCTTTTTTAAAATAAAGATTCATTCTAGTTATACCTTGTGATTTGAATCTATCGCCTAAAGGAAGAGCCAGAAGTTGATGCCTGGAATTTATTTCTCTGTTGTGTTATTTATTTCCTTGTTCATTCATACATTCACTCATTCACTTTCTTGCCAATAAGATTCATAAGCTGTTGGGAACATATCCTGGTTACATGCTGAGATTAGAGGGAGGTTACCCCATGGATGGGACACAGTGGCTCAGTGGTTAAGATGCTGAGCTTGTTGATCGAAAGGTTGGCAGTTCAGCAGTTCGAATCCCTAGTGCCGTGTAATGAGATGAGTTTCCATTACTTGTCCCAGCTTCTGCCAACCTAGCAGTTCAAAAGCACGTAAAAAATGCAAGTAGAAAAATTAGGGAAACCTTTGGTGGGAAGGTAACAGCGTTCTGTGCGTCTTTGGCATTTAGTCATGCCAACCACATGACCACAGAGACGTCTTCGGACAGCGCTGGCTCTTCGGCTTTGAAACGGAGATGAATCAAGAACGACTATCATATATGTGCGAGGGGGACTATCATATATGTGCGAGGGGAACCTTTACCTTTGCCTTTACCTTACACCATGGATAAGTGGTAGCAGCAGTAATGGTCAAGCAGGTATACCCAGGTAGGTAGGTAAACTCTGGATATATGCAACAGAGGGCTTATGGAAGAGGAGGTTGGAGGCCAGTCTTCCTTATGACCTCAACATTGCTGCTACACAGAGACAGTACAGAACTATCCACAATCTGAGGACAGAACTTCTATTAGTTTTGCAACCTTGTTTAGCTACTGTCAATCAGAAAACTTGGCTAGAACTCAAATTAAACAACAAAAGTAAGAGTATACTGTCATCAAAGGTTTGGGGAACAATCACTGCTCTGACTCTGAAGGACTTGGTGCTCTCTGAACTTGCTTATAGACACTTTACCCACCTAGGTAATATCAGTGGCACTAAGTATGGTATTTGCTCCCTATTTATATATAGTAGCTTGCCATGCCTGTTGGTAGGGGTGTAGTTTTCTCCTTGGTAGTTTCTTGGTGATCTGGGTATTGTTTTCTGCTTGATTGTTTATCAAGTGTAAATTCCTTTTTATCTGGGTATTGACTACAGAAGAGGATGTATTCTGCTCTTTTTGTTTCCTTCTTAGCTTCTCTATTTATGTGCAAATGTGGTTTATCTCTATCTGTCTATTGATGGCTGATGTGTCTAAATTCTAGGCTTCCAGGAATTCCCTCGTCTTTTGGGATATAGCTTGGTCTAGGTTGCTACAGATTCCTAGGTGAAACTATGGTCAATCCTATCCATGTGTTGTGAAATTAAAGGGTTTTCATTGTGCCTTCAGACTGTTAGTTGATGTTCATGGTTGCGCTCTGCAAGTCTTTTGCCTATGTGCCTATACAGTGGCTGTTACAGTCCTGCTTTGTTGTTAGTCAGGCTGTATGTTACCTAATGAAACATGTGCAAGCAAATAACCAAGGGAGCATCAAGTTCTCCACAATAATTGGAGAACTCTTATCTCTGCTATGACTCCACAGTCATAGCAGTGATTATTTCCCAAACTTTTGATGCAGTACACTCTTCTTTTGTTTATTGTAAGTTATGGTAAACCACGCCAAACTTGATTGCAGAAAATACGACTTCAGTAACACAGTTGTCAACGTCTGGAATGAACTACCTTTCTTCCCCCAACCTCCAAAACTTTACCCTTAGGCTGTCTACTATCGACCTCACCCCATTCCTAAGAGGTCTTTAAGGAGCGTGCATAAGTGCCCCAACATGCCTACTGTCTCTGTCCTAATGTTTCCTTTTATTAGTAGCCATTTCATGTATTCATAATTATGTTTATATTTATATCTGTTATCTAATACATGCTTGATGAAATAAATAAATAAAAATAAATAAATGAGTTCTAGCCATATTTTCTGGTTGAAAGTTCAATCCTAAACTACAAATATTCTCTTCACACTGCTCTGATGTCTGGTGGAATAAGTTTAGTTTTTTGTCTATTATTTCATCTTATTTAGAGGTGTTTTGGGCACCACACTTGGTGCTCCCTCCTCCTATTTGTCCCTATAAAAGCAACTCTGTGAAGAGGAATGGACTGAGAGACAGCGGCTCCCAAAACTACTCAGTGAGATTATATGACTAAACCAGAATCCAAGTCTCTCTACTGTTAGTACAATCCCTTAACCACCACTTTGGTTTTAAAGCATTACTTGAAATGGTATTTTTGTTGCTGAAATAAGAAAAATGAAAGTGCAATTTTAAGCTTTTCATTTCTCTTGAAAATGAAAGGAAAGTAGAGGCACATGTTCAGCAATTTACAGGCAATGCAGAGAAAATATGAGTCAAAACCACAACAAGTAATTCGTAAGGCCCAGTGGAACTTACTCACTTCCTCCTAGCAGTTGAAGCAAGCGAGAAGGGAAGAGGTTCCTTTGCTCTCTACACCTACATAAATTAATATTGGGAAAAACATGCCATTGCTATAGACAGACAAGTGTAAATGTCAGGGAATTCAAATATTACATTATTGGGCAACCTCTTTCAAATACCGACAATCTATGAATGTCCACGACACATTATAAATATATTATCCCTAAATGATGGAATAAATTCTCTTTTGGTTTCTCTTCCCTATACCCTGGTAAAGGCTAGTTCATACAGCTGTCAACTTTTTTTTCTGTATTCAGCTTTTTGACATGTTTCACTTGCTCAGTGAAGGAAGTGCCAGTCCCAATTGCAATTGGCAAGTGAGGAACCCTGTATTGAGTTAAGTTCCCAAGCGAGGGCTGTGGGGATTGAAATACTGTAGTTTGACTCTCTTTGAGTCACCTGAATCTGACCTTGCAGACTCTATTGGTCATAAGTTTTAATATAATTTTTCCAAATATTGAATGTGTCCTACCTTGTGACGAATTTGGCAGATAGCAGCAGTAAGACTGGGGATCATGTTTGGCTCAGTGTGCCACAACTATAAGAAGGAAAAACATCTATACTAAAACTATGTATACTAAAACCCCCTATAGGTTATTCGCATCTTATGTCCATTCATTTAGTGATGATCTGAAATTATGGCAGCACTGAGGTCTGGCTATCACAGCATTGCTACAGTCACGTGATGGGCATTTTCAACCTTTTTTGCCAAGTTCCCATAAGCAAAGTCAATGAAGAAGTCAGCAAGTAAGGTTTACAATTATGTTGGAAAATTGTTCCCACTGCTTTTTCTTCCAGCTGTTGCACTGCCCCACTCATGCACAGCCTGTGCTGGCCCTGTCAAGACCACTCCTCCACCCGCCCATGGCACCTCTCTTCCACTACAGACCCCTCATCCAATATGGCACATCTGTGCTTTTTATTTATTTATTTATTAGTTCAATTTATATACGCCGCCCTTCTCCGGAGACTCAGGGTGGCTTACAATGCATTAAGCAATTATTAAATTATAATTATTATAATTACAATTATTAAATCTATAGAGGGTCCTTGCTTAATGATGGTAGTTGAGTACAAGAATTTCCATTGTTAATCAACGTGGTCATAGAGCATGGTATCATTTGACTGCATTGCTTAGTAATGGCAGTTCCCACCATCCCCAGTTATCACCATTAATTCAAGGACCATGTGGGTCATTAAGTGAGAACCTCATGTGATCATGACATCTGACTTCCTGCCAACCTTGTCAATAGCTTGGCTCATGGGAAGCCAGCAGGGAAGGTTGCAAATTGTGATGGTGACTGAGGGACACTAAAGTGGTCAGAAAAGCCAGCTGCTTGGTGTCCAGATGTGATTGGGGGGCCCTGCAACAGCTGGAACTTCAAGAACTGATTTTAAGTACAATTTGTTTAGTGCCATAGCCAGTTCAAACAATTACTGAAGGAGTGGTTATTAAACAAGGATCATATACATACGTGCACAAACATTATAAACCTATTGTTTTAATGCTAAATGCCAATCAATAAATAATATAAACGATGCAACTAAACTCAGAGCAGGGATTTAATTGGCCATGATTTTTCTGTGCCAGCGCTGCTGGCTACCAGCCAGCCAGCCAGCCAGCCAACAAACAGCAAACTGGAAGTCTGCCACAATCCAGAGATATGCAAACTAGGGAACTGGCTGCCACACTGCTAGAATCACTGTCCTCTAAGACTACAGGTAGTCCTCAACTTACAACAGTTCATTTAGTGACCGTTCAAAGTTACGATGACACTGAAAAAAGTGGACTTATGACCATTTTTCACAGTTACGACCTTTCCAGCATACCCATGATCATGTGATCAAAATTCAGATGCTTGGCAACAGGTTCCTATTAGGGACCATTGCCAAATTCATGTGATCACTTTTTGCAACCTTCTGACAAGCAAAGACAATGGGGAAGGCAGATTCATTTAACAACTGGGTAACTAACTTATTACTGCAGTGATTCACTTAACAACCGAGGCAAAAAAAAAAGGCTTTTGCCTTTTGACTCACTTAACAACAGAAATTTTGGGCTCAGTTGTGGTCATAAATCAAAGGACTACCTGTATTCCCTAGATGTCTCTAGTTCTACTTCCTCCTCCTTTTTTCCAGAAGACAAACCCAGCATGGACTTTAAGATGTGTAGGCATCAACTCTCAGAATTCCCCAGCCAGCCTGGGGAATTCTGGGAGTTGATGTCTACACATCTTTTAAATTGCTGAGGTTGAGAAGCATGCCTCTAAACTGATACTGCATAGCTCATGTTCCTAAACCTAAGCCTAAACTCTTGTGCTGGAATTTCTTGGGATCAAACTGCTTTCTCTCAGTACCTTCCAAGTATTCTTTCAGAGATGTGAATCTAAGTATACTAGTGGTTTCCAAAGGTTTCAGTATGTAAGCTGCTTAATAAACTCAAAAGTAAGCTTGGTGAAAGCAATCCTGGTTTATAATGACCGTGTCTTCCCCAGGTCTTTTCCACTATTACCTATTGAAGTTTCTTCTGAAGTTCCGTTCTTCCAAACATTCGTGAACCACAAGAGGAAAACACCAACTTGGGGGGAGGGGGAAGCACACTTTATAAAATGACAGCTGTCACGATATATTAAGCTAAAGTGGCCAAGTTGATACAATAAGTCTAAGCTGACATGAAATCAGTTGAATTGGTTGCCTCATCTGATTTTTATCTGGTTTGAAAAAGATAAACATTTACGTCACTAATTTCAATAAAGGCATGCTAGGACCAAGATGAATCTATCATGAAACTAAAATTAGCACACCTCTGGTGTTTCTGCAGATGCCCAAATTATTCCATAGAATAAATTCTGTCTTCTGGATGCTCTCAATAACCATTTCAGTTTGCTGGATTTCATTTTATGTTTGAAATCTGCTAGTTGCAACCACAGTATAGTTTCTTCTCAGGAAACACATTGTGCGGTTGCTGTGGGCTTCTCTTTCAGAGTTCTTAATGAACATTCAGAACACATGATTTTCAGTAAGTGGCTTCTGCATTGATCCTGTAGTACGAGTTTGTCAGACTTTTACATAGCCAGAATCTTATCTTCAATACGATTGATTATGTACCATCAAGTTCTAGCAACCACATAGGCTAAATGCAATAGCTATCTGTCTATCCATCTATTACATCTATCTATCTATCTGTCTATCTAGCTATCTAGCTATCCATCCATCATGTATCTATTTGTCTATATTTATATCTATCTATCTAGGTTTCATCTATTCATCATCTATCTATCAACTATCTGTAGCTATATCTATCATCTATCTATCATCTATATCTATTTATCTATCCTATCCAGTGGTGAAATCTAAATTTTTTTGCTACTGGTTCTGTGGGCGTGGCTTGGTGGGCGTGGCTTGGTAGTGGTCATGTGACTGGATGAGCGTAGTTCTTTTTTTTAACTTTTTAAAGCATTTTTAACTATGCTTTAACATATTAAACATATTTAACATTTTTAACATATTAAAAAATGCTTTAAAAAGTTTTTTAAAAGGTTTCGATGATCAGCACCTGACCAGCCTGACCGCCCCCTCCCCCATCGCCAAGCCAGATCCAACGCCTCCTAGCCCCGAAGATTGCAAGCCTTTCTGCCTCTGCCCAGTTCGGGAGATGACGGAGGGGGGGAGAGAAACAAAGCGTTTGGATGCTCCCCCTTTTCACCCACCCCAGCTTTCTGCTGTGGATTTTCACGCCTTGCTTCATGCACCCAAGATTGTCGCCTCATCTTCTTCTTCCTCCTCCTCTCCATCTTCCAAGTGGGAAAACGCCAGGAGCAAGTGCAAAGATAAGTGCTTGCTTGCTCCTGCCATTTTTCCATTTGTAAGGAAGCTTTCGTACCTGTGAAGGCAAGTCTGGCTTCCTGCCCTGCTCGCTAAAAATCTGACCAGAGGTTTTCAGAGGTTTTATTTTTACAAAATCCAATAAATATATTAAAACATTCATTATTAAATACTATAAACAAAAATAGGATCTAAAATAACTAGATCTAATCTGATAAACTAGGTACCATTTTAAAGTCCATTCCGGATTTCTGTGTGAACGTGCTCATGTACAGACAATTTATAATTGCCATTAAAAATATACATGGGGCCCTGCATGTTTTGTGCCAAAGTGTTATGGCTTTTAACCAAGGGTCTCCTTTACTAGCCCAATAAAATATTTTTATTGAAAAATATTTATGTTAGTCCTCCTGGTCCACACTGATATCCTTCAAAAGCTTATTTGTTTTGGTGAGTAAATCAAATTAAAATGGGATATAGTCTATGTTTCTTTTTAGAATTGCCATCTCCTATGCCTTTATTTCTTTATCTAACTGCCATCACTCATGTCTGCCAATTTGGCATTCACCTTCCTGATCTATTGTTGGCAACTCCATAAAATTAGTAAGCAGAACTGAATGTTCCAGAACCCCCGAGTTCTTTTTTTTCCTCAGTCTTAGAAAGAAAACCAAAAAAGTTGTAAGTCTAGAGAACAAATTCCCAGATAACTGTTTTCATGGAAAGCCTGGAAGCCCAAATGAATTTTTTCTCTGTACACCAGAAATAACTTTTCCTATTTTTCATCAGAAAGAACACAGAAAATTCTTGGGGCATTCTACACAGTCCATCATAGAAACAATTCTATAATTAGGAAGATATGACTGTATGACTGCATGATTGTATGGTAGAATTCTAAGAACTGTTTTGAAAACTATATTCAAAGAGTGCTCATCCAAACTTCCTTATCACACTTAAGTAATGTTAAATGGAGTGCCATAACTTCAATGATCCAGCCCTCTACATTTTTATGTTAATAAGTTAGAGAAAGAAGTGAAGCAATGCTAATCATCTGCAAATTAGCTTCGTTAATTTAGTTAATTTAGTTCAGCATTCAATACCATCATATCAGACATTCTTCTAACTAAACTAAATCAACTAGCGGTACCTGAACATACCTGTGAGTAGATCACAAGCTTCCTAACAGACAGGAAGCAGCAGGTGAAGCTAAGTAGAATCACACCAGATATCTGTACAATTAGCACAGCCCCCCCAACCCCCAAGGATGTGTGTCTCCACTTCTCTTCTCTCTATATACCAATGACTGCATCTCAAACGATCCATCTGTTAAACTACTGAAGACTGCAGATGATACAATAGTGATTGGTTTCATTTGAGACAACGATGAATCTGCATTTAGTTGAACAACTAGCCTCGTGGTGCGACTGGAACAATCTGGAACTGAACACACTCAACACCGTAGAAATTGTGGTAGACTTTAGGAGAAACCCTCCCATATTACCACCTCATACAATACAAAACAACACAGTATCAACAGTAGAGACCTTCAAATTTCTAGGTTCTATCATATCTCAAGACTTAAAATGGACGCCTAACATCAAAAACATCATCAAAAAAGCACAACAAAGAATGTTCTTTCTGCACCAACTCAGGAAGCTCAAGCTGCCCAAGGAGCTGCTGATACAGTTCTACAAAGGAATTAATGAGTCTGTCATCTGCACCTCTATAACTGTCTGGTTTGTTTCTACAACCCAACAAAACAGACACAGACTTCAGAGGATAATTAGAACTGTAAAAAAAACAATTACTACCAACCTGCCTTCCATTGAGGTCTTGTATATTGCTCAAGTCAAAAAGAGGGCTGTGAAAATATTTACAGACCCCTCGCATCCTGGACATAAATTGTTTAAACTCCTACCCTCAAAATGATGCTATAGAACACTGCATATCAAGACAACTAGACACAAGACAACTAGACACAGTTTTTTCCCGAATGCCATCACTCTGCTAAACAAATAATTTCCTCAACACTCAAACTATTCATTGAGGCTGCATTACTATTAATCTTCTCATGTTCCTATCACCCATCTCTTTTCACTTATGACTGCATGACTGTAACTTTGTTGCTTGTATCCTTACGATTTATATTGATATTGTTTCCTAGTATGCACTGTGGTTTCATCCCCATAACACTAACATTAGACTGTCTACTATTGACCTCACCCCATTCCTAAGAGGATTGTAAGGGGTGTGCATAAGCGCACCTACATGCTACCGTCCCTGTTCTATGTTCCCATTTATTTGTATCGATTTCCTGTATTCATAATCATGTTTATTCTTATATATGTTATCTTATACATGCTTGACAAATACATAAATAAAATAAAATAAAATAAAATAAATAAAAATGATTTGAATGCTTATTTGTACCCTATAACAATCAGTAAGGGTTGCACCTTCTGATTCTTGATGAATGTATCTTGTCTTTTTATGTACACTGAGAGCATATGCACCAAAGACAAATTCCTTGTGTCCAATCACACTTGACTAATAAAGCATTCTATTCTATTCTATTCTATTCTATTCTGTTCTGTTCTGTTCTGTTCTGTTCTGTTCTGTTCTGTTCTGTTCTATTCTATTCTATTCTATTATTTTACTCTACTCTACTCTACTCTATTATCAGCTTATTTGCAGATGATACAGAATTGGGTGATCTCATTAATATTCTAGAAGGCAGAAGCAAAATATAAAATAATCTTGATAGTTTACAGAAGAAAGCTAAAAATAACAGAATGAATGTTAACAGAAACAAAAACAAACTTTTTTCACTTAGGTAAAATGTGATAAAATGCTGAACAATTTGTAACATTTACTCCAATCTATCAATTTAAGAGAAAACTGGTACAAAAATTTTAACTGATAGCATACAACTGCCCCTATAATTGCCAAAAGAAATAAACCATACAGTAATAAATGTTGGAAATGCTACAAGATAGAAGAAACATTCTATCTCTTGTGATAGACATGCAGAAAGTATTGAAAACACATCACCATTCATATTTCTTAAAAATTAATTTGAAATGAAACTCAATGCTTTTTACTAGGCTTATTCATAATCATAAAAAAAAAACTAGACTGTATTAAATGCTCACAACTGTGATGACCAACATTATACAACAGGGGGGGGGGAAAGCATAGCCCTAATGATTTTTGAATGGAAACTTAAACTTGGAGTTTACACAGCAATGCAAAATTAACAATGTGCATACAGAGTAGAAGTTTTATTAAATTCAAGCAGGAATGACTTTTCTATATATACTATTTATATTGTTTTCAGTAAATAAATATAAGCAGAACATGGTGTCTAGAATTTATGTTAATAAATTTTGTAAATCAATTGGAGCACAAAGTTGGGGAAAGTCAGAAATCTAATACTTTTCTACACTATTTTGATAGATTTCCTTCCTTCCTTCCTTCCTTCCTTCCTTCCTTCCTTCCTTCCTTCCTTGTAACTGTGTGGCTGGAAGAGGAAGAAGTCTAAAGTTTGATTGACAGGCCACATTATTAAGTTCACATTTCAAAATCGCTGAATGATTTTAGAACATACAGTGCATTAAACTTTCAAAAAGCTGTGATTAACTGCCAGAGGTAATATTTCATCATATTACCTTTCTACTCTGGAATGCATGACCAAACATTAAAATAAATACCATGGCGGAAGCTCAGCTATAATTTAAGCATCTCCATAAAATATTATTCTGCTTCCCGGATCCACTGAGCAACAGAGTTGAGCAGAAAGTTGTAGACCATTGTGACACGGCCATTGTGAAGGCCATGTTCTTTGCTCACCAGAACTTCAATACACAAAAAACGCTGTACAATGAGACCCACCAGAGGGAAAGCAGAGATGGTGTAGACCATGCAAAATTTGGCATCAGATATTAAAAGATGATTAAAGAAAACAGACATCAAATGGGAAGATGCCGAAGGTGCTGCCGCAGAGAATATTCATTGGAAGAAGCTTATTGCCCTTTGCGCTTTGTGTGAAAGGAAATGATGATGATCAAATATTCTTACAGGCTGGTCTTGTATGTACAGGAAGCCCTCAATTTAGGACCACAATTGGGCCCAAAATTTATGTTGCTAAGTGAGACAGCTGTTAAGTGAATTTTGCCCCACTTTACGACCTTTCTTGCAACAGTTGTAAAGCAAATCACTGCAGTTGTTAAGTTATCAACACGGTTGATAATTGAATCTAGTTTTCCCATTGATGAATTTTGATCACATAACCGTGGGAATGTTGCAAGGGTTGTAAGGGTAAAAAATGGTCATAAGCCACTTTTTTTTCAGCACTATTGAAACTTTGAAAGGTCATAAGGGAAGGGAAGAATGATTGTAAGTCGAGAACTATATACAAAATAGATTCCACAATGTTTAATAGACCTTAAACAAGGCAATAGGATACATAATTGCAGCCTTCAGTTTCTATCCTATGGTATGCACCCTTATGTTAGAGTTCATTTTGAATACGACCAAGTGCAATTTGTTTGAACAACAAATCCCAGGAACTGGATTAGTTGTATTTTTCCTTTCCTTGCTAGGCTCTAACTCATGGGTGTCAAACCCGATTTCATTTAGGGCTGCATCAGGGTTGTGTTTGACCTCAGAGGGCTGGGTGGATGTGGCCAGAGTGGCCGTGGCCAGCTCAACATCACTCATGTCAGGGTGCCTGTGGTGGTCTGAGCACTCTGTCAGCAAATATGGGCTCCCGAGCTCCATTTTCAGCCAAGACAGCCTCCTGCAACCCTCTGCCAGCAAAAATGGAACTCGGGAGGACAGTCCTTCCTGAGCTCCATTTTCACTGGCAGAGGCACCGTGGGCCAGTCCTTCATTGTTTCCAGGGTGGCCCCGTGGGCCAGATCTAAGCACCCTAAACCAGATCCGGCCCACAGGCCTTGAGTTTGACACCCCTGCTCTAACTCCACCCAGACTCTTCTTCCTGCATAACAGTAGAATGACAGAGATTACAAGTCCTTTTAAAACTGTGTCCACTAGCTATTCTGGACCTAATTAGAGCTCTGTCCTATTCTTCCCATTATGCCCCATCTTCTTATACCACTGTCTCCCAAGAACCCAATCTGGTCAGGCTTAGTCTGTCTTGCACTTGGCACTTGCTTTCTGCCACCTGATCTCTTTGGTGGATCATTGCTGATGGAGTGTCAACTGCTAAGGATCTTCTTGATGTCCTTACCAGCTGAAGGTCTTAGCAATTCCCACCAAGTCCACTATGCTACTGTGGCCTCCTCAGCCATATAGTGTAAATCCTGTCTGGTGGGCCACAGATTTTTTTCTTCTTCAGCGACCTCTTTCACTGAGCCTCTTCTGGCCTTTCTGGCCAATTCCAAGGACAGGCTTTTCTGTTTTGTTTTTTAAACCAACTTTATTAAGTTTCAGTGAAATACAAAGTAACAAAAAAAAATTAGAAAGAGGAAGGATTCCAAAGAGGAGAAATTTGAAAAGTGACAAGAAAAAGAAAAAAAAAAGGATACAAAAAGCGACTTCTGACATTCTGACTACAAATATCTAATAAAATAACCTCTTATCCTAAATTAAAACAAAAACATCATATTAATAATATTCAAGCTAAATACAGGTAAGTCCTCGATTTACGAGCACAATTGATCCAAGAGGAATTTGTTAAGTGAGTTTGTCCCATTTGACGACTTTTCTTGCCACAGTTGTAAAGTGTATCACTGCAATTGCTAAGTTAGTAACACAGTTAAGTGACTTTGACTTCCCCATTGATTTTGCTTGTGATTTTGCTTGCTTGCTTTGCTTCAAGCAAGAAATCCAAAATTTCTCTAAGTAGAAAGAAAGCTAAATAAACTTTTTTATCTTTCATCAAAGTAGTCAAATTAGCTATCTCTGCCTGTCCCATTAGTTTCACAATCCACACTTCAATTGTTGGAATTTGTGTATCTGTGCATAAAATTTTGTAGTTGTCGTTACCAGATATATATTTTAAAAATCCAATGTTTTCTTTTAATCTCTCTATCAGTAATAACTAATAGGAAAACTTCTGATTTCAGGCTTACACCCATTTTTAATATATTGTGAATAAAGCCACATATCTGATCCCAATTGGCATTTTCACATATCCACCATAGATGATAAAAGATCACATTGGATACATTTCCAACACTTGGAAATGAGCCTCAGTTTAGCTAAACAGGCTAAACAGCCTGTTATTAACATTCAGCTGTCTGCAATTATTGCAAGTTCAAGGTTGACTCAGCCTTCCATCCTTTCTAAGGTAGGTAAATTGAGGACCCAGTTTGTGGGGGCAATAAGCTGACTTTGTATAAAAAAATATACAAAAGTATGAAGGCTATTGCTTAATACATTGTAAGCCGCCCTGCGTCTCCAGAGAAGGGCAGCATATAAATCTAATTTTTTAAAAAAAACTTGATATTCCCTTATACATTTTTGACAACTTTTCAGGAGCTATATAACAACAACACATATCTTATAAAATTTTTCTTTCAAATTATACTTCATTAATATTTCAATAATTGATCCACATGTTCCCATTGTTCCAACATATTACGTGCAAAAACATTTGTCCATTTCATCATACAGTCTTTAAGATATTCATCTTCCTGATTTATTTCCAACAGCAGAATATATATTTTTGCAATGTTTGTCATTAGTACATAAATTACTTTCAAAATCTGTTTTTTCATCTACAAAAATGTATTTCCTTTTATCCAGCTTAAATC
Source organism: Masticophis lateralis (assembly GCA_030761175.1). Taxonomy (NCBI): domain Eukaryota; kingdom Metazoa; phylum Chordata; class Lepidosauria; order Squamata; family Colubridae; genus Masticophis; species Masticophis lateralis. The sequence continues at coordinate 23,462,290 of JAUDYJ010000005.1, read as the reverse complement.
TTTTCACCAATTATGCATAACCAAACCACTGGCAAATATAACCTTCCTTTTCCAACTCTTCCCTTTTTTTTTCAATTTAGATTCTCTTTCAATTAAAGTCAATAAATTAGCATAAGCTGACAAGTTTGTGTAGCTGTCATTCCACTTCTAAAAAAGGCTTCCGGGGTGACAGCCATAATGACAGGCCTGTTTGAAAGCACCTGGCTGGTGGATCACTAAGCCTTGCTGCTTCGCTGCTGATGCTGGACCTTTTTTGTGGCTAAGATACGTTTCTTTCCTGCTGATGGTTGTTTTTCTCATTCTTCAGTTCTCCCTCTGGTTTTTCAGCTGTTGAAATTTCAGCTCTTCAGGACAGTCTGAGCTCTCCCCAGTTTCCAAAATGAAGGAGCAACAGCTTGCTCACTTCAGTTCCAAAGGAAACAAACAAAGAAGCCAACCAAAGAGATACTCCCCTTCTCTTCAGTATCTGCTGGGCTGAAATTTCTCCTTCTATCTTGTTGTTCTACAATGTTAGTTGGCAGTAGAGTCAAACAGAAACATTGGTGTTTCCTTGTAATTGCACTGTTTTTGCCTGCATAACTTCCATGCTAGCCATGGATTCTGTATGTCCTAGGACATCCGTGGCTTGACCCACATTGCTGCCCATACTTTGAAGTAGATGAGACATGATCCAGTTGTGGGGCATATCTCCCTCGGTCTCTTTCCACAGAGAGGTCACTTCATTACATTAGATGGAGCCCCTAAGTTTGGCTAGGAAGTCAGGCCAATTAAGGTAGCAAGGAATCTCTTAGTAACCTAAATTACTAACTGTAGTAACCTGAATGCAGTTGTGTGGAAACTCTAGGTCTGTGATGGCGAACCTATGGCAGGCATGCCAGAGCTGTCATGCAGAGCCCTCTCTGTGGGCACGTGCACTGTGCCAGCTGCTCTTCTGGTTTCCAGCACTCCAGTGTGCGCAAAGACCAACTGGCTGGTGCACATGCGTGCGCCAGAGACCCAAAGACTAGGTGGCCACTGCACATGCACACCAACCAGCTGGTTTTCAGTTTCTGATGCTCCGGCACATGTGCGCACGCATTCCTGTTTGGGCACTCAGCAGCGTGCATGTGTGTTCCTGTTTGGGCACTCAGTGCCAAAAAGGTTCACCATCACTGCTCTAGGTGGTCTTTAGACAATGGAGACAAACTGCACACTTGATGGGATTATTCCTGGACAGCTTCTCACCATCTAAAGGCCAAAGAAGTCCTTTGGTTTACTAAAGAGCCTCAAGAAATGAAGACATGCCTAGAATGCTGCTGAAATCAAATGAGAAGCAAATATAAATGGACACAGGTATAAATGGATATTAGAAGTTATTTTTCTGTCTCCTATTGAATCTATGGAATGCTAACAATATGTACTCTTTAGAGTAATTAAGACTTTGCTGTAAAGAATGGACAGGAGTATCCATCAAGTGCAGTCTCCCTAATCCCCAGGTATTCTCTTGTTTCTAAGTTCAAGAATGAATTGGCAATGAGTGCTGGAGATTGTCTAACTTGAATAAGGAAAACAGGCTCAGACTCAACCCAAGTGAGTCAGGATGGCTATTTGTTCTGAAGCCAATGAATCCTGAGATGACACCAGAATTGATGGGATTATATGTTGTACCAGCAATCTCTCAATCAGGGGGTCTTCTGAATTCCTAGCCCTGTGGAAAAAGCAGATGGAAGTTAAGGTTTTGCCCAGCTTTGGCTAGTGTGTCCTTATCTAGAACAGAATGCATGGAAGATAGTTACACATGCCTAGAATGCTGCCCTTTGCCTTACAAAACAACTAGCTTTGAAGATTACCTGGAAGCTTAAACTGGTACCTACTGGCCAATTCACAATATTGTCATGTAACAGCTGCCTGCTATTATGGGTGAAACATTGTTTAATGATCTAAATGTGTTTCAGAATGCTGGTTATTGGCTATAAACGTCTGTATGAGTTTGTATTTTAATGACTCTATAGCTAAAAGTCATTGGGAGTTGGTCAGCATGCAAATTTGATTAACAAATAAATATTCAAAGCCACTTACTCCAAGCTTCTAGATGAGATGAGAAGTTAATAAATTTAGCAAATAAATTGGCCCCTGTCCAGCCAAACTAACTTAGTCCCCTCTTATATGTGCTTCTCCTATGAAGGAATCTAAAAACAAGTATTCTCAGTGACTTTTCCCTTCATTTGAAACAACATATCATATCCCCATTCCTAGGGCTTTTTAGAGAATACTTAAAGCCTGGAAATTTTGCAAATCCTATAGTGGTTAAGCATGTAAGTAAAGATCTCTGCCATTATTATTACTTATTTCACATTATATTCTTTTCTTGAGTTGTGCTTGGTTTTTTTTTATATTATCTACTGGCTTAGGAGTTGGTAGTTTACACATTTTATAACTAAATAAATGTTATCTTAATTTCTCAACTTGGCAGTTTTTTGGCAGGAAAAATATTAATGTGCTGTGAGAAATACTATAAAGGTGTCAAGTTGGCATTAAACATGAGAAGATGTAATTATTTATTCTTCTTGTTATTAATGTTTATTGCATAGTCAGTAAGGTTTGTAGATCTAGACTTGGTATTTTTATCCACCCACTGAGTCATTCTACTCCCGTTTGTAGGTCTTTATGTTTTATGATTTTCTCTGGTTCTTTGTCTTCTATCTGCTGTGTCTAAACTCTAGACATTGGACTATATAATCATTTGCTTTTCTGTCCAGAACTATCAGGGCCTAAGAGTTCAATGTCAGCAACATCTGCAGGATCATGGCTTCTCCACTCATCCATCTCAATCTATTTCAAGGTCTTTGCCATATCCAAACTCCTTTTAGTCAGCCTCTTTTTGGGGGGAGGAGGGGCAAACAGTTCAAATCAAAACGTCCAAAATCTGAAATTTTCTTGCCTTTACAAAAAGCATGCTGACACTTGGCTTCATTCATAAGCACAAGAAATGCCTTTTGACTTTCTTCCTCGGTGCAAAAACGTATTGTTGATGGGCTTAACTTTCGGACAAAGCATAATTATAATTCAATCCAGGGCTAGAGAGAGGACATTTCTTAAAAATATAATTGTTTTAGCTGCAATGCTCCTTAAAGCAGTACTTTGGAGAAGAAATCCAGGGCTCCACTAAAATAGGAAGTGGATTGACAATGTGGTTCTACATAGTTCAATGCAAATTAATTCAAACATCTAAATCTTTTATTGTCTGAATTATTGTCTTTTTTTAAAAAAAATGTATTTGGTCATATGAAATTCAGCCATTTTAGGCTAGAAGCAAGCCATTGGGTTTAAGAGAGGGGAAAGCCAACCCTACTCTTGAAGTTCAGACATACATATTGTCCTCTTTGATTAGGCAGGTTTTAGTGCACTTTTGAAATCATGTAGAATGGAATGATGATTAGTAAGTATCAAGAACCAGAGTGCCTCATTCATACTTCTCTCACTCCCCTATAGTAAATGACCAGCCTTCCACTGTGGAAAATTTTGACAAAGCACCTCAGTCCAAGCACAATAGCAATAACAATAGCACTTAGATTATATACCGCTTCATAGTGCTTTGCAGTCCTCTCTAAATAGTTTACAGAGTGAGCATATTGCCCCAACAATAGGGGTCCTCATTTTACCCACTTTGGAAGGATGGAAGGCTAAGTCAATCTTGAATTGAACTCCTGGAGTGAGCGATGAGTTAGCCTGCAGTAGCTAGAGTGTGTCAAATTCTTCAACTTTCAATTTCCAAATATTAAAGGAAAAGGTTCCCCTCGCACATATGTGCTAGTCGTTCCAGACTCTAGGGGGTGGTGCTCATCTCCGTTTCAAAGCCGAAGAGCCAGCGCTGTCCGAAGATGTCTCCATGGTCATGTGGCCGGCATGACTAAATACCAAAAGCACATGGAATGCTGTTACCTTCCCACCAAAGATGGTCCCTATTTTTCCACTTGCAATTTTTACGTGCTTTTGAACTGCTAGGTTGGCAGAAGCTGGGACAAGTTACAGGAGCTCAGCCCATTACAAGGCACTAGGGATTCGAACCGCTGAACTGCAGACAAGCTCAGTGTCTTACCCACTGAGCCATCACGTCCCCTCCAAACATTAGGTGTGCTCAAAAGTTGTGACAATGCCTTGGGGATTGTAAAGATATTTCGGTTACTTCAATATAATTTAGATGTGATTTAGACTTTTTAACATTTTGTTTGTTTCATTCAGTATTGCATTCTAACCACTGTGCCACCACGGCTCTCTAAACCAAATCAACATAAAGTATTCTGCAAAGTTGTAAGCATATTGACCCCAACATAAAACAGCTTATTTGAATCTCCACAAATTTTGCTCGCTTGCTCAAAGCTGGTTTGGAGTAAGACCATCCAAAATGCCCCAGGATATATATAACCACAGATTTTCTATCAAATTATGGAATTCTGAATGCTTTGCAGCTATTCTCCCTCTTTCATACATCTTCTGCGATAAGAAAAAAGATGGGAGAAAGGTAAGAGTATTCCACCTGGAAGACAGAACAGTGCCTAAATCCCCATTAAATTGTGCAAACAAGATAGAGCAATTGCACAATGAAAGTGCAATCTGGAAGAACCAGGAAAGATTAAAAAAATCACTAAATTACTGTGTGTTCTTTTCATTAAGACATCATGGATAGAATTAGCTCTAATTGGCAATTTCACCAAAGTTATTGTGGAGAAATTTGGAAAAGGCAGTGCTTGAGCTTCTTCTTATAAAACTAACCAAAAAAATGCTTGCTTTGTCAACCAAAAAGAAGTACTTTAAGTGAAATGTGCAAATTAGTCAGCATTACATCATCTATATCTTGATTAGTAGGAAAGTTGATGAGGGAATCTAACCAATGAACAGCTATGCTGCTAAGAAACTTTTAAAGACTAGCAACCTGTAAAAAGATGGACATAAAGCAATTATGGAATACAAATATAGCTGCAGACATACAAGACATTAAGCTATGTTTGCTTGATCCTAGGTTATTAAAAGCACCATTTTGGAGGTTTATGCAACATATGAAATTACAGTTTAGATGTCATACTGTCTGGATTCCAGAACACTTAAAGCAAAAGACAAAACAATGCTATGAAGTCCATTAATGGTTCAATGTGAGAGGTAGAAAATGACAAAATATACTTAATTAAGTAAATCATGGGTAATTCAGTAAATAATTAATTGTGGCAAACAGATCATGCAAGTACAGCTTAAATATGGCGAACAAATCATATCTAAGGCAGATCTGGGCATTTAACTCACAAAATGTACTTAAGTAAATAATAGGTAATTCAGTAAAACATTAACTGTGGCCAGCAAATCATGTAAGCACAATCTAAATAAGGCAAACAACTCAATATCTAAGGCAGATCTGAGTATTTTACTGTCCCTGGGCCACATCCGGACCTTTGGCTGTTCCTGTCAGCCCTGCATGAGGACAATCGGAAATTAGAAATCAAATGTAAATAGGTGTACTCCAAGCACATAATACAATTGCAATGCTTTTATTTAGAAGGTCATTGCTTTCTTTTTTTCAGTTTATTTATTTATTCATTGGTTCGATTTATATGCCACCCTTCTCCGGAGATTCAGGGCGGCTTACAATGCCTTAAGCAATAGCCTTTATACTTTTGTATATACCTGCTTAGTAGGGCTTTCGCGCCCCCCCACCCCCAAAAACGGTGTTTTTTTTAATATACAAAGTCAGTTTATTGCCCCCACAATCCGGGTCCTCATTTTACCTACTTCGAAAGGATGGAAGGCTGAGTCAACCTTGAGCCTGGTGAGATTCAAACCTTCAGTAATTGCATGCAGCTGGTGCTAGTTAACAGCATTTTATTTATTTATTTATTTATTTATTTATTTATTTATTTATTTATTTATTTATTTATTTATTCAATTTCTATACCGCCCTTCTCCCAAAGGACTCAGGGCGGTGAACAGTTAAAATGACATACATATAGAATGTGAATATAAATAATTAAGCCAGTTTGGCTCAACAGTTAAGAATCTTCAGCATAAAGATTTAAAAAATTAGAAAAGATTTATGCCAGACCGGCTTGGTGAAAAAGAAAGGTCTTAAGTGCACAACGGAAAGTACGAAGATCTGGGATCATTCGTATCCCTGGGGGTAACCTGTTCCAAAGGGTAGGTGCCCCAACAGAAAAGGCTCTTTCTCTGGGAACCACTAGTCGGCATTGTTTTAGTGACGGCACCCTGAGAAGGCCTACCCTGTGGGAGCGTACTGGTTGGTGGGAGGTTATCAGTTGCAGAAGGTGGTCTCGTAGATACCCAGGTCCTAAGCCATGGAGGAGTTTGAAGGTAAGAACCAACACCTTGAAGCGCACCTGGAAGACTGCTGTGCCACCAAGGCTCTTTTTCAGATATTTGTGCGTGCATGCATGCCTATGCATCTTCACAAGCCTATTGATTCAGCCCTCCACAACAATCCCAGTTTCTCATATGGCCACTTGGGAAAATTAATTGCCCATCCCTGATCTAAGGCCTCCTGTGATCTGGGGTCAGGGTTCTATATACAGGCTTTCTGGATCTATATATATTTTCTGTTCCTGAGTACCTTGCCTAACTTGACTTTTGCATTAATTTGGAACTGTTCCAAACACCCCCAACTTCCCCCAACACACATACACACACACATGCACACACACACAGCATTAAAATGTTGTACAGTAACCAAAGTGGAATTCTGGTGGTGGATTACAAGCATTGGAAAGCATCTACCTTGTGGCAGATGCTCCCACATTTATTTATCTTTAAATTTTTAGATGTGGCATTCAAACTTTTGGGTAAAGTGAAGTTTACACAACTTGTATCTTATTTTGACTAGACCAGCTAAGTAAAACTCAAGCTACAATTGTATGTGGAGATTCCAGGTCATCATCCAAGAAACATTTCCCACCATTCAGAGACAGCTGAAGAAGCTTCTTGGAGAAGAAGCAAAATGTCTTCAAAGAAAAACCAGAAAGTCCAGTTGCCTTTTGAAAAAAAGCACCTTTGGATCAAGCCACAGATGTTGCTCAAACGTCTGGTCTCCTACCAATTATGTTTTTATAGTAGAGTCTCAAACTGGCATGGTAGCCATAATTAATTAACTGGCCAAATGGGCTACAAGAGAGCAAGGCTTCCCCTTACAAGTGGATCATTTACTTTCTTGAGAAACCATTTCTTGAAGCTTAGTACTCCCATATATGATAGCAATAGCACTTAGACTTATATACTGCTTCACAGTGCTTCACAGTGCTTCACAGCTCTCTCTAAGTTTACAGAGTTAGCATATTGTCCTCAACAATCTGGCTCCTCATTTTACCGACCTCAGAAGGATGGAAGGCTAAGTGAACTCTGAACCATTCATAATCGAACTCCTGGAGTGAGCAATGAGTTAGCCTACAGTATTGCATTCTAACCACTGTGCCACCATACCATCATGATCTTCAGGTTTTGGAGCTGCTGTCGCTGGGTTCCTATAAAGGAAACTCCGAAATCCTTTCTTCCAATGGTCTTGGAATTCCAGGTTCCTGAAGCTCTGACTTGTACCTTGTGAGGTTTATGAAAAAATAAAATAATTGATTATAAGAAACTTTTTTTATTTCAATTGTATGAATGTTATTATAATATTTTCCACTTTCTATTATTTAAGCCACCATAAAATGTATAAAAAGAGAGTTGAGCTATATATTTAATAATAAATAATGCTTCATAATGCCCCTAAATATGGTATTCCATTCAAGCCATTTTGATCGGGACAGCATCTAAGCCCCAGATGGTTTATCTTGATGACCTGTTTCTTCACTGCTCAGAACCAGTCATGGATATTTTTACTTTCTTCAGCCACCCTAAATTGAAAGGATAGCTTCAAAACTAAGTTTTATAACTCTCAGGTTCATTCTTGTGCTTGATTGGAAAATGAGTCACATCATGGATTCATGATTCAGGGGAAAAATTCTAAGTTATTTTTACATTTTATGTCATGAAAAGAACTGGGATTTTCTCTTTTCAGGAACAGCTACAATGGAGTTTCCTGGACTCTTACCATTAAATCCACTTAGCAGAGACCAGCAAAGGGAAATGGAAAAATATAATATACCAATGCTAACACAAGAAAAACTCTTTCAAAGGGGACAAATATGTGTCATGGAGTCAAAAGTTTGAGGTATGAGATCATGCATTCTGGGACTGTCCCCAGCCACTTTGTGTACACATGCCATATCTGACCCTATTCTGGCCATGAGGAAACCAAAAGATGGGCCTACTCATCCCCATGTGGAAGCTGTGGTAGCGACCACATCTGTTAAGTCCTAAAGTCCTAAAGAGCCTCTGACAAGACGAGGCTCAGCAACAGTTAATGCTCTAAAAAATAAGACAAGGAATGATGTTGAGGAATACAAATGTGCAGCTCAGTTAAAATTCTGTCCATCTATCCATACCATTCCATCAAATTTTTTCAGGATTTTATTTTTAAGAAATTGCTTCTCAGATCTGTATTTATCTATCTAATTTTTCCTGACACACATAAGTTTACAATATACAGGTGATCCTCAACATATGTCTGGTTGCTGAGTGACCATTCAAAGTTACAACAGACCCCAAAAATGGTATTTACAACCTGAATTTTGGGCACCAGCCTGCTTTTATAGCCATTTGCAGTGTCCCGCAGTTATATGACCACGATTTATGTTGTTTATGCTGAAAAATGGCATTTCATGAAACTTTTATCACAAGCTTCTATACAGCAGGAAACATTGTAAAAATAGTTGCAGTGTTTTTTTATGCTCCAAGTATTGGATATTGACAAAGCATAGAACGGTTCAACATTTAACATATTAACATATTAATTAATATGTTAACTTCTTAACATATTAAGAAGGTAGAGCAAATATAAATGTGGATGTTGTCTGAAATCTGTAGTTTTAATATATTAATTAATATGTTAACTTCTTAACATATGAAGAAGGTAGAGCAAATATAAATGTGGATGTTATCTGAAATCTGTAGTTTTAATATATTGCTATTTTAGATTTGAAGTCATCTGAAACATACCATGTTGGCACATGAAATTATGCATAGTGCAAAAGAAGGAACAGAGATTTTTTTCCCATATCTTAATATTCCAAAGCCTGACTTCAGTCCAAAAAATTGACTGGCAAGATAGGGGTAAAAATATGTATCTCCATTGAATGTATAAGTATAAAAATTTCACTGCCATTAAAGGAAGAAATACAATCATCTTAAAGGTTGTCTGATTTTAATCTATGGAGATGTTGGATAATATCAAATTTACCACCTGATGTCACCTTCTCTGCTTTGTTAACATGAAAAGGTTAGTTTCGTTGCTCTAATCTATTTTTGCGCAATGCTTGGAACAAATGAGTTATCTCATTGGGTTCTCATTAGCCATGCTATACAACACTGTACACTGAGCCAAAAAAAACAGACATTATTACATCATAGCCCTATAATAGTAACAGACACATCTGTTAATAGGCAAACGAGGAACATGCAAATGATGTCTTTACACATATGCTATCTTGGCTTATACTTATGGAAAATGTATTCCATTCCTTTACACTCTTTTATCTCAACCTTCTCATTCATCCTACCCTTTTTCTATTCACAGTATCACAGGGGGTCACCCTTTGGGACCCTCTGACAAGCAATGTTAATGGGGATTCACTTCACAACTGGGTTACTAACTTAACAACTAAAGTGATTCACTAACAACCTGTGGCAAGAAAAGTTATAAAATGGGGTAAAATTCACTTATCAACTCTCTCGCTTACCAACAGAACTTTTGGGCTCAATTGTGGTCATAAGTTGAGGACTACCTGTATTAAAATTTAGCACTTTTATCTTCAGCTGCATACCAACGTATTGCATTGGCACTGTCCAATGTGTTACTACCACCTTACCAATGTTTATTCATAATAATAGAGTTAATAGAGTTAATATCAGATATTAAACCAAGAATCTCAGGAGAGAAAAAAAAGCCATCTCCAGTATTCACTACTGACTGGAAAAGAGAACAGCTTCCTTCATGTCCCATCATAAATGGTGATGGTAAACTTGAAAGCTGATTTCTATTGGCAGTGTTTTCCTTCCTGGAAAGAAAAGCACTTTGTTCCCAGTTTTCTGTTTTATTACCTTGGAATTTTTCAGCTGCCGGTACCTTGGTTTCATTTTCTTCTAGGTTTCTCTGTCCCAGTGCTCTCTACCACAATTCTTAATGATCCTAGTTATATATCTACAGCTGTTACTAGCTGACCATATTTCTTACTTTCAGGCACATTCATATCTCACATACCAAACTATAACCTATAATGCAACGATCCAGAACATGCACTATTTTAGGTTTTCCTAACCTGGTGCTCTCCAGATATTTAGAATACAAATCTAACCTGATGAGTATAAGGCAGAAGTAATCTTCTCTGCAATAAAGACCATTTTGCTATTATTATTTTTGTTGCTCTTACCAAGCAGAAATGTGAACACTTCTCTAATTCTTCCCAACATGGAGCAGTTATGTACAGGTAGTTGTTGATTTACAACCACAATTGAGCTCAAAACTTCGGTTGCTAAGCAAAAATTAAATAAATTTTGCCCCATTTTACGACCTTTCTTGCCATGGATTTTAATCACTGCAGTTGTTAATAACATGGTTGCTAATTGAATCTGGCTTCATAACATGATTGTTAATTGAATCTGGCTTCTCCATTGACTTTGCTTGTTGGAAGTTCGCAAAAGGGGATCACATGACCCTGGGACATTGCAACAGTTATAAATATGAGTCAGTTGCCAAGCATCTGAATTTTGATCATGGTACCATGGGGATGCTGCAATGGTCATGTGAAAAACGCTTTTTCAGTGCCACTGTAATTTTGAATAGTCACTAAACGAAGGGTCTAAGTCAAGGGCTAGCTGTATGGATATGTTTGTGCATACCTACTATGGAATTGTCAATCCAGTCCCTTTTTTTAAAAAAAATTGATTTATATGCCGCCCTTCTCCGGAGACTCAGGGCGGCTTACAATGCATTAAGCAATAGCCTTCATACTTTTTGTATATTTTATACAAAGTCAGCTTATTGCCCCCACAAACTGGGTCCTCAATTTACCTACCTTAGAAAGGATGGAAGGCTGAGTCAACCTTGAGCATGGTGAGATTCAAACTTACAATAATTGCAGACAGCTGATATTAATCACAATGCTTTAGTCTGCTGAGCCATCAGGCCTTATAAAGCTCTTTTTTATATAATATCTTTATAAGGTTTCAATATCAAACATTAAAACACTAACAAACATAAATGGAAAAGAGAAAGTGTTGAGATCTGTATATCTATATCTATTCATATCTATATAAACATCAAATACAGTAAGAGTGGCTTCAACTTTCTTTTATACAGAGATGTTAACAATACAACCACCTACCTCTCTTTAAGTTTAAACAAATAATACCATTTTATAAAACATCTTAAAATAGTTATCAACATACTAAAAATCTGAACTCAAAAAATATTCTTCTCTTAATTTCATCCAAGAATACCAAGCTATCAAATGTAAATAATTTTACATTGAAAAAGCTACAATATTTCTCTAGTCAAATCCAACCTAATCTTCAAATCCCATACTCAAAAGTTGATTCTTCTCTTTGTACCATAAGTAATATAACAATGATCTCCAAGTCATATGAAATTTAGTAAATTATTGTCTGTAAGCAAAGCAATTTCACCATCTCAGTTATCTCCATTAATTTCACAATCCAATCTTTCATTGTGGGTATATATTCCTCTTTCCATCTTTGAGCATATAACAGCCTTGCTGCCTTTAACATATCTAAAAACAATGTCCCAGTTTTTCCACCTATTTATCCGCCATTACTAAAAGAAAAGCTTTAGGTTTCAATATTAACATCCATTTTCAAAACGCCTCATGAACATCTTGAGACTGGAAAATGGCCCATATAAAGTCAAGGAGAAGGGAACAAGAAAAATGAATTTGCCTACTTTGAGAAGTGACAAGTGAACTGGAGCAGGTGAGAAAGCCTGCCCCACCCCAAAAGTTAAATTGATTCAACATGTTAGCCTAAAATATACGTTTTACATGGGACTGCCCCTGAAAATTATTCAGAAGCTGTAACTAGTCTAGGATTCAGGGGCCCACACAGTTTTAGGCACATCATGGTACACTTATGCAACACCTATGCTTTGCAAGCCCATGCTGACTCTCAGTAGGTTTCTGAGTGCAATTTAAGATGTGGGTTGTTACCTGTATAGCTCTATGCATGGCATAGGCCAAGTTATTTGTGGAATCATCTTTCTTCAATGTCTCTGTCCATCCATCAGTTTAAGAAGGGCGTGTTCTTTTCCTCGCTATGAAAGGAAGAAAAAAAACCCATCTAATGGGATCTATTTACATACTTCCTTTGTTTTGGTACCTGCCCTATGGAACATTATCCCTGAGATTCAGGTGGCCCCATATGTGTTAACCTTTCAGAAGGTTTTGAGCCAGGCTTTAGGAACTGGAACCAAAATGCTAGCAAAATCCAATATGCCAATATGAGACAGGATGTGGTTTATTAGGAAACTCAATTACACTGTATTATTGTTTGTTTATATTGTGTTATATTATGATTCTATATATTGTTAACCATCCAAAGGTCACTAGACTGAGACTGAGGAGAGGGAGGGAGGGAGGAAGGGAGGGGAAATAATATTTCTTTGCTTAGAGAAAGCATATTATGGGAAAATCGCAATTGTATATTGTTAATGATAGATTAGGATTAGTGAGCCATAATGGATGCTTAAGAGAAGGAGCATCTATCCACTCTACTGGGACACCAAGGCATTGGTATCACCTACATTGGAATTAGAATCAAATTGGCCCATCAACGTCTAGTACCAACACACTCAACTAAATCTCAACTAGATGCATCCGTCTAAAGTGGCTAAGATGTAGGTAGAAAAGCCATAGGCAGATATAGTGAGGAGTACAAAGCCAGGCAATATAAGGAATCCCTTCTGGCCACTTCCCAATTTCTGACATAAAAAGCCAGCCTTCCTTCCTTGTATCGGCATAAGCTTTGCTGTCCAAAGGCTATAACAACATTGGACTGAAATCCAACTCTTCCACAAAATTGGCTGTCCAGGTAATGAACACCTATACTGCCTTGTACCATCTGTGACTATAGGATGCCAAACTAAGCTGTAATTATTGGCCCCTGTGACAATATTTTTTGTTGCAGTTTTATTGCTTCTCTCTCAGCTGCGTCACTATGAAATGCCACATTTCGTATCTCATTTTTCATTTGATTGTATCCAGTTCTTGGAGACTAGCTGGACAAGTCCCTGCAGTTTTCTTAGCAAGATTTTCAAAAGTTATTTGCCATTGCCTCCTTCCTGGGGGCTAGGAGAAAGTGACCAGCCCAAGGTTATCCAACTGACTTTGGGCCTAAGGCAAAACCAGAACTCAGTCTCTAGCCTAGTGCCTTAACCAGGACACCAAACTGGCTCTCACATTTCCTATATATGACTATTAATAAATGCACATCTCTGGCTTGGATTCCCTAGATATGTTTGTATTTCCACCATCTGGTATTGTACTTTAGAGTGGTCACTGCAGAAAGGGGCTGACCTCAAAAACAGGGAAGTGAGGCTGTGAAGGTAAAGTAAGTCTTGTTTCTCTGAACTTCCTCTGTTTTCTCTCTCTTTTCCATGAAACTGGAAAAATAAAGATATGCTATTCCCCTTGTGTGTTATATGCAAATAAATGAGCACAACACTGGGGTGTATATTTTAACAAAGGTCCTGTCTCCACTTGCAACTATCTACAGTGAAAACATGGGTCTGTTAACTGCCTTTATCTGCCAAATCCGGCCTTCACTTCACCCCAATCAGACAGCTTTAAATCATCCTTAGCTGTTTCAGTGGTAATGTTTTCTCCATCACACAGTCAACCACCCAATTCATGTTTTATGTACAAGATACACTATCGTGTTCACCTTGTACAATCAAGATCAGGAGTGTCAAATATGCAGCCTTTGAGCCGGATGCATCATGTGCTGGCCACGCCCACCTTGGTTTAGCGGAGGGGGGGAGTTGTGATACGTCACCCTCTCAGCCGTCCTAGGCTAAGCACGGCAACACCAAAAAACACACGCGCACAGGTCGGTGCTATGCTGGTTTATTATCCGGCTGGCTCCAGGAACGTACTGCACTCGTTAAACGATTTGAAATTAGCGCTACATTCTGTAGGCATGCAGCTGTTTTATAGCAAAGAGCTTGTTACTGTGCCGCCCCGCCCTGTATTTAAAGCCACACCCTCCCTCCTCTTTCCGGATGCTGGTCTCGGCGTCTCAGCGTTTTCCCAGCCTCTCCTCATGCCGGCGTCTCTGCAGTGAGGGTGTCAGCGAATACAGCAGTTGGTGTGTTGAAGCCCTAATACCGTCGCCCCGCCTTCCCCACCCCGCACACGTCCGCCTATTCCTGAGTGCTCCCATCACCAGTGCACACCCCCCCCCGTGCAGGTAATGTTGTCGAGCCTGTTGCTTGGCTTGACACACGTGACATGATGCCACGAATTGGACACCCCTGTAAAAGATAGTGCACTTCAGTACCATTCTATTGATGATGCTCTCAAGTTATCCCTCAGAAAGCTTGAAATAGTTCAGCCCCAAATAGGGGTTGAAATTTTAACTTTTAGTAAGCCTTTCAGCTACCCTCTAGTCCTTAAACCCTGGAAAGGAGGGTGTATGTGGAAATGACCTTGAGAGACAGGACAGAGAGCTGCAGACTGGACAACTGGCATATCAAACATGTTTCAACCCAGATAAGAAGGGATGTGTGAGAAGTGTTCCAAAAGGAACCCTCCCTAGTTTTACAGAGAGAAGAAAGAAAGAAAGAAAGAAAGAAAGAAAGAAAGAAAGAAAGAAAGAAAGAAAGAAAGAAAGAAAGAAAGAAAGAAAGAAAGAAAGAAAGACTATCAGTCTTGCAAGTTTTTGTCAATGTAAAATGAAGATGAATGAGTATTCCTGATTATGCTTCTTGTCTGGATTACCTTGCATAATTAATACCTTGTCAATCCTGGGCCCTTGTGCTTTGGGTTTTTTTACACTAGGCTTTTCATTTGCATCTTAGGGCTGATTCCTGCTCTCCTTCTGTGTAAACATGGATTTACTACTCTTTCAGAAAAGCACTAAACCTGGATTCAAAGCTGACTGTTGGGTAGTTGACATAGCACAGTGAAGCAGTGAAGCAGCAGAGAGCTGATCCTACAAACCTTATTGTGCCTGCTGAACACATGCTCTGCTTGAAAACAGAGGTAAGAGGTAATGGCAGACAGAGACAGCTGGCACACCCTGTCTTACCTCAATCCAAGTCCTGGTTGATCCAAGTTTCCAGGCATGAGAACCTGGAGTAAAAAGAGGAGGCAAGTTGTGGCAGATGAATAACCTTTAGGATTACCCATCATCACAATAATGCTGGTGCTGTAGAGAAGGTTGAAAAATGAAGTCAACATCTTCAGGCTAGGAAAAGGCAAATTAGGCAAGAAATATCAAAGAGTAATCTTACCAGTTTTCAGCCGATTGCATTGACTTAACGCAATCCTAAATTGCATTAACAGAGGGATACAATCAAGATCAAGTGAGATACTAATACCACTCTATAAAGCCTTAGTAAGACCACACCTAGAATACTGCATCCAGTTTTGGTCACCACACTATAAAAAAGATGTTGAGACTCTAGAAAGAGTGCAGAGAAGAGCAACCAGGGTGATTAGGGGACTGGAGGCTAAACATACTATCAATGGTTGCAGGAATTGGACATGGCTAGTCTAGTGAAGAGAAGGACCAGGGGAGACATAATAGCAAGTGTTCTAATATTTGAGGGGATGCCACAGAGAGAAGGGGGTCAAGCTATTTTCCAAGGCACCTGAAGGCCAGACAAGGAATAATGGATGAAAACTGACCAAGGAGAGATTCAACCTAGAAATGAGGAGACATTTTTGACAGTGAGAGCAATGGACCAATGGAACAGTTTGCCTTCAGAAGTTGTGGGAGCTTCATCATTGGAAGCTTTCAAGAAGAGACTGGACTGCCATCTGTCAGAAATGGTGTAGGGTCTCCTGCTGGGGCAGTGGGTTGGACTAGATGACCTACAAGGTCCCTTCCAACTCTGCTAATCTGTTATTTTATCTTAGATAGGGGAACTTCACCAACAACAGCTTTGCAGGTTGTACTGAGACAGAGTGACTGGCCCAAAGTGATCCAGTGAATTTCTGTGACTGGGAATAAACCAAAATTTGAATCTCCCTGTTCCTAGTTGAAGAGCACAACTAAGGTTGGCCTTTGAGCAGAAGGAAGGGAAGTAAATTTAAGCCTACATGTTCACTGCAGCAGCTGGTTTAAGCTTTTGCTGGCTTAAGGAAATATGACCATATTTCCAACCCCTATTCCACCTTGCTACTTCTGTCTGCACCAGAAAGGAAAGGAGAAACCCAAAGTGGGGAAATTTAATTTAGTTTCTTATTTTTAATTAGTATTTCCATGCCATCTCTACTTCTACACTGTAGGTAGATCATAATAAGGAAAGCCAACATCCTTAAGTTGCCTCTTCCAGAGCCAGGTTCTCACCTCTTTTCAGAAACACACTTGGAAGAAGGCACTTTATGTATCAGTGAGTAAGTTGTTACCCAGGAAGGGTAGGGCACCATTGATAAGTCCCTGCCCCAAGACCCCTGTAGATGGAACTCATTCAGCAATCGTGTTGCTGAATGTCAGGTTGTCAGGTTTCTGGTCCCAAAGAGTGATCATTCCCTGGGATCAGTGAATTGTCAATCAAGAAGCCATGTTCTTTTGCTTCTTTCATTTTAATTTTCTCCTGCCATCTATTTATTTATTAAACAAACTTATATGGCTGCCCAACTCACACACTGGTTACTCCAGGTGGCTTACAACTTTAAAAATCTACATGCTAAAAAACTTAAAAACCCTACCCACCCCTCATAAAAAAAAGAGCCTGGATAGCTCAACAGACTAAAAAGCCTGTTATTAACATTCAGCTTTCTGCAATTATTGCAAGTTCGAATCTCACCATGCTCAAGGTTGACTCAGCCTTCCATCCTTTCTAAGGTAGGTAAATTGAGGACCCAGTTTGTGGGGGCAATAAGTTGACTTTGTATAAAAATATACAAAAGTATGAAGGCTACTACTTAACGCATTGTAAGCCACCCCGAGTCTCCGGAGAAGAGCGGCATATAAATCTAATTTTTAAAAAAATCATAACAAGCCAACATAATCAAACCAACCAGCTTGATCAGCTTCATCTCCTTTTAGGATCCCCAGGAAAACCGAAAAAACCCATCTTCAGGATCTTTTGGAAAAGTAACAAGGAGAGGCAATTGTGCCTATGGGGGAAAAATATACCTTAGGAATGGGGCTACCACTGAGAAGATCCTTTTTCATGATCCTATTAGATGTACATACCTAACAGATGGGACCCACAATATACCCTGCTTACCTGTTCTAAGAAAATATGTAAGTCAATATGAAATGCTGTAAAATTACCATTAATGTTACGTAATATTCAATACGTTATGTCTTGATATGTTTTGTTTTTATATATGTGTAATTGTTTTTTGTGTTGTTTTTAAAGACAAACGGTTTAATAAAAAATATTTTTTTAAAAAAAGAATGGGGTAGAGGCAATCCTTCAAGCAACCTGGTCCCAAGCCATGTAAAGATTTAAAGGAGATGATCAGCACCTTAAATTGTTCCCAGAAGCAGACTGGCCAACTCCCAGAAGAGGTGATACATGTGCAAGTGTAGGTTTGCACAAAAACATGCGGGCCACTGCATTCTAAACCAACTGAAACTTACAGATATTCTTCAAGAGTAGCTACATATAAAGCACATTACTGTAGTATAGATGGGAGGTAACCAGAGCATGAGTGATTGTGAGAAGGCACATTGGTCCAAGAATAAGTGTAACTGGCATAAAACTCATAGTTGTACAAAGGGCTTCCTGGTTATGACTGCCACCTGCTCTTGGAGCAGAAGTCATGAGTCCAAGAGAACCCCCAGATCAAGTTGGATTGGGCAGTGCAACCCCATCCATAACCGAAAATCCTTCATTTAGAGCCACTCCATCATCCAAGGTTCACCTGTTCCTTCTCAATGAATCTCAACAGCTTCCAGGAACCAACAGAGGGTGGTTGCAACATCTCTAAATTCACCATTGATAGTGTTGTACAACTGTGTATCATCAGCAAGCTGATGATAGCTCACCCCGTCATAGCAGATGATCTCCTTCATCAGTTTCATGTAGATGCTAAACATCTACATGAGGAGAGGAGAAATAGCTGATCCTTGAGGGACCCTGCAACATCTATGTTGCATATATGCAATGTCCAGAGTGATAGCTGAAAAGCTGCTTTGTCTGTTTCCTATCCCACAAGGAAAGAGACATGGCTGGACATGGCTGTCTTGTAATAAAGCTACCTACAAAGGTGCAGCAGAATAGCTCTGTTGGTATCTTCATTTATCTTCTGAAGGGTTCCCAGGGAAAATGCCCAGGGGTTTCTCCCAAGGCCGGCAGTAGAACTTCCTTCTGGAGCTATTGATTCAGCTCAATATTTTTTTGCTGGTAGCTCTGTGGGAACTACCTGGAAAGCAGCTACTGATAGGCGTGTCCAGGTTGTAATAGATGTTTGCGCATGTGTCAGGAACAGCCTCGCAGTATGAAAAGCAATGCTACATATTACATGGTTTAGGTACAACAGCATCAAAGCAATGGAAGGGTGGGCAATGTAGCACAGAAGTACCTGTGCAGGCAGCACACCTGCAGTGTAGCAGACTTTCTGTAGAGGAAGTAGGCCTTTCTGTTGCTGAAAGAAATGGTATCCCCAAAACCCATTTATCATCCTTGTCTCCTGCTTCTTCTGCCATCTATGGGTTGGAAAGAGAAACTGGAGCACACGAACTCTCCTAACTCCAAAAGGTAATAATCCTGAAATCCAATTGTTCACAGAAGACTCAGATGGTAAGATGAGGGAGAAACACCTGCCTCCAGCTCTAAACTTAACTCAGAAGAACTTGTTGGAATGACTAAATTTGAATGAAGTGGTCTGAGGTATTTGTTTAAAGATGAAAATGAAATGTAAATGTAAAAGGAAGGGATACAAGTGTGTTCATTAGATCAAGTTTATAACAGATGTTAATAAAAGATCCCTCTGTCACTGTGTACTGAAGTTTGCATATGATACAACAGTGATTGGTCTCATTCAAGACAATGATGAATCAGCATACAGATGGGAGGTTGAAGAACTAGCCTTGTGGTGCAATCAGAAAAATCTTGAACTAAATACACTCAAAACCGTAAAAGTTGTGGTAGATTTTAGGAGAAACCCTCCCATATTACCACCTCTTACAATACTAGACAACACAGTATCAACAGCACAGACCTTCTAGTTTCTAGGTTCTATCATATCTCAAGACTTAAAATGGACGCCTAACATCAAAAACATCATCAAAAAAGCACAACAAGGAATGTTCTTTCTGCACCAACTCAGGAAGCTCAAGCTGCCCAAGGAGCTGCTGATACAGTTCTACAGAGGAATTATAGGGTCTGTCATCTGCACCTCTATAACTGTCTGGTTTGGTTCTGCAACCCAACAAGACAGACACAGACTTCGGAGGATAATTAGAACTGTAAAAAAAACAATTACTACCAACCTGCCTTCCACTGAGGTCTTGTATATTGTCCAAGTCAAAAAGAGGGCTGTGAAAATATTTACAGACCCCTCGCATCCTGGACATAAATTATTTAAACTCCTACCCTCAAAATGATGCTATAGAGCACTGCACATCAAGACAACTAGACACAAGACAACTAGACACAGTTTTTTCCCGAATGCCATCACTCTGCTAAACAACTAATTCCCACAACACTGTCAAATTATTTACTAAGACTCAGTGGTGGGTTTCAAATTTTTTTTACTTATGCTGATTATGAAATAAAAATTTTAAAAAAATTTTTTACTACCGGTTCTGTGGGTATGGCTTGGTGGGCGTGGCTTGGTGGGCATGCCAGGGGAAGGATATTGTAAAATCTCCATTTCCACCCCACTCCAGGGGAAGGACACTGCAAAATCCCCATTTCCTCCCGATCAGCTGGGATTCAGGAGGCAGAGAATAGATGGGGGCATGGTCAGTCAGAATTTTTACTACCGGCTCTCTGAACTTCCTGGTTACACCGATAACATTTGAATGGTCTCCAGGGTGGTATAGTAAGTCTAGGTCTGGTAGGAATGAACGGTTTCACCGCTTCCTGGCTAATAGCCCGCCTATTCACAGTTCTACGAAGTTGGCCCAGTCCCTCTCCCCGGGTGCAAAATTCTCGTAGACCAACGTCCAACTCCATGGCTGCTTTGTACTACTCAGCTATCCGGTCCTCTGTAAATGCATGCCTGTCTTAATTCCCATATGGAACTGATGGAACAAGAGTCTCTCAGGCCACCCTCTTAGCCTCCCTGCCACTTTCCGGAATTCTTTTGCGTATTCCTTGGTTGGTCTCCTCGCTTTGCGTCAATGCTACTAATTCCACCTCAGCCACTTGAGTACGAATCTCATCCTTGAAGTGGCTATGGAGGGCCTCCAGAAAAAATCCTAGGTCAGTTAGCTCCCGGGTGTGGTCACTATGAAGGTCAGCCACCCAATTGGCCACCTCTACAGTAAGTACCGCCATCACAGCAATGACCATTGCCCATTGAAACAGATAGAATCTACTGCAAACATCCGTATGACTGATTACCTGGCTTAAAAACAGAGCCACACATTCTGGATTATCAAATTTAGCCTGCAAGGGGGGGCCATGGTACTTGTTGGGGCCACATACCATATGAGCAGATGATCCATACTCCAACTGGCCTCAGTCCTATCCCCCCTATTGGGTCCTGGTTGCTGTCTAATTAATAGACCCAGCTCTCATTCTCTTGATGGGCCGAATGGGATTGGACTCCACCATACACTGCCGCCCCCAAGAATGATGCAGGTGCCAGGTATACGGTATTCCTCCCACCTGGATCAGATCTGAGCTTCCCCCACTGGAAACATGGGGCTCGCTAAGCGGAATCTACTATCAGAAGATACTCTAGGAGCACTACTAACCCCCTGCCAGGTAACTAAGGGGTCGATGCTGGGTGTCGATGCTGGGTTGCCAGGAAGGAGCGTCTCTAAAGTGTGATTCCCCAAACCTCTCTCTTAATATGTCCATTGTAGTTACTCCGGGGCCAGTGGAGTAGCTCCATTCTCCCTTCTTTGTCTTCGGCCCACTGCCTCTCCCTCCAGCCCTGAAACTGAGACCTGAAAGGAGGTGGGGTGGGCAGTCAACGGCCCATCTTCCCCGTCAAGGCTGAACTATGCCACCAATGCTCTGAAGAGGTTTGTGTACCGTTGGGTCCCTGAGCCTCCTAGCTCTCCGTCTTCTCCTCCTCATGATTCTCCTTATGCTTGGGGCAAACTACCGATGGTTCGCTGTTCACTTTCGTCTCTTCCAACTCCTCACCATCTTCAGTCACTAGTAATTCTGGCATCGCGGTTGCCCCCTCCTCCATACCCTCCGCCATAGTCCACTGTTCAGCCACTCACCACCTGATGTAGAACAGGATACGAAAGAGCAGCTCTGACTTTCTCTCGGCTCTCCCTACTTGCCTGTTCTGGCACCGGGCAAGTCAATCAAACTATAAACAACATAGATGATACAAACCTGGTTTTAATGCCAGTTACTTGACAGCATTGGGTGAAAGCAGTATCGCTAGAACAGGTAGGGTGCTTTGACACTCGACACATAAACCATGATATTGCAAACTATGTCTTGCACAATTCATATCAATGATATTGCACCGCTGTACAAAAAAAATGGGCTTAGACAGCAATTCCACATCGATCAACTCACCTGTTTATTTTATTTTATTTTTATTTTGCCATGCACTTCCTTCATGGGTGCTACTGTTCTGGTCACACCACCTACTTTCAGCTGCTCAATAATGGGTAGCAAAATGTAATAGTTGCATATCTTGAAAAACAACTTTTATTCCAGCCCAGGAAGCAAGAAAATAAGGCTGTTTGTATTATATAATAGGGGCAAGATGTCATCCTGGGAGTTTTCTCATGGAACCTAATGGCAATTGTATACCACATATTGGGTGAGGCTCTCTATCTTTGTACAATTTCTTTATCTTGTTAATGCAGCCACACCCTTCATTCACTAAGGATGCTTATTGGGTCTCAAGCAATAAGGTGGGTGAGGTGCTCCTAGAATGAGATGCTAGCATTCTGATGGTTTGTCCTGAATCTCTTACTCTCCTCTGTTTTGCTGTTGGCCAATGTTTTAAGGTATAAGGAAGAGAAGTGGAAAGGTCTTAAAACATAGCTTGTGACTGACACAAGGCCAGCATCAAAGCAGCAGAAGAACCCACTGGGACTGTCAATCTTACCTCTTGTCAAGCCTTCCTGCTCTCCCTTCCTTCAAAAAAAAATCTTATAATTATCAAAAGTAAGCAGGTTTCTTCCAAGGGAAGTGGATATTGGTTGTAATGTTACCTTGTAGTCTTGATCATGTTGGGTTCATGGAGAGTGTGGTAGAGAGGAGAGAAAGCGAGACATAATTTCACCAGCAGCCACCAGACTGCTACTGGATATTCTGGAAGTTAAAGTGGTTTTTTGAAGACCTCAGGTTGGGGAATGTAGTTGTAAAATATGCAGAGTAGAATTATCCTGGATCTCTAGCCCAAAATTCTATGCTCTGGTGTGACATGACGTATATTACTCAGGTTTCTGGTGGATGCAGAGTTGGCCTCTTTTCCTGGAAGTAACAATTCCAACAACAAGCATTATGAGTTCTTTTAGAAAAAAATATTTTTTTTTTCTAGGAACCGATAGCTGTTTGTGATGGGAGGGGATTGTTATTTTCTTTTTAAAATAACAAATAGAAGAATAGAACAAGTGCACTACATTCCAGTGAACCAAGACTATTTTATTAAAGCGGCAATCTAAGAAACATGACTCAGCCCTGCCTGAGGACTGAGTGAAAATCATACCTGGGTTTTAAAGGGAGGGAGAAAGAGAGAGAGAGAGAAAGAGAGAGTGAGAATAGTGGGAAATCCTTAGCTTCTCTACAGCTATAAAAGCTGAACCAGGGTCAGAAGAGATAACAAAAGCAAAGCGCTCAACACATCATTTCTAAAGCTCTGTCCAGCTCCCTTGGAAGATGTCTCTGCTGACCACCCTGTTCTCCAGTTCCTGCAGGACCAAGAGTGGAACTTTAAGTGAGTAGCTGCTACTTTCTTACATCTATCTCTCCCTAGTCTTATTCTAATCAGCAAGAGAAAGAGACAAAGGTCCTTGGTGGTTATGTGTATTTTTTAATCATTTGCTTTTAGAGTTGCCTCCTTAGATCTGGATCAGGGACATTTTTAACAAGTGCTTTTATTCCAGAAAAATGATGGCAGGGACTTCACTGACAAGACATTTGTACACTTTCAAATCATGCTGCTTAGGGAAACTCCTTTTTGTTCTTTTTGCTTCCAAG
Organism: Masticophis lateralis; assembly: GCA_030761175.1. NCBI lineage: Eukaryota > Metazoa > Chordata > Lepidosauria > Squamata > Colubridae > Masticophis > Masticophis lateralis. Next base: position 23,438,679 of record JAUDYJ010000005.1, on the reverse strand, counting down.
ACCAAGCCTTGACAATGAAAACAAAGTACACACCCTTGTCATAAACTAACCTTTGGTCATTTATCAACTTTGTCAGTGTAGTACAGAGACCTGTCACTTGCATCATAGGAAACACTAATTTGTGGCATTTTTGACTGTAAAAATATATATACACATTGGTCAAAACTATAATAAAGCTTTACCTACCTACAAAAAAATGCAGTGCCACTTAAATGTTTTCTATCTTACTTCATCATCTGCTGCTGTGTAGATCCTAGAAAAGTATATTTTAGATTCACATGCACAACTGTTCTGGCTGAGGAATGGTGGAAAGTAGAGTTTGTTCTTTTGTTTTAATTTGATTTATATGCCGCCCTTCTCCGGAGACTCAGGGCGGCTTACAATGCATTAAGCAATAGCTTTCATACTTCTGTATATTTTATACAAAGTCAGCTTATTGCCCCCACAAACTGGGTCCTCATTTTACCTACCTTAGAAAGGATGGAAGGATTCTTTCCATTAAAGGATGGAAGCCAGGCTCAAGGATGAGTCAACCTTGAGCCTGGCTAGGATTGAACTCGCAGAATTACAGGCAGATGGATCTTAATTGCTGCCTTTAGTAGGAGGCATTAGCCCCCTATGCTACTCAGGCTCTTGAAAGTTGAAAGAGATGCCTTTCTAAGGATATTTAAAAACCAGCTTTTTAGAAGTAACACAGAAATTCTTGCCCCAAAGAGCCATTTAACATATTAAATCTGGTTAATTTTGAAAAATGTATTACATCCTGCAATGAATTCCAGGAGAATCAATTTGCAGTGAAACAGATCTCCATAACGTCTTTTCTCGTTGAAGACTAATTTGCTCAAGATTTTATTAAGGATTTGAAATATTCTCCCAATGATTTTTAGATATGCAATTTCTGATATCAGATTTGTATCCGTATCTTTTTATTTTACACATTTTGGTAGTTTATCTAAATGTAAAGTATAAGGTGAATTGGCATTGGAAGGTATCCTGACGTTATGAGTGTTATGTTATCTAAATCTGCCTTAAAATTTAGTTTCTATGTTTATATCACTGTGTTACTATCTGTAGTCTATATTAATCAGTAGTTCTTTTAGATAGGTAGACAAACTGTTAGCAAGCATAAGATCAACCATTCATAGCCTATTGAAGGAAAGTGTTAGTGTCCAAGATTGTGGATTACTGATGATCACTTGATTTCAACTAAAGATGAATACAAAAAAACCTTTCAACTTTCTCTAACAAATTTATGGACAATGCAACTGAATAGGCAATTTCTCAACATTTCTCCATAGAAAAGAGAAATATTCTCCAATAGTTTTTAGGGGCAGGGCTCCCTCTTACAGCATTACTAAAAAATTTCCAGTGGGAGTTGTTGCCTCATAAGATCTTCTTCTGGGATTTAACTGAACTGTGAGAAATAGGAAATTTCATCGGAAAAAAAAAGGCAAGACATACTCACCCTCAGTGACCAATTTACAGTGGCAGGAAAGGTGACAAAAATTTATCTTCATTTTTTTAGCCACTAATTCTCATTCAGTTTGATTTTAAAAATTCTTTCAAAGGAGAAGAGACATTCTAAAATCTTTTCTGTTTTGGAATTTTTAAAAATTAAATTGAATGAGAACTAGAAGCAAAAAAGAACAACAACACAGGACAATTTTTCTACCTAGCAAGTTGTATTTGAAAGTATAGGAGTGGTGTTCTGTTTTGTTCTTGTAGCATAGCCTATTTCTAGCAACCCAAAACTTCTTTACTTCCATACGCAAACTTTATGGGGAGAATCTTTATCTCATAGTCAAGATCCATGGCAGTAGAGTTGGCAGCCTGGATCCTCTATGAATCTAGCGCAAAACACAAATCTGCCCAGCATCACAGCCCTTGCTCTTCTTTGAACAAAAGCCTCCAACACCAACACCCCTTAAAACAGCACTGTTTCACCATTCTCAAGTGGCTGAAGCCATTTCATGACATGGACAACATTCACACAGACCTTATATTTAGAAATCCAAACAGTAATATTGATCAAGTTATCTGATTTTTAAAGGGATTTTGCAGAAATTTAATTATTGTTTCATACATTTCATTAGTATTACTACTAATATTACTACTAATCTAAATGTTTCTTGATGTAGCAAAACACTGTTCTTCAATACCAACCGAAAGGGGAACTATATTGAAAGAAAATCTGTAGGTTCAAGGAAACTCTAAATATTCATAGTTTCTGATAAAACAGAAAATATTTTGGAAAGGGTCTGGGATGGTGATTGACTGAGTGACTGAGCCACAGGGAAATTGTGAGCCATTCCCTATTTATGGTTCTTGATTTTGTTTCAGATTTATGGTTTTTGGTTACTTTCCTCTGCCTAACCGTTTCGAGCTCTTTGGAGGCCTCCATCTGCACTGAAGAAGCCAACACCCTTGGGTGCACAGCCAATGTAAATAACTTGTTAGTTATTTCTAAACGCTTAGTGAACATCTCAAATACTACACTGCAACAATTCAAGGTATGGCATTCTTCCTTGGCAAACCATAAAACCTTGTTCTCAATATATCAGTATCATAGAGCCTTCTAAACTGGTTAAAAAAACAACACCTGGGCACAAAACAATCCTAACAAGTCTCCAGCCATCAAAAAAAGTTTTACCTTAATAGTAAAAATATTAAGTAGAGTTAACTCATTTTGAACTTCTAATTAGATCATTAATAACCATTTCCAGTCCCTACTAACCTCTCTAACCCATTGTTCTATTTTTCCAAGGAAGTTATGTGAGTTCACGAGTTTTATGCTAGTTGTCATCACTCCTAAATCCATTTTCTATTACATAGCAATATACTTCTTAAACAAAGTTTTAGGCTGCTAAAACTGTTTTGATCAATTGTCATCAAGTAGCTGTTGACTCTTAGCAATCACATAAATTTGGTTCATGATAATCTGTACCAATAGAAGAGAATATTTGGTAGCTCAGTGTTCAACTGTGGGGTTCTTGTATATAAATATAAGAGCAAATCACATTCCTTTCTAACACTGATGATGTTACCTAATTTGATAATGAAACATCTGCAAGAAAACAACTAAACCCTGAGGACTCCACAAGGTAATATGTACCTAAGCTGATTTTTCAGGTCTTCCAAAAGTTCTAAAAGTGTTATCAAATTATAATTTTTGAATACTATATGTATTGTTTCACTTAAATATTCCTGAAATCAAATCACCACTTTTTACCCTGCTTCATTCACTACTTTTACTCTTAAAAGACATTATGGTCCTTGGTCTCCCAAGGGAAAAATGACACTTTGTCCTCAAGCATTCCTAACTGCATCATTGTTCCTCATGCACTAAACAGGATAAGAGGTAGTAAATCGGATTTCAAGTGCGATCCTAAACCTGAATACTTCATTTATTTTGCATTAATAGAGGTCAAAAGCAAAATTAAGGCTGCAAAGAAACAGTTGCGATTCACAGTTCAGACGCAACCGGCCCAGCCTAGAGAGAACAGCGGAGTAAATCGCAAAGCGTGGTCACAAAAACATCGAGATGCTGGCACATTAAAAGAATAGTAATAATATTAAAAACAGACGGTTCTTCGCTCGGACTTTTCTGACCACACTTTGCCGCCATCTCTGGAACAGGTGGAAGGCGAGGGAGGGCGACCGAAACGAGGGGCAGCAGGGAGGGAGACAATTGAGAGGCGTGGCCCAGCCAAGATCCTCTCCGCGTCCGTTAACTTGCCTTTCCGACGCCCATCCCGCGAAGGCCGGAGCGTGGGAGCCAGGGAAGGCAAACTTGAGGGAGCGACGGTCAATTCAATTCAGGAGCAGCCCGGGAACTGTCCTCCCTCCCTCTTTCCCTCCCTCCTCCGCCTTGTTTCCTGGCTCGCTGTCTTTTCCTCGTGCCCGGTTTCTTCAGTGGGCTTCGGGGAAACCTGCTGAGCACTGAGACTGACCCGGCTTTAGCTACAAGCGAGAGCGAGCAGACGCGCAGCAAAGTTCCCCACCGGGCTTCCAGTCCCACGAGGCTGTCCCGTTTCTAAGCAGGGGAAACTCGAGGTTTCTCAAGTCGGTCGAGCCTGCCCGAGTTTAAGAACCGAGAAGAAGTCTTCAGCCAAGCAGGGTTTCTCAACCTCAGCCACTGTTAAAATGTGTGGGCTGCGGGAGTATCCTGGCAGTTGAAGCCCACATATTTTAAAGTTCATGACGTTGGAAAGCGCTGCCTTAACTCTCTGGCTAAGCATTTATTTTGCTGACAGTCACATTCGGCCGAGAGAGAGAGAGAGAGAGAGAATTATTTACAAGTCCTTATTATTTTTATTTATAAATCCTCAACTTATTAGCACAATGGAGCCCAAAATTTAAGTTGCTAAGTGAGAAATTTGTTAAGTGGGTTTTGCCCCATTTTTCTTGCCACTGTTGTTAAGCGAATCACTGCATCTGTTAAATCAGTAACCCGGTTGTTAAGTGAATCTGGTTTCCCCATTGACTTTGCTTGCCAGAAGGTTGCAAAAGGTGATGACTTGATCCAGGGACACTGCAACCATCATAAATGTGAGGTTATCAAACATTCAAACATAAATCATGGGGATGAAAAAGTCATAAGTCTGGAAAATGTTCATCAAGTCACTTTTTTCAGTGCTGTTGTAACTTCGAGTGAACTGTTGTAAATCGAGGACTAACTGTATTGTCATTCAGGAAAAGATCCCACCCCAAGAGTCACATTTTTGAAAAGCTAGTTTCTGTCGTCAGTGCGTAAGCACAAGAGACCAATTTTCAAAATTGTGTGGTAAGGACTACACCTGTCATTAATTAATATTGCGGGCTCTCCCTATCTTAGTTGCGGGGGGATCCAGGCAAGGAAGATTAAAGGCCCTCATTTATGTGGTTGGTTAAGCCATTATGAGTTTTTTAGCCAAGGACGGTAAAAAGCAAAACATTTATCACATTTGATCCAGGCACTGCCCAATTCTAGACAGGACTTAGAACAGTGAGTATGCCACTACAATACCGTGTGTTAAAATGCAGATCTTAATGGATCTACAGTTTAGCAGCATAAGTGATAAAGTAACGCTGAATGAAACTGGCATTAGCAGGATTACAGCATGCAGGTAATTTAGTTTAATCTCTTTAAAAGTCATTTGGGTTATTAACAGATCATATGGCTTATGAAATCATAATTATTCTCTCTCCGTTATTCATGAGTGTCAGATATTCCTTGCTACTCTCTGCCAAGTTATAGGGTGAGATAAAGCATCTCATAAATAAAGCAAATCGTTTTAGTCTTTCTTTTGCCAATGATGTCATAAAACTGGGTTGATACTTGTTGGTTGTTTTGTTTCTAACTTTAACGTACAGCTAAATGACTTAGTATAGTTTGTATAGAAACCAAAATAATTTAAATGTTCTCAATCATGGCAGGGGAAGAGGATTTCCCATTTATTTTTTTCTAATATCCTTGAATAGAATGAGTGAGTTACTTTTATGCAATGATTAGCTAGGTAAGCCAGTCTCCCTTCCTGGCACTATGCAAAGGAAAGGAGAGAGGGACAGGGAGGGGGGAGAGAGAGAGAGATAAGTAGGTTTCTTTTAATAGGATTCTTGTAATTCTTTGCTGTCACTAAGCTGAAGTAACTCATAATGATCATTTCTAAAACCCAACATAGAAGGTAGGATACTTGTAAGGGACATTGAAGTTCTTTTATCTAGCCTAACCCCTTGCTCAAGCAGGAGACCCCATTCCAGACAAAAGGCTGCTGTCCATCTTTTCTTGAAAACATCCAATGATGAAGTACCCACAAGTTCCAGAGGAAAACCATTTCACTGAGTAATTGTTCTTACTGTCAAGAAATTTCTCCTTAGTTCCACACTTCTCAGCAATTCACAAAAGATCCATCAGAAAACCCAATCAGAAGTAGTTTGAAACTTAATATGCCAACAACAAAATCTTGGAGGTACAGTGGTTGATAGATTAATAAGTACAGTTATTACAGCTCTGATCTTCTTTCCAAGACACCTGGTATCGTGGTATCAGCTTCAAGATATGATCAGAACTAACTCTATTCAAAGAAAGAATTCTATAGACCTGTGATGGCAAACCTATGGCACACTTCCATAGCCATATCAGTGGACACATGAACTTAGCTCCAGTGCACATGTGCACGCCGAGCAGCTGACTTTTGGACCTTCTGTGTCCATCGGAAGTCTGGAAGCAAGTTGTTTCTAGCCTCCAGAGGGCCTCCGGGGGGGATGGGGAAGGCCATTTTTCACTCTCCCCAGGCTCCAGAGTCTTTCTAGGAACCTGGGGAGGGTGAAAACGGCCTTCCCCAACCCCCCAGAGGCCCTCCGGAGGCCGGAAATAGCCCATCCAGGGGGATGGGAAAGGCCGTTTTCGGCCTCCCCAGGTCCTAGAAAGTCTTTGGAGCCTGGGGAGAGCGAAAAATGGGCCTACTGTGTCCACTGTGCCATCACATGTCAAAAGCAGGGGAGTCGTGTGCGCATGACACACAACTGCGCTCCCACCCCACCCCCCACCCCGTTTTTGGCACGCAATGGCAAAAAGGTTAGCCATCCCTGCTATAGACTATAAAATTAACCATTTAACTGCAATTACATTTCTTAAAAGGCATTTTTTTTTCCTCTCTTCCCTTTTCAACAATCTAAGACAGATTGCATGTTCTAGAGAAGTGAGTGGGTAGCTTGAGATGGTTTTTGAAAGAAAATCAAAGGCTGGGTGCTTTCATATGCTGACAATTCTTTTTTGTTTTCCTTGCCTAGAATACTTTCCCAGCAACAGTCCCTTTACACCTACTAGGGCCCTAGAACAAACAGCAAAAGTTAACCAATTAAATAATTAATGGAAATGGAAAAAGCTTTGCTAATTGTTCCACACACTGTAGATTGCCATCTGACAATTACCGCCCCCTTTATAAATCACTAAATAAATAAATATAGTAAGCCATTTAGCATATGGATTTTCAAAGTAGCTCCCATGTAATTTGGAGATGTGCAGGAAATGAGAAATACCTTGGAACAAAATCTGAAAGATTTCAAGGGTTCCAACCATAAAAAGCAAAGGGGCCTAAGGGCTGCTCTTCCTTTGCTTTTCTCCTAGCTTTATTTATTTATTTATTTATTGGACTTATATACCGCCCTTCTCCTTACGGACTCAGGGCGGTGAACAGCCGAGTAAAAAACCAATACATAAAAGTTAAAATATTATAAAAACAAATATAAGATTTGGCTGAAAATTAAAACAAATAGAATATTAAAATACGTCAACTCTAAAAACTCTAAAAAAATTTTAAAAATTCAGCAGGGATCAGGCTAAACCGGCAAGCTGAAAAAGATAGGTTTTCAGGGCCCGACGAAAAGTCCGGAGGTCAGAGATCGTTCTCAGTTCTGGAGGAAGATCGTTCCAGAGGGTAGGAGCTGCCACAGAGAAGGCTCTCCCCCTGGGGGTCACCAGCCGGCATTGTCTGGCTGATGGCACCCTGAGGAGGCCCTCTCTGAGGGAGCGAACCGGCCGGTGGGAGGCAATTGGCAGCAGAAGGCGGTCCCGTAAGTACCCTGGTCCTAAGCCATGGAGCGCTTTAAAGGTGATTACCAACACCTTGAAACGCACCCGGAAGTCCACTGCCAACCAATGCAGCTCACGCAGGAGAGGTGTCACGTGGGAGCGCCCCATCGCTCCCATAATCCCCCACGCGGCCGCATTCTGCACCAGTTGAAGCCTCCGGATGCATCCCAAGGGGAGCCCCATGTAGAGAGCATTACAGTAGTCCAAGCGAGACGTGACGAGCACCTGAGTGACTGTGCGTAGGGAGTCCCGATCTAGAAAGGGCCGCAACTGGCGTATCAGGCGAACCTGATAGAAGGCCCCCCTGGCCACAGCTGTCGTATGATCCTCTAAAGACAGCCGTGGGTCCAGGAGGACGCCCAAGTTTTGCACCCTTTCCGTGGGGGCCAATGATTCGCCCCCAATAGCGAATCTTTAGAATAGTAGAAGGCATGTAAAAACAAAATATGCATAATATCTTTAAACTGCAGTCAATTTTTAAATATGACTTTAAAAAAATAGATAAGTACAGTAGGGGAAACAATGAGAATATAGTTCTATTCTCACCTCCCGATAACTGCTTAGTTTAGAACTAGGTAACCCCAAAAAAGCCCTCTTCCAGGATAGAAAAATGGCAGAAATCATTTCATAGAAAAGAGTATTGTATAAAGTTAGAAGGGGGGGGGGCTCTTCATTGCAGGAAACTAAGGAAGATGGCTGTCTCGTCTCTGGTAGAATGTATCCCAAGGTAGGAAGTCTCCCACTTTTCTGGTCCTAGGGTCAATTGTTAAACTGCTAGAAGATTTTTCCTAATACTCAATCAGAAACTGCCTTTCTATAACGTAAATCTATTCTGTGTCCTGAATTCCAGTACAAAAAAGCCTTGAATTTTTTTTTTTATATTGTATGCTTTCGGGAATTTGAATAGTGCAATCAAATTCCCCCTCACTCATCATTTCTCAAGGCTTAAGCACACTTAGTTCCTTAAATATTTCTTCATCAAACTGTTTCTAACCTAATGATTTTCTTTCTTGTCCAGCTCAGAATCTGTCCCAATTTTCTCTGACTCTTTAATTGGAGACAGTACTCAAGGTGTAGTTTAGTATGATAGAATTCAATAATTCCTTCCATGAATTGAAAATCTTATTTCTGCTGATGTTTCTTTGGCCTTTTCTGAGCTACATACAATTCCAACTTCTTTTTCTCAAGAATATTACCAAAGCAAATATCCCCTGCCTTAACTGTAGGCATCTCTGTTTCCCAAATGAAGAAATCTGCAGTAATCTCTGCTAAATGCCAATCTAATGTTTTCAGTTCATTTTTTCGAGCTGGTAGAATCATTCTGAATGTTACTTGTTTTCCATCCTGTTTTAAATCTTCAGCAAATTTGATGTGCATTTGTTCCACATCTTCTTTCAAATCATGAATGAAAATATTGAAGAATATCAGACCCAAAACAGATATTTGGGCTGCCCCCATTAAAAACCTTTCTCCAGTGTAAGAGGAATTCTTTTTTACTCTGATTTTTCAAGTCTGCTATATATCAATTTAATTCTTATGCAATCCAGTCCATATGAAGCTTAATACTTCAATGTAATTCTTTTTAAATACCCCCTGAGTTGCTCAACCAGTAAATATTTTTTTTAACTGGCTGAGTAATTTACTGAGTAAACACAGTAAGTAATTTCTATAACTTTCTGGTCAATTAACAAATCACTATGGGATTTTCGTGATGTTCTGGGTTTTTTTAATTTATTTATTGACCAAAAAAATCCCTTGGATGAATCTTGCTATAGACACTGAAACCTCACTGATTTAGCAAGTTCAAGCAACAAATTAAATAATTATTTACTGATACTTTTAATTGTATTTTGAGAGTCTACTAGCTGCAAAAACTGCATGTGTAACATTAGTATTATGGTAGCAAGACACAGAAGTATACACCACATCATAGCTCTACAAATTAACTCAATGATATAGATGATATTGCATTTTTAATGTTTCATGAAATTCAATGTTAACCAGATACAGATATATGCATAGAATGTTTAAAAAAAACAAAACAGCCTTTGTGCCTCGTTGACAATATCTATTGTCAATGCACAAATATACATTTTGCACTACTTGGCTGCATTTAAAAAACAAACAAGCAGTCAAGCATGCTCAAACTACCTAACCACACTCATCAACCTGAAAATCTTTGTATCACTGTTTTGAAGTATAACTTAGGGCAGTGATGGCTAACCTTTTTTTCTTCAGGTGCCAAAAGCGTTGTGTGTGCACGACCGTGTGCCCACACTCATAATGCAATCCCCTGTGCGCCCCTGCGCGTGCGACCCCCCCCTGCACTCCCCTGTGCATGTGCGTGTGACAACACCCCCTCCGCACCCTATTTTGGGCCTAGCAGGCCTCCCTGAAGCCTCCTGGGACCAAAAATAGGGCACGGGGGGGCAGCGTGCCGCATGCATGCACGACTCCCCTGCCCCCCCCATGCATGCACGCACATCTCCATACGTGGCAGAGATTCGAAAATCAGCTGACCGTTGGGAGGCGTGCTTGCATGCGTGGTGGAACTGACCTAGGATGACAGCTTGCATGCCTGCAGAGATGGCTCTGTGTGCCACTGTGGCACGCCTGCCATAGGTTTGCCATCACAGACTTAGGGAGTCTGATGCAGTGGGATGCAACTTTCTTTTGTCAGAGTTTACATCTTTACCAGTTCCATACTACCAACATAATCTAATGCAATCGATGCAGGGATCTCAGTGGTCCCTGCATCGATTGCATTAGATGTGGTTTGCCCAGTGGTTTGCCCAGTGCTGATGCACTGGGCAAACTTGAAAAAGTTGGGGGGAGGGAAGCAATTCTCACAAAGCAGCTCATTGCAGTCTTTGGAACAGTCAAAACACTTGAAACAGCACACAAAATAGCCAAGTTTTGTTTTCCAGAACGCACATTTAGTTTCCTGCTTCTGAAATAGGTTAGCTGAGTTGAAAAAAATGCCAGTGTTGTATATCTCTCTGCTACCGAAGCTCCATGCCTTTTCTACCTTTTCAAGTCAAAACTCCTGGTAATACATGGACAAGTCCCTGCAGTTTTCCTGGCAGCATTTTTTACAAGGGATTTCCCATTGCTAGATTCCTAGGGCTAAGTGACTGACTCAACCCATTCAGCTGGTTCTGTGCCTAAGACAGGGCAAGAAGTTATAATCTCCAGGTTTCTAGTTTTGAAGTCTTTAACTATTTCTAGTTTCTAGTTTTGAAGTCTTTAACTCGTTCCATATGGAGCCTGCCATATGGAACAAGCTCCCCCCGGAGATAAGGAGGATTCAAGACTTACGCACTTTCTGCCATGCCCTAAAAACGTTTCTATTTCAAGAGCGGGACTGGCCTAACTCTCCTTTTTAAATTGGGTTTTAAAAATGTTTATATAAATTAGATGTTTTAAATTTTTTGAGCCTTAATTATTTAATTTATTTTAATAGCTTTTAACTTTTGTCTGAAAATGGTATTTTATTTTGGCTGTTCACCGCCCAGAGTCCCTCTGGGAGTAGGGCGGTGTATAAATTTAATAAATAAATAAATAAATAAACTAGTACAGTAGTCCTCGACTTACGACCACAATTGAGCCCAAAATTTATGTTGGTGAGACATTTGTTAAGTGAGTTTGCCCCATTTTACAACCTTTCTTGCCACGGTTATTAAGTGAATCACTGCAGCTGTTAAATTAGTAACATGGCATGGTTATTGAGTCTGGTTTTCCCATTGACTTTGCTTGTCAGAAGGTCACAAAAGATTATTTTATCATCCCAGGATGCTGCAACCGTCATAAATATGAACCAGTTGCCAAGAATCCAGATTTTAATCACATGACCATGGGAAAGTTGCAACAGTTGTAAGTGTGAAAAACGGTCATAAGTCACTTTTCTCAGGGATGTTGTAACTTCGAACGGTTACTAAATGAACTGTTGTAAATAGAGGACTACCTATACACAAACTGGCACTTTTCCATCACCATACCTAATTTTATTCTATTTTATATTTTTTAAATTATTCTGTTTTGTTTTAACAGCACATTCACATTCCTGATATCAGTTTCTATGAATGCCCCTGGATGTCCGCAGCTCCCAGACTCATTCATAGACATTTTTTTTAAAGTTGTAGCCCAGTGCTTTGTTTGAAAATATGTCCTTCAGTGGTGGGTTTCAAAATTTTTTACTACCGGTTCTGTGGGCGTGGCTTGGTGGGCATGGCGTGGCTTGGGTGTGGCTTAGTGGGCATGGCGTGGCTTGGTGGGCGTGGCTTGGTGGGCATGGCAGGAGAAGGATATTGTAAAATATCCATTCCCTCCCCACTCCAGGGGAAGGTTACTGCAAAATCCCCATTTCCTTCTGAAGGCGGGAGGCAGAGAATAGATGGGGGAGGGCCAGTCAGAGGTAGTATTTACCGGTTCTCCAAACTACTCAAAATTTCCGCTACCGGTTCTCCAGAACGGGTCAGAACCTGCTGAAACCACCTCTGATGTGCTCAGAGGTATATTCCCAGTTTTGCAAATATATTTACTAATCAGAAGATTAAGCAATATGCCAGGAGAAAGAATAATAAGCTTAAGTTCTTTGCTCCAGTTTAAACTCAAGCATACATACCGTAGAAAGTGTGAAAATGGCATTGTATACAGTATTATGAGTGTGAAGAAGTCAATGTAACGATGGTAATTGTATTGCCATAGGCAAAATATTGTGTGACTATACTAGAAGTGACTAATTTCTAAATCCAGAACTTTGTGTTGCTTGAAGCTGTATTCCTTTGACTACCCAATAGCAAAGCACTTATTTTTAGCTGAGTTGTTTTTATTAAAAACTAAGATGTTTTGGAACAAGTGCGTTAACTCTCTGCTTGGCTTGATATTGGCATATTGATTTTTTTTTAAAAAAAATCCTCCCTCCACACACCTCCAGAAGATTCTCCCAGTCAAGAACAAAAGCACCATAAGAAGCTGGAAAAATGCCTCCATTGGTTACAAAAAATATTGTGTCTGTTATGAATGGTGATGATCAGCACTATTAACACAGGTGCATTATCAATTTGCCTTCTGCAAAGGGTTGAAATACTGCATGATAGGAATACCACACATTTTGACCTTTACATTTGCAAGTATTTATGAAACTAAATAAACTAAACTAAATAAACACTAGGTTTATTGCCAGATAAATGTGTATGGGATTGCACTGTGAGAATGGCTAGCTAGCAACATATTTTATCTCATTGTAAGCAGTTTCAAAACCTTGAACAAGTAGTAGAGAAAACACAAACACCCACTGTCTGCACTGTTTTGTCATGTTCTAAGTTCCATATTATAGATGGAAATGGATGGGGATAGATACAGGAAAGAGGTTTGCTAAATTGCCAAGCAAAAGTTGAAGAAGTAGAACTCTGCCCTTTGTTTAATTTAGAAGGTTGAAACTTTTAAATATATTTTTATATTTAACTTTTAAATACTTTTTTATATGTAAATATTTTAAATACTTTTATACTAAAATAACTTTTAAATACTTTTTTATATTTTTTTAAATATAAAAAAATACAGCCAAGCAGTGCATAAATAACCAGCAAATTTTTTTTGCAATTAATATGGATAGTGCAGATTCATTTAATATGTTCTTCTATACAGAAAGTATTTCATTGTGCCCTGGATCATGGTCTTGCTGAAGATCCTGGAAATGAACCAATGATCAGAAAGGCTTGTATGAAGGAAAGCTGTTATTCTGGAAAAAAATCTGATCACCAAATAAATCATGACCCTCAAACATTTGTAAGTTTTATTCTTGATTTTTGCTTTAAGGAATCATTTTGGGAACTTCTTCCTGTCTTTTAATTGCTGCTCTTTCTTATAGACTTCCTGCAGAAACACTATCTATGCCATTCTAAAGTCCTATCTAACAGATAACCAGGACCCTTTTCCAGACCTTTTGAATGCTGTGAATGACATGATGCGGGTATGCTTTTATAACATTATCCCAAATATATTGGAGAGTCATCATGTAGGCAGGAGTGTTCTGATAAATTCGTATTTACGTAATTGTTTTTATGCAAAGGAGTGGCTAAAATTATGGCTGAGTATAAGAGGCTAAATTCTGATAACTAGCATTTATAAGCAGGTCTAAAAAAATCCTGATAGGATTCAGGTCTAAGAAACAGTTGCTAGCCAGCATTGGTAGAATTGGGCAAATGAATCCATGGCTGTAAAGCAACTGTCTATGTTCCAGCTGGCATTGAATGGATCTGTCTTTTGGCAGAGTATTGGACTGACTTCATGGAAAAATAATAAAATAACATTGTTATTCCCCTGGCCCTTACCTCATATTTCTATAGGCAAATACAGAGTTGTTTCAACTTCAGACTCTTGTGATGGCCTATAGAACTGGGAAATGATCCGGATTCAAAGAAGGAAATATGATCCAGGGTTCACATGACTCCTCTACATGCTTCAAAAGATCCTTTTCCTTTCAAATTTGGATTGCTGGGCCACCCTAATCTCTTATAGCACAGAGACAAGCAATTTGTGGGCAAGGATTTGCATATAAGACTTAATCTAATTTCAAAAGAAATCAGTTGACCTTTTTGGAAAGAGTCATCCCTCACTTTCCCAGGGAGGCAGGAAAAAAGGAAGTGAAAAGAGTGAAGAATATATGCAGCTCAGTGTTGAATTGTTGCAGAAAGTAAGTTCAGAGAAGAACATAAGAATCGAACATAAAGAAAAGGGATAGCTGAGAAAAAGAAAGAGGGCATCACTCATGTTTAGTCAGGTTCACCCTTCAGCCCCCAAGAGGGAGCTAGAGAAAAAAACCTAAACAAAAAGTTAAAAAATTCTTTCTCCCTAAAGCTTACTTACTTAAACTGAGTGTATTCAACAGTAAAGATGTGAAACCATAGTAATATTGTTTTAAATGGAGCTTCTATAGGTAGTCTTTGACTTAAGACTGAGCCTCAGTGACGCAGTGATTAGAGTGCAGTACTGCAGGCTACTTCTGACTGCCAGCTGCCTGCAATTTGGCAGTTCGAACCTCACCAGGTTCAAGGTTGACTCAGCCTTCCATCCTTCCGAAGTGGGTAAAATGAGGACCCAAATTGTTGGGGGCAATATGCTGACTCTGTAAACCACTTAGAGATGGGCCGTAAAGCCCTGTAAAGCAGTATATAAGGCTAAATACTATTGCTACTGCTACGACCACAACTGAGCCCAAAACTTTTGTTGCTAAGCAAGACAGTTGTTAAGTGAATTTTGTCCCATTTTATAACCTTTCGTGCTACAGTTGTTAAGTGAATCACCCATTGTTTAGTAACACAGTTCTTAAGTGAATCTGTTGATTTCCCAATAATTTTGCTTGTCAGATGATTGCAAAAAGTGATCACATGATCCTGGGACACTGAAATCATCATAAATATGCACCAGTTGCCACACATCTGAATTTTGATCATGTGACCACAATTGCAATGATCAGTGTGAAAAATAGTCCAAAGACATTTTTTCAGAGCTGTTATACCATCAAATGGTCAGTAAATAGTTGTAAGTCGAGAACTATCTGTAACAGATTAGTTTCAATATTTGCCATTCAGCTTTTCTTTCCTTTTTTTGTTATGCATCTTTTTCAGGCTTTGAATGACAGCCACATTCAAGTTCAACCTCTGTCCTCATCTCAGCGCCCTTTAAATGAGAAGTATGATGTGCATATGAAACAATGCAGCAGTTTGCTAATTTTACAACAGCTGTCTCAAACCATCCACAGGAGTTTATCATACCTCATCAGTCTAAAAAAATGATAACCAAACGAAGATAATTTAAATCCTGTTAAAAGAATTATCGATCCTCAAATGCTTTAAATTATCTATGAGAGACAGAAAAAAATCAAGCACAATCTTTCTCAACTTTATCCCTTGACATAGGATTAGTAATATCTAAAACAGATCATTCCACATGGGGCCATGCTCCAAGCAAACACAGGAGTAAAATTCAGGAAGCCAAGTGACCTTCAAGGTGTTCTCATGTTAATACCAATTGGGCAGTGCCATATAGACAGAACAATGGTTGCAAGGAAAACTAAATCCCATATTTTCTAACAGAAACTGACAATACCAACCATAGAGAATTAATATACAGTTTCCATGGGTGCCACATACAAAGTTGTTTTTTC
The DNA here is from genome assembly GCA_030761175.1 of Masticophis lateralis. Classification (NCBI taxonomy): domain Eukaryota; kingdom Metazoa; phylum Chordata; class Lepidosauria; order Squamata; family Colubridae; genus Masticophis; species Masticophis lateralis. The sequence continues at coordinate 23,422,936 of JAUDYJ010000005.1, read as the reverse complement.
CTCTCTGCTAATTATTTTTAAATAAATACCAAGTTTCCAGGATTGCAATGCCTGACTATAACAACAAAAATAGGACTTCCCAAGATGGTGGGAATGGGGCGATCTGTAGCCTTCTTTTTCCTTCATTCTCTATAATAAATCTGACCTTCATTTTGGTTTTGGGGGCTCAGTGTAATTACAATAATCTTTCTGAGTCCCCGTATGCCACAACTGATGCACCAAATTCTAGTTCCACATTGCCAAAAGAAAAAGAGACAAGCAGGACTTTCATCCGGTCTGCTGAATCTGGAACCATCCTCTTTCTTTCTGGCAATGAAATTCCAGAATAGCCATCTGCTTTCTGAAATCACTATCCAACTTTTTATCTACACTGAATTTTTGGGGAAGTTAAAGCTAAATTGCTCATGGCTGCCTAATTCAACAATCTGAATACTATCTGTGTACAGAGATGAATGAGCTATCACGGATAAGGCCTGTTTGGGATTAGTGTATGACAGAAGAAATATTCATCTCTTTAAGTTGTAATATCTTGCACTTATTTTCAGGTTGTCTCAGAGAGAAAAAAAAGCTAGAAAAGAAGTCCAAAACAGTTTTTATGTTTTCCTTCCACAATAAATCCTGTTGATTCTATGGGACTTACACTCAGGGAAGTGTTTATAAGATTATAGTTTCAAATTGAAGATTCCAATATGTCTCTTAATTTTAGTCCAAGTGACCATTTTTTTGCTGTTTATTTTGGCAATTATTTTCTCTGTTTCTTGCATTCAAATTTTAGTTATGTGTCACTCTTGTTTTTTATGTACTTGAAAAAATTATATTGTGCCTTTCATAGTTTTTTTTTAAATAAGGAAATTGGATCTGTAATAAATTTATGCTAATCCTAATGTCAAGTGATAAATTATTTGATGATATTGGCTAATTATAAGCAAATAATATATATGTAATATATAAATATCTTATTAATTTATATAATCTAAATTATAAAGTTATAGTGTATTTTGTTCATTGCTAAAGAATAAATATAATAAAAGGACACATCAATTTAAGATTTAAAAGATGCTTGGAGTATTTTTTGTTTGTTTGTTTATAAAGACCTTTGTAACAGGGATATGCAACTTTCTAATGGCCAAGAGCCATGTTTAACATTTGGAGGTGAGATGGGAGATTGCGGGGGGCGGGGGAGGAACATTGGTGCAAATGTATGTTATAATTGGGAGAACAATTAGAATTTCTAAAATTGTTTTTCAGAAGTGTGCTGAAGACCACTAGATGGCAACAAATAGATTCATAAAAGCTGTACATGATTCTCTGCTGCTATCTATTGGTCACCTGGATTTTTGCAGCTATGTTTTGTGAGTTAAAGTAAAATAAATAAAATTATTATCTGAAAAGGGACTTTCATAAGACATTAAGTCACAGACTTAAAAGTTCTTAACCAGATCTATCACCACAAATGTGCAAGAGTCAAAACTGCAAATATTCAATGGCAAGAGAAGAAGCAAATATTTTATATATTCGTGGAAACATCCTTTGCTTTAGGGTTTATTTTATTTTGCTAACATTTGCATTCAGTTAGATATCCTTCATCATTCTTATTTGACATGGTTCTTCAGGTGCATTGCTTTGAAACTATAATTTAGTTGTTGGCATCTCCATCAATTTATTCAGTGATGACTGAAGAAAAAAAAATGTTCACTCACAATTCATTATTTTTCCTTTATTTAATTTGTCAGTTCATTAGCCCATTTTTGTCCCATGCATTTCTTATTAGATTTCAAGGTAATTAATTTTTATCACTTCATCATTTTGTGCTCCATATATTTGAATAGCTAAATAAAACTTTAAAAACAAGAAAAAGAAGCTAATCTTCTCAAATCGCATATTAATGCCTATAACAAAAGTATGATTATAAAATTTATATATACAATACTTTTTAGACTTCATAAAAAGGCAAGTCATGGACAATTAAATAAGCCACCTGTCCACTGTAATGTTAATTTTATTTGATTATTTATATCTCACCTTTATTATCTTTATGAATAATTCAAGCTGATGAACATATCCAAAAAACCCTTCCTCCTTCCATTTTCTCCCAACAATCCTGTGAGGTGAGTTGGGCTGAGAGAGAGTGACTGGCGCAAGATTACCCAACTTGCTTTCATGGATAAGAAAGAACTTAAATTCCCAGTCTCTTGTTTTCTTGCCTGGTGTGTTAGCCAGTAAACCAAACTGCTTAACCTGGCCAAGTTTCTTCTCCCACTTTTCTTTTTTTACATTTCTACTACTTTTTTATTTAACTAATGCTTTATTGTTTATTGGTGTCATCATGGGACATTGTTGTTTCTAATTACGGTATTTTTTAAATGAGTGGTATGCTTTTTGTGAAGGAAGAATATAAACAGAAGGAACTACACATAGAAACCATTATAGTACAGTCACTTCTGCTCAAGGAACTCATGGTACTTTCAAGTCAGTTCTGGTAAGTGAGCTGGGAATATCCTACATAGTCACTAAAGCATCCTAAAATAGTAACACTGTTTGCCAAGTTAACTACATATATAGTAGATTTAGCAACATCCATGAAGAGGTGAACTGATTGAGCAAGATTGTGGTCACAACAATATGATCTAAGGCCCTTTCTTCTGTACATTCATGGCATTTTCCCAGTTTGTATTGTGCCTGTGGATGCCATTGGATATATGTCTATGGAGATTCTCAACCATCCATGTCAAGGTTGTCCCAAAAATGTTTTTCCAAAAAGCACCTGGACTTTCTTGGTATTTTCTTTGGATTCATTTCATTTCTCATGGGGGAATGGAAGGATTTATATTCTTTGTTAAAATTGAACAAAGAATACCAGGGATATACCACCTTGTCTTCTGTTTACAACACAGTTCTTTCAGAAGTCCTAAGAAAGTTCCACACCCATTTATATTCTGATTCAGGTGACTCCTGAATAAACCCCCAAGTGGCCTTAATGACTCTCAGAGTGCTAATGACCAGTTGATTGCAAAGAATATAAATCCTTTCATTCCCTCCACTCAGTTAGAATTGAAGAAGCTTCTTGGACACATTTTCAAAATAAAACACCAAGAAAGTACAGTTGCCTTTGGGGGAAAAAAGCACCTTCAGGAAAAAGCTATCGGATAGACCAACATATGCTGCAATTAATGCTCCTACAATAGACATCTTGATTGGGGTGCTATGGTCCTTTTAAATTATAAAGTAGATGTGGTGAGTATGAGTATCCTGGAATACACAGCTTTGTAAGGTGATGGTTTCTCCTTCACGGGAACTATAGATAATCATTTGTCAGGGAAACTGGAGTAGCAGATTCTTGTACTGGGTGGAGGGTTAGATTAGATAATCTCCCAAATCCCTTCCAACTCTCACATTCTATCTAGAAATATACAATTATATTTCCAGCTCTGTGCAATATTTCTGCAACAAGAACAGGATGCAAGTTTTTCTGATAGGGAAATGTGAAAGGCTTTAATATTAAAAGAGTAAAAGTCAATAAGTTTAGAATTAAACCTGAAATAATAAAGTCTCCCCTTTATTATCTGCAATAACACAATCCCTGTCCAGAAGGAAAACATAGGAAAGCCCTATATGAAACCCAATAGTGTCCTTGTGATATAAATATCATAGAAACCACAGCCCATTCTTCTATATTGCAAGTTCTACAGGGAATAATGCCAAAGGTTGATTACCCTTGTTGTATTTAAATTTCAGGGGGAACTCTGATAGGTTTTATTTATCTGTTAAATAATCAAGATAAATTTATATCTGTAAGAGTAATAATATTTTGCTACATTATGTGCAGGGGTGGGTTCTACTTATCTTTACTACCAATTCGCATCGTCCATGCGCACTGTTCTGTGCATGCATAGATCACCTACAATGACATCCAGGTCAGTGGGTGGAGCCTCCCACCGGTTTTACTACTGGTTCTTGAGAAACGGTCCGAACCAGGGGCAACCGACCATTGATTATGTGTAAGCTTTGCCGACAAATGGTTACTAATAGTTCTTGTCATTTAGGGGATATTTTTGTGTTCTTCCTTATATTGAGTGTAGTTTTATTGGTCAATAACAAAAATAAAGTTATGTCTGTCTTCAAATAAACCCCAAAGTGCTATAATGAGAAATTCCAAAAAAAAATTCTCAAGCATCCAGAAAACAAGACAGAAAGAGAAAGTTCATTTTTAGAAAGAAAACTTTTGAGAAACTACAAAACACAGTTGGCCTAGCATCAGTGACTGTTCCATTTAAACTGCTTCAATATAAATAAGACCGCACACTGGCATGTACATGTATTTAATTTTAATGAATTATAAAAGAAATACAAAATACAATCTATATTAACCAACATAATATCATTGAATTTCTTTTTACAGTATCACAAGAAACATATTAACATTTAGGGACCAATGAATACATACTATCTACAATTCCAAAATTAAATCCAATGCTACATTTTAAAAAAAAAATCTAAAAAAACTGAGGTATTTTAGGGAATTTGATGCCAGTTTTACATGGCAGAATATACTTTTATGATTACAGGATTAATTTTGGGGACTAAAGTTTCATTGAGAGGTGGATTTGTTACATTCCTGGGAGTGATGAATTATAGCACCGAATGTATCCACTAATAAAGGGGAAACATTTGGAAAAAAGATACTTGAATAAATAGTGAATCGGTACACATAATTCTACAAAATTATTTGTAAAAATGCAGAGGATTGTGGAGTGCAAAACTGTGCACTTTCAAATAAGTTTTAGTCCTCATCTTCATCCAGACATGCCTAGGGTTTCCAACATGATGCTCTAGGCCAAGTTCTGGCATTCCTAATTTTTGTTGCAAATGTTAAAACATGACAAAATCATATAGGCATGATAGAAAATCTCCCATGTTTGTATATCCAAAATAACTTATTATAATGCTGTGCAATTATGGCCCATTATAAGATTATTGTATCTTGACTGCAAAAATCCAAGCAACCACTAGATATCAGCAAAGAGTTAGTCTTGTCTTTTGTTTCTCTTTACACCATTTTAATAGTTCCTTAAATTCTGCAATCCAGCTTTGGCTACCCTAACAATAATCACTTAAATGTTCTTGGCCATGTAGGAAAAATAAAAGATAAGTGTCATGGACATTCCTGATTTAAAAAGAGATAAGTAGTAATAGTTATTCCCCCCCCCCCTTTTTTTTTTGCCTGAGCATTGTTTTTCTGTTTGTTTGTTTTTTACATCTTTCCTGTTTCAATATAGTTTACAAAGCAGTGTCATTTACCCCTCAAACCACATTGCTGCTCTTCCCTAAGCCACTTTTCTCTGAATATCATCAGAATAGTCACTGTAAAATGAGAGCTGAAATAGAAATGTAGATTTTAAATCTAGATTTAAAAAGACTGAATTTGTGTTAGTTCAGAGTTCACCTGCACCTTGTTTTTTTAGTTCCTTAAACAAATTGTTTTTCTTTTAGCCTAGGCTCAATTGTTTGTCTCCTTAAACATGGGGCGAATTTCAATTTCACTATGTTTAGCATGGCATCACTCTGTTAAGAGTGCCCAAGGCGCCCACTAAATTATGAAATGAGGAACCAGCTAAAATTCTCAGGAGAAATAATGGCTAAGTATTTCTTGTATTTTGACAACTGGATTTCATCAACGCTTCTCACCTCTCACTTAAAACAAAACTGCCATTTAAAACAGGAATTATTTATGCAAATTTGTATCATTCTATATACAACTCCTCTGAAGTCAGCTTTTCTTCACAGAAATTGTTGAATTGTTCTAATATACTTTTGAATAAAAAAGCAGGGGATTTCTAAACATTTTGCCAGCCCTCTAACTAAAAACTATGGAACAAGGTTCAGGGGTACTTAAATACCATAGAAAAAGTAAACGCATCCAACATGACCTTCAATTGCATCTCGCAGAAGAACGGTAAAGACAACTATAATATCTTCCAAGAAACAAATATTTCATTATTAGTTGTTTCACTGAGGAATTCCTAATAAACTTCTAAGGAACCCCAAGATTTGTTTATTACACTGAACCAAATATGTCTCAAGGCACCAGAAATTTCATTTCTAAGCATGGTAGCCAGAAAAAAAATCTAAATGCTACAGTAGGGATAAAATTTAGAATGAGAACATTTTAGGCTACCTGTACAGTTTGAATGTTTCTATTTTGGGCCATGCACAGTTAGAAAGTGCCTTTACAACACTATGCCAGGTTGATGATTTTCATATGTGTGTGGAAAAAAAAAGGCTCACCTCATCCAAACGAACAAACAAAAACTGAAAACATTTTGGGAAAGCACCAGTTCTCCTGGGGTGAAGGAATTGTTGATTGTGCAAATGTCTCTGGGAACCTGTGAGTAAAACATAGGGGGAAATGCCTTTGCAGAAGTTCATGATTCCACTCACTTTGTTTCCTTCCCAAACCATATTTAATCCTGAGTTTCCATAATTGGTCCATCATTTTCTTTTCTTAGTTTTAAAGTGTTGCTAAGTTCACAATAAAATTCTTTTTAGGCAAATTTGGAAAATTTACAAAAGAATATTCCCAATATTTCTGTTTGAAATTGGTTCCATATGCACTCACGTTTGCTGCAAAAAACCTGGAAAAAAGATAAAGCAGTAAAGTTAGGCAATACTTGGAATTTAGGTAAATATGACTGTGTATGCGTCAAAAAATTCCCATGAGGTCTGCTATTTTGAAATCATTCTTAAAATGTGTATAGCTCTACTACAGGTAGTCCTTATTTAGTAACTGCCTTGTTTAGCAACCATTTGCAGTTATAGCAATTTGACAACCAATCCTTGTATTTGCGTTCAGTAAAGCAAAAGAAAGCTGAAGCAAGCTCGTAAGTACAGTCACAGTTTCACTTAACAAATACTTCACTTAACTACCAAGCCTACAATACCAACTGTAATTGTTAAGAAAGATTACATACAGATCTACAGAATGAGCTGAATTTATTGATCATAACTGGACTTGTGAGACGTATTAATGGACATTTTCAAGACAGGGAAAGCTGTTCTATGCAGCATACCAGTTACTCAACAGCATAAAAGATGTAGCAAGATATAAATAGCAATTCCAAATGGAACAGAAGGGCCTTTTATGATAGTGGGGTTAAGCAAGGAAGGTGGCAAATTGGTTTGCCTGATTTTAACTTGGAAGGTACCCTAGTTGGGATCAACTGCAATCAGCTCTACATGGAGCTTCTTCTGAAAGACATTCAGAAGCTTCTAATAATTTTGAATATGGTACCAGGCTATATTTCTACCCCAACCACATATTGCAAGTGCTTCAGGCCCTGGGTTAGCTTCCTATTTGCTTTCAGTGACATTCAAACTGCTGGCTTTAATCTATAAAGTCCTACACAGCTTGACACCAAAATACTTTCAGGACTGTCTTCTCCAGCTGGAATTGGGCTTTGCAACTCATGTATCTCAAGAGAAACTGCTTTTGGTCCCCCGCTACCAAATGGGGAGGGGGAATGAGGCATATCATTATTGTTTCATGGTGATTGAATCCTGGTTCCTGAGCTTCCTGGTTAATAATAGACTCTCCTCACAATAGTGGTCTTTTGGACAATTGTTCTGGAGGTCTACAGTAACTGAAACGAGGCTGACGTATCGATGGGTTTTTTATATATATATTGGTGGATTTTAGAATTTATTTTTTATTTCAATAATGTTTTTGTTCTAAGCATCCAAGAGTAATATGTTTGCAACATGGACAAATTAAATAAATAAGTCTTAAATATGAATAGTTCTTCATATCAACATGAAGAAATTGGCACCAATATGACAATATATCCTGTAAGATCATTTTTTTTATCCTGGGTCCCAATTCTTTATTTATAAGAAATAACAACAAAAAACCCCACAACCCCACCAATGTTTGATTACATAGGATGCAAAGGTACCTTTCAAGAGTTCTAAAAGCTCATGGGATACTTGACCATCAAGGCATTTATATAAATTATGGGCTGTTCCATTATTCTGTTCAGAATCTCTCCACTTCCTCAGCATCATACATTTATACATATTCACATCTTCTTCTTTTGCTTCAATCTGTTCGATATCTTGCAAGGTCAACTTCAGGCATCCAATACCAATGACTTTCCAGTCTTTACCCATTTTCATTGCGAGATTCATCAACTCATGATCTGTTAACAAGTGATTACTGTTCGTTCCATCTAAACGCACAAAAGCAGCAATTGGTTATAAGTAGTGATTGCTTTTACTTTGTACCGTTTCCCCAAAAATAAGACCCAACCGGAAAATAAGTCCTAGCATGATTTTTCACGGTGCTCATAATATAAGCTCTACCCCCAAAATATGCCCAAGTTAAGATTGTCAGCCAGATGGGTACATTTAGTACCATATTTCCTAAAAAATAAGCCCTAATGGGTTTTTTAGAGTAAACATTAATATAAGATCTGGTCTTATCTTGGGAGAAACACGGTATATACTACAGAACCCTGCAGAGTGGGGTAAAAAATTGGCACTATGATTTGTATAGAAGATTGGAGGACATACAAATATCTATGGGGGTGGGGTCTTTCCCATCTACCCTGACAGTAGAAGATCTAGTAGCTCATTAGCTGTGCTCCACGCTGCATCAAGACTGACTGTGATATCTTAGTTGGAAATCTGACTGAGCTCTGCTGTTCTTTTTCAACTAGCATATTATTTCCAATCCTAAGATATTACTATAATTGAGAAAGAAAGAAAGATAAATCCAAGGAAAGAACATGTCATGGAATAAGTCCAGGACTTTAAAATCTCCACCAGAGCAGCCGGCTACCTAACAACTGATCCTCAGCAGCCCATCAGAGCCTCCATAAATAAGCCAAATAATGAGGTCAGCATAAATTTGAGTTTTCTAGTGCATGTTATATTCCCACCTCCTCATTCAATCATGAGAAGATAGGTGGGAAAGATGCCACCTATCAGAGTGCTGGTTTTCATGCCTAAGGAAGGATTACAATCTCTCCCTCTCTCTTTTTCTCCCTCCCTCTTGGCTAGAATGTTTGCTTTCTCCTTATGGAAAAAAAAGCCAAACTATATTCAAAATGGGTAGTTTGATGGAGCTTTGTTTTCAGGCGTTCAGTTCAACAGATGTCATGGAATTGATGACTTCCAAGCTTGTCACTCAAGACCAGTCCAAACATTGGCAAAGGCAGGCTGAGCAAAAGAAATACCGCTTGGATCTCCACCAAATTTTATATAAATGTCACTAATGTCATTTACAAGTAGCTGGAAGGTTTAATTCTACTTGCTTGTTTTTGTTGACACTGCTATTTTTCTAAAACCAATTCAAGTATGAATTATGAAAAGAACTTTTCTAAATTATGGAGGTGCAAAGTGTTACACCAGTGCCCTGGTGTTGGGTTCTTTTCTTTTTTTTTCTTTTGACAAATCAGTCCAAAACAATCAATAATTTAGCTTCTACATCATATATCTCTAATCTAAAACCTCCAAAATGGCTTGATAAGAAGAATATATCTGCTAAAAACTTGCAAATCATATAGTTATACAGGTCTTCTATCTATTTCCTCTGATTTTATTTATAAATGTCCAGTTTAAAAGAATAAATAAAAATTGAGAAGGAGGATGAATAAGCCTAGTTGGCAGGAGTTAATTTATGCAGTCAAAAAAAGAGCCTTATTTTGGAATTGTTTGGGAGTGACCTAGCAAAAAAACAAGCCAAATCATCTTAAATTATTCTAAGTTCCCTTTGCAGCCGTTTTTTTCTCTTACCCAAGTTTGTATTTGACTTGGAAAAGATTGACCACAGTGAAAGATCCCTGAATTGATACATCTACCATGTTTCCCCGAAAATAAGACCCTGTCTTATATTTTTTGAACCCTGAAATAAGTGCTTGGCCTTATTGCCATGCGCTCAAAAAGCCCAATTGGGCTTATTATCAGGAGATGTCTTATTTTGGGGAAAACAAGATATGTCAATTTGAAAAGTCCCTAGCAATGACCTGATTCACACATATTCTTAAAGCAGACATATGAATAGTAGACTTTTCTATTTACCACGGTTTACTGCCACAGATAATGCTACAGTCATACCCAAAGACTGGGATTTAACCATCGTTATTCATATTAAAGAGGGGGGGAAGAGCTCTGATCAAGCTATTAAGGAAAGATTAAAAAACAGATTCTATTAAGAATCTATTGCTGAGATTTCAAGATTAAATTCAGTGATGCAGGGGTCCCCGACCCCCAGACCTGTCTCACCACCAGTTTGTGGCCCATTCAAAACCGGACTGCGCAAGCAGCGGGCAAACGCGTTTGTGCAAGCAGTCACATTCGCATGGAACCATCCCCTCTTTCCCCCTCCTCACCAGTCACCAAGACAGAAATATGCGGGACCACTGCAGTAATGTAACATTTTAGCAGATAAGCAAGCAAGCTTCAGAGAAAACGCAGTCAGATTTTGGTCCTAACCCACTGAGTACGAAAAGGAAATTTCCAAGACAGTACATTACTTTGATAGATTTCAAGTCATTTCAGCATTTGATTTGTTGTTAAGATATGGGTGAATCTTACTGAGTAAAATTAGTATTATCAGGCAGCTCCTTTTATTAATATATAATTTGTATTGTGAAACCCATTCCAGTATTAGAGACAAACTATCAGACAGGATCCATGATAAAAAATGCATTGAGCAAGGTTACTTGTTAGTTCCATGATTATTTAACATCTATATAAATCATTTAATTATATATCTTGCCTTTTCACAGCAGCATTATCCCCCTGTAAAGTTGCCTGGCAAAGGACCCTCTTTTTGCTTTATGCAAATGTTGTTTGTTTTCATAGACATAAATCAGATTAGGAGTCTGGTTGAATATAAACTGCTCTAAAACAAAGATTGTGAAGTATGTCACATGACTGATTAAATACAGACGACATATTAATAGACAAGTGGAATGTTGTAAACATCGGAATAATTTTTCATGAACCCAGATTGTAGAGTGTGCAATTGCCATATGCAGCAAATAATGCATAAGACACTGCCCCTATCACTCTGAGATTTCATCACACAGCCATCATTCACTTAGCTGTTGTGGTCCTCCAGCAGCCTGTTGAGCTGGCAGCAGAGTCACAGTGAGGAGTCTGGGGAGGAACATGGACCAGTCCTGGAGTCTGGGGAAGGCTCGGATGAGGGCTCTGTGTTGGAGGCAGAGATGGGGCCAGGGCCATCTGGGAGTTATGTGCAGACTCCGGAGCCTCCAGAGTTGGACATCAGAGAGGCAGAGGAACAAGGGGAGCCTGCTCCTAGTGTGCACAGAGCTGCCAGAAGGCAAGAACAGTTAAAACAAAAGGGATGACTTGTGAGTAAGGCTTGGAGTTGATTGGCCCCTCCCATAAGACATAAAGGAAGAACAAAGGCACGTGGGCCTTTGTAGGAAGCAACATTGTGGATGGTGTCGATTTGTACGATTTGAAGCTCGTTTTTGATTCTGTGTTTCTGTGTGGCCTTGCCAAGATAATTGTCAATTAGGTCTTTGGCAGCTTGTCAAAGAAGATAAAGGTGGGTGTTTACCAGCCTTATCTGAAGGATTGTGGCAGACGTCTGTTGGGCTATTTATTACCAGCCATTAAGTTGCACACAGAAAATTTATAAAAGCCTATATGCAACTTAAGTTCAACACTAAATTGTCACCAGATAAGGATCAGCAGAATTCATGAAGAATTAAACTTGGATCCTTTCTGGGAATGTAAAGTCTCTAAACTGATAACACACTTAATTCTGTCCCCCAGCTCTGCCTGCTCTTCTCCTACAGCTGTACATAGTACAAACATAGTTTGCACAACATAGTATAGGATTATACTAACCCTTAATTTTTCCAATCCTGGAAAAAAAATCTTCCAAGCACCCAAATGTAGCTCTTAGTTAGGCCAGGCAACTGTGGAGGTTACAGCCTGGATTCTGGTGGTTGTTGATAAAATTTTAATCTCTCTTGTTGCTTCAATTGGGATATTTCCCAAAATTAGTCAATTGAAGGTCAAAGTTTATCAAGATTTGAAGGAACTTCATTCCGAACAGTTTAACTTAATTAAACTTGTTTCAAGATTAATGGCAACAATAACTGCTAACTTTTCTTTTCATTAGCTTCAGTGAAGCCTTAGTCTAACAGTCTGTGTTCAAAGTAGTTTATACAAACTAAAAAAGTTTCACCTGTGCTGGGCATGTTCAGTTTACCCTTTTTTATTCCACTTCGTTTTATTTATTTTATACACAGAAAATTTATTTTATACACAGAAAATTTATAAAAGCCTATATGCAACTTAAGTTCAACACTAAATTGTCACTTTTATAGTGTCAATTAAATTGTCAATTTTATATTATCCTTCAATTATATATTATTTTACTCTAAATGGTTTGTCAGTGACAGAAATAAAGTACTTTAAAGTCAGTATGAACCAGATAGTTGCTGTTTCTGTTTTTCTGCTTTCTTATTGTAAGCCACTGTGAAGTAGGCATTTATAAATTAGTTATAAATTAGTCTACAAATATATGAATGAATAAATAAATATGTTTTGTGTCCCAATGTCAGTTTATTACCTTCCAAAGTTCTGATTACTCAGTGCAATCATTCAGGGACCAAAGTTGTTATCCTAATAATTCAGCTTTAAAATGTTATCAATTTTATTCCTTTCCTTTAAAGATTGAATGTATATTGTTTTCTTGGTAGTGCTGGTCATATGATAGTAATAAAATTAAAAATATGCAAATCTCTAGCCTTTTCTTGCTCCCTCAAGTCAGTCTTAACTAATCAGACTAGTCACTGCAGTTTTCTAGGTTTGCCACTAGTTTCTTCCTAGACCTGAGAGGGTGTGACTAGTCCAAGATCATCCAACTGGCTTTCATGCAGTTCAATTCTCACTGGATGTTTAAAAAAGATATCAGAATTGTCCATTTCTTTTCAAAACAGCAGAATGTTGTGAGGAAGTTATGCAAAGGGGTCCAGGAACCTGCCTGTTTTTCTGCCTGTTTTTCCATCAGCAAGGTAACTCTCTGAAAAATGGATAAAACAAAACCCCAGTCTGATCCAGCCCATTTTTTAACTCAAATCTTACTTTTGCTGTTTTCTTCTACACACAAAATTTAAAGATTTGAATTCAAAACTGGGCTGGATCAGATTGGGGTCTGCAGAAGAGAAAAAAAATTCCAATAGATCCCTTTGTCAGGGGAAATTGTGCAACAGCTTAGGCCACGCCATACTAAGAATCTTCCAGCATCTTCCAAATCACATAACCCACACAATACTCAACCTTATTTTTTAAAGCACAGATATACATAAAAAAAACACAGTGTCACCACAAGGGAATGCAGAAACTTACATCCCTGTATTCAGAAGAAACACATCTGTATACACTTGATTAGCCCCAAATAGACAAACATATAAACATATAGGTATTATGGGATTTCCAGAGGAATAAATGGCAAAAGGAAGAAGTCTCTGTGAAAAGCAGAGCCAATGACCATGGTGAAGAACAAAGAGTCAGCAAATAGGCTTGCTGACTCTTTGGTGACACCATGGAACTCACCAGATAAAGAAAGTACAGGATATCATTCCTATTTGTTTCTTTCAAGGAGACTGCATGACAGAGGTCTCCAGAAGGTTTTGAATGCTGGGAGACAAGAGAAGAGCCATCTTGCTCAACATGCAGTTGATGCCTTTAAAAAGGAATTACATTAATATATTTCCTTCTCTGATCATATTTGGAGATTGCTTATTAATTAATTTTCAAGTATTAGAAACCTTTGGATCGACACGTCGGAAAACACCAGGTGAGTTTCTTCAATTCTTAATGAAAGAAAAAATTAACTACAAGCTTAGGAACTTTTTATAAAAATGAAATAAACAGCAAAAAGCTAATTAAGACTTTTGATTTTAGAAAGTTATAAATGGAACCAGATAAATTTGAAATCATATTTTGAAATTAATTTTAAGAATCCTATTTGTGAGAAAGTTGACTTGCTTTAATATAAAAGAGATAAACAATTTTAGAAATTGGACACTAGAGGGAACCAAAGGCTTTAATTTAAAGGAGGAGCATATATAAATACTCCTTAACAGCTAAAGAATGATACAAAATATTATAACATTGAAAATGCTGAAGTATAATTTTGAAAAACGGACTCAGAACTTATAACAACAATCTTAATAGCAACATTCGCTTCTATGGATAGAGGTTGAGAGCTATGCTGGAGGAATACCATCAGAAACAGGGTGAAATCTACTTACCTTCCCTACCAGTTCAGAAGTGCGTGCTCCGCGTGCATCACATGCTATTTTGGACCCTCTGCGCATGCACAAAGCCTTCTGAGCGTGCACAGAGGGTAAAAAACAGGTTACTTCCTGGTTAAAACCAAGAAGTAACGATGTCTGGGCAGGTGGGCAGAGCTTCGCACTGCCGCCGCTACCAGTTTGCCAAACCACATGCCACCGCCACCGGTACGCCCAAACTGGTGCAAACCAGTAGCATTTCACCCCTGATCAGAAGGTATACCGGAAGACTCCAGATCTTATTTATGGGGAAACACAGTACTTGTTATGATGAGGGTTGAAAGTCAATTCTTTATCTTTATATATATATATATATATATATATATATATTCTCTTCTCTTCTCTTCTCTTCTCTATTCTATTTTTTTCCTTTGCATTTTTTATCTTTCTACTCTTTTTTCTCTTTCTTTTTAGTTTTGATTAGTTTTTACTATTGCATTTGAATATTTAATAAAATTATTTTTAAAAACTAAACATGTAGGTAATCGGCACTATTAATTTTTTACTGTTTTTATATTGGGCTTTTATCCTTGTAAGCTATCTTGCGTCATTGAGAGCGAGTTTGGTGGCCATATACATTTTCATAGATAGATAGATAGATAGATAGATAGATAAGTAGTTTCTTCGGGAAGAAAGAATGGACACAAATAAGCACACCCAAACACATTGCTTGTAACATGGAAGAGAGTAAAGAGTTCTATGGCCACTGTTGCTAAAAGAGCATAAATAATTATCAAAGAGAAGGTAATATAATATCATCTTAATTAGAATTTCAGTAAATGAAAGTTGTCTTCACTATAATTCATTTAAAAGTATCAAACTAACAGAAATCTAAGTTCTCCCTCTTGTGGACATTTAACAAATACATTTAATATTTCATAAAAATGGACTAAGAATGCTTGCACAGACATTCAAATGTTACATTTCCATAATTCAGATTGTTAATCCCTATATAAAATGCATCATTTTACAATATTTCTTTTTTAAAAAAGCACATAAAATATTTACCTGTGATGTCTGCTATTTTTTGTCGCTTACAGCAAAGTTCATTTTTAAGTTTGGTGGTAGCTTTTCGTTTCCCAACACCTAAAGCACACAAGGCAAAAAAAAACCCCAGGGAATCATAGTGTACAGTCTTTCATGCTTTCTAAACATATGTACCATCCCAAGACCTTTTAAATGTTCTTAATCTCATGTACACCCCCTACTCCCCCAGGGGTGCGTTCTAAAAATTTTTACTATTGGTTCTGTGGGCATGGCTTATTTTGTAGGCATTGCTTGATGGTCATGTGACAATTCTTTAGGATTTAGCAGAGGTACTGGTCTACCAGGCTTTTAACTGCTTGCAGAGCTGTACCGGTCTACTCATTTATTTTTGGAGGGACCGATCTACCCATTTGTTTTTGGAGGCACCAGTCTACCACCACACTGTCTTTTAACACTGATCAGCTGTAGGGTGGCCCTTTGAAGCGCCACAGCAAGAGTTTAAATAGCTTTTTTCCTTCTAGCCGATCAGCTGGGACTCGGGAGGCAGCAATAGATTGGGGGTGAGGCCAAATAAAAGGTAAGAATAACACAGGGCCAAATCGGGCCGAACCAGTAAGAACCCACCACTGCACCACACACACACTATAAACAAGCTTCAAAGTAAGTTTCCAAAGCAGAGTTTCCAGGCAATGAGAACTGCAACTAAAGGGACTGAAAATCAGCCGATATTTGAAGAAATGTAAGTGCTACCTATTCAGGAAGAACACTACGAAAGCTAGGGATGGGGAACCTGTGATATCCTGAGTGATGGTTGACTTCAACCAGCAGCAGTCCAGTTAACATGTCGGCATCAAAAGAAAAGGATGGTCTTTTAAGGTCTCTGAAGTTAAAGCAGAGGTTCTAGATGCATAATCCAGGATGATATTAAAGCACACAACCCTTGGGACAGTAACCCATGGACGTATCTGGCTATAGACATAGAGAGTACTCTCAGGTTTAAAAGCATACAAACATCAGGCTTCAGGGGAAGATACTTTGGGTGCAGTAGTCTATTTGTAGGGGACCGTCCCTTTTAACTAGGGTGTGTCATCCTTATGGTTGATGGGTATTGTATGTATAAAGGCCTCTGCCTTTGAACGTGGATTGATACTATAAAAGAAGATGTGTCTTTATAAAAATTAGTGTTGGATTATGTTTTAGCCCCCAATATGCTTTTCCATCCAATTTTAACTGGTGATCACCATCTTTTCCCCTAAACCTTCATACTGTGACGTAATTATTTCATCTGACTGCCTCCTACACCTTTAATAAAATATTAAGGGGGCCGCAGACAGTGACTGGATTATATTTTGTCATAGATAGAACATAAGGTTAGCAAAGGCATTATTATGTTGTGCTTCAGCAGTAATAGATGGCCACCATTTTTCCAGATGTTTATAGTTGGAAAGACACGTGAATGCTCCCTTTGAGAAGTCACAGAAAAGTAAATGTAAATATATACTATACAAAACAGATTTTAAGCAGATCTGTTTCAAACACTTACCGTTAAGAGATTTTTCCTGCTCATTATCATTCTGGTTATGTAGAGTCCAGTCAGCTATCCCATGCAAAAAAAAAAAAAAAGAATAAAATTAAAGCATGTGGGAAAGTAATTAGCAGTACTAATTAAAGGATGACATAATTAAAGAATGATCTAAAAAATATAGGTCAAACGGACATTTACTGTACAAGTAAGTTTATTCTATAGCTTTTAAAAATATATGGGCCAAATCTTCAAAGAATTTCGTAAAGCAGAAACTAATCAAGCAAGTATATAAAGTTAAAAAGTTGAGTTTCCTACTATTCACAAATACCTACCATAGCTAAAACAGAAAGGTCTACTTCAGTGATGGCAAACCTTTTAGACACTGAGTGCCCAAACTCCGTGTGCGCACATGTCCAAACTGAAAGGTACATGCATGAGCAAACATGCACATGTGTGGACATGCATGGGAGCATGTGCATACATGTGCACATGTGCAGCAGAGACCCAAAGGCCAGCTGGCCGGCAGGAGGCAGGGCTTCCCAACATAGGCAGCGTGGCAAGAGGTAAGATCTTTTTCTTTCGTGACCTTCTGTTTCGTCGTTTGCAGGGAAACAGAAGCTCATATAAGAAACGCCATGAGATCGAACCTGGGGCAATGGTGCGCGTGCCAGCAGAGAGGTATCTGTGGCCATCTTTGGCACATGTGCCGTAGGTTCGCCATCACGGGTCTAGTTATCTAGGGTCAACTTCCCTGTATCTGATAGCAAAGGAAAGGGCCAAAATATATGTTTCTTATTTCATTTATTTCATTCCATTTATTAGATTTATATACCACCCTTCTCCTTGCGGACTCATTCTTATGTCCTAAGAATACATTAAATTTCCTTCAACCATTGCAGAAAAGAAGAAATTCAAGATATCTTTGCTACAGTACCTACAATATCAAGGATGCCAGAAAAAAATTGATAAATGCAATGAATCTGAGCAAAGAAAAGAGGAGAGTCCATTTTTCATTTTGCACTGTTTTTAGAGATAATAAGCAAGATCATAAGAGAAATCAATTTGCTTGCGTTTTAAGGCATATGAAGAGAACTGGTAAAGGAACAGAAGGAACTGTTTTCTGTGGAAGGAAAAAAACTGCTTGATTTTCTCTTCTGCTCCCCCTCCAATAAAACTCAAGCAAATGAGTTTTGGGGCTTTCACTGCTGATTTTTCTGCACATTCCAAAACTCAGAGAAGAACTATGCTCTACAATGATAATCTTATCTCAAATTAGAAAGAAAATAATATTACATTCAAATAAATACATGTTTGTATTCGCTATTTCTACAAAGACTTTTCCATGAACCAAGCCATAGACACATTAAAATTATTCCTAGATCAAGATAGCTTTGTTATGACATAAAACTATAGATCTAACATAATATTGTTGCCTTAATTTTCCTTCACCTTGTGGTTACATAAAATTCCCAAACATAAAAAGATTTATGTTCATTCTGTAGATTTTTTTGGTTTTTTTGGTAGGAGCTTTAGAATTAGAAGAAGCTTTAGAATTTTATTTAGAAAAATAAATCAAACCCAAAATAACATAAAATGCACATATTTTATGCAAATTTGTTAATTACAATCAATTATTAAACGTTTAATTAAAAAATTTCTGGATACATGAATGATGTACTGGATTGTGCTCAATATATGCTTACATTCTCTGAGCTTTGCCTTCCACACAACTTCTTCAGACTCCAAATCCACCAAAGATAGCATAAGTTCCATCGGCTGTTCTAAATATACCTCAAAGAAAGGCTTCTCTGCCAGAGTGGAATCATCTCCAAATTGAATTTCCTAGAAAAAAAATATTGAAATATTAAAGTCTGCTTACTGTGACAAAATACATTTCTTCTTTAAAGTATTCTTTGTTATTAATGAATAAAACATTTTGCTGTACATGCTATTATCATACCAAAGGCTAGATCTCACTTAAAATAACAATCGGTACAGATGATGATATTTTCATGTTTCACAAAGTCTACGTATGTTGACAAACCAAATATAAAAGAATGAGAAGCATACCTCAGGGGTTATGTCAGCTTCTGGATCACTAGTTAATCTGTATTTCTTTCCATTTTGCAATAATTTATGACAAGGAGGTTTTTCAATTTTAATGAATTTATTAAGAGATCGTCTTACAGTTTTGGATATATCCTAAAAATTAAACCAAAGCTTTTTATCCATATCAAGAAATGGAAGAGTAATAATAGACATATTAGAATAGATATACAGTTTATCAACGTACTTCAATCTAAAATGGAGTTAAGTTATCCTACCTACCCAATATTTTAAATTCATTCATTATATTACATCCCCACTGGTGTTCTGGCTTCCATTTGTTTTCCTACAAAGAAATTGTACTTTCCTAGTTTTGAGCATAGGAACCCTAGAAATGTGCAGAATGCAGAACTGGTATATAAACATAGCATTTAATTTAGCTATCTGCCTAGCCTTTGTTTGGCAATATTTCTCACTGTTTTATTTTACTTTAGGTCACAAATGAAATCTTTAAAAGTACAATAAAAACAAATTCAATAAATTAAAAAATAAAATAAGTTAAAATAAAATATATGTACATTGTTCAATATGATAAAATAAAATAATGAGAAGCAGTAAAGCAGAAACTGACATTCAAAATGGCATTTCAATCTCACCTACCTGATCCAGGTTGGGTGAACTTAAACCCACTGACTTTTAATTGCAATGGCAAGGGAGCCGAACCTAATCACTTTCTTAGAACTTTTTATTAAGTATCCATTAGAAACAATTGTACAGTCACAGCTTTAAAAAGATGAAGTTTACTTTCCCCAAAAAGAAAAAAAAAGTTGATCTTACCTTTATAAATGAATTGTTATTTGTAGCTATATACACACGGAATTTCAAGGAA
This sequence comes from Masticophis lateralis, assembly GCA_030761175.1. Classification (NCBI taxonomy): domain Eukaryota; kingdom Metazoa; phylum Chordata; class Lepidosauria; order Squamata; family Colubridae; genus Masticophis; species Masticophis lateralis. Next base: position 23,403,150 of record JAUDYJ010000005.1, on the reverse strand, counting down.
GGATGGTTGTTGATAACTTTATATAAAATGACTACCCCATGATAATATACTGGATCATATCTCTCAATTACTGGTCCAACTGGAGATAGTGAGCTCACGTGCCACTTGACATGTGTGGTTGAATGATCAATGGAGCCTTCAAATTCTGGACCATTCTTTTTGAAATGGAATACTTTGAAGGCCTTCTCAGACAAATGATCTGCACACAAATTCCAAAATGTTAGAAGTTTCTAAAGAATGTGCCACAATACATAAATATAGGAGATAATGTTTACAATGAATCTTACCATTCAGACAGAGGGTGTGTGGAAACTGAATCGAAGTAAGAGCAGAAGAGGAACATTTGATATCAAATATAGGACCCACAACAATCCAAGGTTCTTTAACATAAGCAGCATATTTGGTCCAAGACAAAACTGAATATTCAATGGTAACAGATCTGGTTACTTCAAAAATTAACCCTGTCGCTGTACATTCAAAAGTTCCTTCACCATCCAGCTTCAAGCTAAACAAACGACATACAAAAGGTTACTCTGAATCTGTAATATCATCAATTTGTTTTTTACCTTTCCATATAAATATTTTAAAACACGTAAGACAGAATATTGGTGCTACCATAACTTTTCTGCCTATTAGCATTAAGATAATCTATTGTTGCCTTTTGCATCTAAAATAATATGCTAATTAAAAATGTTTTAAAATTGTCATGCAAACCATTTCTTAATACAAAAAAGATGAAAGTCACAAATGTTATTTTTCAGTGCAAAAACTTAGCAAATAGATTATTACCTATTAACATACTGTAATTAGAAGTATTATATATATATAATATACTAGTGTGCATAGTATAATTAGTATAGTTCGTGTACATAATAATACTAGCCTCTTAGACTATGTTTCTTATATTTTACATAATGATAATGTATTTTAATATTCTTTTAATAAATAACAGTAAGGTACAAAGTATATCAATGTTCATAATTTCCATCTTCTATGAAGTGGACTTTCTTTTCATAATTTCAGAATACACAATTTGCTTTGCAAAAATTGTACTTTGAAATATATATATTAAATATATACTAAAACAGTATTCTAGAACAAGGTATATGTAGCAATTTTTGCATGTTCTTGACTTTATAATTAACAACCTATAAATTTTCTTCATTTTTTCTAAAAATACTTGCGGAATGAAGTAAATATGTAGAATCACCAACAGACTGTCCCAGGTCCTCTAATTGATAGCATGCATATATAAATTTGTACCTATGTAATTATGTATATATAAGCATAAAAAAGAAAACAATTCCAGAAATCTTTTCAGTTATAATAATAATGGATGATAGCTACCAAAACTGTCCTTTCAGAAATCTTCTGGGAGTGACTTGTTCATGTTGCTTCTTTATATTTAAAAGAAAAGAAAAATTAATTATTGATATTTATGCATTAATTCATATTTATGAAGTAAGATTTAAGGCAATTTGAAATTTCCAGACCTACTTTTTGGATTATGCAGTGTTTACAGCATTGCTGGATATTAACTTCTAAAACAAAAGTAAAACAAAATTAGATTGTTTTAAAAAAATAAAAACTCTTTTAACATTTCAAAATATACAATCTTCTAAGGCTGTATACCGGATTCACCACCATTCTGCAACTCTTTTCCTTCTGGTTGCTCAACTGTAAAACAAACAAAAAAAATCATAAATCAGATACGATTTTTTAAATTGTTATCAAAAGGTAACATTTGAATGATCCCTGTCCTTTAAGGTCATATCAGGTTCATATAAGTAGTTTCTCCTTTTAGAAGGAGAAAGCACTTAATTAATGAATTAATTAACTTTTATTGATTGCCTGTGCTTCATTTTCTAGAATTCTGGGGCCACATTGCAAAATATACTATGTCTGTACCTGATTTACTGCAATACAGCTGTAACTCTTTCTCTTCTGGTTCTTCAACTGTAAAAAAATAATAATAAAATGAATCATACACTGAATCAGATAGGATTTTTAAAAATCATTATCAAAACATAACATGTGAATGGTTCCTGTCATTTGAGGAATCATATCAGATTCTTTTTAATAATTGCTTTTACCTTTTAGATTCTCCCCCTAGGCCCCATGCATTTTACTTTAACTGCCTGTGCTTTATTTGCCAAAATGCTGGATAAAATAATATTCTACAATCTCAACATTTTCATATTATTTTAGGATAACAGAATTTATTTCTTACCACAAAATATAATCAAACAGGAACCATAACTTATTATGCTATCATATGAAAGCTATCACATTGAACCAGCTACAAAGAGAAATGAAAATGATGATAGATTTCCACACAAAAATTTTATGAGAAGAGTCCTCCATTCCTCTAACTGCAATAAAATACCTTATGTCATCAGACTCCAAATTTTGGGCTTAGACAACTTAGAACTTCGCCAACTTCAGTCTGACCTAAGCATAGTACATAAAATTATCTGTCACAATTTCCTTCCTGTCAACGACAACTTCAGCTTCAACCACAACAATACACGAGCAAATAATAGATACAAACTCAAGGTAAACGGTTCCAAACTTGATTGCAGAAAATATGACATCAGTAAGAGTGGTCAATGCCTGGAACGCACTACCTAACTCTGTAATTTCTTCCCCAAATCCCCAACTGTCTATTGTTGATTTCACCCCATTCCTAAGAGGTCTGTAAGGGGCGTGCGTAAGTGCACCAGCGTGCTTACTGTCCCTGTCCTAATATTCCTTTTTACTTACTCTTTTCATGTATTCAAATTATGTTTATACTTTTACCTGTTATCTTATATATGCTTGACAAATAAAACTTAAATGGGGCTCCCCTTGAAGAGCACTCAGAGGCTCCAACTGGTCCAGAATGTGGCCACGCAGGTAATTATGGGTGCGACTAGGCGCACCCATGTGACACCTCTCCTGCGCGAGCTGCACTGGCTCCCAGTGGTCTTCCATGTGTGGTTCAAGGTGTTGGTTACCACCTTTAAAGTGCTCCATGGCTTAGGGCCCGGATACCTACGGGACCACCTTCTGCCACCAATAGCCTCCCACTGACCAACACACTCCCACAGAGAGGGGCTTCTCAGGGTGCCGTCGGTTAAACAATGTAGGCTGGCGACCCCCGGGGGGAGAGCCTTCCCTGTGGGGGCACCCACCCTCTGGAATGAACTACCCCCTGGGATACGTACAATTCCCAACCTCCGTACCTTCCGCAGGGCCTTAAAGACCCTGCTATTTCAACAGGCTGGCCTGGCTGAATAAGAACTTGGATGGGTTATTTTTAAATTGGGGGTTTTAATAGACAAGGCCAATTCGTTTAATTCTTTTAATTGGTTTTAATTTTTGTATGATTTTGTGTTTTATTATGGCTGTGCACCGCCCTGAGTCCTTCGGGAGAAGGGCAGTATACAAATCTAATAAACTGAACTGAACTGAACTTATAAACTTATATAAACTCTGGTGCTCTGGTGGCTCAGCAGACTAAAAGCATTGTAATTAGACACCAGCTGTCTGCAATTACTGTGTTCGAATCTCGCCAGGCTCAAGTTGACTCAGCCTTCCATCCTTTCTAAGGTAGGTAAATTGAGGACCCAGTTTGTGGGGGCAATAAGATGACTTTGTATAAATATACAAAAATATTAAGGCTATTGCTTAACGCATTGTAAGCCGCCCTGAGTCTCCGGAGAAGGGCGGCATATAAATCAATTTTTTTAAAAAACCTAATAAACAGCTATTAGTAATGACAGCTTGTTAAATGTTCCTTACTCATCAGGAAAGTTACTATTTAATTACTTACTTGTAAGTTTGCTAGAGGCATAAGACTGTTAATAGAAACAGGATATTGAATTATGAGGATCTTTGACCTGACCCAACAGAGATTTTATGTTCCTATACAATCAATTTTCCAGGTTGTTATAAAAATGAGAGATGATAATGACAACCATACTCTTATTACTAATTATAGTTTTTGCCATTCCATTTCCCATATTACAGCTGATAACAATTTAGAATTCTAATCCCCATATGACTTCTGTTATTGGAGAAAGGCTAAAATCCCCAAAAATCTTTCCCAAAATGATTTAGATCATACACTGAATATCATTTCATTATTATCAGATTTTCACCATGAAAATACCAGAAAAAAATAATCAATTAGGGTTTTAAATAACATATTCATAAGAATTGTAAAGTACTACTGAAGGGAATGCAAATTAAAGAGAAATGGAAAAATGTGAAACAATGGAACAGCAGAGACCTAAGGAGTCTATTGAACATTGGTCAATACTGGAGAAAAATAGAAAATAATATTTACATAAACAAGATAAATAAAGTGAGCAACGCATGCAATCCTTGACTTATTAACACAATTAAGCCCAAAATTTCTGTTGCTAAGCAAGACAGATGTTAAGTGAGTTGTGCCCCATTTTATATCTTTTTTTGTCATAGTTGTTAAGCGAATCACTACAATTATTAATTGAATCATGCAGTTATTAAAGCAAATCTGGCTTCCCCCATTGACTTTGCTTGTTAGAAGCCAGCTGGGAAGGTTACAAATAGTGTCACTCTGGGTCACTGCAACTGTCATAAATACATGCCAGTTGCCAAGCGTTTGAATTTTGATCACACGACCATGGGGATGCTGAAACAGTTACAAGTATGAAATAGCAATAGCACGGCGGTATAAAAATCAAATAAATACTAAATACTAATACTACTTAGACATATACCACTTCATAGTGTTTTTACAGCCCTCTCTAAGCGGTTTACAGAGTCACCATATTGCCCCCAACAACCTGGGTCCTCTTTTTACCAACCTCGGAAGGATGGAAGGCTGAGTCAACCTTGAGCCTGGTGAGATTCGATCTGCCAAACTGCTGGCAGCCGGCAGTCAGCAGAAGTAGCCTGCAGTACTGCAATGTAACCACTGTGCCACCACAACTCAAATTGGTCATAAGTAACTTTCCATTGTCATTGTAACTTTGAATAGTCACTAAGTGAATGGTTGTAAGTCGAGGACTACCAGTCAGAAACATGCATATACGCCTCATAATTGATGGGATGCAAGCAACAACAGTGACTTTCAATGTAGGCTCTATATTAGATATCCTACTTTGAAGGAAAATTTGAACATATTTGGAGTAAAATTAGGTTTTGGTTGCTCCAAATGTGCAAAAAATGACAATGTACACCATTTATAGGAAATGCTACATATAGAAGTAAACATACATAAAAATAAATGGAATGTTTTACAAATGGTTTAAAATTAACCAGACAAGGATGTGTGATGTCCCGTTTATTATATAATTAATATCTTTGTTATATTTATTGCAATTGCAAGTTGTACATAAGTGGTAAAAAAAAGTAATATGATTCATTTGAAAACCTTGGTCAAGTGTTTATTACCATTGGGGAAATGGATGGGGTGATTTTGAAGCATGTAAATACTAGCAGAATGGTAGCAAGCCTGTTGCAAGGAATTAATGTTTCTTGAAAAAATCAAAATAAGAGGAAAGAGAAGAATAGGAAAACATTTGAAAATTATTATTTCTGACAAAGGAGATGTTACAAAGTACTGGATTGAGGGATAGATAGATAGATAGATAGATAGATAGATAGATAGATAGATAGATAGATAGATAGATAGATAGATAGATAGATAGATAGATAAGATAAGATAAGATAAGATAAGATAAGATAAGATAAGATAAGATACCCCTCAATCCAAATATATATATGTATGTATGTATGTATGTATGTATGTATGTATATATATATGTAGGTCTTTGGTTATTCGGGTCTTCTCCCGCGTAGAATTGGAAGTATCTTGGCGACGTTTTGACGAAGTCTCATTCGTCATCTTCAGGCTGGTGTTCTTGGCTTCGTGCTTCCAGGAGCAATGTGAGATTGCAGCTGACCCTTCCTTTTAACTGCTAGTGGGGGTGTAAGCTGATTGGGTGGGAGCTTGGCTGTGTTCTGATTGGGTGGAGGTGTGTTCTGATTGGTTAGGGGCTTGGCTGTGCTCTGATTGGATGGGGGTTGGTTGTGCTCTGATTGGCTGGGGGTGTGTTCTGTTTGGGTGGGGGCTTGGTTGTGCTCGGCTTAGTCTGAGTTGCAGGGGGATTTGAGCTGGTGAGCTGCGTTGTTGTTTGGCTTCGTGTTTGTGGTCGTGAGAGCTTTTCATGGAGGGTGTTGGTCTGATTCATGTATGGATTGGAGGGGTTAAAAGTGGCTAATGATGCAGTTGCGGTCTGGCTTCTGGTCCTTGGTCGTGCCTCATTATCAGTGTGGGTTTGAGTCTGCTTTCTGCGTGGATGTGTGGTGGTGACATCCTGCGTGGCTCTTGTGAGTGTGGGTCTGGTGTCATTCATCGTGTTAGGGACTCGTTTGTCAATAAGGGCGGGTTTCCAAATGGCTGGCAGGGGGGAGGTATCGTCTCGTTTGTTCATGCTGTGTGGGCGTTTTTCTATCTAGATGGCTTCTCTGATTATTCTGTCATTAAAGTGTTCAGTTTTGGTGATAGTTCTGGTCTTTTTAAAGTCAATTTCATGTCCTGTGGCTTTAAAGTGTTGGACCAGGGAAGAAGTTGGTTCCTCTTTTTTGACTGAGTTTTTGTGTTCTTCAATGCGTGCACTTATTCTTCTGTTGGTTTGTCCGATGTATGTGGTGGGGCAGGCGGTGCATGGGATTTCATATACTCCTTGATTTTCTAACTCAATTTTGTCTTTGGGGTTCCTCAGGATGGTGGATATTTTTCGGTTTGTACAGAATGCTGTCTTGATGTTATGTTTCTGGAGGATTTTGCTTATTCTGTCTGTGGTGCCTTTTATGTATGGGAGGAGGGCTTTGCCGTTTTCTTGTTCTCTGTCTTGAATTTTAGTGGGGGTTTCTTTTTGGATTAGTTTGGTAATTTTATTTCTTTGGAATCCATTGGATGTTAGTACGTTAGTGAGAGTGTGTAGTTCAGTTTTTAGGTGTTGTTCGTCAGCTAAGTGTTTGTTCTGTAGATGAGTGTCTTGGCTACAGAGTTGATCTGGGCTGGGTGGTGGTGTGAGAGTGCATGTAGATAGCGGTTTGTGTGTGTTTTCTTCTGCTAGATAGTGTGTCCTAGGGAGCCATCCGATTTCCTGTAGACTAAGACATCCAGGAAGGGAAGTTGGTTGTTCGCTTCCGTTTCCATGGTGAACTGTATTTTGGGGTATAGGCTGTTGAGGTGTGTGAGGAAGTTGTCCAGTTTTTCTTTCCCATGTGGCCAGATTATGAAGGTGTCGTCTACGTATCTGAGCCAGAGTTTCGGTTTGTGATCGGATTTTTCTAGAGCATTTGCTATAGCCACTTTAAATAAAAACTGAATCCATAAATAAATAATCACACATACTATGCAAGCAAGTATGCATTCAAATTTGCCAAAATAGCTCCTCTTTAACAGACATTGGGTCAACTTCTGTTCACTTAAAGATACACAAACCACAAGTGCCTAAACTTTTGCATGTTAAATCATTTCCTGTAATTTTTTCATATATTTAGTCTGGACTTTTTTTTTTAGTTCTCAAGAATACCACAGACAAAACATATTTGATCCTAAAATTTATATTACACAATAGATAATTTACAATAGATAATTGCTTCTGTTTGTATGATTAAAGGCAAGAGCCCACCTGATTAGAACCAAGTCTTTTGAAATTCAGAGCGCTACTTCCAAAAGTAGTTCCCTCAACTTTCCCTCACCTGATGCCATTCTGAGTAGAGGCACAAAAGACTTGACATACAGGTAATCCTCAAGTTACAACTGGTTGCTTAGGAACCATTCAGTTACAATGGACCTCAGCAGGAGTACTAACCTGGTTCTGAAGTTCTGGCAGCCATTTCTTCTGCTGCGGTCACATTACTGCATTTCTGGCACTAGGCAACCAGTCCACATTTTTGGCCATTTGACCACATTTTACAACATTTTTGCCGATAAATGACATTTACCTCCAGTTTTCGGCAAAAATGCACATAGTAAACAATTGGTTCACTTAACAATCACTGTGGTTGCTTTATGGCTAATGTACAGGGCTGTGGAGTTGGAGTCGGAGTCGGAATCGAAGGAACTTTTGGGTACCTGGAGTCGGAGTCGGCAAACAATGCACCGACTCCGACTCCTACTAAATTTAGATTGAAATTTTAAAAAAAGCAAGTTTAAATGTCCCAATTCTCCCGACTCCACAGCCCTGCTAATGTATTCACTTAAGAACTGCCACAAAAAGAGGTTGTAAAATCATGTCGATCATGTGATCACTCATTTTATGAGGATCACGACTTATGACTGTAATGGGTAGGCTGTATTACAGTAAGTTGAGGATTATCTGAATGAGACGTATCTTCTTCACTCTCTGGCAATCTGAGTATGAGAGCTCCACCTAACTATTATATTTATTACTCTTGAATCAATTTAAGCATAATTTCCTCAATTCTTAATCTGAGGAAAAATAACATTATTTGCTGTAGTAAAAGGATACTTATTGAAGATTTAACTGTAATGAACAAGTACCATATCTTGGTCTTTGTTAACTGTTTTCAAATTATCTTATGCCCTTCTTAACATAGTCAAATACTTTGCTTTCATTTTTAAGTATCTTTTTGCCATCTTGCAGAGCAATTCTGTTAGAGCCTTCTCAAACAGAAACTATAATTCATAATAAATAAAGGATACCCACGTGGTTCGTTTTCGTTGGTCTCATTTGTCTCTGTAAATAAAAAGGTTGACATAGTGAGGCAGAAAGATTTGTTAACTGGTTAACTTGTTCGTTTAAAATATAAATAGGCATAAATATTAAAACATGTGCATAAGGCTATATTTGTCACTCAGTGACAGCCTCCATTTCCTTCAATTCTTTTCCTGACTATCCTGTTTTGCCACTTTTCCTGCCAATCCCAAAGGACCTGCTCTCATGGCACCCTGACATGGAGTCTCATGTGAACATAGATTATGTTTGAGACAGAAAACTGTTTGCTGAGATAAAATATCACTCGCCATGGCAACAATGTACACCAAGGAAAGCAGGAAAGTAATAAAAATAGTAAAAGCCAAACACTAATTTACATACAGGTAGCCCTTGACTGACAGCCATTCATTTAGTGATCATTCAAAGTTATAACGGCATTGAAAAAAGAGACCATTTTTCACACTGCAACCATTGCAGCATCCCCATGGTATCTTGAGATCAAAATTCAGACACTTGGCAGCTGACACATGTTTATGATGACTACAGTGTCCTGGGTCATGTCATCCTCTTTTGTGACCTTCTGACAAGCAAAGTCAATGGGGGAATTCAGATTCACTAATCAGCCGTGTTACTGCAGTGATTCAGTTAACAACCATGGCAAGCAATGTCATAAATGGGGCAAAACTTACTTAAAAGCTATCTTCCTTAGCAATGGAAATGTTGGGTTCAATAATGGTCATAAGTCAAGGACTACCTGTACATAGCTTCTGGCTGCAGTTTAAATAACATTTAAAATACGAAAATAAGGCAAATTCTATTCATTTCCTTCTTGCCTTCCTCTGTTTTTCAACTGTCCTCCCAAATGGGCAGGAGGAAGAATTCTATGTTCATTTAAGATATTCGGTTCCTTAGGAATCATTTGAGAAGAGAATTTCCCCTTTAAGATTCCCCTCCCCAATAAAATTACCAAATAATTATTTATATACATGAAATGTAGCTGCATAATTACTGACCACTTTCGCTTTCAGAGCTCTCTGAGTCACTGCTGGAACTGTCGTTACCTTCATAAAATGAAAATGCATTTGTCTTAGTAACAGTTAAACAATTCTGTAGATTAAACTGATACCACTGAATATTTAACATTTGCCCAATCTAGTTCTGAATTTAGAAGAAAATGGTACTGTATATAGGAAAACTGATGTACAAACTCTTATGAGATCATTTTAAAGACCCCTTAGTGATCCACTGTAATTTGGACACTGCAACCTATATTTTACTTACTCATTAGTTTTAAGGTAAACTGCATCATAGGCTAAATATAGATATTGTTAAAGAAAACTGAACCTAACGATCAACTTTTGATTGGATTTACACCACGTGGGAGAAGGAGGATTTCAAGAACTACAATTACATGATACAAAGATATCTATGCATCAATGTTGCACATAGGTTCTAATACTTTAAAAAATGTTAACAAATTTGCGTCACTTTTAGTTAACACTTTTGCTGTATGATGTAATTATGTTATGGAAAAAAACTTTATATGGGATTCTGTTCAAAATTAATCACTTTTTTTCCCCTTGCTCTTCACTCCAATTTGTTTGGATGAAATCCAAATGGGGTTTTATGTCCTCCTATGAGGACGTAATCAATTTCAAAAAGTAACAATAACTGAAAACTAGAAACAAAGAAGACATAACATACTAAAACTAAAACATTTATCATCTGGCAGGCATTTTCAACAGCCCTTATTATCAGGAAAATTATAATTTATTTTCCTTTGTGATTTTCTAAATTTATTTTCTTGTGCAAAATCTTAATCTTTTTTGTTACAGGTGTAACTATCTAATTAGGTGGAAAATAATGCAAAATTAAATATCCATTGTCTCTTTTTTTAAAAAGGGCACAAGGGGTCCCAAATTCTCTTTGTTTTTTATTTTGTTCTGTTTGTCTGTGGATTCTTCCCAGCTATGAACAAATGCACATGGAGCTAAGATATTTCCATAATTCTGAAATGGGAGCATATAGGAACTGTTGCATATGCCTAAAATTGCATTAGCAAGTTTAAAGAATAAAGAATACCACTGCCAAAATGTAGTAAAATACACTAAAGCCCATTTGCTACTATCTATTTGCTACAATTTTTAAAAAGTTATTTCTAGGTTATAATTTGTGATCCCATTCACAAAAAAGGAAACATACACTGGTCATTTTTATACTTCATTTGTACATTTGTTCATCAGCCTTTAATGCAGAACTGACCAGAACGTCACCTTAACCAACAAAATATAAAAAATATAAAAAATATAAATATAAAAATATAAATATAAATATAAATATAAATATCACAAGGTGGCAGAGATAATTTTAAACCATTTCCCAAGACATTATGGGAAAGAATGAGAACCTCAGGGAAAAATGAGTTCATATGGCAAACAGACTGTAAGTGTTATAAATGCAAAAACAAGACCCATAGAATTTGATTGTCAATTGGATTTTTTTAAAAAAAATTAATAGAGTCATCTGAATCAAGAGAAATTGAAACAGAACAGTAAATTTTTAAATGTATTACATAAAATAACAATCATAATTGAGAAAGAAGGAATAGTACAAGATACCGTATTTTTCAGAGTATAAGATGCACCTTTCCCCCCCCAAAAAAGAGGGTGAAAATCTGGGTGCGTCTTATACTCCAAATGTAGCCCCGCCCAGCCTCGCAAAAGGAGATTTCAGAGGCTGAAAGAAGCCTCTGAAAGAAGCTTCAGAAAAAAGCCTCCAAACAGAGCTTCAGAAAAAAAGCCTCTGAAAGGCTTTTATCTAAAATAATATGGCAAGCAACAAAAGAAGAATCAGTAAAGGTTCTAATCAAACTATGCTAACGAATATGGAGAATGACACAATAACCAACAGATCGGAAGAAGTTAATCTACATATCAATACCAAAGAAAGGAGATTGAACAGAGTACGAATAGTCCTTCAGAATAAAAGCCTCTGAAAGAAGCTTCAGAAAAAAAGTCTCTAAGCAGAGCTTCAGAAAAAAAGCTTTTTTCTGAAGCTCTGTTTCGGAGGCTTTCAGAGGCAGAAAAAAAGGTTTTTTTTAAACAGAGTTTCAGAAGTTTCAGAGGCAGAAAAAAAAGCAAGGCACAAAGTTCAGAACCAACCAACCTGTTGCTAAAATTCACCACTGGGGAACAGCTGATTGGGGGTATTCCGGAAGGCCGATCCACCTGCCAATCAGCTTTTTTCTTATTTTCCTCCCTAAAAACTAAGGTGCGTCTTATACTCCGTTGTCTTATATTCCAAAAAATACAGTAAATATTTCAGAATGGAATAATTGGTCTGGAAGGAAACAAGACTGCTAAAGTCAGACTGTAGCAATAGATTTGGAGGAGGGAAGGGAGCAATTTCTATCCAATTTATTCATTGAATGAAACCATGAAAATCTGTTTTGATTGATTGGAGATACACTTTTAAAGAGCATGATACATTTTTCTTTAGGGGAGGAGGAATCAATAAAAATACATCACCTCTTCTCATAGAGGACAATACATTATGAACCAAGGGAAGCCCTATCATTATACAGAATGAAGCAGTTAGCTTAGCTAACGACTACTAAGGTAACATTTCTTTAGGAAGAGCTGCTGATAAAAATTTGGGAACTCACATCATCTACGTTGCATATCTCCAACTTGATCTGCCCTCTATACGTCTAGTAAAAAAAACCTTACTCCTTACTTATATGCAGTTCAAGGTTGAACTGTGGCGGTCTTGGTGGTCTGTGAGCTTGGTTATTGCTTGCAGATGTTGCATTACCCAACTAGGTAACATTGTCAGTGTGAAGTAAGGAACAAAGTTCACAAAGCAGCAAGAACTCTATACAGAAAGCTGCTTCTAGCTGTCCACAGATCAGTCTAGACCTGTGATGGCAAACCTATGGCACGCGTGTCACAGGTGGCACATGGAGCCATATCTGTGGGCACATGAGCGTTGCCATAGGTCAGCTCCAGCACACATGCATGCGCTGGCCAGCTAATTTTTGGGCCTTCCAGGCCCACCGTAAGTTGGGAAATGGGCCATTTCCAGCCTCCAGAGGGCCTCTGGGAGGGTGAGGAAGACTGTTTTCACCTTTCCCAGGTTCCTAGAAAGCCTCTGGAGCATGGGGAGAGCAAAAAACAGGCCTACTGGGCCCACCATGCCATTGCGTGCCAAAAGTGGGGTTGCACATGCATGAATGGGGGGCGGGGTGCAGGAGGCATTGAATTATGGGTGTGGGCGCATGTACGCACAACCCCTCCTCCCCGCTCCTCACACTTTTGGTATGTGATGGCAAAAAGGTTAGCTATCACTGGTCTAGACCAGACAAGGGAATGAAGGCAAATATACACATCCCAGGATAATGTTGCAGGATCCAATCTGCAACATCTGGGTTGGTCACGGGGAGAAGAGGTTTAGTCTTCTAAGCTTTTGGACTCATGCTGGAGCCCATCCTCAGGGAACATCTCTCTCCCAGAATCTGTGCTTTGGGCTACTTTAATCATAGTATTTATGTGGTGCTTATTAAGCCAACTTAATAAGGCAGCCACCAACACTCCGTCAACAAATAAAAAGCCACACACAACCAGGCACCACGTAAATACTATACATAGTATAGCCCAAAGCACACATTCTGGTAGAGAGAAGTTACCTGAGGATGGGCTCCACATGAGTCTGAAATCTCAGAAGACTAAACCTCTGATCTGATGACTGACTCAGGTTGGAACCTGCAGTCAAAGGGAGTTCTTAAAATAAATTTAATCAAATTCTGGACTTCCAATAGCAACAGCAACGATGCTTTATGAAAGATGGTACAAAATTCCTCCTCTCCATAGCCTCATTAAATCATGAGGAAATTATCCAGAAATTATCAAAATGGCTACACTAGGAAGGTGCCTATTATACAGGACTAATCTGCTGCATTACCAGTGAAGAAAGCATGAGCAAAGCAAAAAGCAAAGATCAGTAGAGGCACTATTTTCTTTCTTTCTGAAACCTAAATTCTCTTTGTTTTCAATAATCTATGGATATGTCTTTTTCTGACACCCTCTTTCCATTTCTCTTCATCCTCAGCTTCCCAGGAAATAAATAAATAATGATATTTAATTGATTAATTTACCCTTACTAATGAACAGAATTATATATTTTTGAAAAATTAATTACCTTTGTCATCCTCAGAGGTACTATCAGATTCGCTGAAAAAAATCAAATCAATTAATATTTAAATAGATGAAATCCTTTGTAGCATTAAATAGCATTAAATATCTTAATAAGAAAAATGAGTGTATTCATTCATATATTTGAACCATTTCTTTGTTGGATATCATATAAAACCATTGTAGACAGATCTGCTTTATAAACCTATGAATGAGACATTGTTTAGTAAAATTTCTATAGGTTCTTTAATCAACAATCCAAGCTCTATGCTAGAATTACTAGGCCAAGGATTCAATAGAAAGCTCTCTCTAAAGCTGATTGATTAATATATGAATGTGCAACTTCAATTTGCGTACATCTCAAATGTTACACAGAACATAGTTTTATATACCATCTGGAATAATTCATAGCAAGATTATTACTATAATAGAGATTATGTCAAGTTATCCTACGTTAGTTTCTTCTTTTTGCAAAGTGTTCCATTTGAAGACTTTTCCTATTAAAAAAACCTAAGAATGTGCCACAAGGACCATCAACACTTGTCATCTCAGAAAAAAAAACCCCAAAAACCAAGCAAAGCAAATGCACAGGGCATCTAGTCATAAGGCATCTAGCCTTAGAAACATAGAAAACCTTGTCTGATGCTATAAAATTATATAATTGTTTTAAAAATGTCCAGTATATAGGCAAACTGAATGCCAGCGTGTCCTCTTTTTTATTACACATTCCTCTTTTGAGATTATAAATGTATGCATTTAGCCACGTATACCTTTATCCAGGCCGCACTAGAATGGCAATTCCATCTTCCGGTTCAGTTTCTACTTTATATATTTCATTTAACTTGTATATTTCATTTAACAAGAAAAAAAATATCAAAAGAGATATAAACTTTAGACTATCTGACCCAAGAATTAAAAAAAAATACTTGAAATGCAGCATTTATACTTTCTATTTCAGCAAACAACTCAATAATGGTATCATATTATGTTTCAGTATGTTTTTAGAAGGAAGTAAATACAGTAGGCTTATAAAAACTTGACTATCAACTATGTTGACCAGACGGTCAGAATCCACACGTATGTTGTGTGAGTAAGACAGTGCAAATTATTCAAAGTCTAGAAAGATAAGAGACTCATACACTTTATTTTCCTTTGCATTCCGTTAACTGTCTGTTTCTATGAGATAATAACTAAACAAGCTGCAGAGAATAAAATATTCAATAATACTGTTATATAAATTCAGGGTTGATATTGTTTGAATTATATTAATGGAATAAATTTTAAGAAACATTCTAAAACTTTGCAAAATGTATACTACAGTTTATAACTTCATTTCTAAAGCATTTTTATAATCTTATTTATTCTCTTTTGATTATTGTATATCTAGATTTAATTATTTGGGTTGTTATTTTTACTATTTCATGCCTTAGTCATGAAAGCCAGCTGGGTGACCTTGGGTGAATCACTCTCTTTCAGCCCAACTCACCTTACAAGATTGTCGTGAGGAAAATAGGAAGAGGAAGAATATTGTTGCTACCTTGAGTTATATGTAAAAATAATAAAGGTGGAATACAAACAAACAACCAATGCAATGTTCTAAAATGTACCAGTACCTCCTCGATTTACACTATGCAGTTACTCAAGTTTAGTCAGAAATTTAATTCCATGTTAAAGCCTACATAAATGTACAGCCACACAGGATAGAACTGTGAATTATGACCTTCTAATGAGATCATGGGATAACGAATAAAACTATTCATTTATGTGCCAAAAGAATAAGGAAACTACTTGTATTTTTTTTTAAATTACATTTTTGCTAAAACTGTAGCAAATAAACAAAAACATACATATAATGAATTTCTGCAGAAAAAGCAAAGGATTTCATTATGTTAAGTATTTATATCAAAAGAAATTAGAAAGCAGACCTATCATGGGATATCAGTATTTTAGTATTAATATCATATTACTCCTTCATGGAGAGTCCCTTGGACTGCAAGGTGATCAAACCGGTCAGTCTTATCAACCCTGACTGCTCTTTAGAACACCAGATCCTGAAGATGAAACTCAAATACTTTGGTCAGCTAAGGAGAAGGAAGGACTCATTGGAGAAGAGTCTAATGCTGGGAAAGATCAAGGGCAAAAGAAGAGGATGACAGAGAACGCGGTGGCTAGACAGAGTCACTTAAGCAGTAGACGTGAGTTTAAATGGACTCCAGAAGATGGTAGAGGACAGGAAGGCCTGGAAGAACATTGTCCATGGGGTCATGATGGGTCAGACATGACTTCGCAACTAACAAATCAAATTATGCCATTGTTTAGATACACCAATATCTAGAATAGCACAGACAATGACTTACAGTGCACAAAATGGGTTGAGCAAGTTGCAAAATAAAGGCCTTAATTTGTGTATTAAGCTTGGGGGGGGGAGCAAGAGATACTATAGTGCTACTTCTGCCATTTTATTGATTTTGACTATCCATTGTAGATTCCCCTGAGCTAGCAAAAGATTTGTGTTGTGGCATACCAATGAATGACGCAAATAATATATGAAGGCATAATAGGTGTTTCTTGACATACAATCGTTCACCTAAGTAACCATTCAATTTGCGTGCTTGGCAACTATATTTATAATGGTTGCAGCATTGCAGGGTCATCTGAGTGCCATTGGTGATCTTCCTGGGGGAAGCCAAATTTGCTTCCAGTAATCCAGTAACAACCATCAAAAAAGATTGTAAAATCAGGTATGATTCATTTAACAACTGCTTTGCTTAGCAACAGGAATTCTGGTCCTAGTAGTGATTGTAAATTGAAGATTGCTTGTACACTGATCTCATCTTTTGTTTCCTTTCTTTGAGAAAAAAAGAGCATATGTATTAGATGTGCACATGGCTATAGCCAATGGGAAGCGGGTTTACAGTACTCCAGCACATATTTACAGATAATTGCACAAATCTAAAGTCCAACTGTGAACATATGAACTGGCCTTGAGATATGGATAAATACAAGTGTTAATGAAGCCATCACAAAGAACTGTGTTCATATTTGTTTTCACTAGTATATTCCTGAAGAACTACAATTATGTTCATGGAATGTAGAATACAGCACAGTATTGCCCTAAGGCCTAAGCTAGAAGGGAGGTGTTTGATTTTGATGTAGCTTCATCGGTAAGTCTACCATTGTGGTTTGTAATCATGGCCTGTTCAGGGAGCCCAATCACAATTCATTCAATCATTCTAGACATTATTTTTCAGCCCAGTTTATTATTCTTTATCTTTATACTGCATAAAATCTACTGAAGCCTAATCCTTTTGGGGTGTCTGAAAGAATCCTCTCTCGAATTTTTAATGAATTAAATCTAATTCCACAAGAATTTTTCTGCAATTTTTAAAATTTCTATCCTGCTCTTCCTTAGGAGTGCAACGGTATCCCTTCCCTCAAAATTTCATTTTCTCAACATCAGTTCTATGGGGTAGTTTGGGTTGAGTAAGTATGTAAAGTCCTTTGGTGAGCTTCTGTGGGCAAAGACAGATTTGAATCTGGGATTCCCTTGTGCCAGTTTAACATTTAAGTATTACTGAGATTTTTGGCTCTTTTCATAGGTAGGACTGGAGCACCTACATACACTTCACTGTGGGAGAGAAATATGGCAAGAGAAAACATAGAGGTGGAGAAATTCAGAGTCTTGACTGTTAATGAGCATTGGTAGCACTACCAGACCAGGCATCCTTTCATCTACCTCATAATTATAATTTTAAGTGTTGGGCATCTTTTAAGATACAAAACACAACATATCCTTAACAGTATCTTTTGCCTTAACAGTACAGAATGTCAAATAAAGTTTCAAAATAACGGAAATGAGAAGGCAGGGAAAAGAGGAAACTGACTAGCTTTCAGAGACACTTTAAGGAAAAAAAGAGGAAATTTGTTGCATTTTTACAAAGCTAGAAATTTAGATAATGTAAATTTGTAGCTTTGTACATAGGCTTTGTACATTTTCCTGCTACATGTAATTTTTTCAAAATACATTAGGTTTTTCATGAATTAGTATACAGTATTAGCTTGAAGGTTCTTTTCCTATTTTATAAACGCATTTTGCTAAGACTACAATTTTATTAAATTTTCTTTCTATCAGGGTTTATTTATTGTGTGTGTGTGTGTGCGCGCGCGCGCTTTAAGATGGAAGTTGAAGTGGAAAATGGGAAATGGTTGCATTAAGATTTGTTCTGGTTTCCTTCTGATCTCCAATATTGTTTTGAATGGCTATAAAAACAGGACGATGATGTTCAAGAAGACCAATTTGACTTCAGATGTTATTGTAAAAGTTGAAAAGCAAAAAACTGTTGCTATAATCTATGAATTTTAAGTGCGGCATTTGATAGTTGCAAACAATTTTCCTAAAGGAAGTTACTACAATATATTATAATTAATCTTGAAACAAGGACCCCAATGTTAAAGTTAAATGAACATAGCTGGACCATTCAGTTTATTTTAAATGCTTCCTATAAACTGTTAGCAACCCTTACAATGTCATCCAAGCTTTTTTAAAAATCTACAATGTGGATGAAATAACCCATGTTAAAAATTCTGCCTTTATGTCAAGTCAGGAAACTGCATCTCAGGCTTTCACTCACGCAGGAAAAAAAACAGTAACGGTAATAAGGAAAGGTGTCGATTAAAGGAATATCTGGCTGCTGTCCAAAACCAAGAGTCGAATCTGCACGGAAGATCTCTGGGAAATCACGGAGCGACACAGCAGATTAAAGCAGGAAAATAGGAGAAGGGGGTGAAAAAAAACAGATCCAGGAAGAAAGCAATGGCACAATTGCAATTTTGCCGTCCAGGAAAATTACACGGATGCGGGCGGGGTCGTGAATCTTCGAAGAAGCGAGTTTACGTTCAACACTCATCGTTGGAAAAACAATGAAGTGTAAATAAATTGGAAACCGCCTAGAATCTTCTCACACACAGCCAGAGATGGGCGGCAAAACTAATTAAAATGAACGATAGAACGATCCGTCATCTCGCCCGCACAGAACCAAAATGAACCCCAACACGCGCCTTTTCCGCCCCGATGCCCCCCCCCCCAAGAAGCGGGGTCGGGAACGGGAAGGAGCTTTCCCACGTGTCCGAGAAAAGGGACTCCAAGCTGGAAAGAGGCGTTTCCTCCGCTCCGCCCCTCAACACACACATATACACACAAACACGCACACACGCACGCGCACCCTCTCTCGGATGGAGGGCTGCCGATTATCTTTTATTATTTCTGCGAGCATCGCCTTCCTCTCCCCCAGCTTGCATTTCTTTATTAGCGACCGTCATTCTTGCGCCGCGGGGACTGGCCGGCTGCCACCCAAGTTTCCCGCCTGTTTTTTGTCTCCAATACCTACCATCTCCCCCCCCCTCCCACCTCCGCCCTGCTCCGCTCTCCTGCCCTTATGCAATGGCGACCTTCCTTTGTTGCAGTGTAGACGTTTCTTCCAACAGCAGCGCCGAGCGAAGCAGGGTTGCCCGCGGCTCCAGGGCGCTGGGAACGGATGCCAGCAAGAGAGCGGCACGCGCCCTTGCACATCTTCGCCTCGCGGGCGACGCTTTTGAAAGCGCAGGGAACGGCGAGCCCTCCGGGCGGGCAACTCGGTTTCCCCTCGCGGCGTTTCCAGGTTTGCCCCTGGCCGCGTCCGTTTGTTCTTGCTCGGCCCAGAAGAGACTCACCTGCCCTGCACCTGCCCGCGCTCCTGCTCGCTGGCCATCCTTGGACGCAGAGCAGAAGCGCACCGAACAGAAAGAAGCCTCCCGAGAGCCGGCGCTGATTGGCGGATGAGCGGCTTTGGAGGGGGGCGGAGGGGGAAGCGGCTGAAAGCCCTGCCCAGAACGTGCCGCGGCAGCGCTGAGCAAGACCAGCCAGAGAAGCAATTAAGGAGAGAGAAAGAAAAAAAAGGCGCCAAAGCGTCCTGAAGGTGCTGAAAGAGAGCGGCGCAGGGTTCCGTGGCATTTTTAGCCCAGTTAATGGGCTGAGCTCCTGAACCCGTTCTCGGGTTTTCGGGGAAAACGCTCTCGTCGTCCTCTAGTCCCTTGTAGAGATTTTTCTGAAGGTAGCACTGTGGGAAACCGGATGCCGGCGGACCGGTTGGTTGCTTTTTAGTTCGCACGGACCGCAAAAGTACAAAAACGAAACGGCGACTTAAAATTTGTGGTTTTTTAAAATGAGCAGTCGGGCTTCTGCCGAGCTGGAGTGCAACAGTGGAGCACGTTGCGTTTGTAACAGTACCTGAAGATTCGGGGGGGGGGGAGTGGGGAGAGAATAAAGCTGGGGCAACCCCTGACCAACATTTGTCTGAACTGGGCCTCTTAGAACTTGAATGGCACACCTCCAAGGAATCCCATAGAAATGCCATAGGCTATAGAAAACTGGGAAGGTAAATTTAAAAAAAAAAAAAAACCACCACCATGACCAAAATATGTGAGCTCACACTTTCACACAGTGGTGAAATCCACTTGTTTTTACTACTGGTTCTGTGGGCTTGGTAGGGGAAGAATACTGCAAAATCTCCATTCTCACCCCATTTCAGGGGAAGGATACTGCAAAATCCCCATTCCCTCCCCACTCCTGGAAGAAGGGTATTGCAAAATCTCCATTCCCACCGCACTCAGGGGCCAACCAGAGATGGTATTTGCCAGTTCTCCGATCAAGTCAAAATTTCTGCTGCCAGTTCTCCAGAACCAGTCAGAACCTGCTGGATTTCACCCCTGCTTTCACTGATAAGGGGGGGGGGGGAATGCAGCCACAGGGATGTATTTATGGGATGGATGTTGATGAAGGGAATACTTGGCTAGAGACCAAAAGCCAAACCAGTTTGTGGAGTACTGCACTTGGACTGCTACAGGTAATGAGCTTGGTTTGGTTTGCAGCTTGCTTCGGTTTGTGGACTCTGGTCAGGCTATTTTTCCTCTTTTCACCTTTTCCCCTCAGCTCTGCCACTCAGTTGTCTTGCAGTTCAAAGACCTTAATGCAGTCTGAACATTGGGTTGGAGGTTTCTCTTTCCTGCATCTTTCCAGATGTGATTCACACCTGCTTGTTTTCAGTTCCTCTTTATATAAAACAATCGCCATCAATTTCCATCAAGCAGTTCTGTACAAAACAAGTTAATTTTTTTAGAATGTAGCCTTAAAAAAAAGTACCTTTGAAAAGCGGCCCTCTGAAACTTGCAGGCTTGGCAATTTGTATATGTAGAGATACACAGTGAAATCTTGGTGCAAATGCAAAGGGTTGAATTTGATGTGGGAGCTTCGTCACCAGAAGCTTTCAAGAAGAGACTGGACTGTCATCTGTCAGAAATGGTAGGGTGTCCTGCTTGGGGGAGAGGGGTTGGACTAGATGGCCTACAAGGTCCCTTCCAACTTTTGTTATATTCTACCTTATATTCTTGTTATATTCTATTTTTTTACAGGTAGTAAAAACAATCCAAATTTTTTTACTACCTGTTCTGTGGGCGTAGCTTGGTGGGCGTGGTGATGCTGCAAAATTTCCATTCCCACCCCATTCTGGGGCCAGCCAGAGGTGGTATTTGCCAGTTCTCTGAACTACTCAAAATTTCTGCTACCGGTTCTCTGAGCTGCTCAAAATTTCCACTACCGGTTCTCCAGAACCTGTCAGAACCTGCTGGATTTCATCCCTGCTCTACCTTCTGTGCCTCTCCAACTAAGAGTTTTAATGCTCCTTCCCATATAGCACCAAAACAAAGGAAAAATGCATGTTTATTCCAGGTGAAGAGTTCAAACTTACATACTAATCCACAAAGGAGCGGTCAGGCTTTATTGGTCCAGAACTTACCAGTGGCCCCTTCTCAAGAACATGTTAACTAATTGTTGTAAATAACAATTATAAACAACAGGCTTCCATCACAACGTATTGTTTATTTTATAATATTTTAAAAGCTCAAAGGAAAACTTGCTGTAAAATAAATATATCATCCTTGCTTATCCAAATTATACTGACATTAAACCATGAAAAAAACTGGCCAAATATCTATGGAGATTCTCACTCATCCAGATCATGGTTGTCCCAATGATGCTTTTTCAAGAGGCAACTAGTCTTTCTGTTTTTTCTTTGAAGACTTTTCACTTCTCATTCAAGAAGCTTCTTCTGCTCAACTGGCCAAATATTTAGCAAAAGCAAATCAAACCATAGCAATTCTTTCTTGGGGTGGATTCAGATTTTAACCAAGCTCTTTTTTTTAATCTCAATTATATGTTACTACAATATATTAGTCTTATTCCAGGAAGAAAAGTAAATACATAGTCTTTTAACTGATAGGCTAGATAATTCTCTGAAATATATGGCTTGAATTATATTTCAGTGTTGAATAACTATTGTCAAAGAGTTTAGAAAAGAAGGAATAAAGGCCACACCTTATTGACATTTTATTAGAGCAATCTGTCAGGCACAAACAAGCAGACCAGAGGTGGGTTTCAGCAGGTTCTGATCAGTTCTGGAGAACTGGTAACGGAAATTTTGAGTACCAGTAGTAAAAATTCTGACTGGTCCCGCCCCCATCTATTCTCTGCCTCCCAAGTTCCAGCTGATCAGGAAGAAATGGGGATTTTGCAGTAACCTTCCTCTGGAGTGGGGAGGGAATGGAGATTTTGCAGTATCCTTCCCCTGCCACACCCACCATGAGGTTATCTCAGTGGTGAAATTCAGCAGGTTCTGACAGGTTCTGGAGAAGAAATTTTGAGTAGTTCAGAGAACCAGCAAATACCACCTGTGGCTGGCCCCAGAGTGGGGTGGGAATGGTGATTATGCAATATCCTTCCCACAGGAGTGGGGAGAGAATGGGGATTTTGCAATATCATTCCCTAGGAGTGGAGAGGAAATGGGGATTTCACAGTAACCTTTCCCTGGATTGGGGTGGGAATGATGGTTTGTATCTGGTATCTCAATGGTTGAATTATAATTGATATATCTCCTCACTTTACCTACCAGTTATTTAACTACTGTTCAAAGTTACAACAGCCTCAGAAAGGGTGTTTTATAGCATAAAGCATTTCTGGTCATCATAAAACATTGTGGCCTCATCACCCTGATAACTGGATTGCTAAACAGTATAAAATAATAGATTCCTTCAAATTAGAAAAGTCCCCTTTAAATCCTAGGGGGAGCAACAGCAAAAGCAACAACTTCTACGTTAAAGGAATCCCATTCATAAGAAAAGGTCTCAAATAATATTTTAGATAAAGTCACCCAGGAATTAAACTACTGTATGTACAAACAAGCCACCAAAAGTTAGAACTGATTAAATTATCCACTGGATAGTCTAAATCAGGCTTTTTTAACCCATGAGCCATATACTTTTCTGAACAGCTAGCAATGCAGCCCCACAAGATACAGTATAATAAAAACTAAAGGAAGTTTGTTATTTATATGCATTAACTACATTATATATTTTATATGAGGCCTACGACAATACCTCTTCACTCCATGCAGCCCAGGAAAGCCAAAAGGTTGGACAGCCACGATTTATCCACTCTTTGCTCTCTTCCTTGCAAAACTAACAAACAAAACAGACATGCAGTAGGAAACTTCTGACAATGAGATACGATTAGGAAGGTTTCGCTATCTTGTACCAAACATGATAAATGTAATCTTGTATCAAAATTGACAGATGTAAATACTAACCTAGTGTAAACACTAACTTTGTGAAAGAAATACATAGAGTGACATGCTGTAAATAACAAAGAAACTGTTTGTATAAATGTCAGAGCTAACTTTTATTTAGGATACTTATTTGGATCTTTGTCCCAAGCATAAAGCTCTCCCACATAGTAAGTTGTGTTTTTCTCTTCGACTGCCTGAATTAATTGAGGAAAAGCTCTCCACAAATATTTTCTCTCATTTGCTTTTTGGTTTCTTCAGTAATTAACATTTACAAACAATTATTTTGGTTTTATTCCCTACATAATTTTAAATGTCTCAAAAAAAATTTTTCTATCTATTCTATATTTATCAAACTTAGTTCCAGAAGATGAAAATATGAGCTGGACCTTGCCAAAACATTGCAAGCATACATGCATGCATAATACCTACATACATACATACACACATGCATATAATGTTTTATCAACAAGAATAAAATTCAAAACAATATCTTCATAAGGATGGAAGATGGCAACATATATGAAGACATTGTGTAATTTACTAATTAATAATTGATGCTATTCCAGAAAACAGTTGAAGGTTTTGATGACAGTAAACTCACAAAAGGTTCTGAATACCTTGTCACCATAAGGCAGTGTTTCCCAAACTTGACCTTTTGAAGATGTATGGACTTCAACTCCCAGCATTCCTCATCCAGCCATACTGTCTGGGAAATTCTGGGAGTTGAAGTCCATGCACCTTAAAATAGCCAAGTTTGGGAAACACTGCCATAAGGTTTTGCATTTAAATATTCCATTTGATCCAAGTGAGGCAAACATTTAGTTTGGTTGGGCGCAAGGAAAGTGCCATTATTTTTAGAGGCTGCAAGTGAAAAATTAAAGAGAAGGGGTTTCAGGTAGTCCTCAGCTTTTGGCAGCAATTAGGACCAGAATTTCCATAGGAAAGCAACATGATTGTCAAGTCCAATGTCACATGACTGTGCCACTTAGCAATAGCAGTTCTGACAGTGCCACTTGTCATTGTTAAGAAAGAACCTCACGTGATCACAATGTATAACTTCTTACTAGCTTCCCTGTTTAT
Source organism: Masticophis lateralis (assembly GCA_030761175.1). Taxonomy (NCBI): domain Eukaryota; kingdom Metazoa; phylum Chordata; class Lepidosauria; order Squamata; family Colubridae; genus Masticophis; species Masticophis lateralis. Next base: position 23,378,505 of record JAUDYJ010000005.1, on the reverse strand, counting down.
TTTACTTGTAGGAAGTGGGCAGGGAACATCCAATCACATGACCACCAAGGCCTGCAATGGTCCAGGGACTAGTCTCCAGGGACCAGTCATAAGTTCCCTTGTTCATAACCTTGAATGGTCACTGAACAAATGGTCATGCCAACAACTGCCTATATTCTCTATGCACAGGAATATACCTATTCTCTACTGTTCTAGAGGGCAAGACAAGAACAAATGGATTCAAAGTACAATGAAGGATGTTCTGGCTAAAGATCAGAAGACCCCTAATGGAATTAGTAAGTCAAGTAACCCCCACGTGCCCCACTGGATTTTGGATTAGAGAACATCAAAAAATACCAGAACTCTGGCAAGAGTGGGGAATAAAAACAAAAAGTCTTGGAAGAAGGCAAAGGTAAATCATATTGTTATTGTTGCCAATTCATATAGTCACCAACGGTATAATTCAGGTCAACAGAATCTACATTACTGCCTATTGCAGACTTATGCTATGGTGTTAAAGAACTTCCTTCAAGAGTAGCTCTGTGTAGAAAGTATTGCTGTAATCAAGTCCCTTCTATCAAGTCTTTCAAGGAGAGATCCAATCTAGAACTAAAGAGAAATTTCAGTGAGAACAATTAATCAGTGCAATGTCTTGCCTACAGAAGTTGTGGGTGCTCTATCACTGGAGCCTATTAAGAAGATATTGGGCAGTCATTTGTCTGGAACACAGGGGTGAAATGCTACCAATCAGCACCAGCCAGCTGATTTTCAGGCCTTCTAGGCCCACCAGAAGTCAGGAAACATACTGTTTCTGGCTTCTGGAGGGTCTCTGGGAGGATGGGAAAAGCCATTTTTGCCCTCCCCAGGCTCCAGAGCAAAAAACGAGCCTACCGGGCCCACCGGGCCATCACGTGCCAAAAGCAGGAGAGAGCACGGGGGGACGGGGCGCATAGAATTATGGATGTGGGCATGTGTTTGTGTGATCCCACCACACTCCCCCCGCTTTTGGCACGCGATGGCAAAAAGGTTAGCCATCACTGGTATAGAGTTTCCTGCTTGAGCAGGGGATTGGACTAGAAGACCTCCAAGTTTCCTTCCAACTCTGTTATTCTATATTATGTAAAACAATGATTTAAGAGTGGCACTGTGGGGGATGGAATTATCAAGATTCCATCCCCCCCTTTCATTTAAGATTATAAATGAAAATGAATTTTCTCAACTTGTACAGGAAGAGATATTGTTTTAATCAAGTAAAGTTACCTTTAAATACTACCAGTCTACAAATGTTATGCCTCTGACTATTTGTCTAAGAAATCTGGAGTAAAAAGATTAGTGATTCTCTTCCCATACTACATGGAAAGACTTGGTCAAACTCTCCTGGTTTGTTGGCACTTGATTCAGACAGCAAGTTAATAATTGAATAAAGATTAAGAAATTGACATATAATAACATTGTCTCTCTTTTTTGTTTATTAGGTAACGTAGGTACTGGTATAAAAGAATAAATATTAATAAAGTTTTGTTAGTTTCCTTAAAATTCCATTTTATGGATAAAATAATTGTATGGCCCTAATAAAAATATTATTGGTATACTTATTCAGTATATTGTATGAAGTATACTTCCATTTGTTCAGTATAGGGAAAATGGCTTGTTTATGTTTTAAAGGAAATGCCCAGAGCCCTGGCACTAATTGTTTGCTATTGTATGAGTGAGTCACAGTGCAAACACTGAACAGTTAAAAGAAATTAATATCTAAGTAAATTGCTTGCAGATAAACACACTAAAACTGCTTTGAAAACTCCATGATCTAGGGGTGAAACTAATACAGGTATAGTCCTCAGCTTATGACCACAATTGAGCCCAAAATTTATGTTGTTAAGTGAGAAATTTATTAAGTGAGTTTTGCCCCATTTTATGACTTTCTCATCACATTTGTTAAGTGAATCATTGTAGTTGTTAAGTTAGTAACATGGTTGTTAAGTGAATCTGGTTTCCCCATTGACTTTGCTTGTCAGAAAGTTGCAAAAGGGGAATCACATGACTCCAGGACACTGCAACTGTCATAAATGTGAGTCAGTTGTCAAGCATCCAAAGGTAAACCACGTGACCATGGGGATGCTGCAATGGTCATAAGTGTTAAAAATGGTCATAAGTAACTTTTTTCAGTGCTGTTGTAACTTTGGTCACTAAATGGATTGTTGTAAATTGAGAACTACCTGTATTTCAGAAAATTGACCCAGAACAAAAGAAAAGGGAGGGAATTGGCCTACATGACATGACTCTAACTCTTGTATTCTAGTCCCCAGCATAGAATTCTTTCATTTTAGGCTAGCATTACATTCCCCAAATGAATTGCAAAATGATACACTTGAACTAATCAGGGAAAAAAAGGGATTGCTGGGTATTGTGTCTAATGTTGCAAGCCAAATATGCTTATAAATATTTAGAGTCTTAATTCTTAAGCACTAGATTACTCTAACATGTTTTCTTTTTGGCTTATGTTCCATGTACAGCAAATACCTCCATATTTTCTATAGCTGGATTACTAATGCACTATAGTTATCACTGCAGACAAAGAGCAGTCTCTACACATTTTATTAGCATTCTTCATTATGTTGCACCAAATAGGTATATTCACCCAGGATAAAAGTTAGTTCTATAGCAAAAGATCCTTCAACATCTTTGGCTTGATGCAAGATGCTCAATTTTGTTTCTGGTGTTAGAGAGGTCTTTTTTCTTCTCATTTTGCATAATGGGGTTGAACAAGATGGCCATTTTGATACCATTTTAAAAATAATACCTGTTGCAGGTGCAAAAATAATTGGCAGGCAACATGCACAATTGGAACAACCACACCGTATGATGGCAAATATGTGAGTGAGGGCAGAAAGAGATTTTGGAAGGAAGAAGTCTTGGCATGTTTTCATAAACTGACTATGCTGGCACAAATTGCATAATAGCAATTTTTCCCCTTATAAATCAAATTCTTGGATGAAAATGATCAATCACCTAAAAGTAAATTCACATCAAGCATGAAAAACCTGTACTGCTGCCATGTAACTTTGAAGGCTTAATATACTGTAGAATCTGTTCTCTAGAACCTTGGCTTTCTATAAGTGATAACATTAGAATTTACTACCCTTTGCTGAGATGCTGTCTTTGGGATGCTTCCAAATAGGTTTTATAAGTTTTGTTTACAAAATTAAAACAATGGGCAGATAAAGCACAGAGTTTGTTTGAGAATAGAGCAAGATTCCCACAAAATCACAAAGGTAAGCAACCTTCCTAAAGGGTTCTTGTTTGAGAAGATCCCTGAAATTTGTTTGAGAGATCCCTGAGGAATATACAGGATTTTAAGCTCTTGGGCTAAATAAGGTTTTGCTCAGCTATCAGATTAACACTGGGCATGTTCTTCAAAGGCTAAACATTTGGACATTGTTGTTCAGAGACCAAAAGTTCTAGCTTGATTCTTTATCGATGTTTTATCTCTTGTTTGTTTGCTACAGGTATGGTCTCAAATGTGATTGCAAGCTATTCTATTTCAAAACACTGCTGCAGATGGATAGTTGGCTGTCTTCCCAGAAATTATTCTTCTTTTTTTAGTTATTTTTAAAACCAAGACACAAACAGAGTTCAGTGAACTTGGCAAAGTCCCAAGAATTAAGTTGTGTGAAGTTCTATGAGATCCAAACAACAGCTTAGAAGATCCCTGACCCCCAAGGGTGGGCTGTTTTCCTGCCCATTGGTTGAATATTAATATCTTTGGCTATGTCAAAAGTCCTCTGTTTCTTGAATGTGTTTTGAGCTTCAAAACCATTTTTTTAATGGAAAGCAACAAAAAAGAAAAATAAGCCTACATTCCAATGGGTATAGATACCTAAATAGGTATTTGGATAAAGTTTATTACAGGAATATACATCTTCAAAGATAATTTGTACTCACTCAAGAAGACAAGATGATGAAGTTATTTCTGTGAACAAACATACCCTTGCTCAGGGTACAACCATTCTCATATAGCACTGTACAATTTTTTTCTTTACTGGCATTCAATTGATAAAATTCTATCTGAAAAGAGATTCATGTTTAATCAATAGATTTAAACATTTGGGGGGGAAATTCCTGCCTAAAGGTCTTTTCAGTGCAACAGTAAAGAGTGCTAAAATGCTAATATTGCCATTATTAGAATGCTAATAATGAAGCCTAAAATTCCAGCTGGATAATGTTAGCTGTGGTTAATATAACTATAAGCAAATACTACATATCTGTTTAAATGTTTGACCACTGCTTTTTCTGTTTTAATCTTTAGTATTGGCTTTCCCATTGTTCCTGTGAGTATGCCATTTTTAATTGTAGGAAGCTATAACAAAAATAATAATTATCTTGCTCCCTGTCCTGGGCTTCCATGTTTAAATTAAATAAAAGTGAACTGGCTGCCAGCTTAAGAGGGTTTTATTTACAATAGCGGAATAAACAGATTGAGAAATCTAATAAAAACTGTAGTGCAGTGTACAATTAAGCAAACTGAAATGGTCACTTCTGACAACACATTTGGGCTATCATGGATGAGCAGTAAATTGTTCATGATTTAACTTACCTGGATTACATTTTTATTACCAGAATAAACAAAAGTTCTATTTTAATATGCTTTATTATCCCAAATTTGTTTGTTGTTGTTTAAGTATAATAGTTGCTCCTCTATTTTGAGCAGAGGCATGCCTGCAATAACCTTTTTCACAACCACATCTTCTTTTCAGACAAAGCAAAAGGGCACTGCAGAAAGCAATCAACGTTTCTGAAGGAACAACTGTGATTGTGACCTGCTCAGTACCAAATTGAAAAGATATATTTGAACCAGTGGTGGGTTTCAAAATTTTTTACTACAGGTTCTGTGGGTGTGGCATGACTTGGTGGGCGTGGCTTGGTGGGCATGACAGGGGAAGGATACTGTAAAATCTTCATTCCCACCCCACTCCAGGGGAAGGTTACTGCAAAATTTCCATTTCCTCCCGATCAGCTGGGACTCGGGAGGTAGAAAATAGATGGGGGCGGAGCCAGTCAGAGGTGGTATTTACCGGTTCTCCGAACTACTCAGAATTTCCGCTACCAATTCTCCAGAATTGGTCAGAATCTGTTGAAACCCACCTCTGATTTGAACATGGCATGAGCCTGGCAACCCAAAACTAATGATCTCATCAAAGATAGAGGAAGAGTTACAGTTTATAATTAGTAGAAACAGGATCATGGAAATTTGAAGGTATTTAAATTCCATTTTGAATGCATTTAAATCAGTTGAACTGCATTTTAAGACACCGAAAAAACTTGCTGATTGTCCACTCCAACCTTCACCATTTATTTTTGAGATAAGGCAGGTAATTGGAAAGCAAATGTCCATATATTCAAAAAGAGTTTGAAGAACTAAAGATTGCTTAGCTTGACTGTTAACTGGGAATATCTGGTGAAGGTGTTGGCCTAGAAATCACGAGACTATGAGCTCTTTCTAGATCTGGCCAGGTGACTTTGGGCCAGGCCCTCTCTCTCAGCCCAACCATTCAGAGTGTTATTATTGTGGAGAAAAAAGGACGAAGGAGTATTGTGTGTGTTCACTGCCTTGAGTTACTTATAAAGACACGATAACAAAATAATAAATAATAGAATGTCTTGTCAAGAACAAATCTTGCCAGACTTCATATTGAGTCATTTCCTTAATAAATTGTGATAATGCTTTAATCAATCTAATACATTTTATTTCTGCAAAGCTGAAATTCTTGAAAACCAAGAGAAGTAAAAAGGAACACTAGTTGGCTTCAAAATTCTTTTTAAAGCTGAAGGAGTAAAAATGATGTAACGGTATCTTCCGTCATGCTTCCTTTTCTCATGACATAATTATTGACTGAAACAGCTGACGGTATCAGTCTGTAAACCCATTTTAAACTTAAAAACTAAAAGATATGACTAAATTATGAACACCAAGCAATTGTGACAACACTGAAAGCAATCAATATTTTGTTTGCAATCATCATTAAAAGTTTAGCTGTGAATATAATTCTATTTACTTAATTCAATGTGATTACTTCTACTGAAAATAGTATGCTAAATGTGCCAATAATGAATGAAACTCATTTTTTGAACATGTGATATAATGGATGATGGAAAACACTAGACTTTGCAAGGTTGAGGAGTAGATTTGGTAGATGGATGGATTGAGGATTACTAAAATGATCTTGGAAGAGCTGCAGATGATCACTGGAGAGAGATCAAGATGCCTGGCATTAGGCAACATAATTACCAGAAATTGGGCCCAATTTGATCTATCAACTTTTCAAGGTAGGGCATGTCACAAGAAAGTCATTGCAAGGATGTTGCAGTATTGCAGCTCAGCTGGGATCATCAGAGCCTTTTAAAATCATTTTTTTAAAAACCTCTTCTGCCGAAGAGGTTGTAGAAAAAATGCTTTTAAAAGTAAAAAAAAAAAAAAAAGTTGGTCACACCCACCCAGTCACATTACCCCCCACCAAGCCATGCCCACAGAACAAAAGGACAGAAAAGGCAGAGCAAAGAAAGGCATGTCTTCTAGACCCCACCAACTGATATTCTTTAACTGAGAAGATTCAAAGAATGACCAGACCGGATGGTTAAAAACAGCAGGGAAAAGACAGTCCCTCAGTTAACTCGGTTTGAAGCCATGACAGGCTTTAAAGGTGACAAATAGTACTTTGAATTGCACCTAAAAGCACACTGGCCACCAAGGCAGCTCACAAAGTAGAGATGTTGTATGCACCAAATAACCGGTGCCATTTATCACCATGCTGCCTCATTCTGAAGCTTCTGAATGCTCTTCAAGGGCAGCCCCATTCAGTGATCATTGCAGTAGTCCAGAACAAATTGCAGGTAATCCAAGGAACACAGACTGACCCATCTGGAACAATTAGAAGATGTTAATTCAGATGGGCTTTTCACCTTAAGAGCTAGCCATGTATTTGTAGATGACACTATTGTGCTATCAGGATAGAATGTCTATGGAGATTCTCAGTCATCCAGGTCAGTGGTGAAATCCAATTTTTTTTACTACCGGTTCTCTGGGTGTGGCTTGGTAGGCGTGGTGTGGCTTGGTGGGCATGGCTTGGTGGGCATGGCAGGGGAAGGATACTACAAAATCTCCATTCCCTCCCAACTCCAGGGGAAGGATAGTGCAAAATCTCCATTCCCACCCCTCTCTGGGGCCAGCCAGAGGTGGTATTTGCCAGTTCTCTGAACTGCTCAAAATTTCCGCTGCTGATTCTCTGAACTGCTCAAAATTTCCGCTACCGGTTCTACAGAACCTGTCAGAACCTTCTGGATTTCACCCCTGATCCAGGTCATGGTTGTCCCAAAGGTGCTTTCTTTCAAAAGGTAACTGAACTTTCTTGTTTTGCTAGAAGACGTTTCACTTCTCATCCAAGAAGCTTCTTCAGTTCTGACTGAATAGTGGAGAACCGAAGGGTTTTATATTCCTTGCAACCATCTGGTCATTAGCATTCTTTCTGAGAGTCAGGGGACCCTGAGGGCACAGATAAACCTCCAGGTGGCCTCAATCATTCTGCCATTTTGGATGAGGATGTTGAAGAAGCAGCCAATTTTCAGGTTCAGAATGCTAACAACTATAGTTTAACACTTCTGGATAGCACCAAGCTGGCGAAATCTTATTTAAATTAAAAGTGACCTTTGTAACTTTACTCTTTTTCTATTATTTATTTTAAGCATTTTAAATTCTTCATTCCTTTTTGGCTTACTGGTTGTCTATCCATCTTTTCTGTCTTAAAAGTTTCTTGATCTTTTTTGCCATACAGTGCAAATTCTTAGGAAAGCTGTAATCTCTTCTCCCTTTGAGACTATCACGTAACAGCAAAAACTGCTGAGTATGTTTGACTGAAAGTGCTATATACAGTGGGAAGGTCAAAGAGAGCTGAGCTAACATTACTGCCAGGCCAGGGCAATGTTTTCCTTTATTTTATATTATATTAAGCAGCAGGCTGAATACCACGCAATGGCAGAAAGATGTCTCTCTTTGAATAAGGCATTTTAAGGTAAAAATGTGTACCACTTAAATAATAACCTGGAGAAATAAAAATGTTAAGATGTCCCAAGAAATGGAAGTGAAATGGACAAGATGACTGACCATTATTTTCTCATCAATACCCCTTTGCTGTGCAATTCAGAGGATCATTGCAAGCAGGGGTGAAATCCAGCAGGTTCTGACAGGTTCTGGAGAACCAGAAGCGGAAAATTTGAGTAGTTCGGAGAAGTGGCAAATGCCACCTCTGGCTGGTCCCAGAGTGAGGAGGGAATTGAGATTTTGCAGTATCCTTCCCCTGCCATGCCCACCAAGCCACACCACACCCACCAAGCCACACCCGCAGAACCGGTAATAAAAAATTTTGAATTTCACCAGTGATTCCAAGTGATACCTGCCCCATGTCATGATGCAAAGCTTTTGTCACTGGCTATCCATCTTGCCACTGTTTCAACCCATTCTGCTTTATAGTGAGGTACCCTGTTTCCCCCAAAATAAGACATCCCCTGATAATAAGCCCAATAGGGCTTTTGAGTACGTGCACTAAAATAATACACACACCCCAAAATAAGCCATCCCTGAAAATAAGCCCTCCCTTAAAATATTTAAATGCATGCACAGTCGGTCCCTGCCATTTCCTCTGGTTAAGGTTAGGGAGACAGAGCTGGAAATCAGGTAAGGGGAGCCCTGTCTTGCTCCATGCACCCCAAAATAATAAGACCTCCCCAAAAATAAGGCTAAGCGCTTATTTCAGGGTTCAAAAAAATATAAGACAGGGTCTTATTTTCGGGGAAACATGGTAATTGCCATAAATACTAGACAATACAGTATCAACAGTAGAGACCTTCAAATTTCTAGGTTCTATCAAATTTCAAGACCTAAAATGGACACCTAACGTAAAAAACGTCATCAAAAAAGCACAACAAAGAATAATCTTTCTGCGCCAACTCAGAAAGCTCAAACCTCCCAAGGAGCTACTGATCCAGTTCTACAGAGGAATTATTGAGTCTGTCATCTGCACCTCTATAACTGTCTGGTTTGGTTCTGCAACCCAACAAGACAGACACAGACTTCAGAGGATAATTAGAACTGCAGAAAAAACAATTGCTACCAACCTGCCTTCCACTGAGGACCTGTATACTGCATGAGTCAAAAAAAGGGCTATGAAAATATTTACAGACCTCTCGCATCCTGGACATAAATTGTTTCAACTCCTACCCTCTGCACACCAGAACAACTAGGCACAAGAACAGTTTTTTCCCAAACATCATCACCCTGTTAAACAAATAATTCCCTCAACACTGTCAAACTATTCACTAAGTCTGCATTACTATTAATCTTCCCATCATTCCTGTCACCCATCTCCTCCCATTTATGACTATATGTAACTTCGTTGCTTGTATTCTTACGATTTATATTGATTGTTTCCTAGTATGATTTGATTGCTTATTTGTACCCTATGACTATCATTAAGTGTTGTACCTTATGATTCTTGATGAATGTATCTTTTCTTTTTATGTACACTGAGAACATATGCACCAAAGACAAATTCCTTGTGTGTCCAATCAACTTGGCCAATAAAGAATTCTAATCCTAATAAATCAGGTTTTTTTCACCAAGGAGACAGAAGGGGAGAAATGCACATCACTTTTGAGCTGTATATCATTTCAAATGCTGTTATGAGGCTCTTCTGTAAAATTTGCATCAATCAGTTTTTCCAGCGCTGCAGGAAGCCCTCTTCTGGAAGGACTGTCCACGTATGAATAAAATAAATGCTGAAGCTTAAGATCAGGGGAACCTTCCTGAAGATCCAAATTGTCCTCTACTTATAACTATTTGTTTAGTGATCATTCAAAGATAGAACAGTGATTTAAAAAAAAAGTCCTCGCATTTACAACCATTGCAGTATCCCTGCAGACATGTGATCAAAATTCAGATGCTCGGCAGCTGACATGTGTTAATGTTGGTTGCAGCATTACAAAATCATGGGATCAACATTTGTGACTTTCCCATGGGACTTCCTACGAGCAAATCACTGGAGGAAGCTGGATTCACTTAATGACCATGGCAAAAAAAAAAAGAGAGAGATAAATATTGGGCATAGCTCACTTAACAACCATTTAGCAACAGAAGTTCCAGTCTCAGTTGTGGTCGTAAATCAAGGGCTATCTGCGTACATTTCAAGAACAAGTTGCAGTTATGAGACTGAATACCAAACTGCAGAACGACTGACTTCCACTATAAGACTGATTGCCTATGTCGGTGATGGCTAACCTTTTTGCCATCGTGTTTCACAAGCAGGGGGAGTGCAGGGGTATCGTGCGTGCATGTGCCCACACCCATAATTCAGTGCACCCCACCCCACCGTGCATGTGCATGCGACCCCCCGAGCTGTCCCTGCTATTGGCACGTGATGGCACAGTGGGACCGGAAGTCCTGTTTTTCGCCCTCCCCAGGCTCCAGAGCCTTTCTAGGAGGCTGGGAAGGGCAAAAACAGCCTTCCCCAACCCCACCCACCCACCCACCCACGGAGGCCCTCCAGAGGCTGGAAATGGCCCATTTCCCGACTTCCAGCAGGCCTGGAAGGCCCAAAAATCAGCTGGCCTGCATGCGCATGTGGGCTAGAGCTGAGCTAGGGCAACACTCGCATGCCCACAGATATGGCTCTGCATGCCACCTGTGGCACGGGTGTCATAGGTTCGCCATCATGGGCCTAAGTGCATTGCCCCACTTGATTAAGCAGGAAGAGGCATTAGAGGAAACTTTGGAGGATGGGCTAGTGGAACATACAGTTTCATTGTCCTCTTTCTTCACATTCTCTATAGAGCTATTAGCTCTTCAAAGCTAGATAGAATAGAATAACAAAGTTGTAAAGGATCTTGGAGGTCTTCTAGTCCAACCCCATGCTTAGGCAGGAAACCATACACCACTTCAGACAAATGGTTATCCAACATCTTCTTAAAAACTTCCAGTATTGGAGCATTCACAATTTCTGGAGGCAAGTTGTTCCACGGACTAATTGTTCTAACTGTCAGGAAATTTCTCCTTAGTTCTAAGTTGCTTCTCTCCTTGATTAGTTTCCACCCGTTGCTTCTTGTCCTGTCCTCAGGTGCTTTGAAGACTAGCTTGACTCCCTCTTCTTTGTGGCAATCCCTGAGATATTGGAACACTGCTATCATGTCTCCCCCAGTCCTTCTCTTCATCAAACTAGACAGACCCAGTTCCTGCAACCGTTCTTCATATGTTTTAGCCTCCAGTCCCCTAGTCATCTTTGTTGCACTTCTCTGCACTCTTTCTAGAGTCTCAACATCTTTTTTTTTAATGAAAAGGAGAATACTTCAGGATGAATAAGGTATAGTTGTAACCACAATTTTCCCCATTTCTTAGAAATATCCTCAAGGTTTTTTTTTAGTAATGCCTGAGGAATTTAAAATTTCTGACCTACACTGTACCAGTATTAGACATAGCCTATTGACATTTGTTCTGAAGATGAAGCTCAAATACTTTGGCCACCTAATGAGAAAAAAGGACTCATTGGAAAAGACCCTGATGATGGGAAAGATTGAAGGCAAAAGAAGAAGGGGACAGAAGAGGGTGAAATAGATGATGGATGGATGGATGGATGGATGGATGGATGGACGGACGGACGGACGGACAGACAGACAGATAGATAGATGTGTCATCAATGCAATGAACATGAATTTAGGCAAACTGGGAGACAGTGGACAGGAGGGCCTGGCATGCTATGAATTGGACCAACTTAGGGACTGAACAACAACAAATTGGCATTTGTTGGATGGGCAAAAAATTAGATTTGTTAGCTGCAGTAATTATTTGCATGATGTATTATGTAACTTACTTGCCACTCCATTTAGGGATTTCTAGCCACCGACTCCATGACTGAGGAAGGGAGGCAGAACATGGTTTTATAAGCTAAATATTTTTAGCTGAAAAGCCACAATTTAATTTCATACTCTGCCCAGCAGATGGCAATCATTCCTAGTTCCTCTGAAGAGGTTTTGGTAATAGTTCTTAAAGAGAAGTTAGCAATATTTGTTTAATAAAGTGAAACAGTTAAACCAAAGGAGAGGATGTTGGGATTTAGGTTAATCCATTATTCCTGGATGCTCTCCAAACAACTGACTTACTCATTTCTTTATCTAACACCTGCTCATAGGCCTCACAGGCAGTTAAAACAGCCACAAATATAGACATGGATATGCAACTAAATACATAACACAATATATACATCACTCCACTTCTCTCATTAATCAGAACAAAGGGGATCTAGCATTCACTCAATTTCTTTTAAAGGAAGGCAGCAAAAAGCCACTAGAGTTGTTTCTTAAAAGTTATTTCTATTACGTGGATTGACAATTTCTCTCTAGTCCAACAAATTCATTGTCTAGTGAGAGCCTACTTGCTGGAAAATGTTTGGTTATTTGCATGAAGTGTTTCAGACTATTTCAGCTGATAAAAAATTGATACTTAAAACCATAAGACAGAGAAACACCAAAGTCTGCAATGCAGAATTAATTTCCATATCGTATTCTAGAGAACCCCTTTCAAATTCTTTGGAAGCACATCAAATGTTTCACAAATCAGTAAGGGAGAATAAGTTATCCTGAATGTATTGTTTGTCAATTCCCACTAATCTTTTTGCAACTGAACCAAATTTCACGGGCACAGAACTGTAAATAATTTTTGTTTTTTTCCTAGCTTCATCTGCTTTTTGGATTCCCTTTTTCTCATTAGCCAGGTAATCAAAAGATAAATACCCTAGGCCTAAATTAATTCACACAAGCCAAATTTAAGGAACTTGCTAACATTCTTCATTCTTCAAATCAGTTCTCTTTGCTTTATTATTTATTAGATTTATATCCTGTCTTTGTTGAAGAGTTCAAAACTTTTCTTCCTACTTTTTCCACAAACAACCCTGTGAAATAGTTAGGCTGAGAGACAAAGAGTGACCAGCCCAAAATAACGCAAGAAGTTCCTATGGCTAAGAGTGGAGTAGAATCCTAGTCCAGCATTGTTAACACTATACCACACTGTCTTTTTCTGCATCAAGGGTTTCTTGATTATCTCTGAACACGCCATTAAGCAAAGATAGCCAGCAAAGTCTTAACACAGTTTTTCTTTAGGACTTTGAATAAGGCCATTGTGCTAGTTTTGTCCTTTACATTGAAGGTGAAGAAGCATTCAAGATACAATTTACACAAAAAGACAAAGTGATAATTAATATGGGTTTCACGCAAAAAAAAAATGTTTACAAGTTATCAAACATTTCACTCAAGGGAAAAAAAACAGGATAAGGTAATCAGCAGATAGCTTGGGCTTATTAAAGTATAAATTACAGCGCCTTGCTTGAGGAAAAGCATATCATGTGAGCAATACGAATCAACAAGGTAATAATTAATCTTGCTTTAAAAGTAACTGGAAACAAGATCAGTGCTTTTATTATACACACTTCTTCATCATCATTGTGAGTTCCTGCCATAGCTACTTAAGTGACTCTCAAAAACATTTAGTGAGCTTTGGCTGGCACCAAAAAACTCAGAGCCAAAAAGAGAAGAAAAATTGGAAGTAGGTACAGCATTAATAATGAATATGTTATGTTCGTTTGAGAGGAAAAAGTGACTTTTATTTAAGCAGGGTGGCTTTTAACAAGAAACACAGTGCAGTGATGCCTCAGCATATTTTAATGTCAAAATCAATGTTTTTTCTTCTGTAACAAATCAATATGCTACTCAAACTAATAACAATGTGTTAATTTAAAGTTTAGATCTGTCACATATTCCATGTAAAAAAAGCAAGCTTGTCTTTTCATTCTGAAATGAAAAACGTTTCAAAGGTAAAAGTTCCTTTTGGGAAGAGACAAGTCTTTCTATTTTTCTTTGGTTTAATCATAAACAATGCATTTAAAATGTGCTCCTGGTTTTTGAGATGAATACCTGAATATAATTAAGATCTAGTCTTTAACAACACTCAAGTTTCCTACTGCCTCAGAAGGATTTTATTATTATTCATGGAAATCCCCTTCACGGACCATTATCTTGTAATGGCAAAAGAGACTTGTATAATTCAGTGATGCTATGAGTAATACCACTGAGGACGCACATTCCTAGAAGGGTCACCCATGACTAGGTTACCAGATACCTGAACAAGCAAAGGAGGACATGGATGATTGGAAAGAAGGACAAAAGTGGGGGCAGAGTAGGACACACAAGCTGTTTAACTTTCTTGGCATCTGTAAAAAAAGTTACAATGAAAAACTGCAAATAAAAAATTCACTTAAACCCACATGTATATGAAATTACTTTCTCCAGCATCAGAAAGTCTGGTTTTTCAATCTCAATATTTTTCTAACAGATCTTTATTTTGAAGAACATATGCTAGCAATAATATAGAATTGATGACCATGCACTTTTTAAAATTTCAGCATAGAAACATATGACAGATCATGTGACCTACATATACACTAATCATAGATTTGAAGGCACTGGACTGAAGCCGATTCCTGGAATAAGGAAATAAATTAAAATAATATATATCTAGGATTTTGAATCTGTTAATGGACAAAGAAAAGAAAGAAACTGATAATTTACAAGATCACAATACATGAACATGTGAATCACTCCTGTTATGAAAACCATGCAGTTTTTAAAAAATCCTCAAAAACTTTAAATTACAAGTTTCCTCTTGATTTTTTACACTGGACAATTTTTAAGGAAGATTGGATTTCTGTACTATGTTTCTCTGAGCAGCCATTCCACAGACCAGGTACAGAGTTTAAACAACAACCTAGGTAATACACAGGCTGCATAATTTTACATTCACCATTATACAGAAGACTGACAGTGATGCTTTAATAATATTGCATATGCTTCAATGGCTATTTCTGTTTGCAATATTTTAATGAGAAGATTTTTTTTTCTTTTCTGAATATATACAAAAAGCAGGGGTGAAATCCAGCAGGTTCTGACAGGTTCTAGAGAGTAGAAATTTTAAACAATTTGGAGAACCAGTAGGGGAAATTTTGAGTAGTTCAGAGAACCGGCATATACCACCTCTGACTGACCCTAGAGTTGGGTGGGAATGGAGATTTTGCAATATCCTTCCCCCAGAGGTGGGGTGGGAATGGGGATTTTGCAGTATCCTTTCCCTGAAGTGGGGTGAAAATGGAGATTTTGCAGTATCCTTTCCCACCAAGCCACACCACGCCCACTAAGCCACGCCCACAGAACTGGTAGTAAAAAAAAAAAGGATTTCACCACCGCAAAGAAGGAAGGAAGACAAATTGTGAACTCCTTTTTATGATCTGTCAACCCCAGAAAGACTACTCTGAAAAAGCAAAAATATCCTTTCTACTACTGTAATAATTAATGCAAACATTCTGTTATTGTGGTATCTGTATGAGAAGAACAGAGACAAAGATTACCAGGGTGGTAGAGACCCACTCCATCAGTTGCTGAAAAGATTCAGAAACCACAGTGACTTATCACTCAAATAACCGTCGCAGTACTGAGCTATCTTTTATTCCATGGCTTCTGGCTCAGCTTCAAGATGCTGACAGAGATAGTGAATTTCTCTTTATTAATGTTTCTCTTGCATGATAGAGCAAGGCCCAGGATGCATAATATATAATTGAAAGTATCCCTGTCAATTGCATTATGCACTTTCCTCAGTCCTAGCAGAAGAGATATTGAAAAGATTGGAAAAAGTGAAACGAATTTCTATTATCTGAAAGTTGATGAAGCTTTTACAGTGCAGTCATTCAGAATATAGTCAAGATTGGCAAAAAGGGAATACAAAGCTATCAAATATCTTAATGGCTATGTCACAAGTTTAGCATTTGACTGCTAGGATGGGATTTATCCTTTCCAAGTTCTCACTTTGATAGTGCCAACATGATATTGGGAAAATCTGGTTGGAGGTTTTGCACACACACAAGCAAAATACAAAGAAAAATGTTATTTTACATTCCCTGTTTCATCACTACTAGTTACATGCAAAATTCTACTTGCATGCCTCAGAAGTAGCTGGTTGGGAACTTTGTTGAAGTGTTTGATCATTTGTATAATTCCACCAGAATTATCCAAAAAATATTAGTTTTGACTTACACAATTTAGACTACAGATGTAATGATCTGAGAACAGTAGTGCTTTAAGAAAAACACAATTTTGCTTGGATTTTAAATGCAAGTACTAAAATGAACATTGGTAAGTATCAGCATGGCAAGCTAAGCACCCACTTGTATACAATATTTCTTTAAAATAAGTAAAAAGAATACAGTGGCAAACCACATAATTTACAATGAGTGCAGACGTACCAAGCTACCTATTGTTGGTCGGTCTATTTGCTAATCCCCGTTCTCCATATTATAGCTGTATTCATAAAACATGCTAATTCATGCTTAATCCAATTTGCTGAAGTCACACAATATATGAAGCTGTAAGCTCAAAGTCTGAGTTTATACAGCACACTAAACTAGAATGTGTGACTACAGTTTATTGGATGAATGGCTTTATCCCAGAAATCTAAATCAGTCCCATAGCCTAGGTCTTGGAAAAGATGGTTGGGTAGTTTGTGGTTCGGTGCATTGCACAACCACTTATTATTTGTGCTGCCTTTGGTCTACAAGGGGCCCTGAACAACTGGTCTGATATCCAGTTTTCATCTCACTTACCTGAAACATCTTCTGAGCACAGAGACAAGGACATTAAGCATAGCAACTGCTGTGCTATTTATCAGCAGTTTGATAAGATAATGGAAGTTTTAAATTGTTTTGCTGTATCACTGCAGTAAAACATGGTCCCGGCAATATCTTAAAATAACAGCAGCATTGGCAAGCCAAATTGCAAATATATAATAACAGTGAGATATGAAACAAGATGAGGAAAACAAATGAAAAAAATAAGTCAGAAGAATTCCAAACTGTGAATACTTTTTGGAATATGCACTGAATTTACGACAAGTATTTTGATTCAAAAGCGAGAGTGCGTGCATTTTCCAAAAGCCATGCAGAATAGCTTTCAGCTCGGTTTGGTTTTTGGTACAAGAAACCACAGCTGTAATGAAAGTCTTGTTTTGGTAGCCCAGGGATATGGTGACAAAGGAGAACTGTATTCAAAGGTTCTCGGAACCTGAGAAAGATGCATTTCCAAATTGTTATTGAAATGCTGGCGTGTGCTGTGATGCCTGCATCATGTTTGGCACGCTGATAACTACAGCAATTCATCATTTCTTGTTTTACGTGCATCAAGTGCCTCAGAAAATGTGGTGCTATCTGGTTATGAGAACATATTTACAGTGCCCTGGAGCTTTCAGTATTACAAAATAGAGCTAAACTATGCCTATTAGTATGGTAAAACATTGGTTTTCCTGTATCTGGATGCTTGTGTATCTGTCCTTGCAGACAGATTTGGGAACATCATCAGATTCCATTTTGAAACTTCAGGTTCTACCCAAAGTTTGCCCCATAATAACAGAATAACAGAGTTGGAGGGAACCCTGGAGGTCTTCTAGTCCAACCCCCTGTTCAGGCAGGACACCCTATACCATTCTGGACAAATGGCTGCCCAATCTCTTCTTTAAAACCTGAAGTGATGGAGCACTCACACTAGTTAATCATTCCCACTAGGAATGTTTCTCCTTAATTCCAGGTTGCTTCTCTCCTTGATTAGTTTCCATCCCTTGTTTCTTGTCCTACCTTCAGGTGCTTTGGAGGATAGGTTGACCCTCCCCCTTCTTTGTGGCAGCCCCTTAAATCCCCCCAAAGTGAGTCAATGTGCATATTTGGCCAGCAACATTCCTCCTCAGCAGATTTGTTTTAGCACTCTCCTGGTCATATTTAACTGAAAGCTAGATTCTATCTTCAATCCTAGGCAGTTCTAATGCTATTTCATTTCTCATTTATGTGCTAAGAATATTGGCTATCATCCCATGCACAGTTTATGCACATGCTTAAGCCCCAGTGAAATAAAAAAGAGCTTAGAATACATATGGGTTTGATTTTTATAGCCATTGAGTTTAAATAATAATGTAGGTGCTTAATTCCCAATGAGCTAACTCAGAAACCCAGTGTGTGTTGTTTCACTGCAGAGAGGCAATAAAATCAGACAGATTTCATGGGAACTGATAGTATTTACACATTTTCCCCCCAGTAAGAATTAAACAGTTGCTTAAAAGTTTCATGCTTGTTTGTTTTTAAAATAAAAATTAGCAAATGATTCCTGGCTATATCTGCTTGGATCATAGAGCTCAAATTACACAATTAAACTTAAGGAAGAGGGAACAGACTGAAAATAGAAACTACAGACTGTATCAAAGAGGGAGCAACAGGTAATTAATAGGTGTAATAGATGTAACAAAACATAAATGCACACAAACACACACAGAGAAAACAAAAAATAAAAGTGCAAAACACTGACCTAAGAAAACTGGCAGCATTAACTAACCACAATCAGGAAGTGTTGCCTTCAATCACCAGAAAGCAGTGATGCTTGCCCTACAATCTTTAGCCACCAAAAACAGGATGAAATTCATCCCAGATAATTGAGCAAGACTGCACTTCTGTCAACTTTATGGGACCTGCCTGAAAGGTAGATGCCACCATGGAATGAATCCAAATAACTTTATCCCATAGGTGCCTAGCACATTCTTCACAAAAGTGCTGCAAATTGATGAAGGCCTTCTTGTTCTCCAGGCTTCTGGATGGTTATCTACAAATGCAGTAATTATAATCCCTACATTATAGTTGGGCAACCATTAGTCCAGTGTCCCTCACAATACTAGGTAGATTGCCAGCCATAGGATTAACCAACAGGTGTTAACCAATGGTGCTAACCAACAGGAGAATCTTTTTTTAGAAGGAGAAATCCTCATCTACCAGCAAAGGGTAAAATAAGTATCATAAGTCTACTAGATCCTGAAATGTGCTGGTTTCTTAGCTCCCATTGAAAACAATGGTGTGCTTTTTTTAATGTCCCTTACCTCTGTTCCCTGCCTGAGTTTGTGTGGTTCTAAATGATATGGAGAGAGAAATCTGTAAATGGTGCAACCCTAAACACCACCCATCCAAAGGGAACCTTGAACTTTGAATACTAATAACACTTGATACAGCTGGCCCCCAAGATTATTCAATTCCCCTTTAAAACTAGAAATCAAACCATATACAGCTCATTGGAAATTTGTCACAGATTACATGGGTTATTGTATGACTATAGGCAGGGCTTGAATGCAATCACTGATCATCAGTGCATGGGTATAGATGGGTAAGATTGCCCATCTTATTTTATAGTGACTTCATTCTGAATGTTTAAACATATGGGATTAAGCATCTTCTTGTCTATAAGGTACAGCACAGATGAGTGCATATAACCATGCCTGAACTCACCAGCCAGAACATGTACGTTCTATAAAGTACTTCCATCTGTAATGCTGCAACTGGCATTGGTTCAAGTCACCAGTAATGGAATAATTATGCTTTTTCTCTTTGAATTGGCAGTTCTGAAGAGAAATGATCAAACATTTCTGCTGTTTCTGCTGCAAGGGCTGATCAGTGAGTCCATTCTCATTTGCTAGTGTTGGAAGAAAAATCCAGTCTGGTTCCAATCCAGGAGAAAGAGGCTGGAAATAAAATGGAGGCAGGCTGCAGGAAAGCAGGTCTCTGTTTATTTGGTAGCCAGGAACTTCAGGGACAGCAGCATGTTTCTGGGGTGATTGACAAAATGGGGTTGAGAGTAGGTGGGTTTTTATACATTCTTTGAGGCTTTGTGATTGAGATGCCTGTTCCTGGGCAAGAATATGTCCTTCAATATTTTAATGGCTGTTGCCAGATTCCTATGAGGTCATTTAGGGGTTATGGCTGGCTCTACAGACAAAAGGGGAAATGCAAATCCTAGGTGTTTGTCTGAGCTAATCTTGTCAGCTTTAGCTTGCTTATTGTGTATCTTGTTTGGAGTCTCTTTGCTTTTGAATAGATTGGCCCAGTCTTTCTGAATGGATACAAAATCTCCATTCCTAAAGGCCAGCCTCTTCAAGCTTCTGCTCGTGGCTGTTTTCCTATAACAGGAAGACTGGGGCCGCTTTCTGCTTTTATTAAGATTTTTCTCCATTTCTCCTTTAGGGGAAATATTCTATCCTGCCTCTTTTTAATATTAAGAATAAAGAATATTTTAATCTGGAGAGAAGGTGGCCTTCCTACACTAGTCTATTGACAAAATAACTGAAATGGTTTGAGAGTCACTTTGGTGTAGCAATTAAGACACAGGCTAGAAACACGGACACCATAAGGTCTAGTCCTGCTTTAAGGTTAAAGCCATATACGTGAACTTGGACCACTCACTCTCTCTTAGTCCCAGGAAGCAGGTTGTGATAAAACCACTTCTGAAAAATCTTGCCAAGAAAACTCTAGAGGCTAGTCTAGGCAGTCATCAGGAGTCAAAAACCAATTTGAAGATGCATGTGCATGGAACCACACACACACATACACACACAAACACAGAGGGAGGGAGGGAGGGAGGGAAGGAGGGATGGAGAGCGAGAGAGAGAAAGAGAGAGAGAGAGAGAGATGAAATAAGAAGGTATATTGTCCTTTCATCTCCTAGAATTTATAAAAATAAGCTGACATTTTCCTATTATTTTTCCATTAAAATGTCAGTAGTTAGATAGATTAAAACAAAGTCTCAATTCATGTTCGGCAACTTTTTAATATAAAGGGACCACATCTAGTTCTTTCTTTCTTTCTTTCTTTCTTTCTTTCTTTCTTTCTTTCTTTCTTTCTTTCTTTCTTTCTTTCCTTCCTTCCTTCCTTCCTTCCTTCCTTCCTTCCTTCCTTCCTTCCTTCCTTCTTTCTTTCTTTTCTTTCTGATGGGGCCAAGCAGATAGGGTCATTATGCAAAATGGTTGAGTCTATGCCATAAACAAGGGGGACCAGGAGGGGCATCTGCAAGCAGCTCTAAAATTCAAGACGGCCATGCACTACACATGAAAATATGTAAAGCTTCAATCCTGTAGTGTTAGCCACTATCTTGACTTTTGTTACCATCCCCATACACCCCCAAAGATGCCTACAACAAACCAGTCTAATCTGTTTTCCAACATTGTTTGAGCCAGGTATCACACAGATCATTTTGTAATCTAAAAAAGGTAGTTCTGCTAGAAAATTTGATTGGCATGTATTGAATGTACAAAAGTTATTCAAAGTGTAAAAAAGAAAAACCCTCCAGAAGGGGTTGTCAATCTTCAAAAAGATTAGTGCAAGTAATATGTGCTAGCTGCATTGAAATTTGGGAGGTTACCAAGTTCTTAATCATTTCTAGAATCATAAAATATAAGGGTTAGAAGGGTTCTTGGTGAAAATCTAGCCCATTCCGCTACTACAGCAACTTTATCTACTGTATGGCTTTGTGAACAATTTCTATGAATGTGGGAACCTCAAATGTTTTTATATTTACATAAAGAGTGCACCATTATCTTCATCTAGGTTTAAGGTTTAGTGTGTTGGTGAAACCACCACAATATCAGAGTAGCACTTGTAAAAAATGTTACATCAGGAGCCAGTTGAATGAATTAGTTAAGGTGCTGGACCAGAAACCATGAACTCGTGAGTGCTTGTTCTTGTTCTAAGGTGATTTTGGATCAATTACTCTGCCTCAATTCAACTTATCCCTTATGGTTGTTCTTGTAGGGGAAATAGAAAGCAAGAGCATTATACAAAACAGAAAACTGGGTGATAAATCAATTTTTTTTAAAAAAAATTGATTTATATGCCACCCTTCTCCAGAGACTCAGGGCGGCTTACAACGCATTAAGCAATAGCCTTCATACTTTTGTATATTTATACAAAATCAGCTGTTGCCCCCACAAACTGGGTCCTCAATTTACCTACCTTAGAAAGGATGGAAGACTGAGCCTGGTGAGTCTGGTGAGATTCAACCTTGAGCCTGGTGAGATTCAAACTTACAGTAATAGCAGACAGCTGGAGTTAATCACAATATATTAGTCTGCTGAGCCACCAGGCCCTTCATTAGTTAGAAAGACAACTAATAATAAATTAGTTGTCGAGGACTTCCGGTGGCGCCTTCCTCGTCGTCGGCGGGCTCCTTCATGCCCGCCGGCGTCTCGCTGCGTTAGAGCCGCCTCACAGCTGGCAGGCGGCTCGAACAACCTGCTCCTCAGCGGGAGGAGCAGGCAGAGCTTCTGGGGGTGAGGCTGGGCCCCCTGAGTCGCCCCAGGATCGTTTCGTTTGTCCTGGGGAGGGCTCAGAAGGATGGCCCCCTCTATACCTCCAGAGAGGCTCCGCGACGAGACTGTCCTCCGCTAGTTAGTTAACTAGCGGAGCCAGACGCTGGAAGCAACACCACAGCGTCTATGGAGCAAGCCGAAAAAGAAAGAAGCAAAGATGAAGCAAGTATGGATTTTTTTTTTTTTTTTTTACTAATTTTTTATTGAAGAGGAATGAGAGGAGGGGGGAAGGAGAGGAAGAGAAGTGAAAGTTTCTAAAGTTTTTTTAAGATGGCGACTGATCTTAATTGGAAAAAATGCCAGAGTGATTGAAAATGGAGGCTTTGAAATGAATACTTTGCTATGGGAGAGTCACTTAAAGTAAGAAGAAAAAAAAATTTTTTTTTCCTTTTTTCTGGATATTTTTCTTTAGAACAAGGATTAAAGTAAAGTATGGCAAAGTGAAGTAAAGCATAGTAAAGCCATTTAAAGTAAAATAAAGATGACTAAAGGAAGGGGGGGCTCCCCCTTGAGCCAGCTGAAGAGCAAAGCTGAGATGGTGCAATTGTCTGGATTGGCAGAAGGGGACTTAAAAGAACTTATAACAACTTCTTTATCGAGTGTAGTTGACAAAATTAAAAACTCACAGAAGAATCTTGTGGATTTGACTGCTGGAAAGCATGACCAATTAAGTCAAACTATTGTTAAAGTAATTTCAGATCTTTCAAATGTGGTGATTGAAATGGAGGAGAAAGTAACTGAAATTAGCAGTAAATTTGGCTCCCAGATTCAAGAAATACAAGAAAGGTTTGTGAAAGCTGAGATTTGTAATCAGACTATACAGAATGATATTATCATGCTTCAAATTAAAACTATGGCCTCAGCAATTAGAGTAAGAGGTATTAAAGAAAACCAGAGAGATTTAAAAGCAACTATTGCAAAGGTTTTTGCTGAACTACTAGAGCTTGAGGATGAGATAATTCTTGGTTGTATAGAGAAAGTTTACAGAGTCAACTCACGAGTAGCTAAACAAAGGAATTTATCCAGAGATGTTGTTGTTTACTTTACTGATAAAAGGTTGAGAGATGACATCTTACAAAGGTCCTATTCTGCCAGAGCGCAAGTAGAAGGTGAACAAATTAATATCTTTAAAGAGTTACCACCGAAGGTCCTAAAGAAAAGGAAAGAATTTGCTTTCTTAACTAAAGAATTGAAGGAAAATAATATCCCATTTAGATGGGATTTACCAGTTGGCATAATTTTTAGATATTATGGCGTGAGATATTGTTTGAATACTATTGAGAAAGCGGAACATTTTTATAAAAATATTTTTAAGGGAGCTTCGGAAGACCTCAAGAATAAGAAACAAGAAAGAGAGTTTGTAAAAGGTAAACAGAAGGATGAGACGCAAAGAATGAATCAAAGAATGTTAAAAGCACAAGGAGTGCAATCTGGTTTCTCTGAGGATCTTATTATGGACCACACCAGTGAATTTAGACTAGGAGCACCGGACCTTGTACTGCTGGAGCAAGATTTAAAAAATACTATAATTCAAGATGATCAGCAGCAGAGGTCCAACGCTCCGCAAGAAAAGGATGGTGATATCGAGCAGCAGGAACCAGATTTTAACGAGGAAATGCGAGAGGTAACTAACGAGTGTCGTAGAGTCCTTCATCAGATGCAGTTGTTATCAGAAAGCTTGGATAACTGTGAAAAATGGTTATAAACTTCTTAAAGTTTATATGGATTTGGATTTAAGGATTATAAAGTCTTCATCCTGATTTGGAGTTTCTTTTTTTTATTTTTGAATTGGATTTAACATCTTGAGCAAGCTTAACAGAGGGCTGCAATGGTAGCAGCGTTCTGTAATTATCCTACCATAGTTTTTTTTTTTTGGAACTTATCATCCAGGAGGAAAGAATGGAAAGGAGAATATCTAACAACCAGAAGGAGTGAAAGGGTGGCAGGTTTTGAAACAACTTTATGAGAACATTTGGGCATGCAGTTGCCAGGATTTTCTTCTTTTTTTGATTCTTTTTGTCATTAAGGTTTGGCGGAGCTGCATTGGGTTTCTTTTTGTTGCAATAGAATACGCTAGTTTGAATGTTTCTACCTAGAGGAATGAATATCTTCGTGGTTGGATGCTATCTATATAGTAGTAGCGTTTTGTGATTACCCTATCATAGTTTTTTTTTGGAATTTATCATCCAAGAGCAAAGAATGGAAATGAAAATGTCTTACAACCAAGAGTGAATGACAAAGGGTGGCAGGATTTGAAATAGTTTTTATAAGAACATCTGGGAATGCAGTCTATAGGATTTTTTTTCTTTTTTCTTGATTTTTTTGTTTCTAAGGAGCTGCATTGGGTTTTTTCTCGTTGAAATAGAACACGTTTGTTTGAATGATTCTACCTAGAGGAGTGATTATCTTCTTGGTTGGATGTTATCTATATAAAGTCACACGGGGGGTTCATGTGGAATGTTTTGTTTTACTGATGGGGGCAGATAGAAGATGAAGAGTATTGGAATTGGATACAGGTGAAGAAAGAAGACCTAACTTCAATCAGGAAGAAGAGAAGATTGCAATTCGAGTTATGGAAAATTATAACAATATATGCATAATTATATTATATTGTATACTTTATTTTTTTTTTCTTTGAAGGGGGGATTTCTGGGTTTTTGAATTAGGGGGAGTAGTTTGGATTAAAATATGTGGTATTATTTAATATGAACAAGTAAGTTATATAATTTTGGAGTGATTGAGTATGGTATATGATTAGTAATGTTAGTAATGTTTCTTTCATTTTTATTTTTCTCTGTTTTTAAATTGTGTTAAATATTATAATGGTTATTTTTTCTGGTGTTTTTTTTTATTACAATACTGTTAAGCTTAGACAAATATTTATGTTTATGGGTCTTTTTTTGTACTACTTTATTTTATTTTATTTTATTTTTTTATTTCTTTTATTTTTCTTTTTTTTTTAATTTCTTTCTTTCTTTCCTCTTCCTCTTAACTTAGAACTGAATATATAATAGTATTTGTTTTCTTTGTTGTTATAAATTCTTGTTGTTTTTCTTTCTTAAGAATGTGTAGCGGAAGTCAGGGGTGGGTGGGAGAGGGAGGGGGTGGGGTTGGGGGGAGGTTGGGGGGCATGAGAGGGTGGGGGAGGGGGGAGGGGTGAAAAAAGGGGGAAAAATTTTTTGTTGTAAAACTTTTTCAATAAAAAAAAAATAAATAAATAAATTAGTTGTCTTTCGAGCTCTCCGTGTGCAAACAGACATGCAGAGACACAGAGCCAAAAAAGTCACTTGCTTTATAAGGAATGGGAGGGTTGCAGATGTGGTAGGGTTAATCCCTATGCTTCTGCCTTCCCTTCCTTCTGCCCCCCCCCCCACACAATTCAATCTCTGATAGAGATTATTGGTTTATATACCATCCTTAGGAAAGGTAATTAAACAGTGCAGTGGTCCTTGACTTACAGCAGTTCATTTGATAATCGTTCAAAGTTACAACAGCCCTAAAAAAAGTTATTTATGACCATTTTTCACTCCTACGACCATTGTAGCATCCCTGGGGTCGCGTGATTAAAATTCAGCCACTTGGCAACTGACTCCTATTTATGATGGCTGCAGCGTCTCAGAGACGTGTGATCGCCTTTTGTGACCTTCCAACAAACAAAGTCATTGCGGAAACCAGATTCACTTAACAATTTTATGACTGCAGTGATTCACTTATCAAATGTGGCAAAAAAGTCATAAAATGGGGAAAAACTCACTAAACAACGTAAGTTTTTAAGGGCTCAATTATGGTTGTAAGTTTTTTTTTTAATTTTTTAATTTTTATTTCTCATAAACATGTTTTAAATGTACAGTCTCTTATCCATTGTTAATCATACATATTCTCTTTTAACTTTCCTATTAGTTCATTCTTCATCCTAAAAAAATTAAGTATACTCGGGGTTGCTCTTCCACCATTCCATCTCCCTTATTTTACAACAATCCTTCTTGTTGTGGTTGTAAGTTAAGGACTAGCTGTACAAGCTTAGATGGTAGGGATTTGGTGAAACTCTGCATCTCTGATTGGGAAGTCATGCTAGATACTCACTCATGTTAGGAGTATCACACTTACTGATCTTGGCAGCCCAGGCACTTAGTCCCCAAAACAAATTCATCTAAATTCCTTCTACGTTCCTGTGATTTGAAATAAAACTGAAGATCTCTGTGAATTTTATCTTATTGACGTCTGCAACTGTTAGTCACACAATTGCAATTTCTCCTGTTCTCCCCTCCCCCTCACCTTTTTTTTTTTTTTTTTTGTATTTTGGAAATAATTTGAAACTATGCTCTATTGACCATAAAAAGTTAGGAAAACAAAACAACTCTATCTTCTATATTCCCCAAGGCAGTCCTGAAGTGTCAGGATGACGCTAATTCACCTTAGACATCTGCATAATTATATATGACTAATTCTCAGAATGGTCCAAATATCTTCATTGTAACTTGGCGCTTTGTCGAAAAAAGTTTTTCCACACTACTATTTTTGTTTCATTTAAGGTATTTTTAAACTGACCTCCCACCAAGGGTAGCCAAAAGCCACTAGCAAAAATAAAACATAGTTCAGCCATAACAAAGGTTACAATTTAGTGGGTATCAAATGAAATCAAAGCAACTAAATGAAAAATGCAACCTATTTCAGAACAAATCAGTACCAGAAAGGACACGCTCAACAATTTCAGAGACTGACATTTGATAGCAGAAAATGAGATTGACAAAGAAGCAATGTACTAGAGACATTCCAAAAGCTGGATCACTGAAAATACCTTGCCTCTAGTCTTAAACCAGAGATTGGCAGAATATATAAATTACCCATCCAAAACATTGCAACGTTCGCCCACAGTAGACTTAAAGAGAAGGTGGTCACAATGGTAGGAAGGCCATTTTGAGAGCATATAGAAGGAATATGTGATTTTTTTTTAAAAAAAAGCAAAAAAACCCCGCAACCCTTTGTTAAGATTTTTTTTCCTCACAGATGAAATATTTATTAGAAGTTGGTGAGTTCATTATTTTTGGCTTAATTGCTTCCAGTAAACTCCCACATATATAAATCTGAGCCAAATATTTCCAAGTGGTCTAGATGTGTTCTGTATGACTCACCCCTCCTATAAAATCTATTGCTGTGTACATGATACACACACACACACACACACCACATATTAATTTAAACAGCTGTGGATTAGAATACCTAAAAATATGTCCTCTACCCTCCCACCCCCTTATCCACCCACCACTTTCGTTCCTCTTCAAGTAAGATCTACATCTGCTAAAGTCTTCAATGGGCTGGAAAGCTGAAACTGAAATAACATTGTCAGCATTTTCAAAAAGAAATTAGATCCATCACATCCACAGCAGCAGCAAGGCAGCCTGAGATTTTTCAGTGTTTTTGGCCAGTGGATATCCTTGACCTTGAATATCAGGTGAAGGGAGAAGATCTTCAGTGTGTAATTTTTTCAAGCCAACCACCCTTTTGTTGTCTATTTCCCCCCTCCCTCCAAAAAATGCTTCAACTAATAGTTAAAACGTCTTTCACTAAGGATTGAAATATACTTACCTGGTGCTGTAAAATTTTGTCTATCCAAAGATTTCTAATAGCTGAAAAGATTTTGCCACAATCATAAGCTCTATTTTTCATGGAGCCATCTTCAGTCCACCATGTCTTCCCCAAAGTCCCCCCAATTACTTCCACCTTTCTTCATCTGGTCATTTGATGATCTTTCTTACTTTTTCCTGAAACTCTTCCACCATTTCTGAAGGCTTCTTAAACTGTTTTATCCAGAATTCGACAGAGTATTCAAAGTACTTGGGAGCCTGACCAAAGCAGAATGAAGGAGAATGATTATCTCCAATGATTTTTAAAGCTATAATTGTGTTGATTTAACCCATCTCATGGCTGACTGGAGTTTACTTTAAGTACTGAATCAGATGGGGCAGGAACCTGTCAGCAATTATCCAGAGTCAAGTTTGGATAGTGAGATGGGTAGCATATA